>JAIUCV010000461.1:0-681009 GCA_026724425.1 Erythrophleum ivorense | reverse complement strand
CACCATAAACCAGTGAGTTCATAAATAAATGACAGCAAAGAGTTCATACACTACTCACATTTTCATTCAAACATAAGTCCTATTAGAAATTCTATACATCACTAGTTTAAGTTAACATATGATGTATCAAATGATTACAGTCCCTATACTTGGTAATTCATGATGCAATGTGGCAATTACATAAAGTTAGTAGTCTAGTTATACAAATACAATATGTCAAGGTTTCCAAACCTACCTACTACTAAACCATATAATAAGCTTCCATTAATTTTCTCCTTGCCACTAAGAGGTCTGGTCCCTGAAAATGTTAACCCACAATCGAAGTAAGATATACAATCTCAGTAACAAGAGGCAAATTCCATATATATGTATAGATTAATCAATACAATGCAATTTCATATCATCAATACTAGAACCATCAATTCAATTTACAAATGAACTAGTTGAGCTACCAATGACTACTGTCCCATACCAGCAATCATACATAACATGTTAATGGCCAATAACACCGAGAGAGGCCCGTCCATGGCACCTACTCCCCATTGAGTACAACCAAGGCTCAGTGCATCTGGGGTCTGATTATAACCTGATGCTCAATTAAAGCACATGCATGGGTGGCAGCCGCACCACAGCTCCACCATGGACTCACAAGATCCAATCACATATAACAATTCAAGTAGTCAACCAATCATTTAGCATTTCAAAATCATATATGTGCAAACAATATCATATTAACATGAACATATACATGGAATTAGAAAATTAACCCCCGTTACCTCAATGAAGCCAATTACTCATCCTCTAGCTACCATCATGATTCAAAGCACACCAGGCCTAACATAAGCATAATCATCATTATTCAACTACCATTAGTAAGAAATTTCCCTATCTATAGGTTAATCTTAATAAGAGTACATTAAGAACTTCTTACCCAAGCTTCCTAAGGGTCTACTGCACTAATTTAAGGTTACAACAATAAGAACTCACAATATGTCACTCCTAATATCTCCATTTTCACACATGTAAAAGCCATACACCAATGGTCAATTCAAATGATGGAAATTATGTATATATACCACACAAGAGAAGAGGGAACACTTACCCATACACCTAAAAGGTCAAATGGATTGGGTTGAGCCTTTACTGCTAAGAACACACCATGAGACATTCCCAAATTCGGATTTGAGTCATCAAGCCCAGAAAATTCAATTTTTCACCTTCATCTCCTTGTAATTTCTCACAATAGTAGAACCCATTATGAAAATTAACCCTTAGGGACATTTTCCAGCAAAATAATACACAAAAATGGAAGGGAAATACTTACCCAATCATCCCTCTAGCTTCTAACTCCAAAAATCTTACAAGGAGACACCCAAACACCAAATTTCAGATTTAAGAATGAGATGAAAATGCTCAAAACCAGAAACTAATCATACCAAAATGAAGAGGAGAATGAGAGAGACATGTTTTATATAGATTACCTTGGCCAAATCTTCCTCTAGAAGTGAGAAATGGTGGAGAAATGCAGAAAAACCTTCGCCCCTCTTCTCAAGTGCGAAAATAGCTTCTTAAGTCTGTAAAACATGAGTTTCTTGGCAGCCAAATGGGTGGAGAGAAGACTTCTTAAGATTTTAATAAAGATGGGCTAGTCTAAAGGGCCCATTATTTCAAGTAGGCTAGTGCTAGATGAGATAGGCTGTAGAGACTCTTAGGGTTAAGGAGAGTGTGTTGATTTGAAGGCCCAAAATCCATTTAGATTAGGGTGGAAATTTATTAGGCTGCAAGTTGGAGGGTTTATGGTGGGTTTGGGCTACCATGGGGTAAGATTAATCTATAAATAGGGAAATTTCTTACTAATGGTAGTTGAATAATGATGATTATGCTTATGTTAAGCTTGGTGTGCTTTTGAATCATGATGGTAGCTAAAGGATGAGTAATTGGCTTCATTGAGGTAACTGGGGTTAATTTTCTAATTCCATGTATATGTTCATGTTAATCTAATATTGTTTGCACATATATGATTTTGAAATGCTAAATGATTGGTTGACTACTTGAATTATTATTGTGATTGGACCTCGTGAGTCCATGGTGGAGCTGTGGTGTGGCTGCCACCCGTGCATGTGCTTCGATCGAGCACCGGGTTGTGATCAGACCCCAGATGTACAAAGCCCTGGTTGTGCTTATTATAGAGTAGGTGCCATGAATGGATCTCTCCCGATGTTATTGGCTATTAACATGTTGTGTATGATTGCTGGTATGGGACAGTAGTTATTGGTAGTTCAACTAGTTCATTTGCAAATTGAATTGATGATTCTGGTATTGAGGACATGAAATTGCATTGGATTAATTAACTTGTACATATATATGGAAATTGCCTTTTGTTATTAAGATTGTATATCTCACCTCGTTATGAGCTAACATTTTCAGGGACCGGACCTCCTAATGGCAAGGAGAAAATTAATGAAAGCTCATTATGTGGTTTAGTAGTAGGTAGGTTTGGAAACCTTGTCAGATTGTATTTGTATAACTAGACTACTAACACTATGTAATTGCTGCATTGCATCATGAATTGCCAAGCATAGGGACTGTAATCATTTGATACATCATATATCAACTTAAACTAGTGATGTATGGAATTTTCTAATGGGACTTATGTTTGAATGGAAATGTGAGTAGTGTATGAACTATTTGCTGTCATTAATCTATAAACTTACGGGTTTATGGTGGCCAGAGGGTTAAGGATCCACATGTGAGTTTTGAATAGGTAATGATAGATGTGTTAGGTAGATTAGGTAAAAGAAAGACACTAAATATTCACAAACTAAGTTAAAGTGGCCTAGAGTGTTGCTAGAGAAGGAATTGGAGAGCATGAGATAAAATCTTGGGTGTTATAGGAACATAAGGGAATTGGTCGCGACCAACGTTTAATTGGCCTCGGCCAAATGGTAACAGAGGGGAATTGGCTGCGGCCAACATTTAATTGGCCTTGGCCAAATGTGGCAAAACTGTCAGGGAAGAAAACAGAGAGCAATTGGCCATGGTGAATAGTGACATTAGCCACAGCTAAGTCTGAAAGGCAGATTTGGGGGTGTTCTAGAGGGTATTTGGCCGCGGCGAAAGGTGAAAAATTTGTGAAGGCATAAGGAGTTGAACCGAGAGTAATTGGCCGCGACACAAGGGAATTTAGCCATAGCGAAAGTGCTCTATTTCTCATATTCACCTAGAAACCTTAGTTTCTCTTAAGGTAATGCTAAGAAATGATCTAGAAACACTTGTAGGAGGATTTTATGAGTTGGAATTGATGGATGGGAGAATCAAAGGCTCCTCATTGATAATTAAATTCACTTACGCATTCGAATAATTGTGGTTGTCAAGCTAATGACCCTAACAACATTAAGGTTTCAAATTTTCTCACTTTTCCCAATGTAATTAATCTTAATGACTTCAAACCTTGATATATGATTATTAATTATATCTTTAACCTTAATTACTATAATTTGAAGTTAGGGTCGTTACACACACAACTTGCTTAGACTCTAGCTTAACCTACAAACCCTTTATAATTTCAAAAAAGCACCTAATAAAGTAACACTCATCAAATAAATTCTAGGCTCCATTCTTTCCTTTCAAATATGATTCTTAACTCCTTTTAAGCCTCTTGGAGTCATCACACAATTAAAATAAAGAGCTTAATTACATGTTACTTCTTTAGGCCATATTATGGAACATAAGGTACCAACTCACTTTTTATGATTTCTAAATTTTTTCCAAGGCCTTCCCTTATCTTTACTCATCATATATGACTCAAAAATGGACTTAAAAAAATTTAAAACTCTCCTTAGGTACACAAACTCTTTTAGGCCAAGACAATGGAGGATTTTAGCCTTCATGGATTTTGGTTTGTTTTCTTGATGGAGGAAGCAAATGGGGAGACTTCTAGGGATCTTAGGAGCTCATTTAAACTCTCATTTAAGCATAGAAATCAAGGTATCAAATCAGATTTTGCAAAAAACATATGAAACCCTAGAATTTGCATCTTGAATTTCCATGGTTATTTATCAATTCTCTTTGCATATTCTTAATCTCCACACCCTTTTTCCTAAGAATCACCATTGGTTCTACCTAAAGACCAAGCCCTCCTAGGGCTTCTTGAAAGGGACGAACCATAGGGAGAAGGGAAGTAAAGGGTAGCAACCATGGAAGAAGAAATTACTTTATTTTTTCTTGTTTTCTCACTTGAATATTGTCTTCTTTGGCCTCCTCTCTTCAAATCCTAATTTTTCCCTTAATTTCTCCCTTAAAATAGATTTATAAACTTTATTATAACTATAGGAAACAAAGGAGAATGGAGGAGAAGAGGTTTGGGAAGAAGAAAGCATGAAAAACTACCAAAATTTCATACCTTCAAGCCTTGATTTCTCCTCCTCTTCTTCTTCCTCTTGTGCACCACTCTTCTAGGGTTTCTTCTCTAGTTTAGGGAAGAAAAATATGAGGCTAAGTGAATGGGAGAGTGGGGCGCCCTATATTGATAGGTGGAGGAAGAATGACTTTCAAAAATTCTCATTTTGCCCTTTTTTTTGGCATTTTCGTTTCAAATTCATTTTAGCTCCTTTTTTAAAACTATATTTTGCATTATAAAATTTAGGCTCCCAATTTAGTAAAATGCCTTTGGAATCACTCAAATCAGAGCTAAAACTTTCCCAAACGAATTTATCAAAGTTCGGGTGCACTGACATTGGAAAACATCTACTGGAAGGGTTTTAACTGTCCCGGGACTTACCATGGTTTTCAAGACCTCTGAGAACCCCAGAGAACTCAAAACTTTCATTTAAAAAGCCCTCCTGTGTGAATTCCAAAATTTGCTCAATTACAAAAATGCCATTACGTTTTGTAAGTTTTCCGTAAGAAATTGTTTCTTTATTCTAGCTTCGTTTTTCTTTCAGTCTAAGCCTAGAATTCTCTTTTTTAGGAGTCTAAAATATTATTCAAATTTTTTGAGACTTTAACTAATTCATTTCAGGGGACTTGCTTTGAAAACAGGTCTGTTTCCGTCATTTAACGAAAATTGGACATTACAGTTACTAATTTGATTGTTCAATATGCTTTGATTTTTCTTGGATCACTTGCCAAGAAAATTTTGAAACTTGATACTTAAACATTTTAGGTGGTTCTGAGCAAAAATCATAGCTAAAGCTGTGTGGTAGCCCCTGGATTAGCCAAAATCCTTTGATTTCCTTGAGTTTTTCATTTTTCAAGTATTTTTCTGATTTTCCAAATGTTTTCTCTATTTTTCTAGATTTATTATTTTAATTTTTCTTTTTTGATTTTGATGCTATTTTTTAGTTTTTTCTTGCCTAACTGGTTTATGATAAGGTCCTCTAGTGAGAAATTGATTGATTTTGATCCTAAAATTAAAAAAACCTTTAGAAAGCAAGTAAGGATTAAGAAAAATAATGATAGTGTAAAAAATAGTAGTAGTACTTCTTTTACTTTTGATTGTGTGCAAGGAATTGATTATGTACTTCAATTTGCTAGTGATAATATAGCTGAACAAGAGTAAGTGAATACTAACATGAATATGCATGTTCAAGCCAACTTGAATGCAAATACAAATTTGAATGGTAACATGCATGCAAAAACCATTAAGGAATTGATAGCACCTAATGTGCACTATCAAAATCTTTATATATAATATCCAAAATTAGATGCAAATTTTAAGCTTAAGTCTGATTTGATTCACTTACTTCCTAAATTTCATGGACTTGTAGGAGATGACCCTCACAAACTTCTAAAAGAATTTCATGTTGTTTGCTCTACAATGAAGCCACAAGGAGTCTCAGAAGAACAAATTAAGCTTAGAGCATTCCCTTATTCTTTGGATGGTGTGGCTAAAGACTGGCTATACTATCTATCCCCTGGTACTATTACTTCTTAGGATCAATTGAAGAGGCTTTTCTTGGAAAAATTCTTTCTTGCTGCTCGCACTGCATCAATAAGAAAAGAAATTTATGGGATTAAATAGAATAGTAGAGAGACCCTATATGAATATTGGGAAAGGTTCAAGAGATTGTTAGCTAGTTGTCCTCACCATCAAATTTCTGATCAACTATTAATTCAGTATTTTTATAAGAGGCTACTAAATATGGATAGAAAAATGATATATGCTACTTCCGGTAGGGCTTTGGGCGATTTGACACCTGCAAGAGCCTGGGAGTTGATTGATAAGATGGCTCAAAATGTACAATAGTTTGGTGTGAGACAAACAGTGAAAGGAAGTCAATAAGTTGTATGCTCCACATTAGGATCAGAGACTTGAGGAGAAAAATTGATGAGATGTCCTCTATGCTCCAACAACGTGCTTTAGCTCAACAGCAACCACAATCAGTCTCTATTCCATCTCAAACTTATGCACCACAATCCTATGCTATTTAGATGCATTCATATCCCTAATGCTATACACCTAGGCAGCCATCAACCTCTATTGCCTTGGTGGGACCCTTATGTGATATATGTTGTTTGGCCACACATGCTACAGAGATGATAGGGTAGAGACTTGTGCTGGGATGTTTTCGGTCAGGCCAATGCAACAAGGGCAGCAAAAATATTATCCCTACTCTAACACATATAATCCAGGGTGGAGAGATCATCCTAACTTGAGATATATAGGAGGGCAACAACAGAATAGGTACAATGCTGCAGGACCTAGTGTACAGCTTTCCCAACCTATGAGGCAGTCAGTCCCTATATAGGAGGAACCAAAGAAAGGAAGTAATTTAGAGGACATGATGAAGCAACTTATGGAAAGTAATGCTCTTAAGCAACATTTATAGCAACAATAGCAGCAGCTACAAATAAGCATGCAAAACTTAGAAAGAAGGGTTGATACTTAGTTAGGCCAGTTTGGTACCTCTCTCAATGAGGTGAAATCTTAAGGTTCAAGCCAATTGCCATCACAGACGATTGTGAATCTAAGAATAACAGTAATGTTACTGCCATCACTCTTAGGAGTGGAAAGGAAGTTCACGGATCTTCAGACACCATTACTATGGATAAGCCAGCGTCATCAAAAACACACATCGCACTAGATGAGCCTAAGAAAGAACATAAGCCAAAGAAGATTTTGCCTTTCCTATATAAACCTACTTTGGGAAAGAGGCAAACTAAAGCAGAAATTGAAAAAGAAATCCTTGAGTCTTTTAAGAAGGTTTAAGTCAATATACCTTTATTGGAAGCAATCAAGACCATCCTTAAGTATGCCAAATTTCTTAAAGAAATATGCACCAACAAGAGGCAGCTAAAAGAGAATGAGAAAGTCAATTTTGGTAACAATGTTTCAGCACTTATACAGCCAACAATGCTTGCTAAATGTCAAGATCTAAGCACTTTTACAATTCCATGCACCATTAGAAATTTTGAGTTTTCTAATGCTTTGATTCATCTTGGTGCTGCTAATAATGTTATGCCTAAAATAATGTGTTTATCTTTGTAAATGAGAGAATTAAAACCTACTAGAGTGGTTGTGTAGCTTGCAAATAGGAGTATTGCTTATCCTTTAGGAATGTTAGAGGATATCCTGGTTAAGGTAAAGGATTTGATATTTCTAGCTGATTTTTATGTCCTTAACATGGAGGATTATAGATATAGGTCTCGTGGTCATGCCCCACTCATCTTAGGTAGACCTTTCTTAAAAACTACAAAGACAATCATAAATGTGCATGAGGATACTCTTCAAATGGAGTTTGCTGGCAATGTGATACATTTCAATATATTTGATGCCATGAAATATCCATGTGATGATCACTCTATTCTTAATATGAGCTTGATTGATATGCTAATTGATGATGCTAGTACTAAGTTTAGGGATAGCATGTTGACTGATTCTTGTGATATTGCTGATCTTGATGATTCTCTAAGACACACTTGTGATGGTTCTCATTCTTTCACAATATGTAGAGAAATTGATGAATGTTTAAGCTTTTATGATAGTATTGACTTTAAAGAATTGATTGCTGATCAGGTTGATTTTGTTTCATCTAAAACTTTTATTGATTTTACTAGTTTTATTGATCTTTCTAGTTCTGATGAAACTTAGCACGCTAATATGGATAGTTTGGATAATCATGATGCTGATATTCCCTTGAGTGCTGATCCTTTTGATTCTTCCCATACTACTGATGCATCCTATGTTGGAAAAGTTATTTCTTCTACTTGTGAGTTGTCTGAGCAGGTACTTGGTATGGAAGAGATTGAGATTAAGCCATTCATACCTTTAGTTGAGCAAGCTCCCATTTTAGAGCTAAAATCACTTATTGATACATTGAAATATGCTTACCTTAAAGAAGGAGACAAGCTTCCTATTATAGTGGTGAGTGATATTGCTCAAAATGAGGAGATGAGACTTCTAAAGGTTTTGAGGAAGAGAAGACAAGCAATAAGGTGGACTTTAGTAGATATACCTGGCTTTAGCCCTGATACATGTATGCACCAAATTTCATTGGAAGATAGAGCAAAACCAGTAAGGCAACCTCAAAGAAGACTAAACCTACTTATTTTGAATGTAGTTAAAAAGGAAGTATCTAAACTCTTGTCTACTGGTATTATATATCCTATTTCTGATAGTCAGTGGGTTAGTCCTACACAGGTGGTTCGTAAAAAGTCAGAGATTATAGTTGTAATCTTCGGTTCTCCGAAAACCAGAGAAAACATGAGAAACGTAACATACAGTTTCTCCGTAAACGAACAAATTCACAGAATACAAAAGGAAGTCCCCCGAAATGATGTAGCTAAGGTCTTGAAAAATTTGGGAAGCATTCTAGAATCCTAAAAATGAGAATTTCAGGCTCAAACGAAAAGAAAAATAGAGCTAGAATAAAGAAACAATTTCTTACGAAAAGCTTACGAAACATAATGGCATTTTCATAATCTTGAGCAAATTTTGGACTTCACACAGGAGGGTTTTTTAAATAAAATTTTTGAGTTTCCCAGCGTTCTCAGAGGCCCTGAAAACCATGAAAAGCCCCGGGACAGTTAATCCCCTCCAGTGGACTTTTTCCAACATCAGTTGACCCAAATTTGACCGGTTCGTTCAGTAAGGTTTTAGCTCCAAATTCAGTGATTCCAAAGGCATTTTATTAAATTGGGAACCTAAATTTTATAATAGAAAAGAAGGTTCTCAAAAAGGAGCTAAAACGAAGTTGAAACAAAATTTCTATTACGGAAGGATAAAATTAAAATTTTAAAAAAGTGTTTCTAGAAGCTCCCACACACTTCCCCTTTCTTCTCCCATCTTCTTAAGCACGAAATTTCTACCCAAAATACAGAATATGATCTGCTCTCTTAGGCTCACAAGAAGGCGAAGAAAAGGAGGAGAAAAATCAAGAAAAAGGTGTGGATTCTTGGTAGTTTCTATGATTTCGTCTATCCAAACCTCCTCTCCTCCATTCTTCTTTGTTTCCTATGATTAAAATGAAGTTTACAAATCTATTTTAAGGGAGAAATTAAGGGAAAAATTCGGATTTGAAGAGAGGAGCTCAAAAAACACAAGATTCAAGTGAGAAAAAGCAAGAAAACAAGGTAATTTCTCTTCCTATGGTTGCCATCTTTGGTTCCCTTCTCCACCATTTTGCCCCACTTGAGAAACCCCTAGGAGGAGATTATTTTTAGGCAGAACCAAGCATGAATCTAAGGAAAAAGGGTGTGGAGATTAAGAATATGCAAAGGGAATTATCAAAAAATCATTAGATTTTAATATGCAAATTCTAGGGTTTTGTATGCACCTTGTAAAATCTGACCTTATGTGAGGATTCCTAGGTTTAATTAAGAGTTTAAATGAGTTCCTAAGATCGCTAAGATTCTCCCCACATGCTTCCTCCTTCAAGAAAACAAAGAAAATAAGGGGAGTCCATATAGCTAGGGAGAGTTTTAAATTTTTCTAAGGCCATTCTTGAGTCATATTTGATGAATGAAAATAAGGGGAGGTCTTGGAAAAAATTTAGAACTCATAGAAAGTGATTTAGTGCTTTAGGTTCCATATTATCAACATGATATTAGGCCCTTTGTTTTAATTGTGTGATGACTCCAAGAGGCTTAAAAGAAGTCAAGAATCATATTTGAAAGGAACAAATGGAGCCTAAAAATTGTTTGAGGGGTGTTACTTCATTAGGTGCATTTATAGACCATAATGGGGGTTATAGAGCAATTTAATGTTTAAGCAAGTTGTGTGACCTTAGAATTTGTTTCATGAACCTAATTGGCTTCCATAAATTGTGTCTAGGCCAAGAGAAACCATCTCTACAAATTTGTGGGTGTGTGGCCGAAAGAGGAGGCTTGAAATTCAAGGAAAAAGTGTGTGATTGTGTGCAAGGTAGCTCTCTCCACCTTTTTCCATGCATGGATGTGTGTTTAGCTTGTCTTAGAATGTATGTATGTGTATTTTCAAGCCATGAAAAGTATGCTAGTATGATGTTATATGCCATGATTTCATGATGTCATGTTATGCTTTCAAATGAATGTATGATGTTTGTTGAGTTTGCTTGAGTGTGGAGAGGCCAAGAACTCTTGACCATGGTGAGGATGAGCCAAGAACCCTTGAGATTGGTTGAGACAAAGTAAAGAGTCTTCCAAAAGTAAAGTGGGCTCCCAAGAGTATAGTTGAGTCCAAAGCTCTTAAAGAATAGGTGAGGCAATTCCAAAATCTATGAGAAAAAGTGTGAGGCTAGTCCAAACACTTGGTGAGCTCTTGAATGTTTGTATGACTTGTTCACATGCTAAGCTTACTTCTTGAATGTTCAGGATTTGTATTATGTCCATGCATGCATTTTTAAGGCTTGCTTTGCATATATTATGTATGATTAAATGGGAGATGAGCTATTGGGATTCTTTGAATCTCATTCCCTCCTCTCCAATTATCTCACATGCTAGGTGGACCAAATAGATATGTTAATGGGAGCCAACAACATTGAAGGAGGAAGATTGACATCCATATGTCTAGCATTTTCCTTTTAAAGCCATAATGAACCATAATGATGTATATTAATGTTGTAAATGGTTTATGACCCTTGAGACATATGTAATTATGCTATTATATGAAGTAGAAATGAAAGTATGTGTTATGTGAATAATGGAATGTGAATTGAGTATGTATGGCAAAGATAGCTTTATGAATGAGTTTATGGAAATGTTCATATGTGTGCATGGAAAGGCCAAAATGAGATGCATGGGGTTTGGAACCATTTGGGCAGCTTACACAAGTTCTAAATATGCTTTTAGACTTGCCCAAAAGGTGTCAAAGCCAAAGCAAAGTTATTTGGTAATTTTGGTATCCCATATGGAGCCAAAAATGACCATAATGGAATCCCATGTCACTTTTTAGCCAACTGAGTTATTCTTGATCTGAGATTTGGCATATAATCAGGTCTCATTAAGATTTTTTTTGGGAAGCTAAAGATCATAATTTTTGGAAGTCTACAAAATATTTGAGAATTTTTCAAAGTTGGCCATTTTTCTAGTTTTGGTCTGTTGTACTATTCATTTGGTCCAAAAATGAATTCTGTCACACAAGGCTCAAATGATGTCCAATTGCCATAAAATTTTATACAGAGAAACTAGACATTCACAATGACTGGTGCCAACTGGAAGCACCTCATTTGGAGTCTAGAGAGGGAGATATGAATTTTTGAACATTCTATCCAATATCAGGAATTTTGCTTGACCTGAGTTACTGTTCCATTAAATTTTGAGGTTTGGGCTTGATGAATTAGTCTGGAGATATTTTTTCTCTCTAGCTAACATCCATAGCTTTCCATATTGGTATCATTTGTATGGATTGGATTTTTTTAGGATTAATTGGACATTTTCAAAGTTTTCTGTAGAATTCTGTGATAGTTCCAAAGTGTAGTTTGACCTTTGGACCATTTCGGATGTCAAACGTCCTCTGTGATGGATGTTATGATCTGGGCATATTTTTAGTGTGAAGTAGACATCCGTAGCTTCCAAAATGACCAAGAATGCATGTTTTTAATTTTTTTAGATTTAGTTATGATTTTTCAAAGTTTGGTCAGAAAAGGGGCCAATTCTGGCCGAAAATGCATTTGGTTATTTTGAACTCTTCTTTGATTTCCATGAGTTGTAGCCATGATTTTATGATGCAAAATAGTTTTATTGATGTAATTAAATATGGGAAAGTATAGTATGTACTCATACGACCCACGTGACACTAAATGAAAATTTTTAAAAACGACGCAACGCGAAAATAGTCATTATTTTATTCCCTTTTTCTCTACACTTTCATGGAATCGATGATGTGAAGCCCATGAATGTTATGAAATGAGCTAGAATTTATAGTGTTACAATAGTAATCTGGAATGAAAAGAATGAGTTGGTACCCATTTATGTACAGAATAGTTGGAGGATTTGCATTGATTATAGAAGGCTTAATTTAATCATTAGAAAAGATCATTACCCCCCTTTTATTGATCAAATGCTTGAGTGTCTAGTTAGGAAATCTCACTATTGTTTTCTGGATGGATTTTCAGGTTATTTCCAAATATGCATAGCTCCAGAGGATCAAAAGAAGACAATATTTATGTGCCCATTTGGAACATTTGCCTATAGAAGATTGCCTTTTGGTCTTTGTAATGCCCCTGGAACTTTCTAGCGATGCATGGTTTTCATTTTTAGCAATTTTCTAGAAAATTGTATCAAAATTTTGATGGATGATTTCAATGTATATGGGAACTCTTTTGATGAATGCTTGTCTAGTCTTGATAGAGTTTTACGAGATGTATAAAGAAGAACTTTGTACTTAATTTCGAAAAGTGTCATTTTATGATTTGAAAACGCATTGTATTAGGTCATGTTGTATCTGAACAAGGCATAAAGGTTTATAAGGCCAAGATAGATGTTGTCACTTCTTTACCATACCCGACATGTGTGCAGGAGGTACAGTCTTTCCTAGGTCATGCGGGTTTTTATAGAATATTCATACAGGATTTTAGTAAAATTACTTTGCCACTATCTAAGCTGTTACAAAAAGATATTGATTTTCATTTTGATGATGCATGTAAAATAACTTTTGATGATCTTAAGAAAATATTGACTTCTCCACCCATTATTCAACCCCCTAAACCTCCCATTTGAGCTCTTATATGATGCTTCTAATTATGCTGTAGGTGTAGTTTTAAGCCAAAGAGTGAATAAAAGGTCCCATGTGATAACTTATTCATCTAAGACTTTGGATGGGGCCCAAGCAAGTTATATAACCACAAAAAAAGAATTTATTGCTATTATTTTTGCTTTGGATAAGTTTAGATCTTATTTGCTTAACACTAAAGTAATTGTTTTTATTAATCATGCAATCTTGAAATACTTGCTAAAAAAACCTAATGCGAAGCCAAGATTGATTCGATGGATGCTTTTACTTTAAGAGTTTGATATTGACATCCAGGATAAAAGCAGAGCAAAGAACTTGGTGGCAAACCACTTGAGCTGAATTGAGGCTCCAAAGGTAGATTCTTTACCTATTGATGATGATTTCCTATATAAGCATTTGTATGATGTGCATAGTTTCTATCCTTGGTATGCAAACTTAGTGAATTATCTAGTTACTTTTGAATTGCCTGTTGACTTGAATAAACATTAGTTGAATAAGTTTAAAAGTAAAGCTAGATAGTATATTTAGGATGATCCATACTTGTGAAAACTATGTAGTGACCAAGTGATTAGACATTGTGTACTTGATATAGAGTTTGATTCTATCTTGAGATTCTATCACACACTTGCATATGGAGGTCACTTCAATCCAAAACACACAGCTTGAAAGGTTCTGGATAGTGGATTATATTGGCCTACCTTGTTTCATGATACCTATGATTTTTGCAAAAGATGTGTTAGGTGTAAACAAATAGGAAGCATATCTAAGAGAAATGAAATGCCACAGCATCCCATTTTGTTTTGTGAAATCTTTGATGTTTAGGGTATTGATTTTATAGGACCTTTTCTTATTTCTTTTAGCTTTACATACATTTTACTGGCTATTGATTATGTTTCGAAATGGGTGGAAGCAAAGCCCACTAGGACTGATGATTCTTCGATGGTTGTAAAGTTTGTTCACTCTCATATTTTCTGTAGGTTTGGCATCCCTAGAGTCATTATTAGTGACCAGGGCACTCATTTTTGCAACCGAAGTATGCAAAGCTTGCTTAACAAGTATGGTGTTGTGCATAAAGTGGCTTCTCTGTATCACCCTCAAACAAATGGCCAAGCATAGATTTCTAACCCGGAGATGAAGCAAATTTTGGAAAAGATAGTGTAACCAAATAGGAAGGATTAAAGTAAGAGGCTAAATGATGCACTTTAGGCCTATAGGATTACCTACAAGACTCCTATTGGCATGTCACTCTATCAGCTAGTATTTGGGAAAGCTTGTCACTTACCGGTGGAAATGGAGCACAAAGCACAAAGCTTGTCAACTTTAGGCCATTTGTATGTTCTTTTTGGAAATATACCAAGAAAAAAAATGAATGATTATTTTGTTGAAGAATAGACATAGTTAAAAAAATTTAGAAAATTTATAGAAAAGCAAAAGAAAGGCATGAAAAAAGAAATGAAAAGAAGAAAAAGAAAAGGAAAGAAAAGCTACTCTTGTTCTCTTAGTACATATACTTGTTTGTAGTGAATGGGGCCTTGAAATGCACTCTCTTTACACTCTACATCCTCTCTTGATGCTCTTGATAATTTTAAGTATCCACTTTGCTTTTTGAATTCCCTTCATTCTTTTATTTACCATTTGTTTTTTACCTTGGCCTACATTATAACCATAATAAGGACCTTTTGGTTCATATATTGGCATTTGATTTTGAGTAGTGGAGATGTAGATAATAGTCAAGCATATGGTAGTAAAGTTGGATAGGTTGGAGTTTGAGATTGAATACCTAATCCTAAACACTAGAGAGTAAAGTGACAAATACTAAGCCAAGTGAGGGACTATCATTACACTTCACTTTTGTTAAGTATTTTGCCATGGTACTTGTTTGCATTGATGCAAGTAATATAACTTGGACAGTTGGGATAATTGATTTGCTATGATTTTCCTTATGCTTAGTGGCCTACACACTTCCATTTTTTGTTTCTTTCCATTAGCCTTTTCTTAAAGTTTTGATTTCTTTTGCTCAGGAGTACAAAAACTTAAGTGGGGGGAAATTTAATAATTGCTAATTTCTATATATTTTATTTCTTTTAATTTAGACATTTTGATGATAAATTGTGGCTTAATGGATTTAATTAGAGAATATTTGATTTTATTGGCCATTTTTGTATTTTAGGAATTTATTTGCAAAATTATCGAATTTTTATTCATAAATTTCTCTTAAATAATTTTGTGAATTTTTCTACTTGATTTTTTAATTCTTTTTGTGCAGATTTTGATGGGCAATTAGAATTTAAGATTGAAAATTAATGTGGAAAAGAAGTAGAAGTCACAAGATTGAATCAAAAACTAAAAAGTTGAAGATGGAAGCTTCATTTGTGCAATAGCAAGTATGGAATAATTGTACATATTTTAATGGAATTTAGGGAATTAAAAATGGAAAAATACAAGGCACTTATTCACATTCACAAATGCCACGGCGTTGAGATATTCACATGGGATTAAGGTCATGAAGCACACAAGGGAAGAGCTCAAGGGATGAGAAAAAAAGGCAGAACACGACGTATCAAGTAGCTCCAGGGACGAGAAATTAAGGGATTGACATTCATTATTCATCCATCAAGCAATAGTCGTGGCTTCCTTCCTCCACTTTCCTCCATCTATCTCTTCAATGGAAGCTTAAAATTGCTTGGATAGCTAGCTGAGGATGTGACTTCCATGGATGAAAAATTAAGCTCTAAGATGTATCTCCAAATTGGCTAAATTCTCTTCTCTCTATCCTTTACTTTCAACATTAATTTCTTTGTTTAATTTGATTAGGTGTAACTTGTTAATTAGAGAATTTGGTGGCTAAATGTACTAGATTAATTTGCTCTGTATTTTTATTGTAATTTCACATTTGGAGATTTATTTTGATGCCTAAGTGTTTGAAGAAATTTCAGATTTAATAACTGTCCAATTTGCTAGTTAATTCCTCTTATTTTTAGGCTAATTAGTGCAATGGTTATTGTATTAAGTGGCTGGACTTTTGTGTGATTATTGTACTTGAGGAAATCCTTAATCTAATTGGTGAATTAGCATCTCTAAGTGGATTGTTCAACTATTTTAATGAACATTTAGGTACTATTTTTGTGTGTTCTTATCCCTAACTGAAGTGGCTAATTTTTCAAGGTTCCTTATGGTTGCAATTTCCTTGATAATTAGTCATTTGAGTCTTAAATGGTAATTCAAGAATTTTTATAAAGAATACACTAAGAAGCAAGAATTTAAGTCCAAGTTTGGTATATTAAAAGGAAGCAAGGATAATTAAATCTTAGGAAGTCCATTCAAATGTTAGTTACCACACTTTTCGTAATTGTTCCCATCACTTAGTCTTAAGGTTTTAATTCTTGTTATTTTCTTTACTCTAATTAGAATTTAGTAATTCAAAAACCCCCCTAAACATTTCTCATTTATTGCCACTAGAAGAACTTTTTTACAAATAATTATAAGCAAAAAAAAACTCCCTGGGAAATGTCCTAAGTTATACCATTAATTACAAACCTTTAATCAACCTAATTTATTTGAGGTTGCTCAACACAACTATCACATGTCTCCACAATCAATGCGATTAGTGTCCCATTTATAAAACCTATAGCTAGAGATGCTTTTCAAAAGCATGTTAGGAGTTTATATTTGATAAGAATCTGATTCTATATCAAAACATTGATTATGCATAAAAGAAATTCATTTTCTAGTCTTTGGTGACTTGTATAATGTTTGATTATAAAGGCAGATATTGAAGATTGTTACCAAGCTTTGAGATTGTCCCTTTCATACTAGAAATCATCCCACCACTAAGAGAGCTAGTGGCATGAGACTTAAATGATCACTAAGTACTAAGTGATGGTGATATCCTTATTGTCTAGGTAACAAGTAAGGATCCTTGTATCAATATTACATCACCTTAGCTAAGTGCTAAAATGAGACTTTACAATTTTAACGTAGAGGTGTCAATACTCCATTAAGTCTATATAAAGCCAGATTTGAATCTGAGTGATTCAAATCAATCATTATGTTTAACTGTGTTCTATATGGTATAAGATAAGGTATAACAAACCTTAAATGGGAGCTCCACAATAGTGTGAAATTTATATTACATGTGTTAGAATGTGATCATCAAAAGGGAGTGATTGAATGGATCCCTATTTCATTAGTGTGAGCTTTATGGACTCTTAGTCCACATTTATACCCTTTAGGACTTGGATCTATGTTAAGAAGCTGAGGTTATGTGTTGCTACTTTAGCATGATCTCCAAGGATCATGAGTAATGTGGTATTGCAAAATAGAACATGACTAGGAAAACAACTTAATCCTGATGAATTAATATGAGCATTTAGGGAAAACTCATCTGATATTACACACATGATTTGTAGCTCATAGGCCGCATGGTTTCATAAACATTAGTTAGGAATGTAACCCTAAGTACAAATGCATCAGAAGATTTTGCATGACTCTTTGATTAGAGGGATCAAATGTACAAAATTAAGTGTAATTAAGATTATCTGAGGTATATCAAGACATTAAATGGGTATTATGTTAGTTAGATGGTGACTTAATATGACACTACTCAGTGGTTCCCTTTCTCGTATGGTTACATGTTCCATTTCTCTTGTATGACTATGAGAACAAAACAATGAGAAAGAGAGATAGCACGTTGACGCCTATGTTTATGAGTGGGAGATGTTGCAAAATAATCGTAGGATGCATCCACATGGCATGCAACATTTTTTTATTAATTAATTTATGTAATTAATTGATTTAATCAAATAAGTTCTTATAAAGAAGACTTAAGTAATCTAAATAATTTATTATCATTGGATATGTCCTACTATAAAAGGATTAATTGAATTCAAATAGGATTATTTATAATCAAGTAAGTTTTGATAATAAGGATTTGTATAATAATTAATTACTTAAATTTATTATTATTATTAGATAAGTTCTAATTAAATAAATTTAAATAAGATATCCAAATAAATCAAATAATTATTTGAATTAAAAAAGTTATTTAAAATTCAATTTAATCGACTACATTTGAATAGATTTGTTCTATTTAAATTTAATTGATAGGATTTATTATTGGCAAAGATATGTTTCATATAAATTTCAAATATCTTGAAAACCTTCTATAGTTAAATAAAAAGGCTCTTAGGAGTTGTAACTTTAGAGATATCAAACTCATGTATTGAATAGAACCTCTACCTAAAAATAACCTCTCCCATCTTTATATCATGGAGGACTTTGGTAGCCACTCCATAACCATGAGAAGAGTTCATCAAATGGTGAACCATGTGTGGAGGTGTAAAATGAGCATTTATTTGAGACCTAGGATATCACATAAAATATTTCTGCTAATTTTTTTAACACCTACCATATCAAAATGGCGATAGTCCAAACACACTATCAAAATCTAGCTCAAAAGCAAATGAAAAACTGGAGTTGGGGCTACACACTCAAACTCTTACTCTCATAGCATCCACAACGTACAAACGCCAAGAAGTAGTGGGAAGAAAGGAAAAATTAAAACTATAAATTGGGAAAGTGAAAGAGTAAAGTGAAACTTACGAATAACACACATGAAGAACAAAATGAACAATCAAGGGGACAAATGAAGGCACGAGCAAAATCATACAAAGCATTGAGCACAAACTTTGAGAAACTTAAAAAGTTTTGAAGAGCAAAGGTGAAGAAAGAGGAAGAAAGAAATAAAGCTTTTATACCTCAAAAAGGTGACCCTTTGAAATTAGGTTTGATAAGTTTAAACCTGTGCAAAAAGACCAAAATGCCTTTGTTCTAGCATGATATGACTATCCAGACGCCACTATTAAGAAATGAAGCAACAAGACCATTACCGGACACGTGATGCAACAAAGCCAAAGTCAAAACACCGAGCCAAGCCAATCGCTATCCTTCCAGCTTGATCGGCCGTGACTTCAGAATATTCCTTTGGCTTTTGACAGAAAGAACTTTAGCGACTATATTAATGAGGGAGAATATAGTTATTGAGCCAAGCCTATTGTGCTAGGCTGACCATGCTGTTTCCAGCCCGAGCCTAATCTGCCTCTTGGGCACCATAATGCGTCAGGAGCCAATCAAACTGGATCACCACCTCCTGATAACCATGCGCAATCACATACTCCAAGATCTTTGCGACTGTTAGGACGGTGTGCTCATCCCCTAGATGCTTAGATCCAGTACCTCACTTGCATTCCCTGATAAAAACCCCATTCTGCTTGGGTAACCACCATCAATAGCTCAACCACATCTTGAATACTGCACGTGGATCTCTTATCAGAAGACTAATTAGCTGTTCCATAAACATCATGATGAAAATAATATATAAAAGTTATTTTTTTTTTCAATTTAACTATATGTGAAATGTATTAGCAAGAGTCAAAATACACGTACCGAGCCTAATTTAGATTAGGCCCTCTATTTGGATAGAGTAGGTTGAATTAATCCTTTCGAAAGAGGTCAACATAGCCCATTTAGAAGAGGGTTGAGGGTTAATTGAACTAACCCTTCAATTAAAAAATTAATTCGCAAAAATTTTTAAATTATTTTTTATAATATTTCACTTAGAATTGATTAAAGATATTTTATTAATTGACAAAGTAATTTGGTCAGCTCACTTTCAGCAACTAATTTTTTTAATTTAATCAATTTTTAACCAAAACAAATCGAAACTTTCCGCCCGTATAACCAACCCTGATTGTAATATGAACCTCGTTAATATTTCCCCGTTCCTATTGCCTTGTTACCCAATCTTCCAGTAGATCGATTGTGTCTGCCCTGTTGAGATGCCTCACTAGAACTCAGCCCAGAAAAGACAAGTTCCCAGAATGAATAATTTGAAGGCAACCACATAATGTGAAGTAGTGGCTGCATTCTATATATCAGAAAATTTTATCCTTGGGAACTTTTCTTCCTTCTATCTTGATGAACATTTAAAATTTAGCAGCTCCACCATGATTACCCAAACGACTTTCAGACACAAGCAAGGAAATTATGCGCTCTCACCATAAGAAGCAAAGGAGTTCATCTAATTTAATCCATAAAAAGCAACTGCACTGGTTGAAACCGTACACATACATCATTTACCCAAGAAAAGAAAAAAAGAAGACAATAATGTAATTAAGACCCAGCCATACAAAATCACCCATTAATATCATGTTATAAGAATATATAATCACATTGGCTATGTCGGCATCAGTAATAACTACCCTTTCATACAACAAAGCAAAAATCATATAGGCAAAACAGCCTTCAAATCCTTATGCATTGTTCTAATTACGGTAGAGACCTGCTCAATCTGATCCTCATTGGAACATGCCGCTAGCAGTACCTTAGCAGTTCCTGCATCTGGGTAACAACCAGCATCAATCATTTCTTCAAATATTTCTAAGCACCTAGCATAGAGTTTCTTTCTAGAGTAAGCTCCAATACGAGAAGTCCAAGTCATCACATCGGGTTTTAAATCCTTGCTAGGAAGCGACTGAAAGAGCTCTTCCATTCTCTCAATAAAACCCGCTCGTCCATACATGTTTATCAAGATATTGTATGTGCTAATATCATCAATATGATATCTTTTCTCCATCACTGTCAGTACTTCCTCCATCTTTTCAAATTGGCCCAGTCGCCCATACAAGTTTAGCATACTGTTGAGAACATATGTATCTAGTTCCAGGCCAGATTTATACATTTGGTTAAGAATGTCCTCGCATTTACCCGCATTGCCTGTTTTGGAATAGGCAGACAAAAGAACCATGTGGGACTTCATTGTTGGTGTGATCCCTACTCTCTTCATCTCTTCAAAGGTAGCTTCTGCATCTAAATTTCATAACAGGACGACTTTAGAAATAAAATTATAAAACCATTTCATAAGGAAATTTATAAAAGAACATCCATTGACTAGTTCATGATAACGTATCAAAGCTTGTTGCTCCAATTCTTCCTAATTAAATTAAATTAAATTTTAGCACAATATAAACCCAGCATGTACTTTGTCTATATTTCTAGGCCAATAGGATTTCACAAGGTGGCTTCTTAGAGATAAATATTGGTAGGCCTGAAACTAATACCTTTTGAATGACTGGTTCATGAAAACTAAGAAAGGCAACAGAGAACTGAGGGAAACAAATTAAAAACTTTGAGATCAATTAGATTCAGCTGAACCAAATTTTTTTCTCGATAATGGTCCCTATTCAATCTTTTTTGGCTTGTGTAATTAGTAAAGATATGTGCAAACTAACATAAGAGATAAATAGAGACCCAGCATATTCTGAGATGTGTAAGTGATAATACTAAACATATCTCACTATATATAATATGCGAGAAGGGTTAATAAAAGGTGTCACACGTAAATGTGAATATTATGCTAACTATATTCTATTGTTATCTAGTTGTACTATAGCTGTCATAGCTTGTACAATAGACCATATAGCATTGACTCTAAAAGTACATACAACGTAAGCCTATTAACCACAGTTAAGATGGTATATCCAGTCAGCTTCTATTAACCCCATTAGCCAAAAGAGAAAAATGAAGTGTAATAGACAAAGTTTCAAGCTTAGAGTCATTTCTTAAACCTCGGGAGGGGGACCAAAGTTTATCTTAATTCTAATTATAACTATTTAAAATTAATGTTACAATTAACTACAGCAGACAATATAATTTAATTTCAAATGCTTACATGCTAGACAATGATTTTGCACATCTTCAAGTCTATCGAATATGTCACATACCCAAATAAGAATTTGTGAGACATATCATGGAATAAGGAAGTTAGATGATTCAGAACATAAAGATAACGAGCATAACTCAGAAATTATCATAGCCACTTTTTATATAAAAATATTATAACATAATTTTGAAGTAATTATATTTATATGGCTTAAATAGTCCCACCATTAAAAGAAAGGAGTGAATATTGGAAACCAAAAGATGATATCACATGTTAATTTAGCTTCTTGATTCTACGTTAAGACATTTTAAGTATTTGTGGTGGCAGGTTTCAATTTGCTTCTGCCAGCACTCAAGCACCTGTTAAATAAGCCATAAAAATGTAATAGTAAATAAAAGGAAAATAAGTCCATTTCTACATGAAGATTTTTAGAGTTCTGTGCTCTTTGAAATTGTATCATTCATGGTAGGAAGGCTAACAAATAAATAATGGGAAGATGGCTACAAAGCCAGCCCTTCAATCCTGAAAATCAAGGAAAAAATATTCTGAAATTAAACTATCTAATCAGCAAAATACATGGGCAGCAAAATAGGAAGGATAAAGTTGACTGACTTAATCTAATTAATAACAAAATTAAAACAGAAAAGAAAAGATCACCTATAAGGCCTGTGATTTCTAACATTCCCCCTTATGCTGGAGAGTAAATACTAATCATACCCAACTTGCAACTTAGTTCCTTGAACTTGACCCTTGACAAAACTTTAGTAAGTAAATTAGCAATATGAGCATTGGTGGGAATGTAGGACAAGTCTATCATGCCTGATTCAACTTTCTCTTTGATAAAGTGGGTCAATTTCCACATTTTTAGTCCTATCATGGTGGATAGAATTTTTGGCAATGCCTATAGTAGCCATGTTGTCACACAAGACCTTCACAGGAGCTTTAACATTAATTTGTAGCTATTCAAGGACCCTTTGAATCCAAATCCCTTCTCATACTCCTAGAGCCGGTGCTCAAAATTTACCTTCAACATTACCATTGGCTGCTTTTTACTTCTCCACATGATTAAATTGTTCCACACAAAGGTACAATATCTAATAGTAGACCTTCTATCAGTAATAGATCCAACCCAATTTGCATCTAAGAAGACTTTAACACCTTTATGTGTCCCTTCTAAAAGAAAAGACCCTTTTCAAGTGTCATTTTCAAATACCTTAAAATTCTGAACACAACTTTCATGTGCTTGTCATTTGGCTTGTTCATAAATTGACTTACAATACTAACAAGAAAGCTAATGCCAAGTCAAATATAAGAGAGATAAATTAGCTTTTCTACTAGCCTTTACCTTCCAATATCAACTGAGGCACTTCTTGCTAAAAACCAAGCATGTAGGTGGCTTCCATCGATGTGTTAGCTAGTTTGCACCCCAACATTTATGTTTCTTCCAACAGTTCAAGTGTATACTTCTTTTGGTTTACTGAGATACCCTTCTTTGACCATGCTACCTCCATCCCAAGAAAATATCTTAGATTTCGCAAATCTTTCACTTCGAATTCAGTGGAAAGAGACTCCTTCAAAACTTTTATCTCCTCAATGTGGTCTCTTGTAATAACAATGTCATCACTTAGATGCAATTTTAACAAATAAAGTATGGTCTACTTGACATTGTAAGTACCCATAGCTTTTGACTATAGTTGTAAACTGGTCAAACCAAACTCTTGGTGACTACTTCAACCCATAACCCCATTCAAAAATGTATTTTTTTACATCTAACTAATGGAGGCTAATCAAATTTAGCAGCTAGAGAAAGTAAAATTTCAATGGTATTGGACCATAGTTGTCAGAATCGTCCAATACATGATTAATATTGCACAAATTGATCTAATTCAAATATGCAACAATATGAATCGGCAATAGAATCGAAAAATGACCAAAATCAACTATCCTAATTGCCAGAGTCATGCAAGTCGAGCCAAAAATGGTGATTTGCAATACTCCGATGATTCATGAACCTCTACTATGTTAGGTCATGAAGTCAAGTCCTTCATAACCTGACATGACCCACTGCTTGGAAGAAGATGATAGCTTTTTTTTTTTTTAAACGAAACAACATCATTTCATTAAGGACCACTGACCCTCATATGGCTATAGCATAGGAAAGCAAACTCCTACATTATTGAAACAAATCATTTCAATAACTTACAACTACATCCATTAGCTAATGTGCTAATTCATATCAAACTCAACTACAATTTTGTACCCCTATGAGGGTTTGCAATTTAAAAAAGAAAACTTATATATAAAAAAACAAACTTACCAAATCACAATTTTATATTCACAAACGTGCTATGAGCAACATACTCTGGGACTGTGCGTCGTGTGCCCCCTTATTCACAAATGTCTTGCCCTTGTTCTACCCCTATTCTTTTGGTTTGGTAATTAAATTTGGTTGCAGTTTCTTGCCCCTATTCTACCCCTACCAAAGTGGGTTTTTCCCCCCTTCTTATTGTAAGTTGTGGCTTCCAAAAAAAAAAAGAAAAAAGGTAAAAAAAATATTGGTTGGGATCATTGCAACACAGTTACATATGTTAAATGAAACTATAGTCGCAAAACAATATGGGGAGGAGCATTTAGGAGCATCATCCAGCCAAAAACACAAGAAAGTTGCACCCTGTGAATAAGTGCCTAAAAGACGTAAGGAATTTATTTTAAAAAATGTTAGATGATATGAATAAGGATGATGATATTAGTTTCAATGAATAGGAGGATCCTTCGTTTTGGACTTGATTACTTATGATTTTTTTTTAATTTATTAAATTATATATATGAGTTATCAGTTAGACAATGACTAGGCTATGACTTATGATTTTGTTTTGTGAGGCTTATAGTTAAATTTTTTGTCAATTTCTAGTTTAAATTTATTATTTCAGCATATTTTAGTAATATATATTTTTTATATGATATATTTCTATATCTTTAACTCTGTCTATGACGAGCTTTGATGTAAATTATTTTTCATCGTTGGTCCCAAGCCCGGAAAAAAGAAAAGGGTTGTGTTAGGTAGTTGACAGCCAACGTAAAACTTTGTCCAATCTTTATGACATGGACAATCGATGTATTAGACGTAATGCTAGGTCGTTGTCCAAAAGTAACGCACTGTATAACTCGAGTACAGTGACAAGTGAGCAAGAGCCGCTGCATCGATGCTTGGGTGTAGTGAAAAATAAGCAAGGGTTCTCATATTTTCGTGAACGAATGTGGGTAAAGAAGCTAGTTCACGAGAGTAGGATTCGTTTTGGAACTTAAAATATAGGTACACTTACGAGTAAATCAATAAAAATAGTAGATACTATGATTAGGAGGAGGATTAATTTTATATGTTTACAAGAAACTAAATAGGTAGGAGAAAAAATAAAAGAATTAGACACTTCAGGTTTTAAACTTTGGTACACTCTAAGAAGCACCGATACGGGTACGCGTATTGGGTACGACACGACACGACACGATACGTGGGATATGGCAATTTCTAAAATTTTAGGATACGGGTACGAGAATATATATATATATATATATATATAATGATATATATATATATATTCAAGAATCTAACAATTAAAGTTACATAAGCCCACAAAGGAGTTCCTTCTTTTTGGAGAATATTACTAGAACAATATTCAACAGAAGCAATGGACCTAGGATTACTAGCAGAACTAGAACTTCCAGTTGCCATGATACCTATGATATTCAAAACAAACACTTTGTATGAACATTTGCAATTAGGCAGAAAAGGGAAGCTAGTTGATGCTTTGAAAATGGAACTCAAAATTGAAGAAGTTCATGCTCTAATAATTGATAACAGATTTCTATCCAAGCAACTCTCATTCTCACTGTAGAAAGTGATGCGTTGGGCTCAAGAACACGACAAAAATCAAGACACAAATCATTAAGCAATACGCTGTGTTCCTTCCACACCCACTGTGTACCCCGAAGTTGCTTCTGATTCTAAAATCTGAATAGAATAATTTTATGTAATTATTTGCATCCAACCAATCAATCCATCTTCAATTCTAAGGACCCAGACCCCAATTTTGGATTAAAGTGAAAAGAACAGTATACAATGACAAATTCTGAGGACTCAATGGTGGCAGGTCACAACTCAACAGTATACAAATATAAGGATAGAAATAAATATATAATAATTTAAAAGATAAATATCCATCATTTTCTCTTAGCAAACATCCCATTATTCTAGTTCTTGTCCACACGACCTAAGCACAGAGTTGATGCTCTGAAATCTAGATGACACTATGACGTTGGGGGCCTTTGGGTGCAAGAAAAGGCAAACAAAATTGGAAGAATGGTCACCTCTACATAGAGTAACAGATACAAACAAAATCTCAGACCTCTACACAGAGTCAAGACACATACGAAATCTCAGACCTCTACACAGAGTCACAGTCTCAGACACATAAGAAATCCCAAAGAAGAAATTATCTCAGTTAATCCAACGGAGGAAGACGTAGCAGATTAAGCAATTATCTCAGTTATCCAACCAATTATCTCAGCAAATATCAATTTGAAATCAAAGAAGAAGACGGAGGAAGACACACCTAAGCAAACCGGAGAAGAAGACAGAGAAGACGACAGAGGGAGGAGATGCACCTGCAACGGCCGGAGAAGAGGACGGAGAAACAGACTTAAGGAGGAGACGCACAGCGAGACGCAGCAGCAGGAATTCAGATCCAAACGACGCAGCAAAAATCCACGCGAGGGAGAAGTGAGCTCTCAGATCCGGACGAGTGAAATGGACGCGTTTAACCTCATAGCGTTTCGGAGCCATTTCGAAGCCGTATCGGAGTCATTTCTTATTTGTTTCGAAATGTTTCGATACATACGGACGAAAACGAAACGTACGGGGGTACAAACGACGTACCGAAACGTTTCGGGGTATGTTTGTACCCATACGGTACACGTATCCGTACCGGATACGTATCCGGTACGGGTACGACAGCTATTTTCACATTCCCGTGCTTCTAAGGGTACACTAGTAAGGCTAAATCTAGAAATGGGGTAGGTATAATTGTAGATAAGTTTTGAAAAAATATTATAGTAGATGTAAAAAAGTTAGGAGATAAAATCATTGTACTAAAATTTGTAGTGGAAAAGAAAATCTTTAATATTATTAGTATTTATGCACCACAAGTAGGATTAGAAGAATATCATAAGGTAAAGTTTTGGGAGAATTTAGAATGTTTAGTTCAGGAAATACCATTAGGAGAAAAAATTCTTCTAGGAAGGAATCTAAATGGTCATGTAGGAAATGTATTTTCAGGTTACGAGGGTGTTCATGGAGAACATGGCATAAGGGAAGCAAATGCAAAGAGTAAAACTATTCTAGACTTTTCATTAGTATTCGATCTTATATTAGCTAACACTTGTTTTAGAAAGCGTAAGGAACATCTTATCACGTACAAAAATGGAAGGGTATATTCTCAAATTGATTTCTTTCTTATAAGAAAATCAGATAGAAAACTTTGCATGGATTGTAAAGTTATACCTGGAGAAAGTTTAACTACTCAGCATAGAATTTTGGTTATGGATGTACGAGTTAAGAGGAGAGTAAAAAGCAAAACCGAAGATAGAGTATTAAAGACTAAGTGGTGGCAACTAAAGGGGGATAAAAAAAAGAATTTGCAGAGACAAATTGTAGAAGAAGAACCTTGAGAAATACAAGGAAGTGCAAACAATATGTGAAATGGAATGGTTAAAGAGATTAAGAAGGTGGCAAAGGAAATATTAGATGAATCAAAAGGTTTTGGACTTAAGGATAAATAATCTTGATGATGGGATGCAAGCGTACAAAATAAGGTTAAAGTTAAAACAGAATGTTATAAAGTGTGGTCGTTATGTAAAAGTGATGAAAATTGAAAAAAATATAAAATAGCTAAAAAAGATACTAAAAGGCGATGAGTAAAGTGAGGGCGAGGGCGAAAGCAAGGGTATTTGATGAACTATACCAATCTTTAGGTACTAAAGTTAGAGAAAGAAATATTTACAAGTTAGCTAAAAGTAAGAAAAGAAAGACAAGAGACGTGGACCAAATAAAATGCATTAAGGATGAAGAAGGGAAAGTCTTGGTCACGGAACAGGATATCAAAGAACAGTGGATGGGTTATTTTCATAGACTTTTTAATGAAGGGCACGAGATTTTATTGCAATTGGATAGGTTAGACATTAGAGAAAAAGATTAAAATTATACTTTTTATCGTAAGATTCGTGAGCCAGAGGTAAAAAAAACATTAAAGCAAATGGAGACTAGTAGAGCAATTGGACAAGATAATTTACCTATTGAAATATGGAAGAGTTTAGGAGTGAAAGGCATAAGTTAGCTCATAAAGTTATTTAATGAAATTATAATATCTAAGAGAATGTCAGACGAATAAAGAAGAAGTATTTTAATTCCTATTTATAAGAGTAAATGGGACATTCAAAATTGTGCAAATTATAGAGGAATTAAGCTCGTGAGCCACACTATGAAATTATGGGATAGAGTAATTGAACGAAGGTTAAGGAAAGAGACCTAAGTTACGGAGAATCAATTTAGTTTTATGCCAGAAAGGTCAACTATGGAAGCAATATACTTGTTGCGAAGATTAATAGAGAGATATTGAGAGAATCAAAGAGATTTACACATGGTGTTTATCGATTTGAAAAAAGTATATGATAGAGTTCCAAGAGAGATTCTATGGAAGGCTTTGGAGAAGAAAGGAGTTCGTATAGCTTATATTTGAGCAATCCAAAATATGTATGATGAGGCTACAACTAGTAACTCTGCCTATGACAAGCCTTGATGCAAATTATTTTTCATAGCCAATCCCAAGCCCAGAAAAAAGAGGAGGATTGTGTTAGGCGATCAACAGCCAACATAAAACTTTGTCAAATCTTTATGACAAGGACAATCGATATATTAAACGTAATGCTAGGGCGTTGCCCAAAAGAAACGCGCTATATAGCTCAAGTACAGTGAGAAATGAGCAAGAGTCGCTGCATCGTCGCCTGAGTGTAGTGAAAAATAAACAAGGGTTTCCACATTTTCGTGAACAAATGTAGGTAAAAAATTAGTTCACGAGAATAGGATTCGTTTTGGGACTTGGAATATAGGTACACTTACGGGTAAGTCAATGGAAATAGTAGATACCATGATTAGAAGAAAGATTAATTTTATGTGTTTATAAGAAACTAAATGGGTAGGAGAAAAAGCAAAAGAATTAGACACTTCGGGTTTTAAACTTTGGTACACTGGGAAGACTAAATCTAGAAATGGGATATGTATAATTGTAAATAAGTTTTAAAAAAATGTTATAGTGAATGTAAAAAGATTAGGAAATAGAATCATTGCATTAAAATTAGTAGTGAAAAAGGAAATCTTTAATGTTATTAGCGCCTATGCACCACAAGTAGAATTAGTAAAGTTTTGAGAGGATTTAGAATGTTTAGTTCAGGAAATACCATTAGGAGAAAAGATTTTTCTAGGAGGGGATCCAAATGGTCATGTGGGAAGTGTATCTTCAGGTTACGAGGGTGTTCATGGAGGACATGGCATAGGGGAACCAAATGCAGAAGGTAAAACTATTTTCGACTTTTCATTGATGTTCGATCTCATATTAGCTAATACTTGTTTTAGAAAACGTGAGGAACATCTTATCACGTATAAAAGTGGAAGGGTATGTTCTCAAATTGATTTCTTTCTTAGAAGGAAATCAGATAGAAAACTTTGCATGGATTGCAAAATTATACCTGGAGAGAATTTAACTACTCAACATAGAGTTTTGGTTATAGATGTACAAGTTAGGAGAAGAGTAAAAAGCAAAGGCAAAAATAAAGTGTTAAGGACTAAGTGGTGGCAACTAAAGGGAGATAAAGAAAAGAATGTGCAGAGACGGATTGTGGAGGAAGGATCTTGGGAAATATAAGGAAGTATTAACGATATGTGGAATAGAATAGCTAAAAAGATTAGGAAAGTGGCAAAGGAAATATTAGGTGAATCAAAAGGTTTTTGACCTAGAGATAAAGAATCCTAGTGGTGGGATGCAAGCGTGCAAGATAAGGTTAAAGTGAAGAGGGAGTGTTATAAAGTGTGATCATTATGTAAAAGTAATGAAAATTGTGAGAAATATAAAGTAATTAAGAAAGACACTAAGAAGGCAGTAAGCGAAGTGAGAACAAAGGCATTCGATGGGTTATACCAATCTTTAAGTACTAAAGTTAGAGAAAAAAATATTTACAAGTTAGCTAAAAGTAGAAAAAGAAAGATAAGAGACGTGGACCAAGTAAAATGCATTAAGGATGAAGAAGGGAAAGTCTTGGTCACGGAACGAGATATCAGAGAACAGTGAAAGAGTTATTTTCATAGGAATTTTAATGAAGGCCACGAGATTTTATTGCAATCGGATAGATTAGACACTTGAGAAGAGGATCAAAATTATACCTTTTATCGTAGAATTTGTGAGACAGAGGTAAAAGAAGCATTAAAGCGAATGGAAAGTGACAGAGCAATTAGATCGGATAATATACCTATTAAAGTATGGAAGGGTTTAGGAGTGAAAGGTATAAGTTGGCTTACAAAGTTATTTAATGAAATTATGAGATCTAAGAAAATGTCAGATGAGTGGAGAAGTTCTTTAATTCCTATTTATAAGAGTAAGGGGGACATTCAAAATTGTACAAATTATAGAGGAATTAAGCTCATGAGCCACACTATGAAATTATGGGAAAGAGTAATTGAGCGACAATTAAGGAAAGAGACCAAAGTTACGGAGAATCAATTTGATTTTATGCTAGGAAGGTCAACTATGGAAGCAATATATTTGTTGTGAAGATTAATGGAGCGATATCGAGAGAATTAAAGAGATTTACACATGGTGTTTATCGATTTAGAAAAAGCATATGATAGAGTACCAAGAGAGGTTCTATAGAAGGCTCTGGAGAAAATAGGAATTCGTATAGCTTATATTCGAGCAATACAAGATATGTATGATAAGGCTACAACTAGGGTAGTAACAAAAGGTGGACCTATAGAAGATTTTTCGATAACTATTGGTTTACATCAAGGGTCAACTCTAAGCCCTTATCTTTTTACTCTAGTATTGGATGTGTTTACTGAACATATCCAAGAGCCGGTGTCACGGTGTATGCTTTTTGCAGACGATATTGTCTTAGTTGGAGAATCGAGAGTGGAAATAAATGAGAATTTGAAGAGGTGGATATTAGCTTTGGAAACTCATGGATTTCATTTAAGTAGAAGTAAAACGGAGTATATGGAGTGTAAGTTTAATAAGAGACACACTACTTCTAGCGCAGAAATGAAAATTGGAGAACATATTATACCACAAGTTACACGATTTAATTATCTTGGATCTGTCATACAACATAACAAGGAAATAAAAGAAAACGTAACACATAGGATTCAAGCGGGGTAAATAAAGTGGAGGAGTGTTTCAGGTGTTATTTGTGATAGAAAAGTACCACTCAAACTTAAGAGTAAATTCTACCATACAGTTATAAGACCTACAATGTTATATGGAACTGAGTGTTAATAAAAAGTCAACAAAAGAATAAGTTCAATGTTGCAGAGATGAGAATGTTGCGTTAGATGAGTGGACACACTAGACGAGATCGGATTAGAAATGAATACATGAGAGAAGGTGAAAGTCGCACTTATTGTGGAAAAGATTATAAAATCAAGACTTAAATGGTTCGGTCATGTCGGAAGGAGACCTATAGAAGCCCCAGTTAGGAGAGTAGATGAGATGAAGAATAGTCCAATAATTAGAGGTAGAGGAAGACCAAGAAAAACTATAGGAAAAATTATTAAGAGAGATTTAGATTTAAATGATTTGTCTAAAAATATGATTTACAATAGGTGTTTATGGCGTCGATTGATTCATGTAGCCGACCCCACTTAGTGGGAAAAGGCTTTGTTGTTGTTATTATAAGCTACAACTAGTGTAATAACAAAAGATAGACCTACAAAAAATTTTTCAATAACTATTGGTCTACATCAAGGGTCAACTCTAAGCCCTTATCTTTTTACTTTAGTCTTGGATGTGCTTACTGAATATATCCAAGAGCCAGTGCCACAGTGTATGCTTTTTACAGATGATATTGTCCTAGTTAAAAAATCGAGAGCAAAAATGAATAAAAAATTAGAGAGGTGGAGACAAGCTTTGAAAGCTCATGGATTTCGTTTAAATAGAAGTAAAACAGAGTATATGAAGTGTAAATTTAGTAAGAAACACACCACTTCTAGCGCAGAAATAAAAATTGAAGAACATATCATACCACAAGTCACACGATTTAAGTATCTTAGATCCATCATTCAACATAACGGAAAACTAGAAGAAGACGTAAAATATAGGATTCAGGCGAGGTTAATGAAATGAAAGAGTGCTTCGGGTGTTATTTGTGATAGAAGAGTACTACTCAAATTTAAGGATAAATTATACTACACAGTTATAAAACCTGCAATGTTGTATGGAACTGAGTGTTAGGCAATAAAAAGTCAACAAGAGAATAAATTCAATGTTGCAGAGATGAGAATGTTGCGTTGGATGAGTGAACACACTAGACGAGATAGGATTAGAAATGAATGCATTAGAGAGAAGTGAAAATCACACCTATTGTGGAAAAGATTATAGAATCAAGACTTAGATGGTTTGGTCATATTGGTAGGAGACCTATAGAAGTCCCAGTTAGGAGAGTAGATGAGATGGAGAACAGTCTAATAATTAGAAATAGAAGAAGACCAAGAAAAACTATAGGAGAAATTATTAAGAGAGATTTATATTTAAATAGTTTGTCTAAAAATATGATTTACGATATGTGTTTATGGCGTCAATTGATCCATAGAGCTGACCCCACTTAGTGGGAAAAAACTTTGTTGTTATTGTTGTTGTTGTATATTTCTGTGTCTCTAAGTTGTATGATTCGATACAATTTACGATTTATGATTCAAAAATCAACCTTCTGATTCGCAATTTGAATTGGATTCAATAACTACGTATTGAGCTTTGCGACAAGGGTAAGAGTTTCTTAATAGTCAATACCAAGAGTATGTCTAGACCCTTCAGCAACAAGAATGGCCTTATGCCTACTGATACTACCATCTGAGTTATATTTAATGATAAAATCCCATTTACAACTTTCAAGCATCTTGCCTATGGGAAGTTCAATCAATTCCCAAGTTCTATTTTTCTTTGAGAATTCATCCTGAATAGCACATCTCCACTCCTGTTTCTTTGCAACCCCATAAAAATTATTTGGTAAATTTTTAGTAGAGACATTAGTCACAAAAACTTAAAAAATAGGTGACAACTTGTCATAAGAGATAAAATGACTAAAGGGATGTTGAATGCATGACCTTACCCTTTCCTCAATGCAATCAGTACTTTTAGTTCATTATCAGTACTTAGAACAAGGGAAGCTATTTGGCTTAGCTCAAGCACTATGCACTTTTCTTCTGTTGTGCATTTCTGTTCAGTCACGACTGGCTGACTATGTTTGGTGCAGGGTCTTGGTTGAGATCAAATGGTGGCATATTAGGAAGGTTAGGAGCAAAATGAGATGACAAGGGTAGAATTAAAATAATCCTTGGCGTTATCAATTCTAAAAACGTTGATGTCAATTTTGAATTGATTTTGGACAAGGTTGTGAAATGTTTTAAATTTAGCTGCTACTTACGATTTTTCTTTTAGGAGAAACACCCAAGTTAACTTTGTGATCATCTATAAAAGTTACAAATCACATGCACCACTTGTATTTTCCACTCTTGATGGCCCCGTATGTCACTATGCACAGTTGTGAAAGGTTAAGTGGGCTTATAGGAATGAGAAGGATAAGTGTGCTTAACATGTTTCTAAAGCTGGCAAATTTCACATTGGGATTCAGAAGGAATTTTATTTATCAATTAATGAAACATATGTTCAATATAGCAAAAATTTGGATGGCCTAACCGATAAAGCCATAACATAATGTCATCACCAAAAAGAGCACAAGTAAGCATAGCTTTATTACTCTTCTCAAGTCTGCCATTGTGGTATAAACCAGCACATTCCCTAGCATTGTCAAACTTCTTCCCCAATTCCAAACCCTAGAAAACACAGCTATTAGAATAAAAATTAGTCATGCAATTTTAAACTCTTACAAGCTTGCTAATAGACAAAAAGTTACAAGTTAATTTTGGAACAAGAAGAACATCCCTTAAGATCAATTCATTAGAAATTCTTACTACACCAGTGCCATACACTTCAGTGAGAGATCCATAAGCAATTCTAACAACAAAGTTATCTAAACAAGGCACAAATTCATCCAAGAGGGAGGCATTACCAGACACATGATCTATTGCTCTAGATTCTACAATCGAAGTGTTAGATTTATGAACTTGAGTGTTTAAGGCCATGGGAATTCACTTGACTGAGCAACAGTTCCAGCCCCTATAACTTTGTCATGAGAGGATTGATTTTGACTCAAAAACATCTTTTGTAATAGCCCCAGTTGCTCCCTACTGAATAGAGAGGATTCAGATTAACTTGTCTCCTCATTTGTCACCATAAAGCCTTGAGTTTTAGCCTTCTGACTAGGCTTGCAATTTGTTGGCTTCCCATGCAATTTCTAGCACACTTCCCTTGTGTGGCCAACCTTGTGACAATCATCACAACATGGCTTTCTGCCCCTTTTCTATTTGAAAGCATTGCCTTGAGTACCACGTGCCACCAAGGCTAATGATTTAGTAACTTGTTGGAGGCTTTCTACTCTCTTCTTTTTTCACCTCTAAAAAGACTTCTCTCAGTGAAGGTAAGGGACGAATGGCCATGATTCTCACCCACACATATTCAGACATTGGATTTAGGCCAAGCGAAAACTTATAGACCCTTTCGTCCTACACAAGATTCTTGTAGTAAGCTGCATCATTGCTACTCCATTGCTAATTCTCAAACATATCAAGCTGCTGCCACAACCAAATGAGAGAGTTATAGTACTGTGTGACAGACAAATCCCCTTGTCTTAACTTGTGAAGATGGCCTTTAATTTCAAACGGAGTAGTAGTGCTCTCCCCAAAAGAATATGTCTCCTTGACAGCCTCCTAAATTTCTTTTGCTTCTTCTACAAAAGGAAGTTCTCACCAATTTCATCCATCATTTAGTTGATCAACCAAGACATGGTCATATTGTCTTCAGACACCCAAATCTTGTATTTGGGATTACTCGAATTTGGTGGTGCAACATCAATCCTCCTTGCCTTTACCTCTGATAAACATAAGCACACTTTGGGACCACTATAGGTAATTGTTGCCATCCAATCAATGCCTAGTAACCATGGCAGGAGAGCTCTCGTGCACCACATGAACTATAGGTATGGTGCCTTCAGATGGTGACCCTTGTTTTTCAGCATGCAACACCATTATAGAGCCGAAGGTGATCATTGGAACATGTTAGGCCCTTGGGCCATGATACCACGAAGATTTTCAGAGTTTTGTGCTCTCTGAAATCATATCATTCATGGTAGGAAGGCTAACAAATAAATAGTGGGAAGATTGTTACAAAACCAGCCATTCAAGAACAAAATATTCTTAAATTAACCTACCTAATCAACAAGATACATGGGTAAGAAAATAGGAAGGATTAAGTTGACTAACTAAATCTAATTAATTAATAACAAATAAAAACAGAAAAGATGAGATCACCACCCAAAGGGCCATGATTTCCAACACTAAATCTTTAAGATGTACAATCTCCCGATGAGATCACCCAAAGGCCATGATTTCCAACACTATAAATCTTTAAGATGGACAGCCCCCCTAAGATTCTAATGATGACAATTGGATACACATATCCATGTTAATAAGAGAATTCTAATTTTGCAACCCTTTCAATGACTATGTTCTAGTCTTCTAGATTTGTAATTAATAAAATGCAAAACACTCCCCCTCCTTAAACTTTGTATCATTTGCAAATAGCCCCTTGAACTTTCAAAACTGGAATATAGGTCCCTCAACATTCACAATTCAAGAAATAGGTCATTCTTTCTATTTCATTCTCAATGTCATTACCTCATATGGCACTTTAGATTCTCCCATAATTGATGTGATAATTTCCCATTTGTCCCCAATGCCAGCATGTCCAGTTCAGGATGTGATGAGGGAGTCTAAAGTGTCATATGAGGTAAGGACATTAAGGGTGAAATAGACAAATACCTATTTCCCAAAATGTGGAAGTTACAAAACTTACTTTTCAATTTTGAAAGTTCAACGGCCTATTTGCAAATAACCCAAAGTTCAAGAGGCCTTTTTTTTTATTTTCCCCATTTGTAATTAGTGGGTTTTATATTCATAATTTCTTAGTCAAAGGATGCAAAGTTTGCCACAATGCATAAGATAGTTAATAGTCCATTTGAATAAACAAAAAAAGTTGATAAATATACCCTCTTGAAGACCTGCTCTCCCATAGGCATCTACCAGGATATTATATGAGGCTCGGTCTGGTTCACATCCCATGTGCTGCATTAGTGAAAAAATTTCTGCAGCCCCATATGGAAAACCTGCACGACTGTTGGGATAAGTCAGGATTTTTTCTGCAGAAGGAAGCAAAAAATTTTATAGTATAAATGACTATAATAGCTATAATTATAAATTCCGTTGTGAAATGCATTGTGCATCTCTTGAAAACAAATTCAGGGTTTTTCCACATAATTTAGTTTCTTCCTAGTTTTTGGCACTTATATACAAAAGTAATTCAAAATTATTTTATTGGACATATACACACTCAAGCTTTTTCAATCAATCAAGCATGATTTCAAATTCACCAAGTAGTTGCCTTGAACAAATTGTGTCAACCCCCCACCATATCTTGCACAATGGAAAACTAAAGTAAAGAAAGGATCAGAACTGGCACCAATAGTTACGAGGCACATGCATCCTCTCTATCACAGCCAGTTATTATTATTATTACTTTATGATGGAAAGCTGATGGAAACCAAAACAGAGTACTAGGAATTTATATAAAATATACTGAACAGTACTTACAAATATAAAACCAGCAGTAAAGAAAATCCTCCTAGTTATTTGAGGCACTAGAAATCTCTCATACATCCATCCCCTAAGTTATTCAAGATTGAGACCGTAGGAATCTCCCATACATCCACTCCAGAATATTTTCCCTGCCCCTCTCCTCTCTTCACCCTTTTAAACCTTAAAACTACCCTTCAACTGTCCAGGATAGTTACAACACACGTCTCCCCCCCAAAACTACCCCAAAGCAGTTACATGACTGACTAAAAACTATAGTATGTTGCTCAAACAGCCTAAAACTACCCAAAACAGTTACATAATTGTGGATCCATCAAGACCTAAGCAAACATGAGAAACCAACCCTTAAGACTAGCTTGTAAGGGCAAAGAACCACACTCCTTAAGTATCACATGTTTAACCTATGGCTCCCTAATGTGGGGCTCCATCATAGCATTGCCCCTGAAGAGCCAATGCATTTGACAGCTGCACTCTGCAGCACTTACTTTGGCCCCCATAATCTGGGGCACTCACTCCAGCCAGCAGGTTCCAAACGTCAAGCTGCACATTCCCTGCGGGCTGGCAAGGTCAAATGCTCTGCAGAAAACTCTTTTAGTGGAGGTCAACCCAAACTCTCATACCAATTAATAGAGACCAAAGCAAGCGTGAACTCCCCGAAAACCTGCTTGTAAGGGGACAAGAACCATGCCCCTCAAATACCACATGGATTACCCATGGCTGCCCAATGTGGGACTCCATCACTTTCTGTTTCCTATTTTACAGAAGATCCATTACAATTGATCTCTTAAAAGGGAAAATAATGAAATAGGGCAAGCACATCAGCAAAGCAAAGACTGCCAATTTCACTTTATATTATTAGACAAAAAAGTCCTCAACAAAGACCACTATCTGAGCACCACAAGGAAGTTCAGAAAAGTACTCAGTCCTTTAGTTAAAAGTAGCAAAGAAACCAAGCTATTGCACACATTGAACATACCCTCCTTTCACCTACCAAATCGTCCAAGATGACTTAGCAAGAATTTTTCCAAGTTCAGAGGACATACCAAAGTATAACTAAAAATACCAAAATCTCAACACCAAAGATACCATGCAACAAGAAAATGTGAAAAAATCACTATTAGTCTCAAAATTAGATGAGCACAAGAAACACCTTAAAATGCTATGTCTATTATGTTGAATTGCTACAAATAGCATATTGACTCTTATAGAACAATAACAATGATTCGTCCTCTAAATCTCTTCTCTTTCTCTCATTTTCTCTTATAAGCCTAATCTCTTCACCTAAAATGCTATGCCATATAGCCAATGTCATCCCATAACATATAAAGGGCCAAAGAAATGCCCTTACAAATGCAGGCATTCCTCTCCAACCATACAAACTAATCAATCCAATAAGCCTCATATTGACACAAAATTTTGTTCTCTTTCTCGTTACCAAAACCTTTGAACAAATCAGGAAAAACTACTCCAAAGTCCTAGGACAGAACCCAATTTTTATCCAAAATACCAAATAAGTCATTCCAACTCACTGCTGAACAATCTAAAAATAATTGGGACAAAGTTTCTTAGTTAGTCAATCATCAGACCATCTAACAAAATGAAGTATAGACTAATCATCAAAATACACTAAGTTTCAATGCTTTATCATTTTCCAAAATCCAAATCAAAATACAAGATAAAACAATTAGAAGGAAAAATTATTTGATGTGGAAAAATAAGAAATATGAGAAGATAAGCATGATTATTGAATAAGGAACAAGAAACAATTGAGTAGGAACTATTAGGAAGTACAAACAGAGTGCAAACACACAAGAACACATTATTGAGGTAGAGGTGATAGCGGGAGAGTCTATGAGAATGAAAGAATATGAAGAGGTGACATTCAAAGCAGATATGGTAGTTGCATAATGATTAACATATTTACCATTAATGTTTGGTTTAGTATTTTGGGGAGCAATGTTAGAAAAATTGTTGGAATCCCATGATTTTTTGGCAAAATTATGATAGTTTATAGTGGGTTAAAGCCAAATGTTTTGTTTCCTTTTTTATCCCTATTCTATGAGTTTTTAAGTTGCATGTTTAGTTCCTTTCATATTAAAGTTGATTGACTAATATTTGATAGCCTTTATTCCTTTTACATAGGTTGATATTCTGTAGCCTTTATTTCCTTTTATATTGAGCATTGATTAGTTGATTTTCTATAGCCTACTTCCCCTATATAACTTTTATTTTGAAATAAAATAAGAAATTTTTGAGTAAAATTCTTCATGATATTAAAGCCTTCAAGGGCCTAAAACAATCGTGATGATTAATTTCAGCTCCATGTGAGCCTTCATTGCCAATACCTTAAGACTTTACATTACAATCTTCCACTATCTCTCAACCAGACACCATAAAAAACACGTCATCTTCTTCTATGGGCACCGAAAGTTCCTCGCTGATGATTATTGGTCATCATTTAAATGGTCTCAATTATCTACCATGATCAGAAAGCGCCTTAATGTTCATCTGTGGCTGTGGAAAGGTAGACTACATCACTGGAGAGGCTACTCCACCTACTGCCACAGATCCCAAATACAAGGTATGGTTTGCCAAAAATAATATAATTATGTCATCGTTAGTGAATTCCATGACCACTGAGGTAGGCAAAACCTTTGTCCTCTAAAAGACCGCCAATGAAATTTGGAATTCTATAAAAGACTCTTATTCATTAGTGGAGAACATAGCAACTTTATGTCACATTAAAGGAACTCTTTGTGAGCTAAAATGGTAGTTTGGATGTTACTCAATATTACAACAGTCTTGTGAAGCTTTACAGTAGCTGGACTTGTATGAGATACGTGAATGGACTTACAATGCAAATATAGCCTACCATTGAAAGCTGGAGGAGAAAGAGAGGATTTTCTCTTTTCTTTTACGTCTGAATCCCATCTTTGAAGCTGTTTGAGAAAGAATTATGTCTAACAGACCCCTCCCCTCTCTCAAAGAAGTGTTTTATGAGGTCAAATGAGAGGAGAGTAAGTTACAACTAATTGGTGCAAGTTCAAATACTTAACCCATGACTAAAACTTCTACCTTGGTCATTAGAAGCAATATCACCCCTGATTTCAAATAGAAAATGGTGGAAAAGTATAGTGTGACTATTGCAACAAGGCTAGTCACACCAAGGAAATATGCTGGACAATTTATGCCAAACCAGCAAACTAGAAATCAAGGCAAAAAGATGAGACTAGGAAACCAATGATGATCAATGAGGACAAAACTCATTTAATCCTTTTACCAAAGAGTAATGGGATTTGCTACAAAAATTGCTTAGTAATAAGGTCCACAATAATTCAAACAAAGTTGTTGGTTCTACTTCTTTTGTTCAAGCTAATGTTGGACTTTGTGAAGATAATTGGCAATGTTAAGCTCCAAACTGTGTCCAACTTAAAAGAAAGTGTCAGAATCCCATAATTTTTTAACAAAATTATGGTAGTTTATTGTGAGTTGAAGTCAAATGTTTTATTTCCTTTTTTATACCTATTTTATGAGTTTTTAAGTTCCATGTTTATTTTCTTTTATGTTAAAGTTGATTGACTGATATTTTGTATCCTTTATTTCTTTTTATATAGGCTGATACTCTGTAGATTTTATTTTCTGTTATATTGGCCGATTATCTATGGCTTTTATTTACTTTTATGGTAAGGATTGATTGGTTGATTTTCTATGACCTACTTCCTCTATATATTGTAACTTTTATTTTGAAATAAAATAAGAAATTTCAAAGTGTAATTCTTCAAGAATATTTTGGGAATATGTGTATAACTCCTTCTTATTATCTAATACAAATATAGGTGAAGGGTTAGGTGAACATAATGTAGCCTACAACCTTTCTTTCATCTTTCTCTTCTTCATCCTTAGTTTCTTCCTCTTTGCTCCTTCTATGAAATATGCAACAATGATAAAGGCTCTAACTTTTAGTTCAGCTATAATATTGTTAGAGACACTTAAAAAACCAATCTTGCAGCTTTGGCTAATGTTAGAGAATCAGATCCTAATATAATCTTATCCCATTAATTAGGATATTATCTGATTTATCATTTGTTTCTTGATTATTAGGGATAAGATATCATATAATTATTGTAATTTATTTTTTCGCTGATTCCCTCCTTAGTTCTCGGACTCAATCAGCTTCTGTGGGTCTTATATATGTATTCGAATACACTGAATAACATTGCTTCGGATTATTCTCTCAAAATTGCTCATGGTATCAAAGCGCATCCATTGCATATAGTGAGAATGATTCACTTCGGCATCATGAGAGCGTTGAACGTTGAATCTAACAAAAACTCCACAATACACTCAACGGGCAATGCTCGACAGAATATGGGCTGAAACTCTAATGCTTCAGTCGGTGCTGGAGGTTCCTTGTCTACCTTGGGAAGTGTCGAGAACCCACTGCAAGTCATCACAAACAACTGATTCAACGGTGATAATTATCTGCAGTGGTCACAGAGTGTGTTAATGTTCCTAAAGGGGAAGAGGAAAGAAAAATACCTGACCGGCGAGATGGAGCACCAGCAGCGACGAGCTCTGCATATGAGACTTGGGTCGTTGAAAACAACCAGGTAATGACATGGTTGTGTCAGTCCATGATACCCAAAACTGGGGAGAACTATCTACTTTCAAAATCAGCCCAGGAAATATGGGAAAGTGTGAAGCAAACATATTCAACTATGGAGAACACTGCTGCCCTGTTTCAAATAAAGGCTCTGCTACGTAATACCAAACAAGGTGATAAATCAGTAACTCAGTATTACACTTCTCTGGTCAAACAGTGGCAAAAATTAGATATTTATGACTCCCATCAGTGGAAGTGTACAGAAGATATGGTTCTGTACAAAAGACTTGTGGAACGTGTCTATGAATTCCTCCTTGGTCTCAACTCAGTTTATGATGAGGTAAAGGGGAGAATAATGGCATCCAAACCTCTCCCATCTCTCTGTGAAACAATAAACCAAGTCAAGTGTGAGGAAAGCCAGAAGCAGCTTGTACACGGGACACTCCAAACCACCCCACCAGATTCTTCAGCAATGGTGGTTAAGAAAAATGTTGGTCAAGATGATAGGAAGAAGTCTGAAAAGCCTTGGTGTGATCACTATCAGAAAAGTGCACATACTAGGGACAATTGTTGGAAAATTCATGGGAAGCCACCACATCACAAAAATAAATCCAAGTGTGATGCTAAAAGACTAGCAGTTGTAAGTGATGATAAGGTAGAAGATGACACGCCACAACTAACCAAAGAAGAGTTAGATATGCTAAGAAAGATCTTGAGCAGGAGTGCACAAAAATCTAGTAATAATGGCAATAGTTGTAGTCTTGTGCAGTCAGGTAAAAAATACCTATTACTTAGCATCTACTCGTTTGCTGACAACACCTGGATAGTGGACTTTGGGGCAAATGATCATGTTACTAGTGATGATAAATTATTTAGTGAATTTCAAAAATGCACAATAAACAAAAAGGTCAAAGTGGCCAACGGTGAATATGCTAAGGTACAAGGGATTGGTACAGTAGTTCTAGGTAATGGTTTAATGCTATGAAATGTGTTATTTGTGCTTGAAATTGATTGCAATTTGCTCTCGGTGAAGAAATTCTTGAAAGAGTATAGTTGTGTGGCTATTTTTTAACCTGATTGTTGTTATTTTTAGAATTTAGAGTCGGGGAAGAGAATTAGCAATGCTAAGGAGTTCAATGGGCTTTACTACTTTTAAGACTCAAGAATAAAGAAGGCAAATGTTGTTTTCTCTCTAAACAATAATGTTATATTGTGGCATTATAGGTTAGGCCACCCCAATTTATCCGACATGAAGTAGTTGTATCCTAATCTTATTAATAAAAATTGCATTTCTCTTCAATGTGAGTTCTGTGAATTATCTAAGCAAACACGGAATACTTACTTACCCCAACCTCATGAGCCCACCAAACCATTTGCAATCATACACAGTGATGTTTGGAGACCATCCAGAATAAAAACTCAACAAGGTTCTAAATGGTTTGTGACCTTTATTGATGACCATACACATGTAACTTGGATTTATCTAATGAAAAATAAATCACATGTATTCCAAATGTTCAAAAATTTTCATCTACTTGTCCAAAATCAATTCCAAGCCAAAATTCAGATTTTTCGAAGTGATAATGCCAAAGAATACATGAGCCAATCTTTTGAACAACCCCTGACCAGTCATGGAATTATACACCAAATATCCTGTGTAAACACCCCACAACAAACAGAGTGGCTAAGCAAAAAAATCGACACTTGTTGGAAGTTTCTAGGGCCCTCATGTTCACACACAATGTCCTAAATCAGTTCTGGGGGGATGCAATTCTCACCTCTGCCTATTTGATAAATAAGATGCCATCCAAAGTGCTCTAGTTCCAAACATCTTTACAAAAACTACTTGAGTCATATCCATCTATTCCTTTCTTATCCAATATTCCCCAAAAGGTGTTTCGCTATGTTGCATTTGTGCACAATGATCATGGGGGGAAGCTTGAGTCCCGTGCTCATAAATCATTTTCCTACGATACTCATCCAATCAAAAGGGACACAAATATTACTCTCCTTCCTTGCACAAATATTTTGTGTCTATGAATGTCACCTTTTTTGAAAATCAGTCTTTTTATTCAAAAATTCTCATTCAGGGGGAGACTACAGGCAGTAAATGGTTCTTTTTGGACCCAAACGATACCCAACAAGAAGCTCTACCCTCTCATGATATTACTCCATCTATTGGACCTAATCCTAAACCCACAAACATTGACATAAGTCCAGAAATAACCTCTGAAACTGTTCCCATCAGACCTGAACAGACACAGAACTCACTTGAAAATGATGCACAAAACCCAAGGAGAAAAAAGGATACAAAACTGGGGTTGGACGGGGGAGTACAAGTGATTTGAAAGTCTATACAAGGAAAAAGAAGGACAAGCAACAGCTGAAAACAATACTAGAAAATGAGAAGAATGAAGAGCAACAATTGGAGAGAGTACCAGAATCTAAACAAAACATTGATACTCCTGAACATTGCCATGAATCAGAACCAACTTCAAATTCTGAAAATCTGGATCCGCCAATAGCCTTAAGGAAGGGAGTAAGATCATGTACAAAGTATCCAATCAGTAGATATGTCTCCTATGAGAAATTGTCTCCTATTATGTATACCTTTGTTGCTAATATATCTACAGAAAGGATACCAGAGAATTTTCAAGAAGCAGTACAGGACCCAGAGTGGAAGAAGCCTACCCAAGAAGAACTGAGGGCATTGGAGAAGAACACGACCTGGCATATAACGGATCTCCCACCTGGAAAGTCTAAAGTAGGTTGTAAGTGGATATTCACCATTAAGTACAATCCAAATGGAAGCATTAGCAAACACAAAGCAAGGTTGGTTGCTAAAGGATTCAAACAAGTGCAGGGTATTAACTATCAAGAGACTTTCGCTCTCGTGGCAAAATTTAATACTATAAAGTTTCTCTTGTCACTGGCTACAAATCTAGATTAGCCACTTCACTAACTTGTTGTTAAGAATGCTTTTCTCAACGAGGACTTGGAGGTGGAAGTGTACATTGAGTTGCCACCAAGACTTGAAGATGATAGAGGATCTAATAGAGTATGCAGCAAGTCTTTATATGGCTTGAAGCAATTGCCAAGGGTATAGTTCAAAAGATTTACTAAGGTTGTTAAGCGGTTAGGGTTCTTTCAATGCCAAACAGACCACACACTATTTGTCCATCATGCACAAGAAGGAAAAATTCACAATCCTTATTGTGTATGTGGATGAGATAGTGATTACTAGTAACAACCTAGCAGATATTGATCAATTGAAGAAATTTCTAGTTGTAGAGTTTAAGGTGAAGGATTTAGGATACCTAAGGTATTTCCATGGCATGGAGGTTGCAAGATCCAAAGTAGGAATCATGATTTCCCAAAGGAAATACACTTTGGATCTCCTTAAAGAAACAAGCATGCTTGGAGCCAAACTGGCTGACACTCCAATGGAGGCGAACTACAAGGCAAGTTTAACGGAAGAGGGAGCTCTAGTTGATAAGGAGAGGTATGAAAAACTTGTTGGAAAAATGATATATATCTCTCACACACATCCTGAAATATCTCTCTCACAAACCTCGAGAAGAGCACATGAATGTGGTGTACTGAATCCTTAGACACCTAAAGATGACCCCAAGAAAAGGCCTATTCTTCAAGAAAGGGGAAGCAAGAAATATTGAGATATTCACTTATGTAGACTGGGCAGGCTCTATGATTGACAGAAAGTCTACAACAGCATACTATACATTTCTATGGGGCAACCTGTTTACTTGGAGGAGTAAAAAACAACAAGTGGCCGCTAGAAGCAGTGCTGAGGCTGAATATAAGGCGCTAGCACATGGAATTTGCAAAGGAATGTGGATTAAGAGAGTAATGGCAGAATTAAAGATCCATATTTCACAACCAATGAAGACTTGGTGTGACAATAAAGCTACCATAGGGATTGCAAATAACCTCATCCATCATGATTGGACTAAACACGTGGCGATAGACAGGCACTTCATTAAGGAGAAGATTGATTCGGGCTTACTTGATTTAGCCTATGTGCACACTAATAATCAAGTTGCTGACTTGCTCACAAAGGCACTTCTAGGAGCTCACTTTGAAGAACTAAACCGCAAGTTGGGAATGTTGAACATTTACTCCTCAGCTTGAAAGGGAGTGTTATATAATCTTATCCTATTAATTAGGATATTATCTGATTTATCATTCGTTTCCTGATTATTAGGGATAGGAATATCATATAATTATTGTAATTTATTTTTTCCCTGATTCTCTCCTTAGTTCTTGGAACTCTGCCTATGATGAACTTTCATGTAAAATATTTTCATAGCCGGTCCCAAGCCCGGGAAAAAGAGGAGGGTTGTGTTAGGCAGTCGACAGCCAACGTAAAACTTTGTTGAATCTTTATGACATGGACAATCGATATATTAAACGTAAAGCTAGGTCGTTGCCTGTAAGTAACGCGCTGTATAGCTCGGGTACAGTGAGAAGTGAGCAAGAGCCGCTGCATCGACGCCTGGATGTAGTGAAAAATAAGCAAAGGTTCCCACATTTTCGTGAACGAATGTGGCTAAAGAAGCTAGTTCATGAGAGTAGGATTCGTTTTGGCACTTGGAATATAGGTACACTTACGGGTAAGTCTATGGAAATAGTAGATACTATGATTAGGAGGAGGATTAATTTTATGTGTTTACAAGAAACTAAATGGGTAGGAGAAAAAGCGAAAGAATTAGACACTTCAGGTTTTAAACTTTGGTATACTGGTAAGGCTAAATTTAGAAATGGAGTAAGTATAATTGTAGATAAGTTTTGGAAAAATGCGATAGTGGATGTAAAAAGGTTAGGAGATAGAATCATTGCATTAAAGTTTGTAGTAGAAAAGGAAATCTTTAATGTTATTAGTGCTTATGCACCACAAGTAGGGTTAGAAGAATATCACAAGGTAAAGTTTTGGGAGGATTTAGAATGTTTAGTTCAAGAAATACCATTCGGAGAAAAGATTCTTTTAGGAGGAGATTTAAATGGTCATGTGGGAAGGGTATCTTCAGGGTACGAGGGTGTTCATGGAGGACATGGCATAGGGGAAGCAAATGCAGAGGGTAAAACTATTCTAGATTTCTCATTAGCGTTCGATCTTATATTAGCTAACACTTGTTTTAGAAAGCGTGAGGAACACCTTATCACGTATAAAAGTGGAAGGGTATGTTCTCAAATTGATTTCTTTCTTATAAAGAAATCAGATAGAAAACTTTGTATAGATTGCAAAGTTATCCCTGGAGAGAGTTTAACTACTCAGCATAGAGTTTTGGTTATGGATGTAAGAGTTAAGAGGAGAGTAAAAAACAAAGGCGAAGATAGAGTGTTAAGAACTAAGTGGTGGCAACTAAAGGGGAATAAAGAAAGGAATTTGCAGAGACAGATTGTGGAGGAAGGATCTTGGGAAATACAAGAAAGTGCTAATGATATGTGGAATGGAATGGCTAAAGAAATTAGGAAGATAGCAAGGGAAATATTAAGTGAATCAAAGGGTTTTGGACCTAGGGATAAAGAATCTTGGTGGTGGGATGCGAGTGTACAAAATAAGATTAAAGTTAAAAGAGAGTGTTACAAAGTGTGGTCATTATGTAAAAGTAATGAAAATTGGGAAAAATATAAAGTAGCAAGAAAAGACACTAAGAAGGCAGTGAGTGAAGCGAAAGCAAGGGCATTTGATGGATTATACCAATCTTTAGGTACTAAAGTTGGAGAAAGAAGTATTTATAAGCTAACAAAAAGTAGGAAAAGAAAAACAAGAGATGTGGACCAAGTGAAATGCATCAAGGATGAAGAAGGAAAAGTGTTAGTAACGGAACAAGATATCAGAGAACGATGGAAGGATTATTTTCATAGGCTTTTTAATGAAGGGCATGAGATTTTATTGCAATCGAATAGACTAGACATTAGAGAAGAGGATCAAAATTATACTTTTTATCGTAAGATTCGTGAGGTAGAGGTAAAAGAAGCATTACAACGAATGGAGAATGGCAGAGCAGTTGGACCGGATAATATACCCATTGAGGTATGGAAGGGTTTAGGAGTGAAAGGCATAAGTTGGCTCACAAAGTTATTTAATGAAATTATGAGATCTAAAAGAATGCCAGACGAGTGGAGGAAAAGTACTTTAATCCCTATTTATAAGAGTAAAAGGGACATTCAAAATTGTGCAAATTATAGAGGAATTAAACTCATGAGCCACACTATGAAATTATGGGAAAGAGTAATTAAGAGAAAGTTAAGGAAAGAGACTCAAGTGATGGAGAATTAATTTGGTTTTATGCCAGGAAGGTCAACTATGGAAGCAATATACTTGTTGCGAAGATTAATGGAGAGATATCGAGAGAATCAAAGAGATTTACATATGGTATTTATCGATTTAGAAAAAACATATGATAGAGTGCCAAGAGAGGTTCTATGGAAGGCTTTGGAGAAAAAAGGAGTTCGTATAGCTTATATTCGAGCAATCCAAGACATGTATGATAAGGTTACAACTAGCGTAGTAACAAAAGGTGGACTTACGGAAGATTTTCCGATAACTGTTGGTTTACATCAAGGGTCAACTCTGAGCCCTTATCTTTTTACTTTAGTCTTGGATGTGCTTACTGAACATATCCAAGAGCCGGTGCCACAGTGCATGCTTTTTGCAGATGATATTGTCCTAGTTGGAGAATCGAGAGAGGAAATGAATGAGAAGTTAGAGAGGTGGAGACTAGCTTTGGAAGCTTATGGATTTCGTTTAAGTAGAAGTAAAACGGAGTATATGGAGTGTAAGTTTAGTAAGAGGCACACCATTTCTAGCGTAGAAGTAAAAATTGGAGAACATATCCTACCACAAGTCACACGATTTAAGTATCTTGGATCTATCATACAACATAACGGATAAATAGAAGAAGATGTAAAGCATAGGATTCAAGCGGGGTGGATGAAATGGAGGAGTGCCTTGGGTGTTATTTGTGATAGAAGAGTACCACTCAAACTTAAGGGTAAATTCTACCGCACAGTTATAAGACCTGCAATGTTGTATGGAACTGAGTGTTGGGCAATAAAAAGTCAACAAGAAAATAAGTTAAATGTTGCAGAGATGAGAATGTTGCGTTGGATGAGTGGACACACTAGAAGAGATAGAATTAGAAATAAATGCATTAGAGAAAAGGTGGAAGTCGCTCCTATTGTGGAAAAGATGGTAGAATCGAGACTTAGATGGATTGGTCATGTGGGGAGGAGACTTATAGAAACCCCAGTTAGGAGAGTAAATGAGATGGAGAATAGTCCAATAACTAGAGGTAGAGGAAGACCAAGAAAAACTATAGGAGAAATTATTAAGAGAGATTTAGATTTAAATGGTCTATCTAAAAATATGATTTATGATAGATGTTTATGGCGTCGATTGATCCATGTAGCCGACCCCACTTAGTGGGAAAAGGCTTTGTTGTTGTTGTTGTTGTTGTTGTCTCTCCTTAGTTCTTGGACTCAATCAGCTTCTGTGGGTCTTATATATGTATTCGAATACATCAAATAACATTGCTTCGGATTATTCTCTCAAAATTGCTCAGCTAACAACATAATCTTTTGGATTAAAATGGTTCTTGATATGGTATAAAAGCCTCTATGACCAAGTGATCATGAGCCTAATCCTTGCCACCTCCACTCTCCTAATTATAATTAAATATTAGCACAAGATATGATGGGTCTATGCTTCGTTTGAGTTTTAACTATGAAAGACTAGGTCTTCATTATCTGCCATTAACTACACCTTGAAAGTGACTTTACATAGTCATTTTTTTCTATTAATATTTCTACTCTAATATACATGAAGCACAAGTTATTGATAAAACCTCAATCCTTACAATACCTAATTGGTTCTTATGCATCATATTCACAAATCACATCTTGTTTACATAACTAATTAATGCAATGACCAAAGTTAATTATAGAGTAGAGAACACTAGCAAAGAGGGTTTGTAGAAGAATGGCAACAAGTATGGGGTAATAATCCACCCATAGTCAAACTTGCTCATTTGCTTGTGCATGCACTACTCTCTTATGATTTTCTTATGTAATATATCATGGTGGGTTGTTATATGATTGGAATTTCACTGTGGTTACTGAGATCTTATATCACACCCCAGTTGTAAACTAACTTTTCAAGTGAACAATCCTATAGTGGCAAGGGAAAGCAGGGGAATTCCATAGCTAGTAGGGTTCTAGCTTTTGTTTAGATTTTGGCACCTTTCTTATTGCAAATGGATGATTGTAATTAATGATGTTGTATATAACTCTAATTTTGTATAACATACCATGATACATCATGTCTTGCCAAGTGTAGGATTTTTTGTATCTTGAACAATTGGGATTATAACCAACTAGGAGCTCTTTTAATTCTCTTGTAAGATTAACTCTTTTGTGTAGATGATTCATTCATGGAATCGAAGATAAAGTCACATGTGGTTATGTAATGTTAATGTTCTTTTTAACTATAGGCATGATTATCTTGGAATTTGTTGCTTATGGTTGTATATGAATGCTTCTACTTGAGTTGTTAAGATCTTAGTATAAGTTAAGAATGATTGGTTGTGGTAACTTTGAATTGGGCTAAATTATTTGAGAAGTCATAAGGTCAAATTTTGATATAGAAAGATTCATTCCTTAATGACATTAGTTTTGCTATGTGGTAGACATTTAATTTGTGCTAAGATAATTATTGTTATGAAAAGCTTGGCATCTTTCCCTTAATGCAAAGTTCATTTTTGCTAGTTCTGGCACAACCAATTGACCAACTGCTAAAGATCAGTGTGCTATGTCAAATGAGATGTCAATTCTATAAGTAGCCAACCGACTGTCAACTAGAAAGCAATCGACCAGGTGCTTCTCGACCAATCATCCGCTCTTCTAAAGCAATCAACTATTGCTGCAGGATTAGCCACCTCTTTTTCTAGGCAAAATTTCAAGACTTCCATGGGCTCTTGAGGGAGGTATTAGAAATTCTAGGTAGTATTATAATGATAAAGGATAGTTGCTTGCATTGGGGACCCATAAAGAATTCATAGTTAAGATTTAGTCAACTACAGCATGGAATTAATTAACTAGAACTTGGAATGCAAAAGTAAATATATTAATTCAATGTTGCAAGTTGAGTACATCTTTAAAAGGTTTTAAATTCTCCCATTTTCCTTATGGTTAGAGATAGAGTAAATTAATAGCCAAGGTTTATCTTAGTCTAATTAGCTAAGTTTGTTAAATTTAGTTTATTTATTTATTAAAGTGTTACACTAACACTGACTAGACCTACCTGAGGCCAATCCTAATGCCACACAACAAAAAGAAGTAATGATCTATACTAGAAGGATGAAGACTCAATTACACTTCAAAAGAAGTTCAAGAAGCTGACAATAGCCCATGTCCTTAGCAAAGTCAAATCACTTCCTTTACTCCAAGTTCTAAATCACAAGAGGAGTTGGAGATGCCTATCGCCTTGAGAAAAAGGGTACTAAGTTGTAGGTTGAGAAGTACTACAATGCATGTAATTAGTAATTTTGTTGCCGATGACAATTTGTCACCTAAGTTGCAGGCTTTTTGTGTCCAATGTTGCTCTTGAAAAACTTTTCAACAATGTCTATGAGGCAACAAAGAAGGAGTGGACAATGGAAGTTGGTCATTCGGTTTGGTAAACATATCTAGTTGGTTGCTAGAAGGAACAAAAAGAGTACAAAGTAGACCGCTATCCAGTTTTTTCTTTAATAAAGTATCAATCTATTTCAACATGTGGCCGTGTTATACCAGATTATGAGCAATGTTGATAACAAATTTATTATCACAATAAAGCTTCATTAGACCTCCCACATTAATCTTTAAATCTTCCAATATTATCTTTAGCCACAATAATTCACCTATCTTGAGTGCCATTATTTTGAACTCAACCTCCACACTATATCTTGCAACTACATTCTACTTGTTGCTTTTCCAAGTGATAAGATTTCTCTATAGGAAAGTACAATATCCTAATGTTGATCTCTTATTTACTAGAGATCATGCATAATCTACCTATATATAGACTTCAAAAGTAAGTCCTTCCCCTTTTTAAACAAGATTTCTTTCCCTAATGTAGCCTTCAAGCATTGTAAAATTCTATTAATTGCCCTAAAATATGATTCCTTAGGATTGTGAATCAACTATCTTACAACACCCATAATATAGACTCTATCAGGCCTAATATAAAACAAATAAACTAGTTTTCTCACAAGTCGCTAATAAGACCTTTTATCAACTGGTATATCTTTTAGAGTCTCACCGAGTCTATGATTTGACTCTCTGGTTGTCTCTGCTAGCTTGCATCCCAATTTGCATGTATCTATCAATAAATCTGATAGATACTTTTGTTGTAATATGAAAATCACTTACTACGAGTGAGCTACTTTAATGCCAAGAAAGTGTTTTAGTTTGCCCAGCTCTTTGATCCCAAATTCCTTTATCAATTTCCTTTTCAACAACTTTATTCTTCTTGCCAAGTCATCCCTTGTAATTATAATGTTATCCATATAGACAAATAGTACTAAGACTCCCCTTGTTTTTGAATGCTTCACAAACCAAGTATGGTCACCTTAGCTTTGTTTATACCTCATAACAACCATAGCTTTGGAAAGTCTCCCTAACCAAGCCTTCAGGGATTGTTTGAACCCATACAATGCCTTTGAGTTTACACATAAGCCTAATCAAGTATGTGAGTCAAATCCTAGAAGAATCTCCATATAGATCTCCTCCTCTAGATCTCTATGCAAGAAGGCATTCTTGACATTGAACTATTGTAATTTCCACCCAAGATTAGAAACTTCAGACAATAAGATTCTCACCGTATTTATTTTAGCAACGGGGCAAAAGTTTCCATATATTCTATGCCATAGGTCTAAGTATACCCTTTAGCAGTGAGCCAAGTTTTATACCTCTCCAAAGTTAGCATTTGAATTATACCTAGTAGTAAATACCCACCTATAGCTCATCGGTTTCTTCCCTTTTGATAGTTTCACCAAGTCCCAAGTTGTATTTTTCTCAATTACTTCAATCTCAGCTTTCATAGTATGTATCCAATCCTCATTTTTCAATGCCTTGGACAAAGTTTTAGGAATAGGGATGGCATCTAGACTAGTGAGAAAGGCTTTGTAGTTAGGAGACAACTTCTTATATGAAATAAAGTAAGACAAAGAATGCTTGACGCATTGTCTTGTGCCCTTCCGCAATGAAATAGGAATATCATAGTCATTATGCACAAATGTTTCAGGACCACTATCAATGGGTGAAGATATTAGCTCAACACTTTCAAGGGCATAAGTGGATGATTAGATTGACTCTAGTTGGGAGACTAGTTTCTTTCTTTGCAAAAAAACTTGTAATGAGACATTTGCTAGTAACTTTGGAAATTCAAGAAAAAAAAGAAATCCCTATTTGTAATTTTAATGGAGGAATCCTCCTCTTGAGGATAAGTATTGTCAAAGTAGGAAGCATGTTCAACAAATGTAACATCAACATACACATAAAATTTCCTTGTAAAAAGACAATAACATTAGCAACCCTTTTAAGTGGAGAAATAGCCAATGAAAACACATTTGAGAGTTCGAGAATCAAGTTTGGTTTTATCTTAAAAAGGCACATGAACAATTTAGAAACAAGGTTATTAAATGCATTGAAATTGGGAAAGAATTGCATGAGAACTTGCATTGGACTTTCGAGGCTAGGAACTCGGGTAGGAAGCCTATTAATGATATGAATAGAAATTGAAATGGCTTCCATCCAATATTGCTTCGGAAAATTGTTTTGAAATAAAAAGGCTCTTGTCCTGGAAAGAAGATGACTACTTTTTTTGTTCAACCACCCATTTTATTGAGGGGCATTAATGAAAGAAGACTCATGATTATGCCATGTGTTTGAAAAAAGGTAGAGATGGACTAATTGAAAAAAAATCCCTTGCATTATCAAAATGAAATTTTTGTATCCTAACCCCAAATTGAATTTTAATCATATCATAAAACTTGGGGAAAATTAAACTCACATCCAATTTCTATTCCAACAAATAAAGCCAAGTCACACAAGTGTAATCACCAATAAATGAAACAAACCACTAGACTCTAGAAATATTAGAAACAGGAGAAGGGTCCTAGATATCAATATGAATTAAAGGGTACAGAAGTTCTATGATTACTAATTAGAAAGAAAGCATGTTTGTACTTAGCTAGTTCACAAATGTCACAATGAAAAGTGTCAATGGCTAATCCTTTGAACAAAAATAATTTTAATAACATGAGATGACAAATGACCAATACAAAGATAATGAAGCCAAATCTTATCTTTATTGGACTTGAATGATTCAGAATGAAAAGAAATAAGTGACAAACTCTAAATTATTCTTTATCTTTTTTGCTCGTTAAGATAATATAAGCTATCCTACATCCCAACAAGTCTAATCATCCTCTTCGTTCCTTATTCCTAAAATACACAATAGGGTGAAAGGTTATACTGTAATGGGAATTAGTTAGAAATCATATTTAATATGAGATTATTTGCTACAAATCACATTTAACATGATTATTTTGAGGTTTTAATACCTCTAATTGTTTCTGTATTTTGCTGATTAGGTCAACATTTTATTTCCTTTTTTATGTGATTGTAATCAAACCTTAATTAAGTCTTTTATTATGCTTTAGTTCTCTATTTTTTTTCCTTTTCTTGGAGGGTGTGAAGCTATCCACCCCTCTTTATATATTATACCTCTGTTCATATTTAAATAATAAGAGAATTAGAGCATTAATATCTGAATTTCTTTAAAAGAATCAAAGCATTGATCTATGAATTCCTTTAAGAGAATCAAAGCACTAATCTCTGAATTCCTTCAAGAGAATCAAAGCATTGATCTCTGAATTCCTTTAAAGTATCAGGGCCTATAAGGATGAATGACAAAATACATTGGTAATTAGTATGAGAAAATCATATGTTGATGGCTAGTGTAAAAAACCATACATTAGTGGTTGGCGTGATGGCCAATGAAAACAAGATTTTTAAATCACAAAAAGGCAAAGGAGAAGATGTCCAAAATCAAGACTACAAAGTGAGAGAAATAAGACACAGAGTCAAAAATCAAAATACATATGCCAAGAAAGAAGAATAGCAATGTTAGTTCCAAGTTGTTCCTAGCTTGAGGGGAAGCATTGGAAATCATATTTAATATGTGATTATTTGCTACAAATCACATTTAACATGTGATTATTTTGAGGCTTTAATGCCTTTATTTGTTTCCTTATTTTGTTGATTGGCTCAGCATTTTATTTTCTTTTTTATGTGATTGTAATCCTCATCATCCTAGGCATCAAATTTGGGATTCCTTAATTTTGGAATAGTACCAAGCAAATGACTCAACTTGCCTTGCCCTTTCAGAAAGGTGCAAACCAGTTAAAACCATTTTAAATAATTCTTTCCATTCAATCTACACACCATCGAGATATTTTGGAAGTGTCCCATCAAAGCAGATTGGTTGCTAAGGATTGTTTCAAAGGTGCTGCTAGTTGTAGTAGACTCAAACATGGTCTAGTCACAGAAGCAGCAAGCAATTGGAGCAAAGAGGTAAAAAAAGCAGACAATAACAAAGAAATAATCTCCAATAAAGAGATGCATCACTGATGGAGCCTAAACAAATCAAGGGAACACTTGCGCTAGCCTCAACACTTGCTGACGAGTTTTGGGTTGACTACTGCTGGAGATGAAGTACCACACGCCCTTACATGCCAATGCATAGGACTCCATGCGAAATCATTACAGAGGCACGTGCTGTGGTCAATGGTTGTCCAATCAACTGGAAAAGGTCAGTCAATGAGCTCTATGGTGGTTCCTAAGGTGTTTGGGTCAAATGGAATTCAAAAATAAAGGTAGAAGCTTTTGTCCAATAGCAAGGAAGGCTATAGACAAATGAAATGCACATACAGTAGCAATGAAGGCTACTGAGAGATGAAAATGGCAATAAAGGCCAGAGAAAATTTTGAGAGAAAGCCTAGAGGCTCTGATACCATGACAAAATGTCTGAAATTCTCTTGTTATTTTATTGAATGAGGCAACATACATGGGTATTTGTAGATACAAGGAGGCTACTCTTGCAGAAAAAATTACAATTAGAGACATTAGAGATTAATGAAATAACTATTATACATATGTACCTAAATTTTAGGGTATAACTAAAAACAATTACATTATTTACAAGTATTTCTAACACTTTGTTATGTTTTTAAAAGTTTATGCTTCAATTTGATTTGTTTCCTTGTATTACAGGATGGGGGATTGATTGGCCGACTTCCCTTGTGGCAAACATACCTTTATTAGTTGCATTCCACTTCTATTCGAATAATAAGAAAAACAGAGAGCTTCGTCTCTGAACTCTGTTTTACATCAATTAATTTCATTTGAAGGGATATCTTGTCCTTCATTATTGTATTGTTTTCTCTTCTCATGGATAAGTTATTTTTCTAACTAAAAAAAGTTAAACAAATTTAAAACATAAATTTTACAAATTCCAGCCATAGTCCAAAATCCAAATGCATCAAGCATAAAACAGAACATGAAAAACAAATTATAAATATGTCAGTTGAAAAAGTTTTGGAGTCTAACCATCATCTAAAGAGATCTAAATGTCACCCTTTTATTCACCAAGGGCAACATCATCACAAATATCATTATTTGCCAATCCCTCAAAGTTGTCCTCTTCAATATTTCCTAGGTTTGCCTCCTCTTCATCAATAAGATCAGTAGAAGGGGGAAGAGGAGGATGCTATTGGCCTCTTCTATGTCATGTAAGCTCTCACACATGGTGCCAATTATTACTTTCATGGAAGCTTGTGATGTAATAAAGTCAGACTTTCAATGTAAACCATGTTGCACAAAAAAATGTCCAACAAAAAATGGCACATATTGCATAAGCAACACTGCACTACATCGAAACTGTAATGCAACAAGGATTGCATGGAGCAACCCTCCAGGCCCTATGCCAGATGCCAAAGTGCGCCATAAACAACTATAACAATAACCATTAAACATATCACATGGGCCCAGTCCTAATGTTTTTCTATAGAACATCTGAACCCAAAATACTAGAGTTTTGACTACTAACTCACTCATTTATACATACATCTTCAACAACCTTCACAAGACCCAAGCAATTAGACAAAAACAATTTATAAGGATTAAACCTTAATAAGAATGCATTCATAAAATCATATTGCATATCAACCTGTAGGCTTCCATGAGGGCATTATAAGCATACACATCTGGTTCAAGCCCGGCTTCTTGCATCTGCTCAAATATTTCTTCTGCCTTCTCACACAGCCCCTCTCTAGCAAATGCATTCACCATGGCAGTATACGTGCAAATATTTGGTTTGCACTTATGACTCATCATTTCATGGAACAGTTTTAGGGCCATGGAGGATTTACTAGCCTGTGCAAAATTCAAATTTTAAAGCATAAATAATTAAAGAAAAATAACATTATTTGGATCACACATGAAGTGATGACTTAAACATTGCTGTGACAGTACCATCAAGCAAAACACATTTGCATCATGTATCTGTGACAGCAGTTTAAGCTAAAGCAGAATCAGTATTTTGTCAAAAATTAGGGAATAAATGTATGCACGTAGAAGTTATAACAACATAATTACAGCAACAGCTCAAAACTAAGGGGCCATTTGGTTGAGGAATCAAAGATTCTCATGTTAGAGCACATTCCTAGGAATGTGATTCTCATCAATCACATTCCAAAGAATACGGCATTCCCATGTTCTGCTCATTACATATGTTCCTACAATAATTTGCTATATTTAATTCCTCCCACATTGCATCTCTCCATTCTTTCCTTTTTATTGCCTCATGAACACTTGTAGGTAAAATTTCATTATCCACATTAGCAACAAAAGCTTGTAAAGTACTTGACAAGTTTGCATAGGATACAAAGTTCCCAATAGGATATTGAGTGCTAGTTCTTGCCCCCTTCGTTAACGCAATAGGAATGTTAAGCTCATCTTGGGTACTAACACTTAGAGTGGAGAAGGAGGACTGACTTTGCTTAGGAAGCGTACTGCTATCCATCTGTTTTTCCACTACTGGGCCTTCTTTGATGTTGCTTTTCCTTCTTGAATACACCAGAGTTTCCCTTTGATGAGTGGCATTATGGTTGGGTTCAGGTTCCTTAAGGTTGGACTTGGGAAAGGTAGGGACTTGGTGGTGAACTGTGTTAGAAGGATCACGGGTGGTAATGCAAGGCTGATTCACAGGTAAGGTACTGTTTTCAGGCTAGTGGTATTGGTCAACGGTGTTGGGAGCTGAATCAAAGTTACATCCAAACATTCTTGTTGTATACGAGGTGTCTCCCCCTAAATAGGTGTTTGGGAGTAGTATGGCTGATTTTCAAAAAAAAAGTTACATTCACGGTGATGTAGGATTTTTGATTGTGAGGACAATAACATTTAAAACCTTTTTGGCTAGGTGAATAACCAATGAAAATACACTTGACTGCTTTGAGATCAAGTTTGCCCCTATGGTCATTATGAACAAATGAAGTGCACCCAAAAATTTTATAAGGTAAACTTGACATGATTTGGGTATGGAAAAAAGTTTCAAGGAGTTTTTCATAAGGTGAAAGAAATTTTAAAGTTCAAGAAGGCATTTGGTTTTATTAGGTAAGTTGCAATGAGAACAACTTCCCCCAAGTATAGACATAGGAACTTTAGTGCACAATGCCATTATTGGTTAAGAAAGAGCCAATGATGGTATTGAGATAATATTGAGCATTGTCTGATCAGAAAATTTTTTTTTTAGGTGTGAAATTGATTTTTTAACAAGGTGAAAGAACATTAGGAAAACACTAGCTACTTCAGCTTTCTCTTGTAAAAGATACATCCAAGTTAGGCGAGTATGGTCATCAATAAATGCCATAAACCACCTAGCACATTGACATTTTTCACATCGGCTAGACCCCAATTATCACTGTGTATGAGAGTGAAAGGTTTAGTTGGTTGGTATATGAGAAGAGGGTAATAGTTTCAGACATGTTTGGACATTTGACAAGATTTACACTAAAGTTGAGAGAAATTTTTATTTATTAAAAGAGGAAACATCTGTTTCATCTACTGAAGGCTTGGGTGGCCTAACCTCTAATTCCATAAAAGTACATTATTCTTAGGTGAACTATTGGCAACCCTGGCTACTTTATTCTTTCTTGCTGACCCTTAAAGATAGTAAAAGTCAACATACTCCTTAATATTGCCAATCGTCCTCGCCAATTCCAAGTCTTGAAATAAGCATTCATTAGATAAGAAATTAGTCACATATTTCTAGTCTCTTGCAATTTTACTAATTGAAAGTAAATTATACGTTCGCTTGGGAACAAGAAGTACATTTTTGAGCTATAAATTTTTGGTCAGTTGTACTTCACCATACCCACTAACTTCAAACAATGATCTATCAATAATCCAAACAACTAATTTTTCAAAACAAGGAACAAATTTATCAACAAGAGACACATTACCGCTCATATGGTCACTTGCCCTCAAATCAACTATTCAAGAGTTTGAAATGGGGACTTGTGAATGCAAAGCCATCATGGGTTTACCTGTTTGGGCAACCAATCTAGTACTAAACCTTTTTTGAAGGTTGACTTGGATTACCACCAAGTAATTTTGGTAGGAACTCCATTTGCTCTTTGCTAATCAGCATAGGCTCAGGTTTGGCAACTTTACTCTCTTCATTGATCACCATCATATCACGACCATCTCTCTGGTTTTCGGGCTTCCAGTCAATTGGGTTCCCATGAAGTTTTCGATAGCTATCCTTGGTGTGCCCTGTTTTACGGCAGTGCTCACACTAAGGTCTTCCTTGTTTCTTCATCTTATGATCTGGAATTCTAGTGCCATGAGCTATGAGCACAGAAGATTTAGATACTGGTTGTGCTATCTGAGGGCCTTGGGTAAGCCTTCTCCTACTTTCTTTTTTCTTTACTTCAAAGAAGACTTCCCTCAAAGATGGCAAAGGACACATGGCCATTATTCTTCTCTTAACTTCTTCAAAGTTAAGGCCAAGAAGGAACTTGTAAACCCTTTCTTTCTCCAGCAACTTCTAATAATACACTGCATCTGCAAAACACGTCCAACTGTGGACTTTGTGGGTATCAAGTTGCTGCCAGTAATGCATCTGAATGTTGAAGCAGTGTGACAATAGCCTCCCCCAATTTGCAATCATGCAGCAAACTTTTAACTTCAAAGACAATAGCAGTGTTATCAATTAAGGAATATGATTGCTGTGCTGTTGCCCAAATCTCCCTAGCAGTTTTACAAAGAATAAAATTCTCTCCTATGTTGATGGTCACAGAATTAATCAACCACAACATTATTATATTATTCTCTGCATCCCAAACTTGAAATTTTGGATCACTTGGACTGGGCTGAGAGGTATCACCTATGAGATACCCAGCCTTTCCCTTTCCTTTCACATACATCATCGCACTGGACAACCATGTCAGATAGTTGTTGTCGTTCAGCTTATGCCCAATGATAAGAGTTGGAGACGCCTCAGATGAGTTGGACAGAGTCAGTGCTCTAATGCTAGATGAAATTCCATAGGCATTTGGTGCTACCACGGTTGACTCAATGGAAAAACTCTGTTCGCCCAAAGTTTCTATGTTTAAGCCTAAACATGGGCCAAACATGATTTGGGTCAGATTAAGCTTCATGCTCCAATACCATGAAGCATAACAGCGGAAGCATGAAACAATAGAGGAGAAATGAATTTTGTTTCTTATATATATAAATAGGGAAGATGCAATCATTAGATTCACATCTAATCCCATAATCATGGCAACGGTTACAATGAGACACAATTCCTCCAAATCAGCAAAAATAAACAAGTACATAATGAAGAAAGTTGACTATGAAAAATAAAATATTCTAACACAAAGGCTCAATAAAGGATCGTGTGCACTCTAACAATGATAATTTTTTCAAAATAAATCAAATTAACCTAACTAACCTCACCTTTCCATACAAGTTTATCATCATGGTATATGTTTCAGTAGTTGGCTTGCAGCCATCCCTCTTCATCCGCTGGAAAATCTCTTCAGCCTTTTTAGGGTTTTGGCCTTTCATTAGCCCATCAATATATGCATTGAATACAACCACACCTGAGTCTTCCAGTCAAATAAATAATTAGATAACTTCAAAGATTAGATGTATTTTCATACATATTTAGTATTACAAATGGATGTGCATATAATTGTTTTCTAAAAATATATAATGATGTGCTATAAAGTAAACTTCAAATCAAATTAAGTCGACTGCAGAAGCTTACTATACTTGGAGTATGATAATAATAAGGTTAAAGTTTTTCTGTTCTGCCTATGACTTTCCTCCAGTACGTTGTATATCTTCCCTAATGTCTAAAACCTTAAACATGGACGCTCATCAATTGAACTTATAATTGCCCAGAAATGTAGGCATTAAATCATTTTTGCTATATTAGAAACACTGACAGCAATCAATATCCCAGCATAAATAAATTGACAAAAAAAAAGTTACAAAAGAAAGAACAAAAACAAAACAAAATTGTCACTGACCTTGTACTGGTAAACAAGAAAGAATAGTATGCCTCGACAGATGGTACTACAACTTTCCTAGTCAATAAGTCTTAACTCATACATAAACCTGGAGGGGATTAGGAGAATAGAATATAGCATATTTCACTTATTTTATTCATGCCTTCTTTCATGGAAAACAAAAGATTGAACTTGAACAACCTACTAGTATACTTAGCTCTAATGATATCTAGATGCAACTTAATCGTCACCTCATACTTTATTATATTAAGCTTCACCTAGGTTTTCAAATGACCTTTTAAACTCACAAGCTTAAGTTATTAAATAAAAGCCTGTGAATAATTTAGTTATAATTTCTAACAAGCTCCCTCACACAAGAGTCTATTGGGCATGAAATGTGGACAAAGCACAGGCCCACCTACATTGTGCTGAAATTTCATTTAATTATGAAGAATATGGGCGGCAAAGATTGAACTCTAGACCACTTGGTCATAAAAACTCTAATACCATGTTAAATACCAATTCAACTCAATCGCTTAAGTCTTTAAGCAAAGACCCATAAATGGTTTTACTACAATCTCTAACACAGGTCTTTAAAGGCAAGCCATGTTGGATAATAATAACATACTAAAATTAAGAATAACAAGTCTCATGTCAATTGCAATTTGTTTTTCCATATGTTATTCAACTTCAGATTAAAATAGTAAACTTCCTTAGCTTAAATGGTCACATCTGCAGAAGACAATGCAAATGTATGTTCTAAACATAAAGTAGATTGACATAAGAGATTAAAAAATTAAACTTCCTTAGCTTAACTAATCACATTTACAGAAGACCATGCAATTGAATGTTCTAAACATACGATAGATTGACATAAGAACATACATTTATAACTATTATAGATCTGACCCCAATTGATATCTAACCCACTCCTTACTAAAACACCTGATTCTCATATTTGCCTTTTCTTTTTCTGTTTTTTTTGAGAAAGGGTGCACAGCCCAAAATCACAAAGCCAACTAGTCTAGGAAAACTCTATCCATTCTTACAAAATTTTTTAGAGTAGCTAACTTTGTAGTTTTGGGTTTTGCCTGCTTTCTCATTTTAAAAAGAGAGAGAGAGAGAGAAGATGATTTGCTCTAAATTTCTTACTTGATTCCCCTGATGATTCAAAACTAAATAGAAGAAGGAGATAAAAATCCCATACAAGTAGCCATGTTAAAAAAATAATCCCACAAAATAGTTGACCAACGATCAATAATAAAATAGGAAAGGAAATAAAGTAGCGAAATAAAAGTGTGATACAAAAAGAACACCAACACTTCCCCTCAAGCTAATGTGTAGATATCCTACATACCCAACTTATTAATTAGTCCTTCAAACCTTACTCGAGATAAGGCCTTGGTGAACAAATCAACAACTTGAGTTTGGGCTAATGTATGAGATAGCTCAAGAATCCTAGCTTCAAGCTTCTCCTTAATAAAATGTTTGTCAATCCCTATATGCTTTGTTCAATCATGGTGCACTGGATTCTTCACAATGTTAATAGTCGCCATGTTGTCACATAATATTTTCATAGGCTTTTCCACAAGAGTCCTCAACTCCTTCATAAGTCTATTGAGCTTTTTGAGGGAATGCTTTGGGGCAAGAGGTTTGGATGGAACGAGCTACAATTTAAACTATATGTTTAGATATAGGGGTTGGCTTTTTGTCTAATTTCCTCATATTCTGGTCAAGTGAAAATATACCTAACTGCGCCTCCTTCATAAGTCTCTTGAGCCACAAGACTTCATAAATTCCATATGCAAGAGCTCTGAATCTAGCCTTTGCATTGCTTCTGGCAATCACAGCTTGCTTTTTGCTTCTTCAAGTAATTAGGATACCCCATACAAATGTACAATATCCAATAATAAGTCTTGTACTCGTAATTGACCCAGCCCAATTAGCATCAATGTAAACTTCCATACCTCTCTTTGTACCCTTCTTGAAGAAAATGCCTTTACCTTGGGTCTTCTTTAAATACCTTAGAATTTCGTAGACTGCTTGCAAATGATCTTCGGTTGGTTTATCCATGAACTGGCTAACAACACTTACTAAGAAGCTACTATCAAGTCTAATGTGAGAAAAGTAAATTAATTTCCCACCCAACCATAGATATCTCCCAATGTCAATTGGCACTCCTTATTTCAACCCAATTTTGTAAGTGGACTTCATGAGGGTGTTAGTTGGTTTATAGCCAAGTATCCTAGTTTCTTCCAGGAGGCCTAAGGTATACTTTTGTTGAGAATTAACAATTCCTTTACTTGATCTTGCCACCTCTATTCCTAGAAAATATCTCATATCTCTGAGCTCTTTAGTTTCAAGGTCCGCAGCTAGTGCTCCTTTTAATCTCTTAATTTCCTTCTCAAAGTCCCCAGTGATGATAATATCATCAACATGAAGTATTAAGACAGTTACTTTTCCTTCAAGTGAGAATTTCAAGAAGAGTGAATGATAGACTTGTCCTTAAGCATAGCCATAACTCTTCACAACTTGAGTGAATTTCTCAAACAAAGCCCATGGTAATTGTTTGAGACCATACAAGGACTTATTGAGTTTGCATACTTTGTTTCTTCCATTGTAAGTATGAATGCCAAGCAACATATAGACTTCTTATTCTTCAAGATCTCCACTAAAGAAAACATTCTTTGCATCTAGCTGATGGAAAGACCAATCTATGTTTGTTGCCAAAGATAGTAATAATTTAATTATGCTAAATTTTGCTACTAGAGCAAATGTGTCTTAGTAGTCTATTCCTTTTAAATAAAGCCCTTAGCTACCAATCTAGCTTTATGGAAACTTATACTCCCATCTAGATTGTACTTTATGGTGAAGAGACTTTTGCAACTGATAGTTTTCTTCCCTTCAGGAAGGTCAATAATTTCCCAAGTGCCATTTCTTTCCAAAACCGACATTTCTTCATTTATAGCATGTCTCCATGTAGGTTTGCTCAAGACCACATGAATACTTTGAGGTAGCTTTTCAGAGGAAAAACTAGACATAAAAGTCTTATACTTTGTTGAGAGTTTATCATAAAACACAAAATTACAAATAGGATACTTAGTGCAAGTCCTAGTTCCTTTCCTCATGGCAATAGGTAAATTCATATTTTCAAACTCACAATTATTACAATTATCCATAGCTGGCTTCAGGTCAAATTCATGACTGGGCTTTGGGGCCATACATGGCTCTACCCCATTCACTTTCTTCCTCCTTGAGTAAACTTGAAGTTTGTTCTGCTGTCCATCATCCAAAACAGTCTTGGGTTCATTGTTGTCAATGGAAGGAAAGGCTTCAAAGAAATTTTGGAAATCACTGCTATTACTGTTATCACTGGTTTCAACTAGTTTTGGATGGTTTCAAAAGTGGAAAGGCTCAAAAAACCCCATTCTTCTTGTTCTTGATGACTCTCCCCCTTAATGGGGTTTTTGGAGTAGTACAGCTCATTTTCAAATTAAAAAAAAAAAAGTAATGTCTATAATCACATAAAATTATTTGGTAACAAGACAATAACATTTATATCCCTTCTTGTTAGACGAGTATCCTATGAAAATGCACTTGTGTGCTTTAAGGTCAAGTTCCCCACAATGGTAGATACGAATGAAAGCAATACACTCAAATATTTTCTGGGGTAAAGTATACAAGGTCTGAGTTGTGGGATAGGCTCGGAGAAGTTGCTTGTACGGAGCGCTAAGATTGAGGGTCTTAGAAGGTATCCTATTAATTAAATAAGTTGCAATTAGAATGGCCTCCCCTCCAAAATTGATTGGGAACATTGGTGGACATAAGCAAAGCTAGAGCAACTTCTAACATATTCTTATTTTTCCACTCAACAACCCCATTTTGTTAAAGTGAGTCAACAAAAGAATTTTGATGAAGAATGCCATGGTTATCAAGGTAGTTCGTAAGAGTAAAGGTATTCCCTGACATTATCAATACAAAGTACTTGAATCTGAGTTTGAAATTGGGAGAGTATCATGGTGTGGAAATTTTCCAAAAATTGGAGAACATCAGACTTGTCCTTCATAAGAAATACCTAGGTAATTCTAGTGTGATCATCAATGAACATTATAAATTATTTAGTACCTAAAATGTTAGTAATTCTAAAGGGACCTCACACATCACTAAGGATCAGCACAAATGGATCAGATGATTGATAAGGATGACGAGGGTAATGAAACTTGACATGGTTAAATAGTCGACAAACTTCACATTGTAAAGAATGGTATTTTTATCAAATAAGCTTGGGAATAACATTTTTAGGTAACCAAAATTGGGATGACCCAACCGATAATGCCATGATCAGTGTGAGACTGTGTCTTCATTTTGTTGTCCCCCAAGCAATATTCTAACCATGAGCAACCAAGGCAGATGCATCTATAGGAGCAAAAACAGTTTTATGACTGCTGGTTAATCATTTTCAGCTTCACTCCCTTCTGAAATTTGAAAAGGTTCTCTTAAAGTAGGAAGTGGGCGAGTGTTCACTATTTCTTGAATATCTTCAAAGTTAGAATTCAATCCCAACAGAAATTGGTATACCCAATCATTTTCAATTAGCTTCTTGAAATATATAGCATCACTTGTCCATGACCATGCATGTGTTTCACACATATCACCCATGACATCATCATATTATTTTCAGCATCCCAAAAAGTGTATTTGGGATCATCCATTGCTATTGGAGGAATCAGGAGACAATTAAACTTCCCTTTCCCTTTGACAAACATCAGGACACTTGTAGACCACCGAAGGTAGTTACTCCCATTGAGTTTGTGACCCGTAATGAGAGTTGGTGCAGTTTTGAGTGATGCGAAAGGAGCAAATGGCTAACCGACTTGCAGAGGATGGGTGTGTGATGAGTTGAATGGTGCAGTCTGGACATGGCCATGCACAACGCATTCTGTCCAGGGGCATGAGGGAAAGTTGTCGCAAAGGTGTGCCAATTGTGGGCTTCTATAGTAAAGGCCAAACCTCGACCAAATTGGATGGAGAAATAGTGAAGTATGGTTTTGCTCTAACACCATGAAGAAAAACAAAGAAAAGAGAAGATGATTTTCTCTGAATTTCTTACCTTATTCCTCTAATGAGGCAAAACTAAATAGGGAGAAGAACGGGACAAAAATACCATACAATAAGCAATGTTAAAAAAATAATCCCACAAAATGGTTGAACAAATCAGTCAATAATAAATAAAAAAGGAAATGAAGTATCATAATAAAAGTGTAATACAAAGGGAAAAAACACGGGACACCAACAAACGCCCCAATGATCACATGTACTGAAAACCCCCAATTGACCCCATCAATTTCCATTTCTCATTATATGAAATTCTAACCCACAGAAGAAATTTGTGTGGTTAATATATTTTTCAGGTGTTAAAATCTTTCATGATGCATCTCATTCAACATACATGGGGGATCAGTTGATTGAGGTTCATACTTGGAGGAAGTCCACAGTTTCGCATCTCAGCAAAGACAGCTTCAGCTTTTCCTAGCATCCCAGACATGCAATAGGCCTTTATAAGAAGACCATAGGTATCTTCAGTAGGTATGCAGTGTGCCTCAAGAAGCTGCAGATAAGTGGATTCTGCCTCCTTGTATTGCAACTTTTGCCCAAAAGCATCAATGAGTAAATTGTAGCTTATGACATCCAGCTTAAAGGAGCTCCTGTACAGTATCCATTGACACAACTGCACAGAAGTTTGTGTTATGCCCAATAAATAGTAATTTGCAAGCCAAATAAAAATATCTCAGAAGAGATCAGGCATGAATAAAATAGCTCAAATATGATGTGAGATATCTTTTCATAAGAGTGGAATTCTCTATTCCATTTCACAGAATAAATCTGTCATACAAGTTACAATATACACCATAATACTAATTACTGTCCATTCTTTGAATGTAGAACAAATTCAATCTGAGCCATCAATGCACAATTACTATCTGCGTAGTGTACTTTATTGAGGAAAGAACTGATAACAATTGCATTAAATGATTACACACCTAGCTAGGCGTAGTTCTTTGGAGTTGCAGAACAACATTGAGAATTTATCATTTAATAGAAAAATCTTGTAAATAAGAAAGGATCAATTTGCAGAACATGGTTCTTATTTATTTTTGCACTGCAGGGTCTTTGGTGACAATTTGTTATGTCCGCATGATTTAGAGAAGTTTCCCCTTATATAGTTCAAGGGTTTAGGGGAAACCAATGTAGCAATATGCAGTTTTTTTCTGTGATTTGAAACATTTGATTGGGAAGGAATGCTTGTACCTTCAGGGGTGTCTCTTTGACTGTGGATGCCTTATGGGATAGAATAACTAGTGTGGCCTCTCTTTGGTGTTCAGCTCAAGGCTTCTTGGGAGTCACTTTATTAAAAAAGCAGAGGGCTTGGACAGCTTTGCTACATCATTAAGTTTCTATCTGTTTTTCGATTTTAGTACTTCACCTTAAGAGGATATTTCATCCACATCTTATGTATTTTTCTACCTTCTTAATATAATTTCTTTTTTCATCAAAAAAATATAAATATATTTAATACTTTGGCTATGTTCAAACTCCAAAGTAACAAAACACACTAAATGAGATTACCTTTTTTTGCTGAACAAAAGAAGATTGCATAAGAGAAGAAAGTAAAAGATCAAAGAATAAGACATCATCCTAGAACCACCAGAGGATTAAAAAAAGAATATGAATATGAATTGTCTCGACACAAAAAATGCTGCCCAACACCGTATCACATTGCACATCTAACTGGGTAACCCCAACCCCTTTTCCAACAATCGCTGACTAAACCTCTGGGCTCTCTTTCTGTAAAGATCCTCTTCTTAAAGGGACATTTCCGCACTCATTTCAGATCATAGAGGTCAGGTACGAGATCTATTGGGCTCCCATCTTCCCTTCCACCGATGAAACTCCTCTTGCTCTTGCAAAGTACTTTGCCTCAACCAAGGCAAAGAAAACAAGTCTACACTAAAGAAGCTATACAGACAGAAATCTGTGACTAACTAGAAATCTTTCATTATGCTCAAACCAAATACACCAAACTCCCGTAGCTGAGCAGTTCTCCACCAAACTTACACTAATTGTTCTTCCAAAGCCATGAAAGTGCGTACCAAAAAAGCACTCTAATGCAGAAAATAGCAAAAAACAGCATCTCAAAAATATTACAAAGCTACCAAAAAACCCCACAATGAAGAAATATGTGGCTGCTAATCTCAGAGTTTTGAAAGCACATCAAACAAATGTCAGGAGACAGAGCATTAAATGAAGATTGCTAGATATTACAGTGAAGCCCTATTTAAGCAATAAACCATATCAAAATACTTTTGTTATATGGATATATGTCATTTAGCATTTCACAAATTAATATATATTAATTATCAATCTGTGTTCCAGAATAATACAAATGAAGAATTTATTTTACAGAAGTTTGGAACTACTTCTCTACCTAAATAAATTAATCCTATATAGAGAACACAATCAATTCAGTGAAGAAACATTACAAGATGGAACAAAATATATCACAGTCCATCTTTTAAATAATTTCACTCCTGAAAATTGTACTAGATCTATCTGTAAGAAGCAGAAAGGCAGATTAAGCAGAAAAAGAAATTAAAAGATTTTCAGGGAAGAAAAGAGATACTCATTGTAATATTTCGCCCTTCTGCTGACTACAGAAGGGAACATTGCAACTGTACCCAAGATAGAGCCCTAGGGTAAGACTGTTAGCCCCAGTAAGCTGAAAGGTGAAAAAAAATTTCCACACGCACTATATGCGTGAGGGTAGCCTTAGTTTCGCTTATTTGACACCAGTATAACTTGTTTTTTCATTTAATCTGGAGATATGTTATGAGGTATAACTAAATAATTACAACACTAACCCCAAAACCCAAAAAAAAAAGTGTGAAGTTACAGAAGAGCAACAGTAGCAAGAGTTTTTTACTGAAATTATTGAATCCCACTCTTTCCTCATTCGAAGCTGAACAGCTACATTAAATATATCATCCCATGTGGAAAGAGAGGCAGGAAGCGTGTCAAGTGAACTCCATATCTCCCCAGTGTTTACTTCCTTTTGTACATAGTCCAGAATCTGCTGTGCAACTGGGCTTAAAATTGGGAAAATTCCATCAACAAATCCAGATCCATATTTCCATCCTCGTCCTCTCAAAGAGCCACCTGCTCAGAAGAAATTACAAATTTTATAAAAATGATACACTCCAACGTATATCACAGAGAAATAGAGTACAATTTTGTGGTTCAGTTATACATCTTTTCCTAGACAACTTCTTGTGATTAAAGTTCCTTAAGTTGCCACGTTTGTCAATATAGAAGCTGTCTTGCTTGTACTTCTTTAAAGGCCCACCATTGGAATCATTTGCTTTCCATTCAAAATCACTAATGCAATTCCTTGGTTCTATAAATCTATTATTCAGCGTGCATACACAATTTAACCTGCAAAACAGCATAAAGCAATTTCAGTAAACTTTACACTGCCATAGCAGGTGTTGAGAAGTTAAAAACAATTACAAACTCAACAATGAATCCATTCTAAAATTTTACAAAATAAAGCTGTAATGAATGGCATGCTGTAAAAGAAAAGGAAAGGCAAAAGGAAATTGAATTAAACGGCATTGGTATTCTTACTGCAACAAATGAAGGTTGTACGTACCGTTGAAGCTGAACCTTGGAATAACCCAAAATAAAATAATTATGGAGAGGAAACTTCTAATTTCATGCATTCAAAATATTTTCATACCCACTACTGAAAACTTCTAAAATGACACCAGATGACGAAGTAGAGCAAGTACCCAGAGTGGAAAAGACAAGCAATTTGAAGAAAAATGGAATGAAACTTACATGAACGCATGCAGGGGAAGTTCCGAGTCTGGATAATGAATGAATGAAATTTTTTAAGGCTAAGACATAAGTACGACAGATAAACAGGAAAATTTCTTTTTCGTACAGGGGACTAAGGGATAGAAAGAACACGGATGATAAGAGTCGAGAAGGAAAATTCCATGAAAATATCTTGTAAAAATGTGTTGATTACTTTCCGCCTGCTGACTGCTATGTTCCTTCCGTGAAACCGTTGTTACTATTATTTATTTATTGGGAGAATTACTCTTCTTTGATTATTTATGAAAAGTATATTAATATTTAAATTCTTTTAAACGTCTTTTTTGTCTTTAATTTCATCCTTTGAAAAAAAAAATTTATAATTTAATCTCATTAATATTTTCCTCTAATTAAAATAGTCTTTTTATTAAATAAAATCATATAAACTTAATTAAATTTATTGATATGACATAAATAAGATTTTATTTAAGTGTTAATTCATAACTTAGATTTGGTTAGGTGTCATTTTAAAAAAAACAACAACATTGTCTTTCCAAATTTCACAATTTTTCCCCAAAATAATGGCATTTTCTCTAGGATTATAACCAGAATTTGTCAACAAATAGTTTGAAAGATTCCTCTCCCATCTTGCCTTTAGAGCGTTTTGACAAGTTCTTACTTGAATCATAGAGGAAAACCAAATTATTTTGCAGGAATTTTGTGAAATTTGTCAAAATGCTATCCGGAAAATGATATCTAAACAAGTTTAAGTCATAAGTTTTATGATTAGCAAATTTGGGGATTTTGACTGCAGTACAATAAACAAAATTTTAAATGGTTCATATAAATTCTTGTCAATCTTTAATCATCAAATGCATTAAATTATATTTTTTAAAAAAAGAATATGGGTCTTTAAATATATATATATATAATGGGTTACGTTATAAATTTTATTTTTATATTTTTTTATTTATTTTTTAGGACATTGTAATATAATTATTTTTTTGTATTTATTTTTTAGGACATTGTAATATAATTATTTCTTTCCATTGATTATAAAATTTTACTTTTTTTAATATTAAGTTTAACAATCTTAATTTCTCATTACATTTTTTTACACCATTACTTATTCATCTAGTTTAAACAAAGTTGTTTTAAAAAATTAATCTTTATTTCCTTAAATTAATGTTATTCCTTTCATGGTAAATAAATTTTAATTTATTATAATTATTTTCATTCCGCAACTTATTACTACAATTTTATTTTTTTAAAACTAATTTAAAAATTAATTTATATTAATTCATATTTAAAAATTAATTTTAATTTTTAAAATGAGAATTAATATAAATATGAATGATAATGATTTTAAAAATTGAAAGAGGTTTTAAAAAAATAATCATTTAAAAAAATTTCATTTATCTTCTATTATTTTATCAAATTTAAAAGAATATTATTTACTTTTTCCTAAACAATGGTCTTCTATTTCTTTGTATCTATTTTTGTTCGTTTTACCAAATTTAAATTATTTAACATTTAATTTTTTCATACCACTTAGTCATAATTTTTTTAAAACCTCTTTCATTTTTTTTAAATCATTATCATTCATATTTATATTAATTCTCATTTAAAAAATTAAAATTAATTTTTAAATATGAATTAATATAAATTAATTTTTAAATTAGTTTTAAAAAATAAAATTGTAATAATAAGTTGCGGAATGAAAATAATTATAATAAGTTAAAATTTATTTACCATGAAAGAAATAACATTAATTTAGGAAAATAAAGATTAATTTTTTAAAATAACTTCGTTTAAATTAGATAAATAAGTAGGAGTGTAAAAAAATGTAGTGAGAAATTAAGAACAATCGTATAATATTGTTGAACTCAATATTAAAAAAAATAAAATTTTATAATCAATTAAAAAAAATAGTTATGTTACAATGTTTAACAATCGTGACCCATTTTATATAATTTTTTTTTAAATTTTTGAATGGGTCACGATTTCACCAAACTGTGATTCATATTTTTTAAAATATATATATAACTTAATGCATTTGAGGAATAAAGATTGGCGACAATCTATATGAATCATTTAAAATTTTGTTTATTGTACTACAGTTAAAATCTCAACAAAAAATTTGTTAAGTGATCATGATTTTATTTAACAAGAAACTATTCTTTTAAGAAAAAAATTTTTAAGGACTAAATTAAAAATAAATTAATTTTTTATAAATTAAATTATTAATTTTCTCATTTATTAAAATATACACAAATATTTTTTTTTTAATTAAGCAATGTTATACTTGAATGCACATTATTTGTAATTACAACTTTTGTAAATGAATTTTAAATTAACTTAAAAGAGTCTCCCCTACACCTGTACATGTAATCAAGAATTAGAGTGGGTTCCACCACTAAAAGATTTGCAGCAAAAAAAGGAATTGTCAAATCATAAATAGGTAAACTACATTGCCATTAAAACTATATAAATAGAACACTTCTCATCTTATAGAAGTAAAAAAACTCAGCAGCACTTGGTAACATGACGTTAAAACAACATGGATAGAACAAGCTCTTCTCTCTCACTTATTTATCCCAAATTCTCACAAGTTTATACTTGGAGAAAAGGAAAAAAATTTAAATAAAAAATGTACCTAGAAAGAGATAAATAAGTGTTTTTGTGAAAATGTGTAATATGGAATATTATAGATATAAAAAAAATTGTCAACAAGATATTATAAAAACAAGTATATATTTTTAAGATCAAGTAGATTTTTCAAGATTTTGTAATGATAGAAATAAAGAGAAAAAAAAAAAGAATTACACTATATATTATCCTAGTTTGGACTCCATGTCTTATATCTAATCCTTTTGATTTTTATGAGATTTTCTTTAACTCAATATAAACTCAAAGTACAATGGAGATAGTTTTACATGTGTTTACAACCAAAGTTCACCTCAAACTTTACAACATTTTGAGTTTTACAGAAGTTTATCTAAAAATTTTCTCACAAATGATTTTTTACTAGCCTCACCATAAACTCATGTTCTAAATTTAAGAAAGATTTACAAATTGATATAAGAATATATTTAAAATCATTATCAAAAAAGGAATTACAATAAACTGACCTTTAAAGACCCTCGCAAGTTAGGTTTAACTAGAAATTAAACTCAAAAATTTAAGATAAAGAAAATAAGGAATTTTGTAATATTACTTTACTTTTTTTTTTCTTTACTTTAGTTCTTTGTCTTTGTTAGTTTTTTATTTTGTAATTATATAGAAGCTCTCAAAAAAACTATATCCATTGGATAGCTTAGCTTCACAGATATAGCCATTATAAGAGAAAGTTTTATCAATATAAAGTATGAATGCAAAGATAACTATAGAAGATAAAAAGTTTCAAATTTCGATCGTACAAATTATTCTCTTTTTCTTTCTTGTTTTTGTGCAAGCGTAGAAAGAGAAAACCTCTTTTCTAACTCTTCTCAATTTTAATAAATAAGATTTAATACTAATAATAAATGTTTCTAACTAAGAATAAAGATGTAGTAGCAATATTGGCAGTGCATTCTTTGACTTATGAAGAATTTTCTTTTGGTTTACATAAACTCAGTTAGAAATCAAAACTCAAAGGAAATGTAGCAGAGACATAGCTAAGTATTTCTCCCCTTGAGCTTATGGTAAAAAACTTTTATTTATTGTGACATGATATGCTCCATAACAATATGAGAACTTCAATTTCTATTTACTCTCTTCGTCCTCTCCTTTGTTTGATTGAGCTTGACTTTTTTCATTTTTCTTATTGCACCAGCTCACTTTCTTATAAGCTCCAATATATATATATATGTATATATTTCTTTCTTCTTGCCTTTTGTGAAAGTTGAAAACCAAATCTAACTCACACGTATTGCTAAAGAAGTGATTTAGTATTTCCATAAATTTGTTCTAAATATGCTAGCTTATTCTTTTATCTTTCTCCCACTTGCTCTTCGATTTTTCCATAACAATGAGTAATCATCTTTATTTGTGGTCTTCTTTGATAAAGCTTTTTGATCCTCTCTCTGTGTTCTTGGGCGAAGAGGGAAGACTCTCGAAATAGAAAACGCAGTACTAACTTTTGATAAAAAGAAGGCTTTCAAAATGCTTTAGGGCCAACTGCTCTTTTTCAAAGTTCAATGCCCCATTAATGGTTTGCAAAATGAAGGGATGCTTGCAATACTTTTATGACTTGCTTTGGAGAGAACTCTAATTTATTCACATTCCATTTGAGTGTTGCACATGATGGAGAAAGGCAAAATTCCATTATATCATATGGTACATTAGGCTTCAAAAGATAAGATAGAAAGAGGTGAAGATCATTTATTGTGCGGTACAAAAGTTTTTAAAAAGTTCTGAAAAGTTATGTTAACACATTTGACTTTTGTATTAAAATATGATATTATGTATTAAAAACAATTCATTACTTCTTTATATTGAGCATGCCCATTTAATGTTTTGCATATGACTAAAAGACAAACTTTCAAATTGTGTCATACAAAACTGATGCAAAACAAAACATATTGTTTTACCAAAAGGTGGTGTACAGTATAAATAAGGAATATTTAATTTGCATAATAAACAAATAAGAGCTTTATTCCATTTGCATTATCATGTGAACAACATGACAAAAAGCCACACACTTGATTTTAACAAATAAGCTACAACAAAAATTCTTTTAACTTAATTTATCTCTTTTGAATAATTAATATTGCCTATAAAAATAAATTTAATTCCTTTTAATATGATAAAACAATACATAATATTTAATCATATTTAACTTAATACTTTTATAAATTTAATTTAAACATTTTATTATTATTAAAAAAATTTAAAATCATATCAAATCCTAATAGCCAACACTCAATTCCTCAATCACTTCACCATTCAATCAACCTTTAATCTTCTATTAATTCTTGCTCTTTTTCATTGTGTAAGCATCAAGAACCTTAACCATTACTTCTACTCCAAAGCGAAAATGTAGTGGCCTTTCAATCATGGAACTTTGTAGAAGTTAGTTATAAACATTTGAAAAATTGAAATATATATATATATATATATGTATATATATGAGTACCATCTCTCTGTAAGCAAGCACCTTTCTACCATCCAATACTTTGAATAAGTTCCATTTTTTAGCAATATAATTTAATTTTTTTTTATGAAAAGGGGGAACTAATAGATTTTTTTCGCACACTTTCCCTGTGCCCATCACTTGTTTCAACATTATTGTTAACAGGTGTTTAACATTTTTACTTTTTGTGAAAGATGAGAAGAGTGTCCTACTACGTTATAACGACACACATTGAGAACGTGTAAGATGTAGGTAAAGTAGTGCTTTGACTCTACTTTGACTCCATAAGCATCTTATTGAGAAACATGTAACATTAACAAACTAAGAAAGGTTTTTCGAAATACATATCTACAAGATCAACAATTTCAACATTATTGTTGTATATTCAAAGTGTACGATATGAACATTTGTACTGATTTGAATGTTGTCCAAGATTATGGTTGCGTAGTTAAGATGATGCAGTTGTATTCTAGTTCAAAAATAAGGAAAAGTAATTCAAAACTTTTAGTAACCTACTTTGCATGGATAAAAAAGAGATGGGTTCTAAGTAAAGAGATGGGTTCTAAGTCTCCACCCAAGCAATGTATAGAATGAGAATTCACTCTCCTTTCATAAGAAAAAAATTGCATTCAAAAAAATTTCCTCATTTCACACTTCCTGCATTCCATCTTTGAAATAATTAAATCATTTCACCATTACCTTTGAAAATTATGAATTGAAACATATTTACTTTTCATAGAGTAGCAAACCACAAGAGAAATTAAAATTTTGATTCTTCCCATTTGATATACACTGAGTTCATATAACATAACCCTCATTTACTAACCATGGATCCAAAAGAGAGCATGCAACATGAGCTCTGTTCCAATCTCAATAGGAGAGCACTCTTTATGTGGCAATAGAACACAGCAAGAGAAATTCAAGCAGAAGTTTGAAAATAAATTCATATCAAGGTCAAAACTTCTTCATGCAAATAGAAGCATCAACTAAGTTCCATGCATGTCAGTCCCAATCTCAATAGAATCATCACAAGAAACCAATATGTTTTGACACCGACAATAAGGAAAAACATATTCATCATATCAGAAAAGTATGCACTAACTTAGCACTTCATGGCAACAAATTCCAGCACCATGTCTGATCTTCTTAGCAAAAAAATGTGGCATGAAGTCACAAAAGTATAACATTAAATAATGCAGAAATTCTAGCACTCAATCTAGAACTTTATACAAGAGAATCAAAGCATCAAATAATGCATCAATCTTAAAAAAAAATTAAAAAAAGAAGCATTAAATACTCCTTGTCTTCGTCCTTTTCTTTCTTATTTAATTTGTTAAGAGTGAATAATAGAATTTAGTTAACAAAGTTTATTTTGCAATTAATGATGCTCTCTATAAAAATGATTCCTCAATACATAGTTAACAAAGCAATCTTTCTCCACTCAATAGTATACTCCTAACAAGACCAAATTAAGAATCCCAACTAATGCTTTGCTAAAAGCATTTCGAATACAAGCCAATGAAGATACCAAGCAGTATTTAGCAAGCTTCAAGATTTAAGCAACGAATTCCCCTAAAGTTTACTGCATTTTAATGTAAACATAATAAATGATAATATTTTTTACTACAAATAATCCATATCAACGTTTCATAGCATAGTAGTAGGGCCCATGATACATAAATGAAATAGCAAGCGTTAAGGCAGGATAAAGCCACCCAAAGCAACAATTTGACTTCAAACAAAATAGAAATCAACAGCAAAAAGTAAACAACATGGAGCCCTTATGAATTCATTAGAAAATCCCCAAGTACAGGCAAAACAAAGTAACCGTCACATACCTAAGCTTAACTGAGTCAAAATACAATCAAAGAAGCAGTGGCATTATCCAACTGAAGTCTCGCAACCCAGCGACAGGACAGAGTGAAGCAGCAAGAGGCACAAATCAAATTACTTTCCACCTACAATATTCAATAGATCAGAATGCAGAACATTATAAAAAAATGACATTATTCAATTAAAATTCCATATCCACTTAGATGGAACCCGCGAAGATGTGATAATGAATCATAATTAAAACCCCTTGCCATACTAGACTAGGACACATAGGGGATAGGCTAGTTTGGACCTCAATTTAGAACATTCACTAAGTCAGCTTCTAAAGCTATATTGCTAAGATTAGCAAGGCATGAGATCTCACAACGTAAGCAAATTAACCAAATTGGCAAAGCGTGAGACTCTTTAGTAAGTCATGGCAAGGTTGTGAAAAATAATGATAATTAAGATTACTAGTTTCTTTAACGCCTTGTATGTCCAGATTTGTTTAGAACCTCCGCCAAAAGAAAAATGGAGACTTACAGGCCATTTGAAATTCTTGTCCTAAATTTCAAAAGCTATGCTTCTCCAGTATCAATTCTTTAGCATGAATTTCTGAAATTGTAACGCCAAACACATGCCCCATCATATAAATAGAGTCAAATCAGAGAAAGCAAATTTGGTAGTTTATGGATGGAGGGACTTTCCACTTAGTAAAGCACAATGAGTCGTTTATAAGACCAACAACTACCAATGGTCCGACACGGTTGCTACAAGTGGTTTCATCTGTAGAAGCCAACTAAGGTAGCCCTGGATAGACATCCATGTACAGGGATCTGCATATGGACCTTTTAAATTAATCATGGGCATGAGCACAAACACAACTCACTTTCATAGTTGTTAATATTTCTAATGAACAATCACTCATACGCCCACATTAAGCCTTGAAACTAAAGCAAGTAAATTGCGTCAATCACAACAAAATTCTTGAAGTGGGAATACTTTGCAACTCGTTATGTAACATCCTCACCATTTAATTAAAATTAAATTGTGAGGTTTGATTAACCTAGGATACCCTATATGGTTGATTATTATTGTTATTATTATTATTAAAATAAATTATGTAAATTTTGTGGTAGGTTATGATAAATTAGAATAATTATTTTGACTTAAATGGGTGTATGAATTAAAGAATACACTAAATTATCAAATATTAAATTATTTGGAGAAATTTATTTAATACTTTGCTAAGCAATGAAAAAACTTTAATCAAATTTATTTGAATATATATATGTAAATATATATTATAAAGTTAGCACTGAAGTAAATCTACTTTATTTATGTATATATAATGGAAAATCTGTTCAGTAAGGCAAAGCTATATACAATTGCAAAATGTGCAGACCATTAAAACGAATGCAAACTTGTAGATTAATGAATAATGATTAAAAAAAAAAAGGATGGAGAGAGAGACGTGGCTGCAGCTCCTTCGCAATCCTACGCCTCAACTTCTCAATGGTCCAACACTTCATTCGTTAAAATAATATTTTTAAAATTAGACTCAATAAATACATTAATTATAATTCAATAATTTGATTCTAATTGAACCGTGATTAAATTAATAATAATTAAATGTATTTTTTAAAATTTTATATATTAATATTTTAATATAAAAAATAAATAATAATAAACTTTAAATAATTATTAATTTCATATTTTTTAAAATATTTAAAAAGTTGTTTTTAATTAAAAATACAAATTATTTATGATTAAAATTTAAAAATATTTAATTTTGAATTTTTTGAATTCTAAATTATATTAAAATTTCACTTATTATTAAAAATAAAAACAAAGAATTTAAAAATAAAAAATTAGACAAAATAATTTATTAAATGATAAAAATTTAACCAAATAAAAAATATAGTTAAAATAATGTATATATATTAATTTAAATGTTTTATATATTATATATATAATTATTTATTATATTATTTCATTGAAATGTTTATATATATTAAATAATAAATAATAATGTCGAAAAAGATTGATAGTTTATATGGCAAAAAAAACTTAATATTTAATGAAGGATTGTGTGATTGAGTTTTGATTGTTATTTTTGCAAAACGGTCAAACCATAATGGGCTGATTGGTCGGTTTTGTGGGCTTTTAATATTATTGATTAAAAATGATGTAATCATTAGATAAGCAAAATATCTGAATCTTATTGCATGAAGCTTAATATAAGTAAGCTTTAGTAAAATTTGTTTAAAGTAAATATATTTATAAATTAAATTTATTAAAATTATTAATAATATCATGAAAATTAAAATCTTATATATATGTAATATTTTGAAATATATATATTATAATATTATATAACATACATAATATTATATATTATACACATAATGTTTTGCAATATATAAAACTAGGTCCTCCCCTCCTATATCTTGCAGAAATAATTTAAAAAAGTCTCATGGGATCCACAAAAAAATTTTAAAAAAAATAGTAAAACAGTGTGTATACAGTAATTATACGGATATGTATAGACATTAACAGTGCTTTACATGCAGTCCATAAAAATTGCACTGTTCACGAGTAAGAATTGCACTGTTTATAAGTCACAGTTGGCACAAATTTTTATATAATACATTGGTATTACAAAACATTATGGTATGTGTAGCACCCACTTAGAGCATAAACAAATTATATATATAAAAAACAATATATATCAGGGGAATGCGAAGCTGCCCGCCATCGATGATATAAGATCATTATCATCATATTACGTCATTGTACTTGTTAATGAAGGAATGATCTTCACCACTCGTCCAATTCCATCTGGCGTGATCATGGCCCTGCTCAATGGCTACATAAGGCATCTCAGTCTCATTTTAGTCACGGAGAAAGAGGGTACAATTCGGACAAATAGAGAGAAGCGGGAGAAAGACGAGAGGCGTGAGTAAATTGTGAGAAATTAAGAAAGTGGCGGCAGTAGAAAGCGAGTGATAAAAATGGAGAGATGAAAGGAAGAAGTGAGGAAGAAGAAAGGAGGAAAACTTGGAAGGGGAATCTTTGCAATTGAAGGAGAAAGCTTATTTGGAGGTGAGAATATAATTTTCTCTAAGTACATAAGGTTCGTTTATATTATTTTTAGCATCATTTTTATTTTTTTTTCATCCTCTTCATTTTTTTTCTTTGTAGTAGTAAAATTTAAGAGAAATTATAAATTTAAGCTTGAGTTGAAATTCTCTTATATTTATAACTATTTTAAAAAATAATTTAGGATTTTATTATTAAATATAAATAATTTAGGAATTTTATTATTAAATGTTTAGTATATTTAAGTTAGGAATTTTATTTTATTTTTTGAATATTTAACTTAGGAATTTATTATTAAATGGTTGATATGTATAATTTAGGGATTATTATAATTTTGTGCGTGTTTAAGTTGTTGGTTGCTTTTATAAATTTTCTTGAAACCTTACAAATTTAACTCATACAATATGTCATTTAATCCTTGAGCAAAGAGATATTTTAGACCCCATATACAGATGATAAAAAATAAAATTATTCCTATACATAAATAACCTTGGTAGTAGGATTACCCTGACATGGATTAAAGGCATTAAAAAGATATGATAAATAGAAAAAAATGGTTCCATTAAAATTTGTACAAACAACTAATAATTTTTTAGACTAGTTTTAAGAACATGAATAATAATATTTTGTGAATTATCTATCTATAATTTATGCTTTTATTTACTGACTATGATTCATCTCTTGTTGATTACTGATACTTTATATTATAAGAAATAATTAATACTCATTATGATATATGATTTGGATAATTTAGAACATGAGAATTTAGTAATATAATAATACATGTGGTTATATCTTATGTATTTGAATGTTGGTTGTGTGATAAATACTTGTTTACATGCTATACTTAAAACGAATTTTTGCAGGTAAAAAGGAATTTTAGGATAAAGACAAGGTCCTCAAGATATGGATTCCCGCTAGGAGATGGCCTTTGGGGATGTGATTTTATGAATTCCTAATTTTATAATAAATCTTAGGAGATAGGATTCTTAATGGAAAGAAATTGCATGTGTCGAATGGATCAGAGAAGGTAGGGTTCCTCTACAAACCATTCGAGTAAAAATTGATTATTGTTACTATATAGTTCAAACTATTTATGGGGTATTAGGCATCAAAATTTGGATATTTGTAAACGAAGAATAATAAGCTTTGCCTTATCTTTAACGTTCTATCTAACGAAAAGGACGACGAAATGGGTTTTGGAATTTATTAACATTCTCTAAAAAGGGTACTGTTAATAATCCTGCTGATACTAAAACCATTAAAAGAACACCTAATAACTTATTGGGCACTAGACAAAGTATTTGAAATATGGGAAAGAAATACCATTTAGGCAATATTTCCAAAGGAGTTGCAAATGGATCTGTGAGTTCCCCAATCATTGATGATTTTAGAACCACTAAGCCTACAATACAAACAATAGTACCTAGAATTACTATTGGAAAAATATATAAAAGATCATTGGGCCATACGGGTTCTCCGTGATAATTATGACCCATTCATTTAGCCAATTTAGCTCTTAATACAAGATCATTCAAGCCAAGTTTTTTTGTTATTGGGATAGGTGAATTCTTATAGATCCATCTCTAAAAGAACCGGACATGATAATTTTTCACCATCTGGCTCGAGCACAAATCAGACGTATCTATGTAAAAAATTTATATGTTATACACACATATATATTTAAATTCTGATAAGAGATAGTCTTCATTCATAAATACAGAGTTATTGTCTATATAAAAGGAAGAATATGATCATCTGGAATCAACTTAAGGGTTAAAGTTCCTCACAAATTAAAGTCTCACTTTCCTAAGAATAAGGTTATGACATGTAGGTCACAAGAAGGTTAAGAGGCCTTCATGTGACTTTAAGTTCAAATTTTCAAGTTAAAATTTATGGATCTATTCTGAGGATGCCTTAGCTATATTTACTCTTGTTAATGGTAATTTTATTGATCATAATGACTAAGGAGAATAATCTTCTTCTTTGATGGTGCTAAAAACTTTGATTTCACGTTAAGTAATATGGAATAATTGGTGGGTTATCTATGACTGTGAAAATCCAAGCTTATACAAGTGGTATGAGACACTTGATATGAGGCTTGTGGATATGTTTTCTTTATAATTAGTGTTCTCAAGGTAATATCATCTACATCTCTTTAAAAGGATATATAAATAGGATACTCATTAGAGTATTGTTCATGCTTTATGAATTAAATGATAATAATGACATGCTAGATTGTATTAAATTTATGTAATACATAAATAACTAATATATGATTATGCTGAAATTGTACTTATGAAAAATCTTATCAGAATATCTAAATGTAATTTTACATAATATATTGATGGCTATGCAATATATGATATTTGACTATACTTGAATATGGTTAATTTAACATGTTACTACTATAATATAATTTATAAGGAAAATTATAGTTGAGGGCCTAGATTTAAAAAAAAATTACTCAAAATGACTTGTTACCATTGTTTTAGGATAAATTATCACTGACTTTAAGTAAAACTCCCTAAACCTAGTGGTAATAGATCATTTAGAATAAATTTTTTCAACTTTGGGTCCTTAACTGTAATTCTCCCTAGTTTATATCTATAGATACATATTTTCGTACAATTATGTTCTTATACATGAATGTTTTTACATTTGTATCTATCCATTATGTTATATTTGATATTAATATATGCCATAGACAAGGGAATTAAAAGAAAAAAGTTTGCTGCACATGCAGTAGTTGGACCATCACTAGTTTTCAAAATTAAACTATGTTCTTATTAAGAATATAAATTCTCACTATACTTGGTAATGTATTCAGATAAGGACTTCAATTTTGAGGATGCTATGATAATGATAGATTAACGTGATTAAGATATGTCAAAGTCAAGTTAGCATAGGCATCAATGTCAACTCCAGCAAACTAAGACACTAGATAGTTGTTATTTTAGAATATTTAAAGTAACAATAATAAGACATCGATATGTGTTTGGTGGTAATGTTTAGAAACTAATTGTACTTTTATAGTCTAGTAATTGAACACCACAATGGTCTCATTTGTAATTATATAACTTGTGAATAATACATGTATAAAATTAGTCACTTGATATATAGTCAAAATAATTTTAATTCTCAAAATTTTACTACTCTAATAAACAATTAAGAAGCCTAGCAATCTTTAAAGTAAGAATGTTACACCTTGTCTTCAGCATTCCATTTTCCCATAATGAAGACCATGTGAATGGGTAAACCTAGAGTATACCCTATTTGTGTACTCATAATTTCTATAACGCTTGCCCTACATTGTCTTCTTTCTTTTAGTGTTAATCTCCATTAAGGCCATTTTGGACACCCTACACTTCTCCACTAGCTCACCAAAATTACAAATTTGAAGGGATGCAATCTTATCCTTCAATTCTAGTTTAAGGGCTCTTCTTAAACTTGTTAACCTTCCAAGCTCATCGTCAAGCCATTTCAAATATGAGGAGAAATGGAATAGTTGAATGAACTTTGTAGCATATTATTTCACCTTGCTCGAGGAAATTAAATTTAGGTTCTTTATCAACCCTCACTAATGGTGGAAAGTACTTGATCTCAAAGGCTGTTTGAAAGTTCTCCTAAGTCAAAGCTATCTCCCTTGATGTTAGCAACTTGGATGGACTACGCCACTAGTGCTCTGCCTGACCTTCCAGCTTATAAATGACCAATCTAGCCTTTTTGTTTAGAAGTGCAAGTTATAACCTCAAAGATCTTTTCTAGTTGCATCAATCAATTCTTAGGCTTTTCGGTGTCAAACTCCCCCTACAATGATGAAGACTTAGCTTTTCTAAACTTGGCCAATATAATGGAAATGTTATCTACTCCCCTTTGTTGCCCCACACCAAGGTTATGGCTTGCACCAACCCAATTCCCCATAGAAACTTCTTAATTTTGGTTGTTTACAGTCTCATGTAATTGTTACAGCACTTGAATAGTAACTACATGGGCCTTTGCTTAGTCCTGAAGTCGGTCAGTTATTGCCCTCACAGTAGCCTTACAGGCCTTAGCTTGCTCTGTCATACGGTTAGCCATTATAGTCATGGCTGCTTGCACTTCTTTTAACATTTTGGTGGTTTCACAATGTGTAACCATAACACCTTGTAATGCCATAAGCACAACTAGAGGCTTCCCATTAAGCTACAACCTCAAAGGAAAATCCAAGCATAAATTTATCCATGGCATGTTTATATAGATATAAATGACATTACTAGACCATAAAGTTCCTACTCTTAACATGCATGTATCATAATTGCCAAGTTTTCTAATAACAAAGTTCAAAATCTAACATAATTTCCTGAAACATTGTTGTTACCAAATATAACAATTCTAACTTCTAATTATGCTAATTAAGTATAATCATACGATTGATATTCAATACTTAAAGCCTAAAGCCAATACTAGATTATTAATGGATGAAAATATGAGAAAATTTGAACTTTTTAATGATTAATAATCACTATTCATATAAAGCTAGAAGATCTAGGTTTATAAGAAATTTAATTTCTCATTTAAGATCTCCAACACCTCACAAATGGATCTAGAAGCACAAAACTCCTATATATTGGTTTGTAACTCATTACTTATCAATAATATAGTGAAAACTAGGATTTATAAGCTAAAATAGGGGTTTGAGGATTTAGGTCGCAACTTAAGAGGACTACACCACAGCCAAGGTGGCTACTGTAACTCCTAAAAGCATTAAAATACACTTATGCCTCAACCTAGAAACTTCATACAGTGATTTAATTTGATTATGTAACTCTAGAACTAAAATTTTGGACTTATGCTGCAATTTAAAACATCCACACCGCGACTCAGCTCGTTATTGGAACTAATATATATACCAAAATCCTAATCCTCATTGCGACCTAAACTTCCCACACTACGACGAGGTTCTCCCTAGGCCTCATTATTCAAAATTTTTTGAGTTTCACTGCGACAAGGCTACCTAACATCATGACGAATTTACACACTGTAACTTTTGTTAGGCAAGATTCACGGCTTGCATTGGGGCGTGGCTTGGTTCTGTAACTATCTTAGGTTAAATTTTTTTTTACTTGTGTCACGGCAAGACACATTATGTCATAACGCCCCTAAGTTCTATATGAGTTTTGGCCACAACTTAACCAAACCATATCCTAAACCTTCGAATGCTCATCCTAACCATTCAATACTTCCTCTAATTAAACTCTAGGGTCTTTTTATGCCTAGAATGCATGGTTTTAATGGCATGAAACCTCCCATAGGTCTTAAGTTACTAACTCTCATCATTTAGGGACTTAAGAATTGACCAATCCAATCAATCTTACCATGTATCAGTAATTCACTAATTGTGATAGCCAAAAAAAGTATCTAAAGCCACTAATGACAAATCAAAATGTGCAATTTGCTATCAACTGACCTTGAACCACTTTCGATAAGTTTTCGTAGACCAAATAAACTTGTTCGTAACCTCAAGTTGCTAAGGCATCCTCAAATATAAAATATAGCTATGATATACCATAAGTCCACATATAAAGCATCAATATCAGCAAGAATCTCTATACAACAGAAATTTAGGCTAAACATTTATACAATAACAAAATCCTCATTCATAAATTAACCATTCAAGCTTCATACATTCATAGAAATCCATATTCGATTAGCATTAGGTAAATACATCAGAATCCATGTAATTTAAATCTAGCTTCCTAATGGATACGCCATTGGTTACAAAAACATAAAAAATATCTATACTTGGTAATATGAATGTGTAATATCCCGTTATTCTAAAAGCTTAAAACTAAGGAAATTATTAAAGGATATCCCTTAAATTGAATGATTAAAGGCCAAATAAAATTAGGATAATAATCTAAACCTCTAAAAATGAGGATACAAGGCTAAAGATGCCTGAAAATCAGAACTAGAATAGGTAAACAAAATTAGATGAAAAGGCAATGATATTTTTGGTAATTTTAGGCAACTTTTAGAAAACTCAAAAAAGGGATCTTTAAATAGAAAATTTGAATTTTTTGAGATTCTTAGAGACTCTAAATACCATAGGAACTCCTAGAGTGGTTAAAACCCCTCCGATTTACATTTTAAAGTGTTAGTTGACTAACATTTTGACTGGTTCGTTCAGTAAGATTTTAAATCCAATTGGGGTGAAATCAAAAGTATTTTATGAATTAAAGAACCTAAATTTTATGATGGAAAAGACAATACTAAAAAAGGAGTTAAAATGCGCCCAATGGAAAAAACCAAAAAAAAGACTAAATTGGAATTTTAAAAAGTGTCTTAAATCAACCCCTTAGCCCTTAAATCATGTCCCTCTCTTCTCCACTCTCTTAACTGACTTCCATTGGCTCCAAAACAGAAACCAAGCAAGCCTAAAGTGGTGCATAAGATGGAGGAAAGAAGTAGGATAAAAACCAAGCAAAAGTGTAAGAAATTTAAAGTTTTTCATGCTTTCTCCTTCTTCCAACTTCTTCTCCTCTTTCTTTTCTTTTCTCTCATATTTTTTATGACTTATTTGGAGCTATTTCATGGCTAGTTCGGTAGTAGGAGGAGAGGAATTAAAGGAGAGATTAGAAGCTTTAGAAAGCTCCTTGGAAAAGCTTAAAAACAAGGTAAGATATCATGACTTTCTTGCATCTTCTTAGTTGCTTTCTCTCTTGTGTGTTTCAGCCAAACCTAGGCCCATCAAGGAGGGAAGGATTTCTAGTTATAGCAAGGTAGGAACAAGGGTTTTAAGGTATGAGGAGTAAGAATATGCAATTACAACTAAAAGAAAAGCTTTAGAATTCAAGTTGCAATGTCTAGGGTTCTTGTTGCATCTAGTAATTTTTGGAACTTTCTAATGATAATCTATCTTATGTAAAAGTATGTAGGAGTTCATAAGACATCTAAGAAGCTTCACAAGTGACAAATTCCCTAGGAAAACTAAGAAAACTCCATGAGCTCCTATATGTATACATGTCTTGGCCAAGGAAGGGAAAGGGTACCTAGGGAGAGTTTTCTTTGATTCCAAAGGTAGAAATGGTCTAGATATGATTAATAAACACCAAAAGAATCATTGGTTTGAATTTAGAAACCATGGTTTATGAAATAAAAGTTTAGTTTCTTTTTTAAGACATAAAGAAGCAACTTAAGTTTAGGCTCTTTTAACTGAATTGGAGATTACCCTAATGAGTTTAAATGGAGTTATGAGACTTAGATTGAATGAGAAATTGGAGCCAAGATCATAAATTCTAGGGGTTGCTTCATTATACTCTTATATGGAACCATAACCATGTCATAAGTTAAGACAAGTTTACATAGAGTTTATGTGAGGCTAGAACTTGTTCCAATGATATAATTGTCTCTTATTTCATGTGTCTAGGCCAAGCAAATCAAGATCTTTCTAGGTGTTTGCGTGTGTGAGGCTGAAAAAGGGAAAGAGAATTCCAAGAAGGAAGCTTGTGTATTGTTTCAAGGTAGATCTCTATTCTTTCTTGCATGCATTTCTTGGATGTTTGATTGTCATTTAATACTTATGTGTATGTTTGAATCATGAGATATGTTTATATCCATTGATTAAATGATATGGTACCATTATGCTTCTTGAAACAAGTTTTGAATACAAGATGGCTCCCAATGAGTGAGGTTGTGCTAAAAGTTTCTTAAAATAGGTGAGGAAAAGCCAAAAGTCCCTACGAATGGATGAGATAAGGCCAAAAGTTTTAAAAAAAGAGTGAAACCAAGTCAAAAGTCCTTAAAAGTAGGTGAGGCAAATCCAAAAGTCCCAAAAAAATCAAGTGAGGCTAAACTAAAAGTTCCTAAAGCTTTTGTTTAATTTGAATGAGTTTATGTGACTTGAAAAATGATTATGTATGTTTACTAGAAGCTTTCATTGCATGCTTGCATTCTTTGACATGAAAATGTGCCATGTATGCATGCTTAAAAGGGCAAAAGAGCTATTATGATTCTTTGAATCTCACTTTTTCCCATGTTATATCTAACCATGTCTAGGTGAGACATATAAAGTAAGAAATAGGAGCCAAACAACTTGAAGAATGAGACTTTGACAATAAAATAGGAATTTATGTATTTTGATATCAAAGTTTGTATCTGTATAAAGTTTATTAGATGTAAACCATTAAGCACAAGTAAAAGTATGTAATTATGGTATATGAATCAATTTTGGAACCCAATGTATGAGTATGTGAGTTTTTGACATTCATGAGCTTTGATGTACATGTGTATATGAACAACTAGGAAGGTGATTTTGATTTCTATAATGAGTTGGGCCATTTGGAATGTTTCTATATGCTGTGTTTATGCTTTTGGATAGGCTCAAATGGTTATGATATGATTAGAAGACCATTTAGCAACATTTGAACCCATTCTGATTCCATTTTTGGCCAATTTGATGCCCTAAACCAAAGTCTGATCAAATGGATGAGTTTTTGCATAAAATTTAGCAAACATATAAGCCTCATCTAGAGATTTTCATAGAGTTAAAGAGTATTGTTTTGGAACTCTAAAAAATTTATTATGATTTTTCAAAATTAGACAAATTATGTAGAAACTATCATTGTTATTGTTCATGTGGTCAGTTTAGTTTTTGGTGTCACTCAGGGGTAAAATGAATTTCAATACTCATGAAATATTATATCATATAGTAGATATCATAAGCTTTTCATATCCACTAAGAGCATCTAATTTGGAGCTCTGTAGAGGGAGAACTGAATTTTTAAAGTTCCAAATTTGCTACAAGATGATCACCAGACCCGAAGTACTGTTCTATTGAATTTTATGGGCCAAACATGGTTGTTTTGATTTGAAAATTTTATGGCAGCTAGATGACATCCTAAACTTTCTAGAAAGTTATAACTTGCATGACTTGGAAGTTTCTAAAATTAATTATGATTTTTCAAAGTTTATATCAGAATATAGAATTTAATGGGAATTTGCAAAGTGTAATGTAATTTTATGATGTATGCCTTGGACCCGAGTTTTGAGCTCCAAATTGTGATTTTTTTTTATTGAACAAATGTGTTAGGGATAGAAAATAAGTTTGGTAAGTTCACATGATCCATTAAGCCAAAATGAATTAATTTGGCTTTTAATGACAGAAAATTCAGCTACCAAAAGTGCTAAATTCATGAAAATAAATACTATTTGTGATGTAAAATAAATGCTAGCTACATATGGTATTACAAAATGCATCATGATACTATACAAAATAAATTACAAAAAGAACAACATCTACACTAAATTAAGCCTGCAAGTGCAGAATTCCCACACACGATCTTAAATTAAAAATGATCATCTATTTTTCCCCTTTTTCTTTAATCGAAGAATCTTCATCTAAAATTATTAACACATAAAATGGGATGATATGTGAGTCTTAGTAACTAAAGGAAAATTTTCATACATATGTGCAAGTAATCAACATAAATACCATTTATATAGAAAAATACCATAAACATCAATATAATCAGCAAATGAACTAGTTGGATAACTAGTGGCTATTATTTCATACTAGTAATCATGCATAACATGTTAATGGCCAAAAAAAAGGGAAAGGTTCATCGGTGGTGCCAACTCCCTAATAAGCACATTTACATCTCAGTGCATTCCATTGAGTCTGGTCATAGCTCAGTGCATGATCACGGTACAATGCACGGGTGGCAGTTTGATCACATCTCCACCAAGGACACGACCACGATTCAACACAATTAAGTAGCCAACTAATCATTTAGCATTGAAAACATATATATGCAGCAAATATCATATTAAAATGAACATATGTAAGGAATTTGAATTAACTTTGATTACCTTACTTAGTTGCATCAAATTCTCAAAAACCAAGATTAGTTTCCAACATTCTAAAGGTCCTAAATTACTAAAACCAATTTACAAATCATCATCCATTATAGGAATCATCTACTCATTTATTCCTAAAATCAAGAACTACTCAAGAATCACTTACCTAGTCTACAATAAATTTCAAATTCGGACTTGGGCCTTCCAATACCAAAAAATCACAATGTCTCACTTTAAATCCTTGGTATTTTTGTACATTAATAGAACCCAATATATGAATTAGTCTTTAGGGCCAATTTTTAGCATAAAACACATCAAAATGAAGAAAAGGCACGTACCCAATGGTCATTTTACCCTCAAGCTCCAAAAATCATGCAAGAAACTATCAATACGACTGTTTTCATATTTGAGAAGAAGGTGAAAATTCTCTAAATAGAAAAATAATTGGACCAAACTAAAAAGGAGGATAAGAGGGTCAAGTTTTATATAGCTTACCTTGGATAAATCTCCTTCTAGGAGTGTAAAACAATGGCAAAATGTTAAAAAACCCTAAACTTCTCTCAAGATGCAAAAATAGAGTTCTCCCTTGGTTGAATGAATGTTTGGTATGCTGAATAGGGTAAAAGGAGTTGCATACTTTTAAGGTTTTACGTGGTAATGGGCTGACTTAAGAGCCCATCGTCTAGTTAGGCCCATAATCTACACATTAGGCCTTAGTTACATGGGTTTAAGTAGGTCCAAATAGATTAGGCTTCCATAGGGATGAAATTAGGCTTCTATAAATGATTCTTGGCATAAATAAATTAATCATGGGTCTAAATTAAAATTTTTAACCCAATTAAATTCAACTCTATAGTATTATTTCATTTTTCTCCAAAAATGACTAGATAATAATTATTTGTCTTAGAAAAGCCTATAATAATCATTTTCCTTAAAAATTTCTATCTTTCATAATCTTCTTAAATTCCTGATAATAATTCTTTAATTCTCCATAATTACTCTTAATTAATTTTGAAATATTATAAGTGAGACCTAAGTTATGGCTAGATGAGAATAGTAAATTCAAACTTTCATGTTTTACTATGACTAATGCTCAGAAAGATGTTTTCTTCCAAACATTGAAAGATTTGACAATGCCAAATGGTTATGCTACTAGAAGTAATTACTCTAGCAATACGAAATGCACAAATTGATGGCAAGGTCATTGTAGTTGTGTTAGAATTATGTTTATTCTTTAGAAAATTATGTTGTCATGTTTTGGATGTCAAAAAGCTTGACCAACTACAAGATTAGATAGTGGTTTCACTTTGTGGAATGGTGATACTGTTCCCACCTTCTTTTTTCACAGTGATGGTTCACTTGATAGTTCACCTCGTGCACGAAGCAAAGCTTAAAGGCCTAGTTCATTATCAATAAATGTATCCTATAGAACGGTAATCTTCTTTTTCTTTTTGTTTTTTCTAGTTTACCCTAGTTTTGTTTTCAAGTGTCAACTTGCATATGTATTCTAATTTAAGCAAATCTAATAGGTATCTTGGACATTACAAGTCATATGTAAGGAATAAGGCATAAACAGAAAGTTCAATTGCTCAAGGCTACCTTTTTGAAGAAATCTCAACCTTTTGTTCAAAATACTTACAAGACATAGAGACAAGGTTCAATAGGCCAAGTCACAATGATGACTATGAATGTTCTAAGAGCTCCCAAGTCATACTATTTCCACAATTAGGCTAACAAGTGGGAGACATCTCAGAATTTAAGCTAACTTTTATAGAAAAAATGCAAGCACATCATTGTGTCTTGTTCAATTGCAAAGATGGACTTGTTTAGTAAGTATTGCATCCTTACCATTACTATTTGTTTCAAAATTGATGTTGTTATTTGATATTAGCAATATCTTTTTGTAGACAATATAAAGGAGAAGTGAGCTAAGCTTCATTGTCATATTAGATTGGTTATGGCAATTGACAAACATGTTACCAAAAATTTTGCTAACTGGTTCAAAGAATATGTGAGATTTAATTGTGTTAAGTTTATGTTTTAATTAATATGCAAAGGCAATATGATTGAAATACTTTGTTAATTGTTTTAGATTGATAAGGTTGACAATGCAAACATTTTAAACGATATCAAATTTCTTTCAAGAGTTCCTCAAACACAGGCTAAAAGATTTAGTGCATTCAATATAAATGGTTTTAGGTTTTGCACACTAAAGAGAGAACAAGGATTGAAAACTCAAAATAGTTGTATGTGAGTGTCACCAAAAACTAGATGTTATGTAAGTGCAAAAGATAGGAAAGTGGCATTTGCAAATCTTTTCTAGTATAGCAAATTAGTAAATATAATTGAGTTGGAACATTATGGTGAATTAAAAGTTATTCTTTTCAAATGTTTATAGGCCAGCACTAAAGGCATTAAAAAGGATGACTTTTAATTTAATTTAGTTAATTGATGACTTTTAATTTAATCTTGTTAACTTCTCTTGGCTAATTCATATTGGAGGTGTTGTGGAAGATAAACATTACATTTTGGCTTTACATGCTCAAATGGTGTTTTATATAGATGACAAAATGAATCAACCATGGAGTGTTGCAATACATATGAAGCATTGATACTTGTATAAAATGGGCAATGATGTAGAAGATGATAAAAAGGATGGTCATCAAATCCAACAACTATACTTAGAACAACAAATAGTTTCTACTTTTCCTGATGACATTGATAATTTACAATTGCTAGGAGGTGATGAATGTAATAACTAGTTTTTCAGAAACTAAACTGAAACTGATAAAATGATATGGGAGTATCCTAAAGCAATGAAAATGGAGATTAATTAAGAATAAAATGTTAATTAGAATATCTAAAAATGTAGGTAGGATAGCTCGAAATCAGAGCCAAAACGGCTGAACGAATTAAGAAATAAACATAGTGACAAAATCATAATTTTAAGCAACTTTTTAAAAACTCAAAGGAGGGAGCTTTAAATGATAAAATTGAACTCACTAAGGTTCTCAAAGTCCTAGAAAACTATAGGAATTGTTGGAATGGTTAAAACCCATTCAGTTTATAATTTATGTTATCGATTGACTAAAACTTTGACTAAATCATTTAGGGTTATTCTGAATCTAATTAATTTGAAACCACAGACTTTTAATGAATTAGAGAGCCTAAATTTTATGATAGAAAAGATAATTTTCAAAAAGGAGTTAAAATGAGCTCAAACCACAGAATTAAATAATAGAGGCAAAATTGAAAAATTTTCTTTTAAGAAACCCAAGCTTTTGCTTATAAAAAGGCCACCCCATCTCCTTCCCCTTACTATGGCTGAAATTCTGCACCTCCTAACTAGACCAAGAGGTGTCCCAAGAAGCACTAAAAGCCAAGGAAGATTAAAGCCACATAAGATAACAAAGCTTAAGGAATTTGCCTATGATATTCCTTTTGCCTAGTTTCCACTCTTTTTTCTCTCTTTCTCTATGGTTTTGGCATTTCAAAAGATAAGGTTTTAGGCCTAAACTCATGGAGGAAAGAGCTTTTATTAAGGAATCAAATACATCAAATTAATCACCATGGAAAGCCTTTTATTTGGTATATGTTTTGGAATGAAAAAATTGCTTTTCTTTGCTTCTCCATCACTCCTTAAGTTAGACCAACATAGGAGGGAGGTGAAGGGAATTGGTTTTTGATGAAATCATGCTAGGAATTAAGGTTTTGGTATGTGGAGATTAAGATTTTGCCATTAGAACAAATTAAGAAGCCATGGAATGTATAAATGGAAACCTAGGGTTTTGATTGCACCTTCAGAAGTAAGAGGTCTTAGAATGATGTTTTATGCCATGTAAGAGTCTAATTGAGCTATAAAGAGGCTAAGGGACTTATATAAATGCCAATTTCTCAAAGGATGAAACGAATAATTCCATGGAAGCCATATATATGCATGTCTAGGTTAAGATTAAGTGAAAGCACTTAGGGAGAGTTTTCTTTTATTTTGAGGTTAGAAATGTTATAGATATGAATTATAAATACTAAAAGAATTATTAGTTTGAATTTAGAAACCTTATTTTAAAAGGTAAAAGTTTAGGGTTCCATTATGTATAAAGAATCAACTTGGTGTTGGACTCCTTGAATTGAGTTTGTAATAATTCTAATAAGTTTAAATGGAGTCATATGACTTATATTGAGTGAGAAATTGGAGCCAAGACAATGAATTATATGATTTGCTTCATTATGCCACTAAATGGAGCTATATGGCAACCTAAAGTTAGAGTTAGCTTATGTAAGGCTTATGTGAGTCTAGAGATGGTTCCATTGATACATTTATGCCTTGTTTGATATGTCTAGGCCAAGCAAGTGAAGCTTCTTGATGGGTTATGTCGCGCAACCTCAAAATAAAACTAGGTTGAATTAAAATTGATAGTTAGTGACACAACCTAGGTTATCTCCCAAGGAAATGGATTTCAAAGTTTAATTGAATTTTCTAAGAGCAAGAGAATCTAAAAACTACCAAATTAAATAAGGGTTTGATTGAATTAAACTAACTAAAATGGAATTAAATTAAAATGACTAACTACTACCTAAATGTATAAACTAAGGAGAAGCTAATGGATATGTGATTGGCCTTAGATTCATCCTTTGGTATCTACTATCCTTATCCTAATTCAATTGTTAATGTTCTAGTCTAAGAGTTCCTAATTGTGTTCATGATAAGTGATCTTGAGTTACCACTCAAGATTCAAGAGATTAACAAATTAATGTTGAATTAAAACCCCAACTTCGCATCTAATTCTTCTCCTATCAAACTTGAAACTTTTCATGCTTTTTTCCACGTGCTTCTGTGTTTCTATATGTGTTTCTTCTACATGTGTGAGACGTGAGAGCTTGAATGTACAACATGAGTGGAAGGAATAGTAGGCCTCGTACTGGAAAATGGATGGTGAATGTGTGTACCCAGCCTGTGCATGATGGTGTATGTTTAAGTGATGCTTCCTCAGTTGCTTCTTGTGCTTGTGACATGGAGAGTTTGGGTAGCTGTTGTGTGTTTTATATGTGAATGGATAAGAAGGCTCGTGTGATCTTGGGAGAGCTCCATGTATACTTGAAAATGCTGTGTATATTTGCTACGTGGAAGTGCAATGTGAACATGCCATGTGAGAATGCTAAATGCATGGTTGTATGGCAATGTGAGATAGCTCATGAGTGTGGATGAGTGTGTGTGTGATTGTGCCAGGTTGTTATCTACGTGTGTGTTTGTGAGCTATGTTGCACCTATTTGCTACGTGGAGGAGTGTGTTCAAGTAAAGCTCGCATATGTGGTTAAAGTAAGGGAGATGGGAGTGTGCTACGTGGAGTGAATGTAAAAGTGAGTGTCACGTGGATGTAGAGCTACTTTGTGAAGTGGATGTGTGTAAATAATGCATATGGGCTGGTCAACAAGAGAATGAAGCTTGTGTAAGACTTGTGTTGGTGCTGCTCCTTCCTTCTCTTGTTCTCACATTGATTTAAGCCTTCTATTCTCTAATTTTTAGCTCCATTTAAATTCCAATTGCCCATTGAAAAGTCTACACAAAAACAATTGGGACAATTAAGTAGGAACAATTTACAAAATTATTTTTTAAAAATGGAATTTATACATTAAAATCAATCATTTTGCAATTTAATTCCTAAAATGTAGAAAATGCCTATTAAAATCAATTATCGTCTAATAAAATCTATTAAGCCTTATTTAATTATTAAAATGCCTAAGTTTAGGGAAATTAATATATATAAAAATATCATTCATCACTTTTCCCAAGTGTGGGTATGAGGCCGAGAAGAGAAAGTAAGGAACCAGAGAGAGAATTTTGTGCCTCTTAAGTAAAGGTAGCTTTTCATCCATTATTATATGCTTATATTAGTTATTAATTGTTATTGATTGCTTGTATGTGTGTATGGCATATGAACTATGTTTATTGCTATTGGTTTGATGATTTGATGTAAATATATTGTATGGAATGCATAAAAAATGTGAAATGGCTCTTGATGGGTGAGGTTGTACCAAAAGTTTTTTGATTTAGGTGAAGTGAAGCCAAAAGTCCCTAAGTATGAGTGAGACAAGGCCAAAAGTCTCAAAAATGAGTGAGACTAAGTCAAAAGTTCCTAGAAGTGAGTGAAGCTAGACTAAGAGTCCCTAGAACTTGTTTTTATTTTGTTGGATCCATATAACTTCATTTATATGATTATGTTTGATATTTGGATGCCTATTATGCATATTTGCTCTCTTTGATATGATAACATACCTTATAAGTGTGCTTAAAAGGTAGATAAACTATTGGGATTTATAGAATCTCACTCTCCTTTATATTATTTCTAACCATGTCTAGGAAACTCTCATGGAGCCAAAGATGAAGACCAAAAATGCATGAATGGTAATAATTTGATAATAGTTTAGGTTTTTATATAATATATTGCATATGAGAGATTGTACATGATATTTTTGTAATGTAAACATTTTCACAAATGTAAAAGTATAGGATTATGATGTAAATGTTAATTTTGAATATAAATGTGCAAGATTGTGTAAGTTGGGTATGTGTGAGCTATGGAATGTGTATATATAATGCCAAGTGGATGAGTGAATTTGAGTTGCATAAGATTTGGGGCATGATAAACCAGTCATATATGCTATATTTTATGTTTGGGACGTGCTCAAAATGGTTACATGAATGGAAGAAGCCCTTTTTTAACTCATTGGACCCATATGTGAACCATTTTAAGCCACTTGTTGTCCCTAAACTAAAAGCTAACTAAATGAGCAAATTTTTGGATGAAATTTGGTACACATTTAGAGCTTTTCATAAAGTTAAGGAACACAATTTTTGGAGTTTTGTAAAATTTGTTATGATTTTTCAAAGTTGGCTGAAAATTGCATAATTGCTTGGATACTGTTCATATGGTCAAATATGGTTTTTTATGCATTTGAGGGACCAAATGAACTTTAATGCTCATGAAATTTACAAGGATATAGTTAGCATTATAAGCTTTCCATAGCCATTGAGTTTGCATAAAATGAAGCTATGTAGCCAAAGATATGCATGGTCAAAGTTTCGATCTGGTTATGCCAAAAAATCCAATGTAATTATTGTTCCATTAGATCTTTATGGCTTAAATGAATTTGTTTTAATCTAAAATTTTTATAGCATATATTTCATATCTTGAGCTTTCTATAGAGTCCTAATTTGTACAAATCAGAGTTTCTTAACTCAAGACATAAATTTTTGAAGTTAATGGCTAAAATGAGAACTTATGAGAAATTTTGCAAAAGTGCTAGCTTGATCTGTATGGCTTGAGATCCGAAATTCATGATTTTTTTATGGTATTTCATGTTGAAAAAACTTGTTTAGGATGAATCTTAAGATTTATATGCTAAAGTTATTTATTTATGCTCAATTGGGCCTACATGGGTCTCACTCAAGTTTTTAAGTCATATATTTTATTATTTGTTTTCCTAATATTTTATTATTTTAGGATTCAAATGACCATTTTGTCTTTGGTGAAAAGGTAACAAACAAGCATCTTTATTCGTTTTTCGTTTATATCTCTGTTTTGATGCCATATTTTTGGATTCTGTCACCACCATCCAGTAGATCTTTTTGCACAAAATCTCCTAAGATAGTTAACTCAAGATTTAGGGTTTAGTTTGTCTCTGCGTAGGCTCTTAATCGTCTATGGCCATTTTTCAGTCTTAATGATTTTAGAATTTTGCAAAACGAATTTTATAATTTTTTGCACATTATTTTCTAACTATTGATATATATATATATATATATATATTGAGCTAGTTCTTGACTCCTCATCCTTCCAAAAAATTATCAAAATTTATCCATGTGAGAAATGATGATTTTGCTTCTGGCCCTCTAAATCCCCCTAAAATCTAAAAAAAATTTATAAGTCCTATTCATCTTATACTTTTCATATACGAAGTTATTCTATTCAAATTCATCTTATTAAAGCTTAGTAAATTTATTTCATAAAACACTAAATAATTAGAAAATCCTAATTTTTAAGAATATTACAGATTAAATCACAACCCTTCGTCTAATCAAAAGACTCACATGTAATCTCCAATTTCAAGATTAAATCTTAGCCATCTATTTAATCTGATGGCTTGGATTTAATAATCTAAAAAAACTTTAAATCTTAACCACACATTTAAGAAAATACAACTTATATAAAATACACACACCTCACGCCACCTTCATACACAAAAACACATACACACACACCCGTTCAGCCATGATAAGAGAGAAAAGAGGAAGGAGAGCCATAGCCAAGGAGGAAGAAGAAGGAATGAGTGAGGAAGAAGAAAGAAAAGGCAACCGGGAGGGGGGACAACATTTGTGAATTCAGGGTAACATAGAAAAATTCTCCTATTCTTGGTTTTTCTTCTATTTTTTTCTATGAATTTTGTCTTCCTTTCTCCCTTGAGCTCAACCATGGCACGAAGAAGATAGAAATTCTTGTTATTTTATGAATCTATGGTAAGAAAAGATGAATAATTCATATATTTAGCTTATGGATTCATATATTTCAAAAAATCCCTAATTTTGAAGACTTGTCTATAAATTATAGAACTTTAATTTTTATGAAGTCATGGAAGAAACTAGAGAGAAAATAAATGGGAGAATGATGGAAGAAAACTTAAAGGAGAGAATAGCTAATATAATAGTGATTTTCATAAAGTTTTATGGCAAGTGTTCCTTGAATTTTATCTTGGTACAAGCTTGAGAAATCTTATGATTTTATAGAAATTGGTTTGGGGTTTTATTTATCTCTTTGGATTATTTAGCCATGTGGTGGGAGAAAAGTGAAGAAACCACACTCCCACACACCCACACCTAGCCTTGGCCTTACACACATAATATACCTAGGATGGAGTTTTTAAAAAAATAACTAAATTATATTAATCTACACTAAAAATAAGGCTTATTGTGAAATTTTGGTGAATTATAAATAACTATATAAAAAGTCAACTTTTTGGGGGGAAGTGTTAACCATGAACTTCCTAAATTTTTATTGGTGTTATTTGATGTATTTTGAGTGATTTGTATGGTCTAGTATGTTTTACATGTTTTCTAGATTATGTTGATATTTATTCTGGAATTTTTGGAGCTTATTTGTGCAAATTAGACTGTTATGAAGTATTATGTTGATTATTGAATAAACAATGGATATTTGTGTTGGTAATATGCTACCTAATTTCATGATTGAATAATTACAAGTAATTTGGCAAAGGACTGACATGAGTGAATCTTGACAAAATTGCATTAATTAGAGGGTGAGCCCTGTATGTGCTGAAGTTACCACTAGATAACTGTTATTGTATTGAGTGTCCAATTTTAATTAGAAAAGAGACTTAAAATATTTAAAATAATTAATTAGGATCGATAAGGGTTATTTGGATATTTTGGACTTATTGAGCTTTACTGAGCCTTTCGTATACCTAAATAAGCCTTTTATGGCTATATCGTATCATGACTTTGAACCCTGATTTATGGACTATTATGGACATTGGATGGGCCCTAGGACAAGCTTGGACTTAACAAAGCAAAAAGATAATTTTTAATAGTTAATTATAATTTTTTTCAGATTCTAATATACTGTTATGCTATCAAGGTTATTTGATCATGCACAAAGTTGTGCAAGGCAATTCTTTCCTAAAATATATCTATTATATTTTGATCAAATGATAGCTTAGATGATATATTATTATGATATTTTATGATTGTCCTTGGGTATCTAGTGGGGGGATGCCTCAATAAAGGAAGCAGGGGTAAGCCTGCTAAGTCAATGCCAGTGTAACTTGATCTGTGTATTAAACCCGACATTCACCAAAACCTAATGGTCAAGTTGAATAATATTGTTTATTATATTTTCTATATTTTACATGTGTGTCATTACTTGTGGCATGTAAATATTGAAACCTAATATCCTAATTATTATCTATATTTAAATCATGTTTTATTAATATAAAATTTATATAATATTTTTGTCTATATGAAATTCTTTGTTATTCTGTATTTTTATTATTATTTTGTATTTACATTAAATATTATGTAAATAATAAATTATTATTTATTTACATTATTCAAGAAATTAATTATTCTCCGTAGAATATTCCATTTATATTATTTGCTATTTATTAAATTAATACTTGGCATTTCTTTATTGTTATTATTTTATATTAATCATATCTATGTTATTAAGAAAATTATTTCTCACTCTATTGTGATTTATATTTTTGTAATACCTCAAAATGAATCAAGGTATTAATAATTATTATGGAATAATTAGGCAAGATATGTGAGTAGGAGGTTAAGGAGAAATAAATAATTAATGTAGGTTTAAGATTTAATTGGGTTAAAACTTAATTTAAGCCCATAATTAATTTAAGTAGGTCATGGATAAAGACTAATGAAGACCCAGTGATATTAAGTACAGACCCAACTTCCCATTGTGAGACTTGGCCCAAGGGAGACCACCTAGCAATGACCCAATCTAGTTTAGTGAATTAGAAGCCCAAAACCATATTAAAATGCTAGAAATTCTGTAGCCCAATCCCTAAGGTCTGGCCCAACAAGTAAAATCTGAATTTCAAATGGACTTGGGCCCATGGGTCAACCTACAACCCAACTTAAACCTTAAACCCTCATAAGCCCCCTCCTCATTCTGCAGAAAAGAAACACTAGAGGCAAAGCAATTTTTGGAGGTTTTGGAGAAAGGCTAGGGTTTTCTGCACATTCTCACAATTTTTCACTTCTAAAGTTAAAACAAGCCAACTTAGTTATTATATAACTTAATCCTCTTATCTTTCTCTTCAATTTGACCCGATTAGTTTTTCATTTAGAGCATTTTCTCCTACACCCAAAATCTGAAACTTGTAATTTGGTATTTTTATAGTGGAATTTCAGAAGTTGAAGCTAGAGGCGTTGTTAGGTAAGTATAAATTTCTCATTTTGATGTATTTTTTACTAGTTTACCTTATAGCTGATTTATGATATAAGCATTGTTTTTATATGAATTTACTCAAAATTTAGAGTGTTGTTCTGAGGTTACTGGTGTAGGCACATCCAAATCCGAATTTGGTTCTTGTAAAAGTTAAGTAAGTGTTTTCTAAGTAGTCCTTTGTAATTTAACTCCTTGAGTGATGGATTTACTAATATAAATGATGATTAGGGATAGTAATGGTTTGGTTTTGTGTCTATAGGCTAAAGTAGAATTTTGTTGGCTCTTAAAGAATTATCTACAAGTGAGATAACTGGGGTTAATGTTAAATTTTATACATATGTCTACTTTAATTTTATATCTGCTATATATGAATGATTTTGAAATGCATAATGAATGGTTGACTATCTGATATATTGTGTTTGGACCTTATGAGTCTATAGTGGAGTTGTGATGCAGCTACCACCCGTGCATAATGCTTCAATCTGGCATTAGATTATGATCAGACTCTTATATGCATTGAGCCTAAGTTATACTCATTGGAGAGTTGGTGCCATGGACGGACCTCTCCTGGTGTTAATAGCCTTTAACATGTGGAAATATGATTACTAATATGAGATAGTAGTTACTGATAGCCCAATTATTTCATTTGCTGATATGACTGTTATTTCTTAAGCTTATTTGATTAATTACATATATGTTAATTAAATTGGAATATATGAATGGAATTTGTCTTTAGTTACTGAGATTTGCATCTCACTCTATCTCATAGGATAATACTTTTAGATGAAGGCTCTTTGAGTAAAGATAAGAGAAAGTAAGTGGATGAAAATCTATAAGCACCAACCATGTGTGGGGGAAGGCTACACTTGGACTGATTTGAGTAGAATAGATGCTAAATTTTATATTTTTTCTTGTATAGCATCATCATGTAATCATGTTGCTAAGTGTAGGAGTTTATATTTTGGTTACTTAGGATGAATCTATTGAGGAGATAGGCCTCATATTAAATTGGTATTGGATGTATGAACTTATAACATTTGATATGAAATTTGTTGATCTTATGATATGGTTTACTATTTGGAAATATAATCATGTGATCCTTTAGATGTTGACTTGAACTATTCATGCATGGAACCTCTAATGGAATATGTGCTTGAATGATAATTGTTGGTAGTTTATGAATCCTTACTGTCATTAATCCATAAACTTGCTAATATATGATAGTTTGATAAGTAGGAATTAACACTTAAGCCTTGGATTGGTACGCTACGGCCAAGGAGAGATGAGCCGCAACCAGGTGAATGATAGAAGCGAGGAGCGCTATGGCGCAAAACAAAAATATTGCCTAGGGAGAGTAACAGAAAGCAACCTTACCACGGAACAAAATTTTTAGACGTGGTGTAGGTCGAGGAATTAGGTAATTAGTGTTCCAGTAGCTAGTTTTGCCGCGATGCAAGTATAGCCCGCCACGGGACAAATTGTGAAATTGGTATAATGGCTCCAAGATGCATTTTCGCTGTTATGCCACATAGGCTCACCACAGCGAGATCTATGAAAATGTGAGAAGTTGAACCTGAGAGAAACTTTGTCGTGGCACAAAAATATTAGGTCGCAGCACAAGATGTGAAACTTAGTTTTTAGGTTCCAATAACTAACTTAGCCACAGCAAGGAAGGTCTAAACTGTAGTGAATGTTCCTAAACTCTTATTTTTAACTTAGAAACCTTGAATTTCACTATATTAATGTTGTGCAATGACTTGAGAGTCTTTATATGAGGTTTTTATGAATTGAAGCAAGATGGATCCAAAGTCTTAAATGATAACTATGATTACTTGTAGACTTGATTAGTTGTGGTTGTTTAGCTAATGACCATAATGATATCAAGGTTCAAATATTCCCTACTTTTTTCTATTTTAATTAATCATAATGACTTTAAACCTTGATGTGTGATTATTAATCATGCTATTAAGCCTAATTATGGTAATTAAGAATTAGGGTCATTACAATTTTTATATGCCCATCTATAAAATGACCCTAAAGCTTTAGGTCGAATGAATCCAGTTCCTAATAAGGGAATGGACATTCATCATTCATAACATCTATATAATATCTTGTGATGAGATGGTTTGTACGGTACCAGTCATATTCATGGTGACTGGAGAGGAGAATCCCCTTTTTCCCGTGGGAGGGGTACCTCTTTTGTTTTCATGAACAAAGGCCTAGTCATTGACATTTTCTTTTATATGAATAAGGGACTGACTTTTATTGTTCTTTTTGTTACTTAGGGACATATTTTGGGTAGGTTTGGTTGAATCCCTAGTGATATATTTTGGCCTATATTTATGTTGACCTCACTGCCCTATTACCATACTTCTTAACAATATTTATTAACAATAGTTTATTTTTGTTATATTTCATACTTCGCTATGCTATATAAGTTAATTGAAAGAATTTCCACCATAAAGGAATGATTAAAAGGAAATAGGTAATTAGATATAAATTAATTAGGATCATTCATTGGAAATAAATAAATTAAAAAAAATTAGATAAAAATGGGTAATTAAAGGAGGCATTACAAACTCTAGTAGTGGTAAAGGATGCAAAACTAATGAACTACATGGGTATGCTAGTGGTTTTAAGCTACAACATGGAACCAATGGATGATTATGTAATTAACTTATGGGTATGCCAAATTGATGTTAATAATTTTATATTATGGTTTAAGGCTTTTGCTTGGGGACCTGTTCGAGCAACTTATGAAGCATTAGTCTTAATTGATGATGACCTACTGACTTTGACTTTATTAGCAATGAAACCTTTAGATGTGAGTTAAAACTACTAAATGAAGATACATTTGTAACAACCTAACAAATTGAAAATTTGAATTAATAGGAATTTAAAATAAGTAGTTTAAGATAAGTAATAATAATAATAAATTAGAAGAAATCAAGTGAAGCCTAGGATAAATTTTTGGAAAGTCATTTTGTTAATTTTCTCCTTTTTTCCTTTACTCTTCCTCATATGTAGTAGATGTTAGCTTTAGGGGGTCCAAATTGCAATTTTTAAGATTTGCTTTCAAGGTTTGCAACTCCTTAATATTACTTAATGGTCCCTTAGATCTTTTCTCTAACAAACACATATATCTCACCTAACCATAGAAATTGAAGCTCCATCCCTTGTTTCACACATTTAACTATATTTTTTTGCTTTGTCCTCAAGAGCTGCTATCATTCCATCAGCACTGTTCTTAATCCTAAGTTATAGTGTTTCAATAGTAAGCCTTGTGAACTTGTGCAGTGATTTTCTTCTTTCTAAAAGCTTCTTATTTATCCATTTTGTAGAACCCAGAAATCCAACCTTCAAGTTCTAGTTCTAACCATGTTTGTGGCTACCACTTCAACTTTCAATTCTTCCATGGTTAGGTCATTTCCTTCATGTTTGTGAAGCTCATCTCAACCTTATTTTCAAGTGTATGGTTTGCTTAAATCTTCGCTATTTCCTTTAGGAATTCCAATGTTATCTTCCCTTGTTCCTTACTTTGCAAATTCGCTCTTTGTCCTATGAGCCTTATCACAATTATTGCTACTTGTGCAAACAAGTCCAGGAAATTCTAGTAAGACCAACTCTACAACATCTGATCCTTCTTTTTTATGGAGTTTCTATGTTTTTCTCACCATCTTCACTGATGAAGAAGCCACTTTGTTTAGTAGCAACACATGTGGAGGCTTCATCATTCTATTTTAATCTTCTAATTCATTTTCAACAAGCTGTGTTAAATACTATTCCTTTAGTTCTCTAATGACTAATTAGGGGTAAGTTCAATTTTGTCTCTTTTTTCATACTCTTAATGATAAGGGACCTAGTGTATTTTTGGGTAAGTGGCTAGTATTAGCCTACTGGTCTCTTAACCCCTCTTTGTCCAAAAGCCCAAGTTTAAATAAAAGCCTTAAATTGATTTTTTCTTAGCTACTTTCTACTTAGCCATTTTTATAATGTGCATAAAAGATAAGAGATCATATGTTTAACTATTTCCTCTTTCTAAATATTTCTTCTATTGCTAAAAGCCAAAAAAAAAGTTATGCTTTGTTATGCTTATTTGTCATTCATGCTAATTGATTTTTGTTAAAGCAAAAGTTAATCTCTCTCCATTTTATTTCTTAAAGTTTTTAAATACATTAATGAACATTAATGAGGATCAAACAATTAGAGAAGCTACTACACTGTGCATCTCTGCTAAATGTGCTCATTATGTATAAAAATATGAAAGAAAATAAAGATGATGATCTACTGGTCTAAGAATCTTCTAAAGCCAATGAAAAAAGAATAGTTACCTAACTCTTCCATAGCTACTTAAGAATCATGATGGCTTAGCTATTTAACAGATAAATCTAGAGCTATTTCATAATAGCTTGAAAATTATAAGCCTATATAAGGACAAGAAATGCAAAAAATGGATGCAACTAAGAAAATACAAAGCTATTTCATTCTAGAATTTTTTATAGTCCTCATTGTTCTCTTTATTCTAAGCTTCATCTTTGCCAAGTGTCTGGTTTATCAAACAATTTAAGAATCAATTGAAAAGTATACTTGTAATTACTTGATCGATAAGGGTCTTTAAAACCTCATATCTCTTTTGTGTAAATCTTTCCTTTAAGAGGATAGTTAGTTTGTATGTAAGATGTGAAACCATTTGTAAAAGTTCTAAGTGAGAAAACCCAATTACTTACTCCTATGTACTAAAATTAAATAGTGAAAATCTATTAGTGCTTACAAGGAGAATGGACGTAGATCAAAAGGACCAAACTAGGATACATCAGGTATATTTCCTCTAACTCTCAACTTTTACTTACTATCATTGTATTCTATTAGAAAAACCTTGTTGAAAAGGTTTTATTCTATCTTTTTGGTCTTTAACTGCTTAGATATATTTTATAACATCTTGTCGACAAGATCTTTGTTCATTTATAAGCTCTTTGATTTTGCATATTGGCTTAAACATTTAGCTAGTTATTTTAATTTTTGCAAAAGCACCCATTTACCCTCTCTAAGTACATTCTTCAATTGGTATTAGTGTAGGTCTCATTAATTTTAGTGCTTAACCACCTAAAGAAAAGATCTTTACCATGTTCATAGAAAAATGATAAACCCACAATCATTTGAAGGATCCTATTTTTTACAAGGTTTCTCAACTATGGGATCTTCATACTTTAATGGTAATCGCAATACCCACTAGAAAGTAAGGATAAGGATCTACATTCAATCTATAAACTTTCAAGTTTGGGAAATCATTAAGAATGGTCCAACATTTCCCTTAAAGAAAGATGATAATAAAGAAACCATTGAGAAGCCTAGAAGTGAATGGTTAGAGGATGATATAAAGATGGTGGAAAGTAATACTAGAGCTATAAACATTCTATATTGTGCAGTCAATAGTTAAGAATATAACAATACCTCGAATTGTGATACAACCCAAAAAATGCGGAAGAAACTCAAAATAATGCATGGAGGAACACTAAAAGTCAAAGAAAGCAAGCTGAATATCCTGGTATATGAGTATGAACTATTTCACATGAAGGAAAATGAAAAAATTGAAGAAATGTTCAATAGATTTGTTAATATTATAGGTCATCTAAAGGCACTTGGCAAAACCTACACTAATCTAGAAAAGAATTTAAAAATTTTGAGATGTCTTTCTTTAACTTGGCAATCAAAGGTGGACAACCTTAAGAGTTAAAATATTGCAACCATGCCATTTGACGAGCTATATGGTCATCTCATGACCTATGAAAGGAATCATCTAAAAATGCATGAGTTAGAGCAAAAGAGAAGAGCTTTTGCCTTACAAGTCATGGTTAGAGAAGAACAATCTATGGAAGAAAACAAAAAACTTAATGCTCAAGATATAACATTCATTTCAAAGAAATTAGAAAGTTATACTAGAAGAAAGAAGATGATGGGAAAATTCAAAGGAGTTTCATTAAATAACATGGAGAAACATGATGAATTAGTAAAAACTACTACCACATGCTATGGATGTAGTAGAAGTGGTCATATTAGATTAGAATACCCATTTATAAAAAGGAAAATGACCAAATTTCATGTGAGAAAGAAAGCCATGGTAGCTTGAAGTGATGATGATGAAGAAAAAGAAGCTAAAATAAAACAAAAGTTTGCAAACATGTGATTTGTAGCCATTGAAGAAACTAAGGTAATAACCAAAAGTGAACCCTCTAATCTGCAAGATACTTTTAATGAACTTTCAGTTGATTTTGAGAAATTATTTGCTAAATATGAAGATCTTCAAGTTAATTCTAAACTTGAAGATAATTAATCCACTTGCTAACTTGCCTTATGGGATGCTACTCACCAAGGTCTTCAAAGCCCATCATATTCACCTGCACAGGTGTCCATCATTAGTAATGGATACTATATATGATGAAGCCACATTTAGATTAATGAAGTTCACTCCCTTTAGCACTCAGTGGATCAAAATGATTGATGCCACTCTTTTATTTGACTAGCTTACACCTCTTGAGTTAGATTTTGTACTTATAGATTATAATAAGGCTTCTACTCATAATGATCCTCCTTCTACCCATGAAGCCTTTTCATCACAAGATTCCCTTTTAGTTCTTAAAAAGATGCTTAAAGTGTAAACCTCCTTAAACCACATGTTTATAAATTACTTGAAAGATATGAATGCCCAGTTAGGAGAACTGACAACTAGTGTTAGGATTATGGAAGGTTTATTAGAAGAAAATGGCCTAGTGCATCAATGACTTAATTTTGTTTAATAGGAACTACAGGATGCCAAAATTGGATCAACTTGAAAGCTACTACTATTAACCTTTGGTTGCAAGATATTAACACTCCTATCATGGACTCAGTCAAAGTGTTAAAGGCCATTAGCAAAAGACAGTGAAATCTTTAATCCATATAAGCTTTGGCTAGCTAATAATGTCTTTTTTATTGTCTTAACTTGTTTGTTCTTTCTATTACTTTTCCCTTATTAAACATTTCTTATATATTTACTGCTTTATTAGATGGTATTGGTATCTTGTTGAATGATGATATATATTATTATCTCTAATGTTATATCTGCTTTTATATTATCCTTGCTATTTTCTTGATCCCTTTTTGTTGTTGACAAAAAGGGGGGGAATTGCTATTTTATGCTTATAGGTTGTTGTTGACAAGGTTTATACCTTGTAAGGTAATTTGTCCAAGTTAAGTTTAAAGAATGTTATCACATGATATATGTTGTGCATAGGTGGTGATTAAATTGTGCTTTGGTATATGCACAAAGCTTATCTAATTTAGAGGGAGCCCATATTGCGTCTGTAATATTTTTTTAAAGAACTTTTATCACTTTGGTTTTATTATTATCAAAAGAGGGAGATTGTTGGCCCATGATTCCAAAAGCCTAAGTTTAGATAAATGTCTAAAATTGATTTATCCTTAGCTACTTTTTACTTAGCCATTTTTATAATGTGTAGAAAAGACAAGAGCTCGTATGCTTAACTATTCTCTCTCTAAATCTTTGTCCTATTGCTAAAAACAGAAAAGCTATACTCTATTATGCTTATCTATCATCTTTGCTAACTGAATTTTGTTAAAGCAAAATTCAATTTTGCTCCATTATTTTTAAAGTCTTTAAATGCATTAATAAACATTAATGAGGATAAGACAATTGGAGAAGCTACTACATAATGCATCTTTGTTGGATGTGCTCATTATGTATGGAACTATGAAAGAAAATAGAGATAGTGGTATACCGATTTGAAAATCTTCTGAAGCCAATTGAAAAAGAATAACTACTTACTTTTCCATGGCTACTTGAGGATCATGATGGCCAAGTTGCTTAATGGAAAAATTTGGAGCCATTTCATTATAGTTAGAAAATTGGAGGCCTATATAAGGAGACAACATATAGAACATGGATGTAACTAAGAAAATATAAGGCTATTTTATTTTAGAATTTGTTGTAGTCCTCCTTGTTCTCTTTATTTTAAGCTTCATCTTTGCCAAGTGTCTAGTTTATCTGATTATTTGAGAGTCAACTTGAGATCATACATGTAATCCCTTGATTGATAAAGGTTTCTAAAACCTTATATCTTTTTTGTGTAAATCTTTCTTTAGAGAGGAGAGTCAATTTGTGTGTAAGGTATGAAACCATTTGTATAAGTTCTAGGAGAGCTTGAAAACTTAGTTACATGTTGCTGTGTACTTTGATTAAATAGTGAAAGTCCCTTGGTGGTTGCAAGGGGACTAGATATAAGTCAAGACGATCGAACCAAGATACGTCAAGTGTACTTCCTCTATCTCTTAACTTTTACCTATTGTTATTGTGTTTTGTTTGAAAAACCTTGTTGACAAGGTCCTATTTCATCTCTTTAATATTTAACTACTCAATTACATTTTATAACATCCTGCCGACAAGATTTTTGTTTGTCAACAAGGTCTTCGATTTTGTATATTGACTTAAACATTAGCTAGTTATTTTAATTTCAACAAAAGCACCTATTCATCCCCCTCTAGATGTATTCTTCAATTAGCCAAAAAAGTTACTTCATTTTTTTAATTTCCTCTTCCTTTTATGTTAGCCATGGGATAAAGAAGGAGTCTTGGTTAGTGATTGGCTTAATTCCCTGGCTTGACTATTTATAAATTGACTACAAATGATAGAATTTGTAATTATGAATTTATGATTCTTGAAAGTTGGAGTTGCTTACCTTAATTGATGGCTGTCCATTTTCTACAAGCTAAGCAAAATCCTTCTTTTATAATTCTGTCAGTAGTTTATCCCTGTGATAGGTTGAATTGGAAATTTGCACATACAGGGATTGTGTAAATTGATGTTGATAAATTTTGTGAGCTAATTGACAATTTAAATGGGCCATATGACATAATTTTCCTTATAAAAATTTTGAGTAAGTTGTTTAGCAATATAGGGGAATAAACAGGTACCAAATCAATTAAGGTGGGTGGAGTATTAAATTAGGGATAATTTTGGAATAGGAATCAAGTAGGTAGAATTTAACAAGATAAGCAAAGTAGTGAGTTTGGATGTATTTAGTGTAGGAATAGAATTTAAACTAAAAAGAGGTACCAATTATAAGATGGAATGATTTGGAGAAGAATTTAGTGAAATGAAATGGTAGCATAAATTACCATTAGAGATTGATAGTAAAGTAATGGAATTAACTTTAAAGTTGGAAACATAGTAATAATTGCTAGGCCATTGGTGAATGGTCAAATTAGCTACTTGGAATTAAGGGATCAATAAAGTGATGATTTTTCTTAAATTGAATTTTAGGGAACTTTAGAAATATTCTTGCATTCGATGGTAGATTGGGAGTTACGAGAGAGAAAACCATTGCATTCACCATGTATGATGAGTAAATAACATGGTTGCCATGTCATTTATATTCTTTTTGAAAAAATCAAGATTTTTCTTTGATCCAAACTTCTAATTACATTAATAATATACTAAAAAGTATTTTTTTTATTAAAGTGAAATCCCTGATTTTGAAAAGAGTGGATACACCTTATGGAATCAACGGGAGAAATCCCAAGAATTTTAATTATAAGTTTTCATGTTGGTTAGTTGTGAGAATTGTTTATAAACGAACTAAGTAATATGATTTCATAACAAAAATGTGTTATAAAGGGATTAGATATAGAAAACTAGGTATTAACGGTAAATATACTAACTCTTAGTGCACTATGATTCATATCCAGCTGGTGTGAGGATATAAGAGGTGCTAGTCTCGTGTGATTGCCATCACACATGGAACAGAGGGATTTTATTTTATCTAAGTTGAGGACTTGTGATGAATGATTATTTCTCCACGTGGGCTATATGCCTATTATGGTTATCTTGTCCTAATAAAGTCCTTCTATTAAAATTGTTTTTAAGAATAAGTTTTCAAAAATAATTTATATGAGTTTTTTTAAAGTTACATGCTTATTTATTATTAATATCACTTCTCACTTATTTATAATTGTCATAACAAAAAATATTTATTAAATGCTTCCATATTTTGGGCACTTATAAATTGTCTATTATATTGAAAAAGGTATGAATTTTTGACCTTGAAACAACCTAACGTACCTTTATTGAATTTCAACCAATAATTAAATTATTTACCTACTCTCTTCTTTAATTATTAATTTGATATATTGTGGGATGTTATTTACTTATTTAGTATTTGGGATTTCAAATTTTAAAGTTAAGCCTGAGCCTTCCTCAGGCCTTTAGCATGGACCATCTTTCAATTTGGTGAGCCTGCATCGATTGCATGGGAAAAGTTCATTTTACTACATTTTGATTTATTATTTTATTTGTTTCATAGATATAGCTCTTCATTATTCATAAGTAGGATTCCCTATCCCATTAAATCTAGTTTGGTGGATAGGTGTGAGAGTAGAGCTCTCTTATTTGTTTGGCTTTGGTAATTGTCTAATTGTAAAACTTTGAGAGCTTCCAATTTTAGGAAGGACTTTGCCAAAAATTTCTACAAACAAATGAACCAAGGTTTGCTTTGATAATTTTGGAATGAAGAATGGAAGTTATTTTATGATTGCTTTTCGTAGCTATGATAGTAGTCTATACTATAGCTTAAAATTAGGAAATGGGTTGGTTTTGGTGGTTAAAGCTTACGAAGGTGGGATTTATTCCATGTTCCGTGTCAGTCATATTTCTATTTTGGGGGTTTCTAGACAATCAATCTTTTGTTTATATATATATATATATGTATATTATGATACTAATTGTATAAGTAATCTTATTGCTATGAATGTCTTATATGTTTTGTTATAATTATACATGATAATACAATTCATAAATTCCCTTTCAAGAATAACTGTAAGCTATTATGTATGTAAGAAACAACATGTCAGTCATTGTTTAACTAAAAGAATTATAAGCAACTACGTATGGAGATAGGCCCTTGCATTCATCAAACCTTATTATGATAAAGGATCCTTGGCCATCAAACATAAGAAGCTTTTATTGAGCCTAACTGATAAGCAAAAAAGCATTTATAAGTCAATAATTAATGCAATAAATTCAAAAAGTTATAGTTTGTTTTTTCTAAGACCTTTGTTTGGAACACTTTGTTTGTTTGTTATAGATCAATGGGCAATATTGTGCCAAATGTTGCATTAGTGAAATATTTGCTTTACTTCTTTTAGGTGGACAAAGAACTTATTCTAGATTTGGAATTTTATTACAAATAATTAAAGAATCAAGTTATAACATTAAACAAGACAATGAGTTGGCTATGCTACTTATAAGCATGAATTTCATTATTTGGGATTAAGTTCCAATGGCTAACAAATTGTGTTTTGAAATATTGGATAGAAGCATGAAAGATATACTTGAATATTCTAATCCAAACAACTTTTAAGTCTCCTTTTGGAGGTTTAGTCATTTTTTTTGTAGAGATTTTAGGCAGATTTTACCTATCATACACAAGGCTACTAGATAAGACATTCTTCATGCATATCTTAATTCTCCTTATCTATGAACGTATTGCAAGGTGTTGACTCTAAGAAAGTAATGTGACTTCAGACAAGATCGAGTGGAACTGACGTGAAGAAAGTGAGATCATTATTTAAATGGATATTAGACATTGGCAATGGCAATAGTGGATAGGAAAATGATGGTGAAGAAGTAATTGATGTAACACCTAAAATTAATTAAAGGTATTAATTATGGAGTTGGACTAATTAAGAAGAATTATCATGAGAATAGTTTAGGCAAGTTATGGAAATAGGAATTTATGAAAGAATAAATTATTGATGTGAACTTAAGATTTAATTAGGACCTATAATTAATTTAGACATTTAAATTAGGCCTTAAGATCAACATAATTATAGTTTGGGCCAAATGTAGAAACCTAATTTTAGCCATATGGAGATCCAATTCCATTTCTTAGAAGACCAACATTGATTTTGTGCATACCTAAATTAAATGAACTCTCATGGCTTGGCCCAACCAACCAAAATTTTGAGCTTCAGTAGATTTTTGGGCCTTTGGGTCAACATATTTCACTCTTAACTCTAAGTGTTCTACAACCCAATTCATCATACCAAGGCCCAGTAATTAGGAAGGAGCCTAATTAGACTTTGGGTTGATAGGTCAATCCATTTCTTACTGAAACCCTAGAGAAACTCTTTTGCAATTCACTCGAATTTAGAAAAAAAAACTCTAAGGGTCTACAAAGCAAGGAGTATTTTTGGAGGTCTAAGGTGGAGGTTAGGGTTTTCTATATATTTTCATCATTGCCCCCTTCTAAAGTTAAAATCAACCTAGGTAACTTTCATAAAATTTAATCATCTCTTCTTTCTTTTCAATTTGACCTAATTAGTTTTTCAGTTAGAGCATTTTCACCCACACCCAAATCTGAAAATGCGTTGCTTGGTATTTCTATGGTGGATTTTTGGAGGTTAAGGCTAGAGGTGTTGTTAGGTAAGTGTTTCCTTCCTATTTTGATGCATTTTCTACTAGTTTGAAACCCTTATAATTGATTTATAATATGCGTATTAATTTTGTATGAATTTACCTAGAAAATTGAGAGGTATCTTGATGTTTCTAATATGAGGGACACTAAATTTGAATTTGGAGCTTGCAGTGGTTAGGTAAGTGTCCCCTAGGTAGTCTTTGGTAGTTTAATTCTATAGGTATCTGGTTTGCTACTATAAATGATGATTAAGAATAGTAATTGTCTGATTTTATGATTGTAGGGTGATTTTGGCATTGTTGTTAGCCTTTAAGAATTGTTTACAAAGTGAGGTAACCAGAGTTAATTTTTATTTCTTGCATATATTTAATTTAATCTTATATATGTTATACATGTATGATTTTGAATGTTAAATGAATGGTTAGCTATATGATATATTGTGATTAGATCTTCTAAGTTCATGGTGGAGCTGTGGTACAGCTACCACTAGTGCATCGTGCTTCGATCAGATACTAAGTTGTAATTAAACTCTTGTATACGTTGAGCCCATATTGTGCTCATTGGGAGTTGGCGCTATGGATGAGGCTCTTCTAGTGTTATTGGCCTTTAACATGTTGTATGTAATTACTAATATGGGATGATGGTCACTAGTAGTTTAACTATTTCATTTGCTGATATGATTGATGTTTTTGATGCCTATCTGGTTTAATACATATATGTTAATTAATTTGAAGCATATGAATGGAATTTACCTTTAGTTACTAAAATTTGTATCTCACCTTATTTCATGGGCTAATTATTTTAGGTGAAAGCTTTTCGGGTAAGGATAAATGGAAGCAAGTGGATAAAGATCCATGAATTGAGACCTTATATGGGGAATGCTGCATTTGGGTCGATCTGACTTAGGATGGATGTTAATTTTTGTTATTCTTTTGTATAATATCATTATGTGATCATATTACCAAGTGTAAGAGTTTTGTGTTTTGGCAATCTATGATGTATCTAATAAGGAGAGGTCATATACCAATTTAGAATATGATGTATACACTCATTTACATTTAATATAGAACTTTGCTGACTTTGAGATATGATTTATCATTTAAGAATGCAATCATGTGTTGCCTATGTTAACTTAGACTAGTATTGTATGGAACCTTTGTTGGAATTTACATTTGCTGATATATGGTAGATAGATGGGTAAAGATCAAAATCTAAGTTTTGAATTGATTAAAATTGGTATGCTGAGTAATTTAGATAGTAGGATGCCATTAAAACCCTACAAATTAAGGTAAAAGGATGTTGCTAGAGGAAGGTTTGGTATATGTAGGATGAAATTTAGAGAGTTTAGGTGCAATAAGGGGTTGAGCCACTTCCAAAACTACTTAAGTTGAGACCAAGGGAGATCCTAAAGCTAGGAGCACCACGATGCGAGATGCCTCGCCGCAGCATAATGCAAGAAATTCACTTAAGGAGAGTAATAGAGAGCAAACTCGCCATGGTGCAAAGGAAGCTCATTATGGCGAGTGTCGGGAGGCAAGCTCGGAGAGTTCCAAGAGGCTCTCTCACCACAGTGCCACATAGGCTCACCGTGATAAGACACCAACTTGCCACAGCGTGTAAGTGTGAATAGTAGGTTTTCGAGAACACTTTGTTCCAGCGCGAAAGGCCTGAGTTGCGACACAAGGTTCATATTTTTAATTTTGAGCTCTAGTAGCTTCTTATGCTATGGCATGAGTATACTAAGCTATGGTGAGAGTCTCGAAACTTGATTTTTAGGTTCCAATAACTAACTTAGCTACAGCGGGAAGATTCAAGTTGTGGTAAAAGTTCTTAGTTTTGACTTAGAAACCTTAAAGTTTATTATAATAGTGTTATGAAATAACTTGAGAATATTTATAAGAGATTTTATGAGTTGAAATCAATAGTAAAATGAATCAAAGGTCTTAATTGATAATTAAGATCCCTTGTGGAGTCAAATAGTTATGATGGTTTGGCTAATAACTCTAATAATATCAAGGTTCAAATTTCTTCACATTTTTATATTTTAATTAATTGTAATAACTTTAAACCTTGATTTACAATTATTAATCATGCAATTAATTCTAATTACGATAATTAGGAATTAAGGTTGTTACAATTGAGCTATCAGATGACATTCTTATCAAGGAATCTTCCAACCCATTACTTCAATAGTTAATAGCATATATTCCTCTTTGATAGAAAACTTACATGATCTCAAGTGCTTTCAAAACAAAACTATTTTGTGCCCCCTATTCTAGATAATATTGATTTTGTTAAATATATGTTTTTACTACTTCTTAGTGAGGAGAAAACATACTTGAGTTTTAATAGTGTTTGCAAAGCTAATGCTAATGTGGACAATCTGAAAGAAGTTCATATTGCATATTTCTTAAATTCTAAGATGCTAAGGTCTTTTAAATCATATGCTGAGGTTGAAGGTTGGCACTCTAGTAATGCTATCTAGAAACATAAATAAGGTAGTGAGGCTATGTAATGAAACCAAATTGATAATCACTCAACTAGGGAAGCATATATTTGAAGCTAAGTTTTTATCAAGAACTAATATTGGCTAAAAAATTTATGTTCTCGTACATTTATTACTCCTTCTGATACTAGATTTCCTTTCATGCTCCAACAAAGACAATACCCACATGCTGTTTTGTTTCACCATGATAATAAATAAAAGTTAGTGACCATCATTGTACCAAGTTGGGCCATATTTGCCTAGGCTAGTCTTCAGCCACAATAAACTATATGTAGTTATGTCAAGGGTGAGAAGTTAAAAGGCTTGAAAGTTCTAATTTGTGACAAAGATGGGAACATACTAAATACTACCATTAATGTTGCATTTAAGGAAGTCTTTTGAAACTCAAGTTAGATAATAATATAGTTATATTGCTACTTTGTTACTTTCACTTAACTTTATACAAAAACTACATTTTTTGATAATTTTTTCTATGATATATGCACGTCTTGTAGTTGTGTGGAGAAGGTTGAAAAGATTTAATGGATATCGTCAATTTTTTGATAAATTTTTTGTCTTGTATGTTTATGTGGGTGGTATTGCATGTATATATGTTTTATGCATGAGAGAGTTTGTTTCTTTTTGAAGTAGGATTTTGCAAGGACATAGGAATCATGCTTGCTATACTTAATGATCTGATGTAAAGCATGTTTGTAGAAACTACCTTCTGTCATAATGCGTTGATATTAACAAAGCCAAAAGCTGGCTAAGTCAAGGATTGATTTGTGTTGCTAGATCTTTCAAGGGAGCAGTAAGTTGAAGGTTTTAATAATTCAGATTGTAACATGATTGTGTTAGTTAGGTTTTTTCATTAATTTAAGAAAGAGAGGTCAGAGATATTTTATGCCAGAGCAAAGTGATATTCATTTTGAATATAGTTTATTTTCTAATCTTTCATATACATCCCTCTTAATTTGGGCGAAATTCTAATGTAAAGGATACTAAAAGATAACCTTCATGGATTGTAAAGGAATTACCTCTGAACCAAAATTCCCAAGTTCCACAATATGCTTGGTTGATAAAATTTATAAGTTAGCTAAGACAGTATATTTCAAAACAAAACAAATAAATACTTTGAACAACTAGTCATTTATTAGAGACCTTGTTCTACAACATTAAATTTCAAGATTGACAGCCACAAAATCATCAATTGCGATCTATAAATACTTCATCAATTAATTCTAGAATCACGAATTTCATTCTACCATCATTTATGGGTTAAATTGCTTTTACCAGAAATTGAAGTAGAATATATAATGTATTAGAAATTTAGACAGGTGTATAGATTCTCCTCAAGTTTTACATGCAGTTTAGTCAATGGAATAAGTCCTTTCCCATACTACAAGAAGAAAGTGGATTTCCCTTGAACGGAGTTCGCATTTCTATTACTTTTTTTTTTTGGATAAAATTCTTTTTTTTTTTGGATAAAAATTTCTATTACTATCCTTATGCGGAAGTGCAGTGTGTAGCACAAGATGGAACTCTCTCCTATCCAAATAATTCAATTTTGAAACTTTTTTTTAGTATCTTCCTTATTTTGCATAAAAAATACATTATGCATAAATAAATTATAGTTTATAATTTATAATTTTGTATTGTTCATATAACAAGGTATATATGGTATATATTATCTAAATAATATAAATTTAATATTTTGTAATTATGTTATGTATAATACAATAGATATAATATGATGTTTTCTGACTTCTCGTTTTAGTTTTCACATATTATTTATTTCATAGCATTATCATATTTTTGGTGTGCTCTATCTTGATTTAAATAAAGTATTTATCTTCTACAAATAATAACAACGAATTTATATACAATTTTTAATGCTATTACGCCTAGTAAGAGTTGACAACTACTTTTACCTTTTGTTTTTCCTTGGCCAAGTAATGACTACTTTTACTTACAATTAAGTATCTAGAGATAAAATAATTGATGCTTTGTAAAAAAAAAAGGCTTTATTATAAAAGAATAAAAAATATTTTATTTTATAAATCAAATAGGCTTAGGTATTATACGAAGGATTAACTTAAATATAATATTTAATTTTTTTATTATTAAGTAATTTAATTAAAATATAATAAATATATAATTTTTAATCAAAATAAATATATATATATATATATTTTAATTAAAAATTATATATTTATTATATTTTAATTTAAGTTAAATAATTTGGGCTTGGAAATATCTATTTAGGCCTTGTCGGTTGGGCCCCATAAGAACTAACATCCGCCCCCCACCTAGTACATTTGCTGCTTCAGCTAGTTGAACCCTAATTCTCGTCGTTCCTGCTATCGGAAACTCCGACACTCACCGAAGGGAAGAGAAGAGGAGAGAAGGCTTCCTTTTCTCGTCATCTTAGGAAGGAGAAAACCAAAGAGGAAAGCGAAGAAGCAACCATGAGGCCGATTTTGATGAAGGGCCACGAGAGGCCATTGACGTTCCTCAAGTACAACAGAGATGGCGATCTCCTTTTCTCCTGCGCTAAGGACCACAACCCCACCGTCTGGTTCGCCGACAACGGTGAACGCTTGGGCACTTATCGTGGACACAACGGCGCTGTTTGGTGCTGCGATGTCTCAAGCAAGTTCCTTCCTTTCCCTCTTCTCTCTGATATTTTTGGTTGGCTATTGAGAAAATCCTTTTAAAGGTAACAATGGATTTTATTAACAATATCTATCACTGTGCAGGAGATTCAATACGGCTTATAACGGGTAGCGCGGATCAGACGGCGAAGCTATGGAATGTTCAAACTGGGCAGCAATTGTTCACATTCAATTTTGATTCTCCTGCTAGGTCTGTGGATTTTGCTGTGGGAGACAAACTTGCTGTTATTACAACTGATCCCTTCATGGAATTGCCTTCTGCAATTCATGTCAAACGCATTGCTAGAGACCCCAGTGACCGTAAGCTCAATCTCATGTTCGTTGCTTTTTTGGGTTGATCTCTTTTCATTATTGCCTCTAAGTATCTGTAATTTAGGGGTGTATTTATTTTAAGTGACTAAAGCCTTACATTTGAGTGTTTTAACTTAAAATGGTTATTGGGGTACAAGTGTACAGTTCTAGTTCCTTTAATATGTTAGAATTGAGGTATATGTCTAAAGAAGCAAACAAGTTTGTTCTGTTTGGACACGTATGGTTGATACTTGTGTGGAAGATTAAGTCCTTGTTTGAGCACGATATTTTAGTGGGTATTAGTTTTTCTCCTAATGTTAAAGGACTAGTGATGCATGCTTATTGGGCTATTATAGAGAAGAAATGGATTCTTCGGCATTAAGCAGCCTGTATAACACAGCCATGACAATTGCCTGGAGACTATTCATAAGTATTTCAGTTTTCAACGGTCAGTGGTATTGATAGTAGTCCTTCCCTTGTCCTTACGTTTCATCTTGCAAACATTTGAAAATATGCCTTCCCTCGTGTGCTGCTTCCATTACGTTCATTCAATGTATTGTGAGCTTTGTATTACGGGTAAATATCATGTACCATCTGGTAATGGTTACTGACCCATTTTTCAGAGACTGGCGAGTCTATACTTGTCATGAAGGGCCCTCAGGGAAGAATAAATAGAGCCATTTGGGGACCCCTAAACAAAACCATTATTAGTGGTGGAGAAGATGCAGTGATTCGTATCTGGGATTCTGAGGTAAGTGACCATGATATTTGTATGATCACATGGTGATATTGCTATCTTAAAATCGTCGGTAGCATCATCAGAGCCAGATCAAATACTGTATAAGTTTATAGTTGAATGTTCTTCTTTGCCTTCTGTGTTCTATGAGAATGCCAGCCTTCAAACTTTATGCAGCGTTTTTCTGTTCATCCACTCAGCATTTCCCATCATCCTAACTTTCATGATTTGACAGACAGGAAAGTTACTTAAGGAGGCAGACAAGGAATCCGGCCACAAAAAGACAATAACATCACTTGCAAAATCTGTAGATGGTTCACATTTCCTGACTGGCTCCCTGGATAAATCTGCCAAGGTATTAAAATATTCATTCATCAGTTTTGTTTCTGTTTGGGGTGATCTATTTTCTTTTTAAATTAAAATTTTTATGAAGAACTTAGGATTAATATCTGTTCACCTAATTGTTCTTTTCACTTCGTCTGGCAATGTCTTAGCTTTGGGACACCAGAACATTAACTCTTATCAAGACATATGTAACAGAACGCCCAGTCAATGCAGTTGCAATGTCGCCTCTTCTTGATCATGTATGTATTTATGTTATTTAAAATTATTTTATGCTTGTTATGATATTTTAGTGTTTTTTTTTATGAACATAATCTTGTTTCTAGTTTATGTAACTGAAGGAGTGAAGGCTTAGGTTTAATTTCTTACTTCTTTGGCACAAACCTATACCCCAGAAGCTACCATTTTCTTCTAGTATATTGCTATTGTTCAACAACTAACGAAATATATGGACTTTTAAATAGTTTATACTTAATAATGTTAGATAAAAATGATCCAGCTACTTCACTTTCCATATTCAATGTTTTTACTGATTTATTTATTTTTTGGATGATGCATTTGTTTAGTCCTTCTATGGTTTTCTTAATTCCATGCCTTTTGTTTTCTAGGTGGTGATTGGAGGTGGTCAGGATGCATCAGCTGTTACAACTACTGATCATCGTGCTGGAAAATTTGAAGCCAAATTTTTTGATAAGGTTAATTTATTTCTCTCTTTTCTTCTCTGCATAAATTTCTCTTATGATGTGGCTTGTATGTATTGTTCAGCTTGTATATCTCATATTTCTTATTCTCACTTGTTTAGATTCTCCAAGAAGAAATTGGGGGTGTGAAAGGGCATTTTGGACCAATTAATGCACTGGCCTTTAACCCTGATGGCAAGAGGTATATTCCCTGTTCTTCTCTCCCCTTTAGAGTCATCATAGTAATTTTTTGTGCTTGTAAAATCCATTAATTAAATTGGTTGTGTAGATGAAAGTTTAGATTATCATATTATGCGAAGAGAAGAAGGGGGGGGGGCATCTATATATTTATAATCTTTGTAGGAAGCCGTCACTGTTCATCATTGGCTTCAGAACAGTGACAGCTTTTTCTTCTCGGGCTCCGTGCATTTTTTTTCTTTTTTTTAAAACCTGTTTTAAAAATTTACATTTTTTTAAATATTAAAATTTATGCTAAAAATTTAAATTTTTTCCTGGGAGCCTGTGCTAATAGCACGGGCCCTATCTAGTTTACATAAAACGTGCAACCTGGAATATAGATCCAAATCAGCGTTATTAATGGTACATTGAAAAATGCCTGATAATATACCAATCGATGCTCCTAAGTGATTATAAACATGAAGATGGTAATGCTCAATTTTCTGGTGCTAAATTGTGTATACCGATCCATGCTCCCAAGTGGTTATAACCATGAAATTGTCAATGCTCATTTTTCTAGTGCTAAATGGTGTTATCATTTTCTGATTTAGCTTCTCTTTCCTCTCAAATTTAGAAAAGACGTTGAGAATAATATTGAACATTATACTCATCCAAATAATTTATGTCAAGCATTAGTCATCTGAACTATGCGTAGAAATCATGATGGAGCATTCTTTAAATGTATTGTAAGATTATGAGTGGAATTCATTCAAATTAGTAAAGGACAAAATTTAGGCACGGATTTTAGGCGTTTGCTATGAGGTTTTTCAATAAAATTATGACAAGTGGATAATTTTGCAGCTAAGCATAATCTAATTGGATCTTTCAAAAAATTTTCTCTGCATGTCATGTTTCTATTGACAAATCTGATAGCCTAAGAAACTTCACTTAATTATGATTTCATACCATATTATGTAATCCAATTGATTTATTATGGGTTACTATTCTATTTTGCTTTGTTACCATGTTTGTCTTAAATTATACAATACTTCTGCCTTACCTTCGTCTAACAAAAATCTTGATTGGCTGGTCAATGCCCTGATAGCTGCAGTGATATAATATGTTGAACTACTGTTGCACTGTATTTTTTCTATGTATTTTGTGTTCAAGCTTATTTTATTATTGCAGCTTTTCAAGTGGAGGTGAAGATGGTTATGTAAGGTTGCATCACTTCGACCCGGATTACTTCAATATTAAAATATAAGTGTGGAGAGTGTATGGTTGGTATTAGATGTGGAATCGGAGGGGAACTTAACTTCTAATTTCTTGCCCTTAATATTTTTGTAATCCCCGACGTGATTATAAAAGCTGTTCTGCTGTTGTTTTGAGGCAATTTGTGCAAGAGTTTTATGCATGAAATGATCCATTTACGTTTGTTGTAAACTTCATCAATTTTGAAAATTCTTGAAGGGATTGTTCTAGTGTTTAAATGAAGAGGAAGAGAGAGAGAGAGAGAGAGAGGGGGGGGGGGAAGAGAATATATGGAAGCTATTGTCCATTGATTAAATTCTTCTTGCATATAATTTGTAGTTTACTGTATGATGGAGGGGTTGTATTCTGTCTCTAGCTGGCTATTTCAATGGAACCAATCCACTCAACTGAACAGAGTCATGAGGACTTGTTTCTACATGATATATAAATAGGTGTCAATAAAATCTTGCTAAATTTTAATGAATAAAAAGTTCGAGCTACGTGTATTCTTTTATGCTTATAAATTTGTTTTAAAAAACAAAATCAATAGGAGTGGTTCAAGGTTTACTAATCGAAGTATGGTGGAATTGGTATTGAAAAAAAATATTTATTACACATTTTTATTTGTTATCTTTTCGATAGCAACATTTTTATTTTAAATATATTACGAAAGGAAAGTGATATTTCATCCCTTCGAATTATAGTTTTCTAATAAAATTAGTATCTAAAATTTAAAATAGAACAAAATATGACTTGAAGTTTATATGAAAATAAAAGCCTTAAATTATAGCTAATTTTTTAGATTGTAAAGATTGAGTTTATATCAAGTACTGCCATCATAGTTAAAATATAATTATCACGTAATTTTTATTTAGATTTAACCTTTTTATTTTAGTTTAAAGTGTAGAAGTGTTTTCTTAATACTTGTACTAATTTTATGATTAAATTTTAGTTTAAGATATTGAAATATAGTTTTTTCTATTATAAAATATTATATAAAAAGTATATGAAAAACTTAAATTATAAATAATTTAAGATGAAAATAATTCAATAGTATATACTAATATACCTAGATATCACTGAATAATTCTATTAGATATAAGTTCACAATCTTTACTTGATATGCTATCAATAATTGATACTACTAATTATATCGAAAGAGGTTAATACAAACTAGTTTGAGGAGAACGTCAAAACCCGCTACATTTACGTTGTTGTCGTGAAGGCCAATTTCACATGATGAAATGTTCCACATCTGATTGAAGAAAACTATTATTGTTTATTGAGAACGGCTTCGTTTCTGAGATGGTGGGGCTTGTCATCAAATTATATCATTGTATTCCCATGCTTGGGTCCTATATTACCATAACTTATAAATAAATCAATTTTAATTTGGACTTGGAATAGCACTATGTTGCTGCCATGTTTCATAGCTGAAGTTCTATCTTGTGATGAGAGTCCTAAGTAATAAGTAAGCCATAGCATTAAGAAACTGATACTAGCAATAAAGTGGACAAAGTTTAACAAGATTTAATCCAGTTATGAGGGGTTTGTTATGAGGATTTTGAGCAAAAACTGGATGTACCGGTTTGCGTCATTTGCATTTTGATTGCATTCAAATTGAACTTGTTATAATTATTAAATCCATACAAGCTTCTATTGTATTTTTAAAATAAGCAACACATAACTCTAGATTAAAATATTTTAATACAAAAGTACTATATTCGTTCCTTGGAGTAGGTTGCATGGTTTTATCTATTGTTAGATGCAGATTTCTCTGGTTTGAAATTTTCTTACCAGATCCTTGAGACAAGGTTGTTTTGAAAGAGAGGACACTAATATGCATAAAGTGTATTAGCAAGGGTATTTTAGCCTTGAGTTTGATAAGAGTCTACTAATTAGTTAGATCTATTTGCTTGGAGGTTAGTTAATTCTGTACACAAGGCTAGAACAAACTAGTGAAATGAATTGAACCTTCTCCTCTTTTCTCTTCCTCTTTCTCTATTTTCTTCTTATTTCTCTTCTAGTTCCTATCAAATTGGGCATTGCACCAAAACTTTAATTAGGGTGGCAATGGATATTTATGTCTATAGATCTACCCAATCTGTCCATTAAATTATGTATCCAATTTGTCCATAAAAAATTATAAATTCAACTAAATGGATGAAGTTAGGATCAATTATCAATGGACAAATCTAAATAGATTATGGATATCCAGTGGATTCGTCCACTTTTAGCCTATTAAATCCATCCTCTTAGACCACACACACACACCTAAATGCACATGTGCATGTTTATATAAATACATATATATAGACATGTACATGGATATACACATATACATACACACATCTTTATATGTATAAATACATATCTTTGCAAATGCACATACATATATAAACATAGTCATGCATATAAGTACACTTATGTGTGTATACACACACATTTAGGCTTTTTGACTCTTATGCTTGAAAAGAAGGAATTAATACCCCAAAAACTCAATTGCAAAAGCAATTGATGCAAATGCCTTTTTAAAAAAATTAAAAGGTTAGTGTCCCTTTTTTATTTTAAAATTTGTTTCAAATGAAAAGGACATCTTAGCATTAATGAGACATGGACTTGTGGAGCGTGTACAAACCATAATTGCACAACTTGAGGTTGGTATTGTTTTTTTTTTTAGGCATGAAGAAAAAGTTGTCACTGTTGACATAGAAAACATTGGCCTCGGCTGTGTGCAAGTTCGACCGAGAGGCCTCAAAATTGTAGGTTGAGGAGTTATATAATCCGATGAACAAGCAGTATAGTCAGTGTTGTAAGGTTAGCCTATCATGCGCATATGTGACTATGGTGAGTTTCAAATTCAAAAGTATCCTTGCCAACATGTGCCATGGTCTCAATTAACTCATTATAGTATGTGGATCGGATTTTTCGATTGGATACCATAATAAATGTGAATAAGAATGAGTTTTGATTGATGAAAAAAAGGAACTTTATTAGCCCCAAATAACAGCTCTACAGTTGGTGCTTGATCCTTCGATAATTTTTTAGAGAGGTTAGCCTAAGTCCTCTAAGATCTAGAATGGGATGGACTAGCGTGAAGAGCCAAGGCAACAATAACGATGAGGGTTATACAGACAAACTAGTCATAATTGAGCAATGTGTCTTTCTCGTCGACTGAGTGGAGCTTGGTATATTTGGCTTTATTTATTTATTTGAATTTATAGTGTATTTGACTCTATTGATATATTTGACCTTATTTCTGTATTTAACTTTATGATGTATTTGATTTTATTGACCGATGATGGATGTGATTGTTGAAATGTATTTGCCCATAATATTTTGTTTACATGGATTTTTAGTTGCCTTGTATATAAGTTAATTTCTGGACAAGTGATTTTGCATGTGATAGGTTTAACTTTGTGAGTGTAATGGTTAAATGGTAGGTCATGGTAGCGATGCCAATTTGAGCTTAAAGGATGACTCACTTTTATATTTGTAGACTTGCCACATGTCACAGGGCATGTGGTAAGGTTAGGTAAGTTAACACAATTAAAGTTAATTTATTTGATTGAGTATGGACTTTTATGTGTAAACATTATAACTACACATTGTAGGTTGACCATATTCTTCACAAACAACGAGTAACCCAAGAAGATCACAACTTCAAGCCCTCCTTTGCGATAATTTCCTAGCTTATATAGGCAGGTTTCTATGGGGTATCTCGACTTGACTACTTTGATTTCAATGCAATATTTGTTTCGATCCTAGTGGAGATATGGTAGTTAGAAACACATACCTTCTACTTGATTAAGGGCAAGGTAATGATCACCCTGCAAGACGTTGCAATCCAACTTGGGCTATCATACATGGGGGAGGTCATGTTAGGATAGACAAATTACAATTGGCAGGCCATCTGCCAATAGTTACTTGACATGACTCTACCTCTAGGGATGATGGATAACAGAAGCTTAATGTCTTATAGCTTATCTAGACATTTGTGGACCTACTGAATGATGTAGATGATATGACTATACAGTTATTCGCATGGGCATATACCATGAGATTGATTAGGGGTTACTTGATGCTAGACTAGAGTAAGCATAAGGTCATGTTAATGTATTTATTATTGCTTACAAATTTTGAGGAAGCTAGTTATTATAATTGGGGATTGGCGATCTTGGCACACTTATATAGAGAAGTGTGTAGTGTAACAAACTATGACGAAATAAATATTAGTGGTTATTTGATATTGCTACAATTATGAGCATGAGATTGATTCTCCCAACTTGCTTTATAGCCACTCTCTTAGTTAAACCCTTATATGGAGATATACCCTTTGAGGCTATCATTGGGTTTCAAATGGAGGTGTGTCCCCTAACATATTCATTTGACCATAGAGGCCTTACGGACCTATAGAATCTTGCTGAATTAAATAAAAGACACCAATATTGGTAATCATATGACTACTGAGTGTTTGATAATTAACTCCTTACTATTGCTTGGCATCTCCATATGGATGGTGCGCATCTATCCCTGTTATTTGCTTTTGGATCGTTGAGTTTCATTATGTTGATCATGTGCTCTGCCAATTTGGTAGGCGACAACATACCCTTAAAAGCCATTTAATGTAAGGTCCATCTATACAGTTCAACTAAGAGGGAAAACCAAGAAAGATTGGCGCTATGAACACATTGTATTTACAACTACATAGAATGTATGGTAGTAGGTTATTTCCCATGTTAACATGAATATGTCTCTTTTGGATCACACCTTTGATTATATGCATTGATATTGGCAATATATGTGACGGTGGATCCATCCTAAGAGTGGCTCTCAAGGTTTCATGATAAGATTTTGTATACTTGTGATTGTTTTGTTTGCACCTCTTTTATATATTTGTACTTGATATATACACAAAATTGATGCCTTTCATTTTTCTCAAGTTGATGTATTAGAGGACTTGTACAGGCATGTCATTACTAACCTTTTAACACTTAACTATATAGGGTTAAAGGAGAGGGTGAGTAGAGACATTAAGATGATACTACACACCCTTAGTGAACATTAGGAGATAATGATCTCCCAACCTGCTCTAGCTATACCTTATCTACAGAGGACAGTAGAGCCATGAGGCTTGGCTAGAAAAGTGAGGTCACGATTTTATATATACTAAGGAACTAATGATAAATGCTACAAGTGGTTGTAGTAGTCATGTAGATATCCCATCATCTTACTACACCACAGTATCAATCCATGGAGACATCAGAGGTCTAGGTCTTCTTCCTTTATACCGTACATAGACTTTATGAGTGCTAATCTTCCTTTTTTTTTGCACTAAGTGCACCATTTACACATTTCGAGGGTGATAGTCCTTTTTCTTTTGCACTGAATGCACCTTTCATAGATTTCGGGAATGTTGGTCCTTCTTTTTCTGCATTGAGTGTATCATTCACAAATTTTAGGGGCATTGGACCTTCTTTATTTACACCATAATTCCTTAGTTATACTTTTCCATCCTACCACCCTAAACCATAGCAATGTGCTCTTTGCAACACTATTATTTGATCTATTTGTATTTAGTTTAGAGTATATTGGTGCATCTTTTGAAGATTGGAGATCATCTTTCCAACAGTAGTAGGGGTTCTTCACCCTCAACCAACCAATCCTACTTATTCAATCCCCTCTATAAGACTAGAATTCTTAGCTGATTCATAATTTCAGTAATAATATATTATCTAATGAAAAAGAAGAAAAAGAGGATGAGGAGGAGGAGGAAGAAGAAGAAAAGCCAATGCAATACCATCTATAGGGACTCGGAAGAAAGCCTTAATGCAAAGATAGGAAGTCACATTGGTTGATTTGATAATTGCTTATATCATTTTTCATTTTTTTATTTAGAATTTTTCATTTACTTCTTTATAAACATAAAGTTTTTTATTTATTTAAAAATTACTTTTTGTACATATTTTTAGAATGTTATAATTATATGGAATATCATAGTATTTTGTTCTTATTAATTTTTTAAAGAATATAATAAAAATTATAAAAAAATTCAAAAGGACGTAGACTAACTTGTTCTGCATTATGCTTATATTTAAAATAAATTTTTTTTAATAAAAAAATTCATTGATCGTGGACTAGCCTAGTTTGCAATTTGTTAGTATAAAAAAAAATTATACTTCATGGTCTCACTTATGCCATGAGCCTATAAAAAAAGGAAAATTTAAACATTTGTGTTAATTATTTTTGTGGCTGAGCTTTTGAAATATTAGTTCCTTGCTTTTAAGGTGTAAATGTCAAAAAGCACACACATTTACATGCACATATGCACACATGTACATATGTTCTTTTGTTTTATTTTTAATTTAACAAGAACATTAAATGTGCTACTTTAAAATATGAGTTTATTTTTGAAATAAAAATTATGAAGAATAAATTTATAATATTAATTATTTTTATTAAATTATACATTTTAATATAATATTTAAGTATTGAGTGGATTGGATGGATGAATACTATTCATCCACAAAATAAGTTATAGATGAATTTGGATTATCCAAGAAGTGTCTTATTGGATTTTAAGTGGGTCAATGGGTGAAGTTTGAACTACCCATTACAATCTAATTGAGAATATGCCTACCTTTGATTTAGAGCCCAGTTAATGAAGTCAAATAAAATTAGGGCTTTGAAATAAGTTTTGGGGGGGGGGGGAGACGAAGAAGATGACATGGTGATATATAGTGGAACCATTTTGGTTGACATTGCTATCACATTAGACATTTTTTTTTCTTTTCACATCATCTTTTCTGTTATTCATTTTAACAGAGATAACTATCTAAATAACATTGAAACAGATGTAGGGTAAAATTGAGTCAAATAAAACATTTATGATACTATTGAAACTCATGAAGTATTTAAAACTTAAAAAATAATTATAAATAAGTTTTTTTATATTTTTAAAACCTACAATAATCTCTCTCTCTCTCTCTCTCTCTCTCTCTCTCTCTTTTAAATAGGTTTATATTATACTAAAGTCTCATGAAATTTGGCTAAATTAAATATAATATTCTTTTTGTTTCAAAACATATATTTAGCTCTTATAACATTTATATATATATATATATATTGGAAAAACCTCTATTCCAATTTCATTTTGTCAAAGAAGTTAACTATTTGTATAACATAAAACAATATCTTTATTTTTATTATGAAAGTAAAAGTACTAAAAGAATTTTATTGTTAAAAGGAATGCATATTGTACAAAAGATTAATTTCATTGGTAGCAAGTAAATTAAAGTGAAATTGAATATAATTTTTGAAATAAGACGAACATCAAGTTTAATTTAGTCATACCTTAGGGAAGGTTAGTATTACTCTTTACAAAATAATAATAAAATTCATTACATTAATATTCTATGTACATATAAATTTTATGTTAATTAACATAATTATTATATTGATATCCCTTTAAATTTGATATATTTTAGATTTAATTTGTAAATTTTGTGGTGGAATGTTAATTCAGATAAAATGAATATGTTTATATTATATTGATGTAATGAATTTTATTATTATTTTTTAAAATGGAGATATGCATGCATATTTTTTGAAAAAAGAAAAAAAAGAGAGTTATTGTATGTTATAAAAGATAAGATAAGATAGTTATAATTTTTAAAAAAATTGGAATTATGTGTAACTTATTTTAGATATATGTAAACTTTAGAAATAACAGGATGTACGTGAAGAGATATTAAAGCATTTTACTCTCATATGTGTGTGTGTGTGTGTTGGGGGGGTGTTTAAGAGTTTATGTTACCTAACAAATTGCAATTTTTTTTATGGTTACAAGATATAATTATTAAGTTAATCAAAAGAGATAACAAAATATGAATAAGAAATGTTGACAAATTGAAATTAGGACAATTAAGATAATATATATTATATAATTAAAATAGTTAGATAATTTAATTAATACAAAAAGCATCTAGCATCACAAATTTGGCACTTCGATTGTTAAAAATTTGGCACTACTTGTTACAATTTTGTTACATATAACTTTATAATATATATGTGTACATACACACACAAACACATATACAAACTAGATTGAGATTCATGATTCTCGGAAGCATAGGTTTAAAATAAAATTTAAACTATAATAGATATAAGTTTTCAATTTAAACTATAATAGATATGTATAAAGATAAATTGTTGTAACAAATACTTTATTAAAATAATTGTAAAACTTACAAAATAAAGATCTTTTTATAAAATCTTGCTCCTGAACAAGTCTCGTAGGAAGAAGATTCTATTTTCTATCTAAATTCTAAACTCTCTACTTTCGCTCTCTCTTTCATAAAAATCTAAATGGCCTTTTATAATATGCTTTACAAACTTCATTTGGATACATTTAAACTCTATTTACATTTCATTTTTCATTTTAGATTGTATTATCTTTTTGTACGATTATATGGCTACCTTTAATTTCTTTTCAAAATTATTATGCCTAAAAATCTCACTCTTTAAACTATGTTAAGATTCCAGTTGTTGGAACAATGATGACTTCTAGTCTCACTATTGTTGGTACCACAAGAATGTACCACTTGTTTATGTCTTGTAGCTAAATTTCTATTCGAAATCTAATTTGAAATAGTCATTTTTGTTTTATGGCTCTTTTAGCTCTTTAGTTAAGGATCTTGACTAGCTACTGTAACAACCAGAAAAAAAAAAGCTGAAAAATTTTCAAAAAGTTGAAAATTTTCTAAGTCTGCTAGCTATAGCGAATGTACCTGTTCGCTATAGCGAGAAATGGTCTAGCTATAACAAGAGTGCCTTCTAGCTATAGCGAGAATACTTCTAGCTATAGCGAGTGCTGGCATCCCATACAAAAATTAGGGAGTTGCTCGCTGTAGCGCGCGCCGTAGCAAAGGCAAGGGTCTGGGACTAATACGTGCTCGCCGTAACGAGGGTTATGCCTTGCTATAGCAAGGGTTAGTTCGGAAAAGTTTGAAAAAAAAAGAATTTGACTTTTTAAAGCATCCAAACTCCTCCTTTCTCTTTAAACCGACTTAAGCTTCGTCCAAGCACAAAAAAAAGTTTGAGAGAGAGAGGGAAACTAGGAGAAACTAAGAGAGAAGGAAGGGAAGCTAAGGAAGAAAGGTAAGAACCTTTAAAGCTCTTCATGCTCCTTCTTCTTGATTTTATTCTTCTCCTTCTAAGCTCCCTTTCCATGGGTTGATGAGTAAGAAAGCTTTCTTCTGACCTAGAGGGAGCAAGAAACCCTTAAAAGAAAGTGTGATAAGTTGAGAAATACAAAGAAAATAGAAGAATAGTTGGTGAACTTCTAGAGAGAGAAAGAACCCCTAGTTTCTTATATGCTTGGTAGGGTTTGCTATAAAGAAACCCCTAGCTTTGTGAATAAGTATTGAGTTATGAGAGAGTAATCCTATGCTCTTGTGTGTTTGGGCTCAAGAGAAGTACTCCCATCTAGTGGTGATTGTGAAATCAAGAAGGGAGAAGACAAATTGAAAGGGAAGGCTTGTGTTAGCCTATAAGGTAGCTCTCTCCACCTTCTCTCATGCATAGATGTGCGTTTAGCTTATTTTAGGATATGTGTATGTGCATTTTCAAGCTAAGAAAAGTATGCCAGCATGCCTTTACATGTTATGAACCTTGATGCTATATTATGTGTTAAATGAATCTATGATGCTTGTATGAGTTTGCTTGAGTGTGGAAAGGCCAAGAACTGTTCCCTTGGGTGAGGATGAGCCAAGAACCCTCGAGCTTAGTTGAGACAAAGCAAAGGGTCTCCCAAAAGTAATGTAGACTCCCAAGAGTAAGGTTGAGTCCAAAGCACTCAAGAGTGGGTGAGGCAAGTCCGAAATCCATGAGGAGAAGTGTGAGACCAATCCAAACACTTGGTGAACCCTTGAATGTCTTGTATGACTGATTCACATGCCAAGGTTGTTTTTAAAGTGTCCATGACTTTCACTTTTCCATACATGCATTTGAAAAGCTTACTTTGCACATATTATGTATGATTGAAAGAGAGATGAGCTATTGGGATTCTTTGAATCTCATCCCATCCTCTTTACTATCCTAACATGCTAGGTGGACCAAGTGAACAAAGACATGGGAGCCACCAAGCTTGAAGCTAGGGAAATCGGCAAGGGATGTGTGAAAGAGCCATTTTGTTGTTAAGAGATGTAATCTAATGATGTACATAGTGTATACACTTATGAATACTTGTAAGTAGATGTACTTATTGGATATGTATGAGAATTAGAACTATAGTGCATGATGTAGCAAGTTTTCGGTATGAATAGTAAGATCTTAGCATTATGTACATGGTGTATGTGTTGGTGTGGGAGAGTGAGTTTTGCAAATCTGGGTTGTTAGATAGTTGAGCCATGTTTGATAGCCTATGTTTATGCTTTCCCACGTGCTCATAGAGCCTTAGGAGTAGGAGAAGCTAATTTGAACCCTTGGAGCCCTCTTTCAACACAAGAAATTGGCACTTTGCCCCCTTATGTCAAAGTCTGACCAAATGACCTCTTCTTGTCTTAAAAATTGGCATGTGACTAGATCTTGCATATACCTTTTTGAGAAGCCAAAGATCAGGTCATTTGGAGGTCTGTGGAATTTTCTATGATTTTTCAAAGTTGGTATTAGAATTTCGGATTTGCACCAGTACTGTTCATTTGGTCAATTATGTAATTGTGTCATCTGAGGGGAAAATGTCATCCAATGGCTATGAAATTTTATAGAAAGAAACTAGACATTCATAGTGACTTGTAGCAACTGGAATCACCTCATTTGGAGGTCTAGAGAGGAAGATATGAGTTTTTGAAGTTTCTGCCCAATATCAATCATCTTGCCTGACTAGAAGTACTGTTTTATCTATTTTTGAGAGCTTGGCTTAATGAACTGATCTAGAGATATTTTTAATCTCTAGTTAACATCCACATATTTCCATATTAGTATCATTTGCATGCATTGGATTTTTTTGGAATTAGTTGGACATTTTTGAAGTTCATATTAGTAAACTATGACAGTATCAGGACCAATCTGACCTCCAGACCAATTCAAGCATAAAACGTCCTGTTTGTGGGATTTTATGACTTGTACATATTTTTATCATCAATTAGACATCCAAAGCTTTTCAAAATGACCAAGATTACATATTTTTTATTTTTATAGATTTAGTTGTGATTTTCCAAAGTTTGCCCAGAAGTGAGGCCAAGTTTGGCCCGAAAATAAATATACATGTCCTATATCTCTTTTTGGTTTTCATGGGTTTAAAGCATGTTTTTGGGATTGAAATAAGTTTTAATAGTGCAATTAAATATGAGGATGCATAGCATGAGCTTACACGGTCCATGTGACACCGCGATGAATTTTTAACCATGACATAATGCTAAGAAAGTGTATGAATCCAATGAGGAAGATCTCACTTATTCTTCCTATATCTCATATGAGCATGTAAGGGATGATGGGTATGAGTTAAGAATAATGGTGTTACAGCTACTAACTCTACCATAATCTTGCTTTTGTTAGCTAGGAATGGAGAAACATCCTCTATTTTAATTATTGCTATGTTTGACTTAATTTAGGTGTTGACTTGGTTTACATATGCAATCTTTTGATTGCATTTCTTCCACCAATTTACTCTGAATCTTCTAGCTAAATAACTCAAAGTAAGGCATGGATAAACCTTTGATAATACTATAAAGGTCCTAAGGAATTCTAAAATGGTGGAAAAAAATAGAATGGCTTTTCTGTCTCTTTATAATCATTGGCTATTCTAAATGCCTTATATCCTACTTTAACTGCTTCTAGGAGAATTTTCTATACAAGTCTAAAGACATGAAACCATTCTAGGAACCAATTTAAAAAGTCATTTGGACATTTTTTATTGAACCATATGAACCATGAGTGTTCATAATTTTTGTGATAAAAAACATTTACCAAGCTTTCTTGTAATCATAATAATTAGAGGTTAACCCATGGTAATTGGTTGAAAATTTTTTAGTTGTAAAAGGTGATTGCTTCCATGAACTATATGATAATACTTTGTTGATTTTCATTTGAGAATACTTTATACCTATTGAATTTTTTTGATGACTAATCAAAGTTGAATTTAATAAACTAAGATTAGTTTATAGTATATGCGATCTTTCTTAAAATTATGGAGACTAAAATTCCATGCTTCTTCTGATGACTTTTTTGGAAATACGGCTTTAATAGTTTCTTGAATATCACTTTTGTATTTTTCAAGCTTTAAAGGACAAACATGGAGAATATATTCCTTGGTTACATACTATGGTTCTTCATCTATAATTGGACTTTTGGTTTATGACTATTTAAAGGTCTGTGTTTATCAAATTGGTGAGGTTGGTTTTTGTGTAGAGGTTGTGGCATAATATGAGGGTTTGAGAATTATAGTTGTAGATTTGTTGGGTGTAACTGGCTATGTAGGTATTCCTCTTCCGCCTTGAGAGGAAGAGCCTTCTCTAATGGAGCCCATTTTAAAAAGATTTTGCTTATAAAAAATCTCTTGTAAGACAATTAGGTAAAGAAATTTTTTTCCTTTTATAAATTTAATTTCAAAATCAAAATATGACAGAATGGCTTGCCATCTTGCAAAAATTTGTTTTGAAGCCTTTTTTACATCTTTCTATAAAACTTCTTTAGTTGCTTTGCAATCTATGCTTAATAAAAAATTTTAATTTATTAAATCATCTTCAAACTTTAAAATACATAAAACTATTGATAAAATATCCTTTTTATGGTGGAATATTTTTGTTGGGCATCTGTCCATACTTTTGAATGATATCTCACTACCTACTCTATTTCTTCTTTCTTTGCTTAAGTATTCCTCCAAAATCTATTTCTAAGGGATTTGTTTCTATTATTTTAAAGGCTTTATAATCAAATATACCTAAACAGGGTAAATTCCTTACTTTTTGTTTGACTTCTTACACTATAGCTGTCATGTTAGTACTCTAGTTAACTATATTTTTCTTTAGTCTTTGGGATAAAGGCTGTATTTTTAATCTAATGTTGGGTATGAAGTATACTATATTATTTTAAACATTCTAAAAGTCTCTACAATTGATTTTTATCTCTAATTTTATTAGGGAATTTATTACTAAATTCTATAACTCTGTTGGTTAAAGTTATGGTTCCCTTATAGATCTTCATTCTTAAAAATTTTATTCCAGTCTAAAATTACTTCATCTTTGCTACTAAGACTACCAGTCCATTCCTTTTTATTATTTCATAAAATCACTGTAAATGTCTAAAGTGTTGTTCAATTGAGATTGAAAATACTAAAATATCAGCTATATATATTATAGTAAATATTGTATAAGGGTTGAATATTTCATTAATTATTTGTTGAAATTCTGAAGGAGCATTCTTGAATCCAAAGGGCATTATATTTCATTTGTAATTCCTAAATTGTATTGTAAAAGATCTTTTTCTTTTATCTGTATTTGATAGTATCTTAACTTCATATCAAACTTGGAAAAGATTGCTACATTAACTATTCTTTCTATTAAGCCTTTTTTATTAGTTATGTGATATGTAACGCCCAGTACGTTATACAATCACTGGAATGGGCTGGTTTGAAAAGTAAGTCCCCTGAGATGAGTGATTCAAGGTCAAATAAAATTTGAATAAAATTTTAAATAATAGAAAATGAGGATTTGAGCTTTGAGTTGCCCAAAAATTGAGGTCGGAGCGATTCGAAAAATTTGCCAAAAGGCTAGTGGTATTTTTGTAAATAAGTATAATTTTGGAAAAACACCTAGGAAGGCTTTTTAAATGGAAATTTTAAGTTGCCCAAGGTTCTCAGAGGCCCCAAAAACTATGGGAAGCCCCGGGACCAGTAAAGCCCCTCCGGTGTACTCTTTCTAACGTCGGTTGACTCAAACTTTGACTGATTCTTTCGGGAAGGTTTTAGCTCCAATTTGAGTGATTTCAAAGGCATTTTGTTATATTGGGAACCTAAATTTTATGATGGAAAAGACGGTTCTAAAAAAGGAGCTAAAATGAAGCCGAAACAAAATTGTCATTACGGAAGGGCAAAATTAGAATTTATGATTTCTTGAATGTTCTAAAGAGTTCCACACTTTTCTCCCTTCTTCTCCTCTTTAATGAGCACGACCCATTCTGCCCAAAATACAGAAAATCTTCAGCTCATAGGCACACCAAAGGGAGGAGAAAAAGAGGAAGAAAGCCAAGGAGAAACTAGGTAATTTCATGAAATTTCTTGCTCCATCTTCCTCCAATCTTGTTCTTCTCTCTTCCTCCTTTCTTTCCATGGATTTTTTGAATGATTTAGTTCTGTTTTTGACCTAGAACTAAGGGGAGAATTTCCAATTTGCTAAGGAGAAGAGAATGAAGGAGAAAGACACTTGAAAGCTCACTTGAACCCTAGGTAATCTTTGCTTTTTGTTGCATCTTCTCTTCCCCCTCCCTTTGTGTGTATTTCAGCCAAGAATAGAACCAAAGGTGGGGAGGATGTTCTGTCCAAATACAATGAGGGAACAAGGGTTTTAGGCCATGGGGAGATGGAATATGGCAAGAAATTCCAAGGAAAACCAATAGAAAACAAGTTAGAAAAGTGTAGTGTTTTCTAGGGTTTTGCAAAATCTGATTTTGTGTGAATGTTTCCTTAAGCTCCTAAGACCTTTAGAAAGCCTCCCAAGTGGCTCTCCCATTAAGGAAAAATCACAAAATCCATGAATCTCCATTATGGTGCATATTTTAGCCAAGCTAGGTTCATTAGGCTAGGGGATGTTTTAATTTGTTCTAGCCTTGGTTTGGGACTTTATATGATGTTAGAAGATGGGAGAAACTATTAGGAAAAATTTAGAAGCCTTAGGTTGGGAGATGAGGCAATGGCTTCCATAATATAACCTTATGAAGCAACATGGACCTAGGTTTGTGAAAGTGAGTGTGTGATGACTTCAAAGACCTTAAATGAGGTCAAGAAGTCTAAATATGGCAAGAGAATGGAACCAAGAATGTTAATTATGGTAGTTGCTTCATTAGGTCCTTAATGGAACCATATTGTGACAAATAGAACAAAGTGTAGTCTTAAGAGTGAGTTGGATGTCATAACTTGTTCCAAGAGTATAATTAAGTGTTGTTTATTGTAAATAGGCCAAGAAAATCTAACCCCACCTCTTTGTATTTGTGGAACCGAAAAGGAGAAGAAACAAGCAAAATAAAGCTTGAATTTGCACCAAGGTAGCTCTCCACTTTTTCTTGTAGCATATGGTGTCATTGTGTGCTTGTGTGTATGTTTATATTTTTGAGACATGCCATTTGATGCTATGTTGCTATTTTGGTACCAATATGCTTTCTTGAATGTCTTTGAATGGTAGAAATGGCTCATAAGGGTGAGGTAGTGCCAAAAGTCCCTTAATGTGGGTGAGGAGATGCCAAAAGTCTCATGGCATGGGTGAGACAAGGCCAAAAGTCCCTTGGATGGGTGAGGCTAAGTCAAAAGTCCTAAGAACCAAGAGTGAGACAATCCAAAAGTCCTAGAAATGGGGTGAGGCCAAACCAAGAGTCCCTAGAGCTCATTCTTGTGCTTGACATGAGTTTGTGACACAAAAATGTGAAAGATGAATGCTTCATAGATTGATTGATTGCATACTTGTACCTTTGACACGTTTTATGCCTCGAAGATGTGCTTGAATAGGTGTATGAGCTATTGAGATTCAATGAATCTCACCTCCTCCTTTCTCTCATCTCATATGATCTAGTTGGAGTTCAAGATCTAAAGGATAGAAGCCAAGGAGCTTAAATCTCCATCTCTTGGCAAATCTTTCTATTTTTGATGTACTATGATGTCTAGAATGTCAAAGTAGATATGTAAATGTTATTTTTGAACCATGACACTTAGAACAAGTGTAAAACTATGTAAAGTTAGTGTATGTATCAAGAATAGAGTTTAATGAATAGTGTATTTTGACCACTTGGGAGCTCACTTGTGCATGTATGTTTATGAAAGTGACATAGTGAATTTGAGTTGCATGAGGGTTCAGACTTTATGAGGGACTTATTTATGCTATATTTATGCTTTCTAAGTTGCTCAAATGTGTGTGGAACAATGGATGGCTCATGTGAACTAAATTTGCCTCTTGTTGGGACCAAAATTGCCATATTCTTGAGTTATGACAAAGTCTGACCAATGACCTCTTCTTGACTTGAAATTTTGCATGCAAGTAGATCTTGCCTAGAGATTTTTGGGAAGCTAAAGATCAGGTCATTTGGAGGTCTGTGTAATTTTCTATGATTTTTCAAAATTGGTATCGGAATTTCAGATTTGCACAAGTACTGTTCATTTGGTCAGTTGTGAAATTGTGTTATCCGAGGGGCAAACGTGGTCCAATGGCTACAAAATTTTATATACAGAAATTAGGTATTTACAGTGACTTGTAGCAACTAGAAACACCTCATTTGGAGGTCTGAGCTAAGAGATATGAATTTTTAAATTTTTGGAATAGCAACAATAGTGCAACATGACCTGAGTCACTGTTCCATTGAATTTCAGTAGCTAAACGTGCTTGCTCTGGTTTAAGTCTATTTTTACCATAAATTTAACATTCTTAGATTTCCAAATTAGTATCATTTGCATGGATTATATTTTTTTGGAATTAATTGAATATTTTCAAAGTTTATAGCAGACACTTGCATCAGTACCAGTAGCTGTCCAAACCTTTACCCCTTTTCGCTTGTCAAACGCTTCCTGTGTTATGTTTCATGACCTAGGAATATTTTTAGAATAAATTAGACATGTGTATATTTCTATCATGACCAGGAATACATGATTCCAAATTTTCTAGAATTAGTTATGAATTCTGAAACTTCATATCAGTAAATTGAACCAGTGGCCCAGACAATAGCGACTTCAGTGGCTTTTCGAATGTCAAATATTCTCCCTTTAATGATTCATGAGATGATATTATTTTTAGCATGGGGTAGACATCCATAGCTTTCTGTAATGGTAAATTTTGTTGAGTTTCTAATTTTGTGGATTTAGTTATGAATTTTCGAAGTTGTGACAGAAAAACTAAGAATTTGGCCGAAAATAATAGTGTGAGTTTGATGCTCCCCTTTGAATTCCACGAGTTGTGGGCCAACTTTGGTGATGCAAATGAGTTGTATGTATGTAATTAAATATAAGAATGTGATGTATGAACTCATATGATCCACGTGACACCGAATAGGATTTTCATACGTTATGCAACGCGAAATAAGGCATTATTTTAATGCCATCTTCCATTCCTTTTTGTGCAATTCATCATTGGAAACTTAGAAATGATAGGAAGCAAGTTAGAAATATATGGTGTTACATGATACCTAATCCATTTTAATACTTTATTTGTAGCTTATAATTTATTACTAATCTAGGTGCTCCCCTTTTTATTTCTACATGATTTTGTACTTCAAAAGGCTGGGTAATTCAAGGAGATTTGCTTGGCCTAGTTAGTTTTTTATCTAATAATTGTTGTATTTCTTTTTTACAATATTCCATTAACTCTCTTCATTTATCTATATTGGTCTAGCTTTAGTACCGTATGCTTTTTCTTGTTTCCCAAAAAGCATTAGGATATTCTACACATAATTCTCTCTCAAATTTTTCTTTAACTTCTTCAATTCTTTTTTGTATGTTAGTATTTTTTATTTGTTCTTGCATATTTTATAGTGTAGTTCCTTTTAGAGAAAATTGATATGACTTTGTTTCCTCTTTGTTTGATTTATTCTATAGATATGGTCTTCTTTTAATAGATTTGTTTCTCTTGCTATTGGAAGCTTTATCCATTCAAATATTATTCCTAATGAAGTTACTTTAAAGGGCATTAATTGCTGTAAAAAAGGGGTTCCTAGTATTATTAGCTTGTTTAAATCTTTAACTAAAATAAAAATATTTTTAAAACTTATCTCTTTATTTTATATATGAGTATGAGATAACTTATATTATATTTTTAGCTTTGAGTTATTTGTTGTAGATAAACTTTCTACTATCTTTTCCATAAAACTTTGTAGATATTAATCCTTCATGTATGCAATTCATATCTACTCTTGAATCTAGTAATACTACTAGATTTTTTGAGTATTCATTTTTATGACCAAATTTATTTGGCAATACCATTTTTAATTAATCATTCTTTGTATTCTTTATATAAATCTTCTTTGAGGTATTTCCTCTAGTTTTAGAATTTCTTCTATTTCTTCATTTTCTTTTTGAAAATCATTTCTTCCTACTTCTTCTAATTTTGCCTTAATTTCTAGTACTTCTAAATATCTATAAATTTCTTGTTCTTTTAATTCTCTTATTTCTACTTTAATATTTGTTATTTCTTTTTGTAATTTTTTAAAATCCACTTCTAAAAGTTTTCTTTCTTCAAATTTATTTAGTATATCTTTTATTGTTATAAGTGGTCTTTCTATCTTTTTATCATCTTTATCTAATGTATCTATTATTTTTAATAAGTATTGTTTTTTTATATTTTCATCATTAATTTCATATATTATTTCTATCAAAAATTGAATATTTTCTCTGGATATTACATTAACATTCTTTTCTTTAATACAATTATGACAACCATATATGTTTGTACTTGGACATTCATTAAAATTGGATGTTGATATTTCTATGTTAGATTCTTCTTGGATTTGATAAATGTAATCTTCTTCACTTGGTGAAATACTTTTGATTTTAGATCCTGAAGTAAAATCTTCATTTATCAAAGTTCTTAGAAGATTCTTTTTATTTTCTTCACTTATACCTAATTCTCTAATCTTTTTCTTTGTCCTGCATTTATTAGAATAATGTCTAACCTGTCCACATTTATAATAAACTACATCCTTTTTGCCTTTTTACTTATGATTGAATTTATATTTAAATTTCTTCTTTGGTTTGTCATCATGTTTATCTCTCTTTTTGTTTCTTTTATAGAAAGATTCTATCTTAAATGTTAGTTTATTTTTCTTTTTTCTAAAGGTAACCTTTATCTTTTCAAATCCATATCAAATCCATATTGCTCACATAAGCTTCCTAATTCTAACTTTTCTTGCTTTTTATCTAAACACATTTTTCTTTGCATTTTTATTTCATTACATAGTCTTAATCCTATGGTATTTATAATATTCATTGTATGTCCATAAGTCATTCAACTATAACTAATTGAACCATTTTATTTATTTCTAATTTGATCTCTTACTCTTTCTACAAATAACTTAGATAATCCTACAATAAATTTTTCTTTCCAAAAATTTGAATTTCCGTCTTACCTTTAAAATACTTTAGGAATGACATTATCCTTACACCATTTGAAATCTATTAATGTTGGACATGTTAAGTTCATCAATTCCTCTAAATATCTCTCTTGTATTCCTATTGATTCTCCAACAAAAAAAATTAATTATTGCATAAGTTAGTTGTGCTTTATTATATAGATATCTTTGTTCTTATCCTCGAGCATTTATTCTACTTTGGTGAAAAGTTCTTATTTCCTATTTTATCTTGTTCGGTTAATATATTTTCCCACCATCCTTTCAAATTTCCTATAAGTTCTTGAATTAATATATTAAATATATTGTTGTCATTATTATTTTCTATCCTATATGCTGCTACTGCCATCATCATTTCTTAAACTACATTCATAATTTCATATTCACTATATCCATCTATATTTCATTCGTAAATAGGCCTACCATTATAAGAAGAGGCGGCCATTGAATATCTTTCTTCAAATTGTAAATCAAGAATGATTGGCTTTGGATAATAATTTTTTCTTATGTTATAGTAATTATTATGATTATTTTATTTTATTTCATTTTATATCTTCAATGTCTTTAAATTGTTTTTCTAACTTTGTTATCGTGCTAATTCTTACTACATTTTTTGTCTTACTTCGTATGTCTAACTTTTCTAGTTTTTCATTTATTTCTTTTAAAATATTTTTTGTTCGTTTATCCTCTTTCATATATGATTTTCCTAATGTAATTTTCTATACTTCTTCTATAGGTATAGCTTTATACTTAAATATCATCTTTTATGGATCTAGCTGTTTTTAATTTAAAGGAGTCGTTTAAGTCTCTTTTTCTAATTTATTTTCTATTCTTTCAAGTTGTTGGCTTATTATATATAATATTTGATTAGATTAAGTATTTTGTTGTTATATTTTTTGTATACCTTTATTCTCTTATGGATTTATTATCTTTAGAAGGGATGCCATAACTTCTTATTCTCCTACCTTTATGCTAATTTCATGTAAGGGAGGATGACTTGATATTACATGTAATGCCTGGTTTTCGTTAAACGAAGGAAATAGATGCGTTTTCAAAGCAAGTCCCCTGAAATGAATTAGTTAAGATCTCAAAAAATTTGAGTAATATTCTAGACTCCTAAAAAAGAGAATTCTAGGCTCAGACAGAAAGAAAAATAGAGTTAGAATAAAGAAACAAATTTTAACGAAAATCTTACGAAACGTAATGGCATTTTCGTAATTTTGAGCAAATTTTAGAATTCACATAGGAAGACATTTTAAATAAAAGTTTTGAGTTCTCTGGGGTTCTCAGAGGCCTCAAAAACCATGGAAAGCCCCAGGACAGTTAAATCCCCTCCGGTGGATGTTTTCCAATGTCGGTGTACCTAAACTTTCATGGATTCATTCGGGAAGATTTTAGCTTTGATTTGAGTGATTCCAAAGGCATTTTACTAAATTGGGAACCTAAATTTTATAATGGAAAAGATAGTTCTAAAAAAGGAGCTAAAACAAAGGAGAAACAAAAATGCTAAAAATGAAGGGTAAAATGGGAATTTTTGAAAAAGCCATTCTCCTCCACCTATAAATAGGCGGCGCCACCCTTTCTCACTTATTTAGACACAATTTTGTCTGCCCAAATTCAAAGAAGAAGGCTAAGGTTTAGGTGTAACATTTGATCCTTCTGTAAACATGAGAAACGCAATGTTTGATTTTTTTGTAAACGTAAAAAATGGGCCAGATACAAAAGGAAGTCCTCGAAATAGAAAGAATTGGGGCCAAATAAAATTATGATAAAATTATAAATAATAAAAAAATGAGGATTTGAGCGTTGAGTTGCCCAGAAATCAGGGTTGGAGTGATTCAAAAAAAATTACCGAAAGGCTAGTGGTATTTTCTTAAATATGGGAACTTTTTAAAAAACTCACAGGAGGACTTTTTAAATGGAAGTTTTGAGTTCTCCGGGGTTCTCAGAGGCCCTAAAAACCATGGAAAGTCCCAGGATAGTTAAATCCCCTCCGCTGGATGTTTTTCCACGTCAGTATACCCGAACTTTAAGGGATTCATTCAGGAAGGTTCTAGCTCTGATTTGAGTGATTCCGAAGGCATTTTACTAAATTGGGAATCTAAATTTCATAATGGAGAAGACAACTCTTAAAAAGGAGTTAAAACAAATTAGAAACAAAAATGCCAAAAATAAGGGACTAAATGAGAATTTTTGGAATTCTTTTGCTTTTAATCTCTCTCTTTCTCACGCCCTCCCTTGGCTTCATTTTCCACCTTCTTTCTTCTGCCTAGAATAAAGAGGAGAATTAGTTCTCTTAGGCGCACAAGAAGGAGCACTCTTGGAGGGAGAAAAAAATCAAGAAAAGGTGCAAAATTTTATGAAAAATCTAGCTTTCTCTTTAGTAAGTTACTTCTCCTCCTTCTCCTCCTTATTTTTATGGGTTTGATGGTGCTTTTAAATTTGTTTTGAAGGTAGAACAGAGGTGGAATTCTCGGATTTGGTGAGGGGAGGCTAGCCAAATGAAGAACAAACTAAGAAAACCAAGAAAACCAAGAATCTAAGGTATTTTGCTACTTCCTAAGCTTAGGTCTCCTTGCTCCTCTTCTCTTCAATTCCCCCCATATAAGGCCAGCCATGAGGGATTAAATTTCTGGCCAAACCAAGAATGAATCACATGAATTAGGGTGTAGGAATTTAGAATATGCAAAGGAAACTAAGTAAAAGCCATTGGATTTCAAGTTAGCAAAGTGTACGATTCTTGAAGAGTTTGTAAAATTTATTTTGATTCATGAATTTCCTAGGCTATGTAAGTGTTTAATTGAGCTTCTAAGACCTCCAAGAAGCCTCCCAAGTGTGTCTCCCATCAAGGAAAAATCAAGAAGCTATTAAACCCCATTTATGCTCTAGGTTTTGGCCAAGCAAGGATAGTATAGCTAGGGAGAGTTTTAAATTTTTTCAAGCCCATTTTTGAGTCATATATGATGAATAAAAGTGAGGGGAAGCATTGGAAAAAATTTAGGAAGCTTAGAGAATGAGTTGGTACTTTATGTTCCATAATGTGACCTAAGGAAGCAACATGTACTTAAGCCCTTGGTTTTAATTGAGCGATGACTCCGAGAGGTTTAAAGCGAGTCAAGAGTCATATATAAAAGGAAAGAATGGGGCATAGACTTCCAAGAGTGGATATTGCTTCATTAGTGCCATTAGGAACCATAATTGAATCATAGTTCCAACTAGATAGGTAGCTTTGAGAATGGTTCGAAGAGTCTAATTGGTTCATATTTTGTGTGATTAGGCCAAGGAAAACAAGCCCCACTTATTTGTGAGTGTGTGGCCGTGGGAGGAGATTCCATTCCAAGAGAAAAAGTGTGCTTGTGTGGCAAAGGTAGCACTCTCTCTTTTCTCCCATGCATGAATGAATGTCTACATTGTCTTTGAATGTGTGTATGTGTATTTTAAGCTATAAATTATGTTTTGGTATGATGCCTATGTTTCGTGGAACCATAGTGTTGCATTATGTATTCAATGATGCCTAGAATGTTTGTATTGGTTTGCTTGAATGTGGAGAGGCCAAGAACCTTTCATCTTCGGTGAGGATGAGCCAAGAACCCTTAGAAGTGGTTGAGACTAAGAGAAAGTCTCCCAAGAGTAAGGCATAGTTCAAGGCCTTTGAGAAAAAGGGTAAGGTAAGTCCAAGAACCTTGAAGAAAAAGGGTGAGGCTAATCCATTCATTTGGCAAGCCTAAGTATGTTATGTGTGCTTTGTGTAAATGCCAAGAATGTATTTTGCACTATTTTCTACATTGATATGCCATGCATGCATCCTTAAGACTTGTATTGCATTCTTTATGTATGATTGAATGGGAGATGAGCTATTGGGATTTTTTGAATCTCATTCCCTCCTCTCCAATATCTTAACATGCTAGGTGGAGCCAATGAATAAGGAAATGGAAGCCACCAAGTGAGGAGATGAAGCCTTGATCATAAAGCTTTTAATTTTGTTTATGTTGTAACCAAAGGAGTGGCATATGATGTAATCTTTCGTTAGAATTGATGTACAATGAATGGAACATGTGTAAATATCCTAATAGATGATATATGTATGAAATTTGTGGATAAATGGAATGTATTGTAATTTTTGGGTATTGAATGGCCATTTCAAGTGTATGTCTCCTAGTACATAGCTTGGGGATGAGAAATGAAATTATGTGTTTTGAGCCTCCACACCTTTGAGACAAGTTTAGAAAGTCTTTTTGGGCTATTCTCACATGCTCAAGTGGCCACAAGAACCATAGGAGCCATTTTGCCCATCCTTGAACCATTAAGAGGCATGAAAATGGCCCAATTGTAACCCTAGGCCACTTTTTGTCCAAATGAGCTTTTTTTAATCTGAGATTTAGTATGCAATTAGATTTTTTTGAGAGCTTTTTGGGAATCTAAAGAACATAATTTTCTGAGGTCTAGAGAATATTTGATGAATTTTCAAAGTTGGGATTTTCTATTGATTCTGATATGTGCACTGTTCACATTGGCAGATTTGTATTCTGTATCATCCGATGGGCAAATGGTGTCCAATGCTTGTGAAATTTTACAAAAAATAACTAGAGGTCATAAGATTTCTGTGGCCACCGAGATCACCTCATTTGGAGGTCTTAGCAAATAGTTATACATTTTTTAAGTTGGCTATCAGTAGTAGTGGTGCCCCATGAGTCTAGTCACTGTTCCATAGATTTCCAATAGCTAAACATATTTTTTTCATTTTGGAATTATTTTTACCATAAATTTAACATTTTTATATTTCTAGAATGACTGAATATGTATGATTTCAATTTTTATAGAATTAGTTATGAATTTTAGAAGTTTGTATCAGTAATATGAAATAGCAGCCCAAACAGTAGTGACCTCGGTGGCTGTTCAAATGTCAAACGTATTCCTCTGAATGATTCATGAACTGAAATTATTTTTACCATGGGATAGACATCTAGAGCTTCTGGAATGGTAAAGCTTGTTGGATTTTGATTTTTGTGGATTTAGTTATGAATTTTCGAAGTTGTGACAGAACAACTAAAATTCTGACAATGGCAAATCCGTGAGAATTAATGTGTTTCACCCACTTGTATGAGTTTCAAGCCACTTTCTTGAATGGTTTTGAGTTGTAATAGAGTAGTTAAATAGGAGAATATGATACATGGGTTCATATAGTTCTCATGACATTGAATGAAATTTTTTGTACGCTACGCAACGCAAAGAAATGTAATTTTTAATCCCCCTTTTTCTTTCCCTTTCATGGAATCTATGAATGTTAAGTATGGAAATGTTATGAAATGAGCTAGAAAAATATGGTATTAGATTAGGCACACCAAAGGGAGAGAAGAAGAAGGAGAAATTAAAGGCTTAAGGTATGGTTTCTTGGTAATTTTTCATGTTTTCTTCCATCCAAACCTCCTCTTCTCCATTCTCCTTTATTTTCTTTGATTAAACTGGAGTTTACAAATCTGTTTTAAGGGAGAAACTAAGGGAAAAATTTGGATTTAAAGAGAGGAGCCTAGAGAAAGCAAGATTCAAGTGAGAAAAAAGCAAGAAAACAAAGTAATTTCTTCATCTATTGTTGATATCCTTTCTTCCCTTCCTCCACCATTTCGCCCCACTCAAGAAACCCTAGGAGGGCTTGATTTTTAGGTAGAAGCAAGGGTTATTCTAAGGAAAAAGGTGTGGAGATTAAGAATATGCAAAGGAAATTAACAAAAGACCATGGAATTTCAAGATGCAATTTCTAAGATTTCAAGTGTACTTTGTAAAATCTGATTTTGTACAATAATTTCTATGCTTAAATAAGAGTTTAATTGAGCTTCTAAGATCCCTAGAAGTCTCCCCATGTGCTTCTCCCCTTGAGAAAACAAAGCAAAGTCCATGGGTGCCAAAACCTAGCATAGGTTCGGCCAAGAGAGGTTCTAGTAGCTAAAGAGAGTTTTAAATTTTTCTAAATCCATTTTTGAGTCATATGATGAATGAATATAAGGGGAAGCCTTGGGAAAAATTTAGGAAGCATAGAAAGTGAGATGGTGCTTTATGTTCCATAATATGACCTAAAAAAGTAATATGTAGTTAGGCTCTTTGTTTTAATGGTGTGATGACTTCAAGAGGCTTAAAAGGAGTCAAGAATCATATTTGAAAGGAAATAATGGAGCCTAAAATTTATTTGAGGGGTGTTGCATCATTAGGTGCATTTATGGAACCATAATGAGGTTTATAGGTCAAGCTAGTATCTAAGCAAGTTGTGTGACCTTATAATTAATTCCATGAACCTAATTGGCTTCCATAAATTGTGTTTAGGCCAAGAGAAATAATCTCTACACTTTTGTGTGTGTGTAGCCGAAAGAGGAAGCTTGGATTCAAGAGAAAAAATGTGTAATTGTATCCAAGGTAGCTCTCTCCACCTTCTCTCATGCATAGATGTGTGCTTACATTGTCTTTGAATGTATGTATGTGCATTTTTAAGCCATGAAAAGTGTTCTAGCATGACTTTGATTCTATAGTGCCATGATGTTGCAATATGCTTTCATATGATATTTATGATGTGTGCTTAGGTTTGCTTGAGTGTGGTGAGGCCAAGGACCCTTAGCCATGTTGAGGATGAGCTAAGAACCTTTAAGATTTGTTAAGACAAATTAAAGAGTCTCCCAAAAGTGAGGTTGACTCCTAAGAGCATGGTTGAGTCCAAAAACCTTTTAAAGAATGGGTGAGGCAAGTTCAACATCCACAAGAAATTAGGTGAGGTCAATCCACTTGCTTGGCAAGCCTTTGTATGCTATGTATGACTTTGTCAAATGATGAAAATGCCTCTTGAATGTTTGCACATGTTAACATGACCATACATGCATTTATGAGACTTATTTGCATATTTTATGTATGATTGAATGGAAGATGAGCTATTGGGATTCTTTGAATCTCATCCCCTCCTCTCCAATGTTCTAACATGCTAGGTGGATTAAGTGGGCAAGATAATGGAAGCCAACCACCTTGAAGATGAGAAGAGGACATGAAAGTGCTTGAATTTTGCTACTTTAAGGCCATACAAATGGCAAAAGATGTAACTAATGGATGTATATGAATTATGATATTATGAACACATGTAATTATGATAATATGTCATGTATAAATGGGAGAATGTATTATGTGATCACTAGAATGCAATTTGAGCGTGTTATGACATTGTAGCTTCTTGAATGGTGTTATGAAAATTATGCATAAGTGTGTGTGAGTTGGCCAAAATGAGATGCATGAGGGTTGAGACCATTTGGGCAGTTTACATAAGTCCTAATTATGCTTATAGACTTGCCCAAGAGGTGCCAAACCCCAAGGAAAGCCATTTAGACATTTTGGTACCCTATATGGAGTCAAAATTGACCATAATAGAACCCTATATTACTTTTTATTCAAATGAGCTTTTCTTGATTTGAGATTTGTCATTCAATTAGAACTTGTTGAGACTTTTTTGGGAAGCTAAAGAACAGAATTTTTGGAGGTCTAGAGAATATTTGAAGAATTTTCAAAGTTGGTAGATTTTTTGGTTTTGGTCATGTTACTGTTCATTCAGGTCTAAAAATAAAATCTATTACATAGGGCTCAAATGATGTCCAATTGCCATGAAATTTTATACAGAGAAGATAGATATTCCCAGTGACTTGTGCCAACTAGAAGCACCTCATTTGGATATTTAGAGAGGAAGATATGAATTTTTAAAGAATCTATCCAGTACTAGACTCTCCACCTGACCTCAAGTACTATTTGATTAGGTTTCGAGGTCTGGGTATGCCTGAACTAATCTAGAGCTATTTTTTCCCTTTAGCTAACATCCACAGATTTTCATATTAGTATCATTTGCATGGATTGGATTTTTGTGGAATTAATTGGACATTTTTGACTACAAAATTTTGTGAGAGCACCAGTGGACAGCCTGACCTCTGGATTTTTTCGAATGTCAAATGTCCTCTGTGTTGGATGTTATGATTTGGACATATTTTTAACATAAAGTAGACACGTTTAGTTTTCTAAAATGGCTAAGAATGCATGATTTTGATTAGTTATGATTTTTCAAAATTGTGACAGAAATGAGAACAAATATGGCCGAAATTATATGTGTATTTTAACCTTTCCTTTGAGTTTCACGAGATGTAGGCCACTTTTGATGATGCAAATGAGTTTTATTCATGTAATTAAATATGAGAATGTGATGTATGAACTCACATGGTCTACATGACACCAAATGAAATTTTTATACGTGACGCAATGCTAAAATAATCAATATTTTAATGCCTTTTTCTTTAAGAATTTTCATGATTCTTGAAAATGAGTTATTTAAAGGCATGAGATGAGCTAGAAATTATGGTGTTACATTACACATATATTATTTCTACAATTCCAATGTCTAGTTCTAGCTATAGTAGTGTTTACTAAGGGATGATTTTCTGCAAAAAGATTAAATATTTGATTGTCATATGTATACATTTAAGCTACTTAAAGATATATATATATATATATATATCTTTTCTAAGATTTTTCATATCTCTATACCATTTTTTTTTAATTTTAGCTTGTTCTTCTTTTGTAAAAATAAGAAAAACCATTTTCTTTCTCTTTCATGTATTTTTAGCGTAAATTTTTTTCTTAATAAATCTTTATTTATTTCATAGTTTTCTCTTCTTATTACTTATGATTGATAATTAGAGGGTTGAAATTCTCTATCTATTTCTAATTGTGTTTCTAAATTTCTATTGTCTTGCTCATATATTGTTATGGTATTTTTGGCTCAAAATTTACTCCATTAAGTTTATATTCTATGCTTGAATTATCTATGGAGTTTTTGGTGCCCTAGTTGTCGCAATTTTGCTACATATAACTTTATAATATATGTCTCTCTCTCTCTCTCTCTCTATATATATATATATATATGTAAACTAGATTGAGATTTATACAATACTGAAGTATTGTTGCCAATAATAAAAGTAAATAGAATTTGATTTTAAATTTACATTTAAACATCTTGAATGAAATATATATATATATATATATAATGATCTAATATATGAATTGGGAGCATTCAATAGCAAACTTACTTGTGTTTCTCACCATTTTAGATAAACATGTCATCAATCTTCTCATGCGAGGAAGGGCAACGAGAGAAAATGATATGATATATCACTTGTGAAGGATATCAGGATATTTACCTATAGTGAAGTGATTTTATTTAATTTCTCTATCCCATGTAATTTTAATTGGAATTACAAGACAAACTTTGATCATTTATTCATAACAAATGCTTCAGAGTTTAGAGAATGGTGTGATAATTCTACAGAGGGACATACTTCTCATGTGCATTGTATTGACACTTATGATATTATAATAATTTCATAATGAGTATCTTGAACACTAGTATAATTGTTATATTTTAGGTAATCCTCCTTTTGCCCACATATGACTAAGGTCATAACTATTTCTTTTCCTAGTAATACTCCGTTAGGTTAAATTATTATAACTATAAGATGTATGCTAAAATAATAAATACTGACTCATCTCCTCATAATATTATCAAAGGCATAAAAGTACTAATAAAAGCATTTATTCCTTCTTGGAACTTACAAATAATGAAGTAGGAATTCATTCACTTGCTTCCTAATTATGATTATTAAGTATATGTAGTATGAATTACATGTTATGGGGTCTCTCTTATCTCATAAGAGCATATGCCAATTTAATTTATCAATATTGTTTAGATCTTAGTTTAGACATATAAAGTTTCCAATCGGAATTCTACCATTCAACTCATCTCCTATGGCGCCAAGAAGAAAATTCGCATATGGTTATAGGTATTATCGATGGTGGGAATCTATAACTCAATTTATATATATTTATGTGTTTAGATCATATCTCAACCTTCTTTTTCCTTTTGTTAACATGAAATATTTTTATTTTGTATTCTTTTTTGGCCATATTGGTGGTTTGCCACCTTACATGTTGAATACAAATGTCTCACTTTACTTACTCCTCATAAGTGCTAAAGGTAGTTGCTCGTGTGAGAAAGCTAACATCATTAACCTATAAAACACACTATCATTTTGTATATGCTATTTATGATTGTGAAATAACACATATGTTTAGTCATTAATTAGGTTGTACATAGGATGTGATTGTCATACCGTTAAGGATGTACACATATCTAATCTCATCTTCCTTTAACAACAACAATTTCTTATATTAATACTTTTGGCAGTGCAATTTGTCATTATTAAATCATCAATTTCTTTATTTGTACCCAAATAATTATTCTTATCATAGGATTTCCCAAATTCATGTCAAACAAGTTTGTTAGGCTTAGGAAATCATAAAAAAGAAGCTTAAAATTTAGATATAACCTTATAGGCAACAATTCAAAGTTTTGACACATATTAGACATCAAATTGTGAAAAATCATAACTCGAGCTACAAAACTTGAATTCATGCAAATTATATGTCTATGGAAAGCTTAGGATATGAACTACATGCTGTAAAAATTTCAAGTGAAATTGAATTCATTTGATTTATGAAATTCAATGGAACAACACTTGCTACAAAAATGGAATTTATATAACAGACCTTAACTTTCAAAAATGCATATCTTAAACCATACAACTTCGATTAATGCAAACTCAGTGGTTATGGAAAACTTATAATGCCAAATATAATCCTGTAAAATTTCATGAGCATTGGAGTTCATTTGCCCCTCAAATACACAAAAACATAATTTTGAACCATATGAACATTGCGTAAGACTTTCTGCAATTTTTAGCCAACTTTAAAAATTCATAATAAATTCTACAGAGTTTCAAAAATTGTGTTCTGTAACTTTATAGAAAGCTCTAAATGCTTGCCAAATTTCATCTAAAAGTTCATCCATTTGGTCTAGATTGGGTTCAAGGATCATGTTTCAAAAATGGTTCAAGAGTGGGTCCAAATGGTGCATTTTGGACCACACCATGCCAAGTCACATTTTGGACACATTTTGAATGGCAATTACAGCTTAGATATTTGGTCCATTGTAACATTCGGTTCCTCGGTAAATGTGAGAAATGTAATATATGATTTCTCTATAAACGTACGAAACACACTGGATATAAAAGAAAGTCTCCCAAATAGAATGATTTGAGATCCAATAAAATTAGAGTAATAATCTAGATCTCAAATAATGAGGATCCAAGGTCAAAGGTGCCTTGAAAATGGAGTCAAAATAATTAAACAAAATTTAACGAAGATGCAGTGGCATTTTCGTAATTTTGGGTACTTTTTAAAAAACTCAAAGGAGAGATTTTTAAATAGGAAAATTGAGTTTCTCGAGGTTTTTAGTGGCCTTAAAAATCATAGGAACTCCTAGAATGGTTTAAACCCATCCAGTTTATGTTTTAGAGCGTTAATTGACCCAAACTTTGACTGGTTTGTTCGGAAAGGTTTTTAATCTAATTTGGATGAAACCAAAGACATTTTATGAATTAGGAGATCCAAATTTTATGATGGAAAAGATGGTTCTAAAAAATAAGTTAAAATGAGCTTAAACAGAGCAAACAAGTGGGTAGGGGCAAAATGGTCATTTTACAAAATTGTAAAAGAGGCTTCTTAAGAAAGATTACACCTCATCATCTTCTCCAAGCTTCCATGTTCAGATTTTTAGAGAGCTATGGTGTGACACTAAGATGGGAGAGAGAGAAGAAGTTTAAACTTCCGTTTAGGTAAGTAAGCAGCCCTGTTTTATCTCGTGCTAGTTAGGAAAGTTGTTCCTCTCTCTAAAAGCTCTTTAATGGTAGTTTTCTTTTCTTGAAAACTTGAAGATTCATGTCTGACCTAAGCCAAAAAGGAACTCTTTTCAAGAAACCAATTGGTGAAAAATAATCTACGCGAAGAGAGCTCTGTTTTAAGGTAAAACTTTACTTGAAACACTTGCAAAATCTTATATTTTTAAGCCATTTAAACTTTAGTCTAGAGAGAGAAAGTGAGGAGGAGAATTTTTTTTCATGTATTCTTGATGGAACCAAGGGTTATGGAGTGTGAGGATTAAGAATATAGAACTAGAATTGAAAAGGAAGCTTTAGAATGCAAGTTATAGAATTTAGAGATTTGGTTGCACCTTGGAAAATATGAAGCTTCCTAATGATACTTTAAGTTATCTAAGAGTATGAATGAGTTCTCAAGACACCTATGAAGCCTCACATATGTTATTTCCCTAAATGAAATGAAGCAAACTCCATGAATGCTCCAAGCCTCCATAGTTTCGGCCTAACCCACTTCATGCACCTAGGGAATGTTTTAATTTGTTCTAAGCCTAGAATGAGACTAAATATGATAGAAGAATATTAGTGGAAGCCTTGGAAAAAATTTAGAAGTCATGGAATGTGAGATGGATGTGTAAGCTCCATAATGTGATGTTGTGAAGCAACTTATAGCTAGGCTCCTTAAAATGAATGTGTGATGATTCCAAGGAGTCTAAAGAGAGTCAAGAGACCTAGAATGAATGAGAAATGAGAGCTAAGACGTAACATTCGGTCCCTCCGTAAATGTGAGAAACGCAATGTTTGATTTCTTCGTAAACGTTAGAAATAGGCCAAATACAAAAGGAAGTCCTCGAAATAGAAGGAATTGGGGCCAAATAAAATTATGATAAAATTCTAAGTAATAAAAAATGAGGATTTAAGCATTGAGTTGCCCAGAAATCAGGGCCGGAATGATTCAAAAAATTTGTCGAAAGGCCAGTGGCATTTTCGTAAATATGGGTACTTTTTGAAAAACTCACAGGAAGGCTTTTTAAATGAAAGTTGAGTTTCTTAGGGTTCTCAGAGGTCCTAAAAACCATAGGAAGCCCTGGGACAGTTAAAGCCCATCCGGTATATATTTTCCAATGGTGGTGAGCTTAAACTTTGACTAGATTGTTCGGGAAGGTTTTATCTTCGATTTGAGTGATTCCAAAGGCATTTTACTAAATTAGGAATCTAAATTTTATAATAAAAAAGATAGTTCTAAAAAAGGAGCTAAAACAAAGTCAAACTAAAAATGCTATTGTGAAGGGCAAAATTGGAAATAATTTTAACAAGAAGCTTCTTAAACTCACGCCCTTTCTTGCTCTCATTTTCCACCATCTTTCTTCTGCCCAGAACAGAGAGGAGAACCAGTTCTTTTAGGCACACAAGAAGAAGCAATCTTGAAGGGAGAAAAAGCCAAGAAAAGGTAGAAAATTCCATGGAAAATCTAGCTTTCTCCTTAGCAAGTTACTTCTCCTCCTTCTCATCCTTATTTCTATGGGTTTGATGTTGTTTTTAAATCTATTTTGGGGGTAGAATAAAGATAAAAAATTCGTGTTTGAAGGGAGGCAACTAAGGAAAGTGAAAAGCAACCAAGAGAAAGCAAGAAAACAAAGTAAAACTTCCATTCTTTGGTAGTTTCTTCCTCCCTCTTCCTTTTGCATGATTTGGCCACCATGAATCCAATTCTTAGGGGCTATTTTCTGTCCAAATCAAGGGGGGATTAGATGTTTTAGAGTGCAAGGATTAAGAATCTATCATTGAAAGCAAGTAAATGCCATTAAATTTTAAGTTAGGAAAGTGAAGAAATCTTGAATACATTGTAAAACTGATTTGATTCATGCATTCTCTAACATATGTGAGTTTTTTTTTTTGAGTTCCTAAAACCCCTAGGTAGCCTCCCAAGTGGCTCTCCCATCAAAAAAAAAAATTGAAAACCCCTTGAACCCCAAATGCTTCCATAATGTCAGCCTAGGACAGATAGAGGGGTTAGAGAGTGTTTTAATTTATTCTAGCCTTGGTTTGGGACTTCATATGATGGTAGAAGGTAAGAGGAACCCTTGGAAAAAATTTAGAAGCCATAGATAGTGAGATGGAGGTGTAGGCTCCATAAAGTAGCATAATGAAGCAACTCTTAGTTGGGCTCCTTAAAATAATTGTGTGATGACTCCAAGAGGTCTAAATGGAGTCAAGAATCATAGATTAAAGGAGAGAAGGGAGCAAAGATCATGAATTTTTGTAGTTGCTTCATTAAGTGCTTTATAGAATCATAATCGAGCCATAAACCAAAGTAGCATTATGTAAAGTGTGTATAATGCTAAGGCTTGTTCCCATGAGTAATTCATGTTTCTTTTGGTGTGTCTAGGCTAAGAGAAATGATCTCCACCTTCTTGGATGTGTGAGTTCAAGGGAGAGGACTCAAGGCTTAAGGAAAAAGTGTGTAATTGCTTCCAAGGTAGCTCTCTCCACCTTCTCTCATGCATGGATGTGTGCTTAGCTTGTCTTAGAATGTGTGTATGTGTATTTTCAAGCCATGAAAAGTATGCTAGCATGAATTCATATGCCATGGTTTTATAATGACATATTATGTTTTATATGATGTTTATGATGTGTGCTTGGGTTTGCTTGAGTGTGATGAAGCTAATAATCCTTAGCCATGGTGAGGATGAACTAAAAACCCTTAAGATTGGTTGAGACAAAGCAAAGAATCTCCCAAAAGCAAAATGGACTCCTAAGAGCATGGTTAAGTCTAAGAATGTCTTAAAGAATGGGTGAGACAAGTCCAATATCCACAAGAAATTAGGTGAGGTCAATCCACTTGCTTAGCAAGCCTTTGTATGCTATGTATGACTTTCTCAAATGATGAAAATGTCTCTTAAATGAAATTTTCATATGCTACGCAACGCAAAGAAATGCAATTTTTAATCCCCCTTTTTCTTGCCCTTTTATGGAATCTATGAATGTTAAGCATGGGAATGTTGTGAAATGAGCTAGAAAAATATGGTGTTACATAAGACCATGAATTCTCCTGGTTGCTTCATAAGTATGGAAGCATAATGGAGCCATAGAACAAAGTAGTTTCATATAGAGTGTGCATGATGCCAAGGTTGTTTCCATGAGTGATTTATATTTCTTTTAATGTGTCTAGGCCAAGAGAACCAAGGGTCACCTAATTGCAAGGTTTGGCCAAAAAAGGGGAAGAAAAATTTCAAGAGAAAGTGTTGTGTCTTGCTTCAAAGTAGCTCTTTAACCTTTCTCTCATGCATGGCTTGGATGTTTGCTTGTCTTTGAGTGCTTGTATGTGTGTTTGAGCTATGAAAAATGTTTCTAACTTATGCTTACATGTTATGGTACCATTATGTTTCTTGAAATGTGATTATGATTGCATAATGGCTTGCATGAGGTTGGTTGTACTAAAAGTCCCTTAGCAAGGGTGAGGATGAGTTAAAAGTCCATAGAAATGGGTAAGACAAAGCTAAAAATATCAAGAAGAGTGAGTCTTAATCAAAAGTCCTTTACAAGTGGGTGAGGTAAATCTAAAAGTCCTAAGAAAGATGGGTGAGGCTAGACCAATGCCCTTGAGAGTTTATGTTTGTTATGTATGAGTTTATGTGACAAGGAAAATGCTTTATACATGTTCATTAGTTGCTTGAATATCATGCTTGCATTTTTTGACATGTCTTAGCATCCATTATGTATGTTTGAAAGGGTTAAGAGTTATTAGAATTCTTTGAATCTTACTCTTCCCCCATACATGTCTAACTATATCGAGGTGAGTCAAGTAGACAAGGAAATAGAAGCCAACAAGTGTGAAAAGAAAGATCTTGACAAATAGATAGAGAAATGAGCTTTTTGTTTGTATTTTGATGTCAAACTATGTAACCATGAGATATATCTATGATGTAGACCCTTGAGCATGTTCTAATATATGTACAAATAGTGTATGTATCCATGTAGAAGCTAGATGAATGAGAATGTGAGATTTTGCCACTTCTTTGCCATTATGTGACTTGATGTTCTTGTGTATATATGGATGTGGCAAGGTGAGATTAAGCTCCATGGTAATTTGAATCATTTGGCAAGCTTTTATGTATGGTGTTTATGCTTTTAAACTTACCCAAGTAATTGTGGAAAGCAAAAAGGGTTGTTTGTTGCCTTGATTTGGCAGGATATTACAGACGATTTATTCAAGGCTTTTCTCAGATGGCCTTGCCATTCATAAAGCTGACTCAAAAAGATACACCCTTTATGTAGGATGATAGATGTGAGAGGAGTTTCTAGGAGTTAAAACTCCGATTGACCATTGCCCTTGTGCTATTTATTCCTGACCCTAGTGTATCATTTATGGTATATAGTAATGCCTCGAGGAGAGGATTAGGATGTGTGTTGATACAGCAGGGTAGGGTAGTGGCATATGCCTCTAGGTAGTTGAGGCCTCATGGGAAGAATTATCCCACACATGACCTAGAGTTAGCCACCGTAGTTTTGCTTTTAAGATTTGGAGGCACTATCTATATAGTGTGAGTATAGAGATTTATAGTGACCACAAGAGTCTAAAATACCTGTTCGATCAGAAGGAACTCAATATGAGACAGAGGAGATGGATGGAGTTTTTGAAAGATTATGATTATGTGTTGAAATATCATTTAGGTAAGGCCGATGTGGTGGCTGATGCCTTGAGTAGGAAATCCATCCACGTTGCCCATATGATGATTAGGGAATAGGAGCTACTAGAGAAATTTAGAAATATGAACCTCTCTTGTCAGTTGGTATCAGGTTGATTATATTTGAGTGAAACCTAGATTGAGAATGAGTTGGGAACCCAGACCTTAGATGCCCAAAGAAAGGATGAGTTTTTGAGATAGATTAGGAGCTAGATTTCCCAGGTTAGGATCTCAGATTTTAAGATATCTGAGGATGGTGTGATAGTATATCGGGATAGAATCTGTGTGCCTAGTAATAATAAATTGAGAGAGAGAATTTTAGAAGAGGCACATAAGAGTAAATATACTATCCACTCAGGGGCCACCAAGATGTATCAAGATCTAAAAGGAATTTTCTAGTGGCCAGGAATAAAGAATAACGTCACAGATTAAGTGGTGAGATGTTTAGTGTGCCAAAATGTTAAGATAGAGCATCAGAGACCAGCTGCGGTGTTGCAACCCTTAGATATCTCCGAGTGGAAATAGGATAGTATAGCTATGGATTTTGTTATGGGGTTACCTAGGACATCCTCTAGACACGATGCTATTTGGATAGTTGTAGATATATTGATGAAGTCTGCACATTTTTTAGCAATCAAGGCTACTTATTCATTAGATAGCCTAGCCTAGTTATATATACGTGAGATACTGCAACTTCATAGAGTACCCAGTAGCATAATATCTGATAGAGACCTCACATTCACATCAACCTTTTAGAGGTCATTAGAGCATGCCTTAGGGACCAGGTTGCGATTTAGTACTGCTTATCACCCCTAGACTGATGGTTAGACTAAGAGGACTATCCAGACCCTAGAGGACATGTTGAGGGCATGTGCGTTAGAAATGAGGGGTAATTGGGATGCGTATCTGCCATTAGCAAAGTTTGCGTATAATAATAGCTACCATTCCAATATTCAAATGGCCCCTTATAAGGCTCTATATGGGAGAAAGTGTAAATCTCCATTGTGTTAGGTTGAGTTAGGTGAGAGGAGCTTGTTAGGACTTGAGTTAGTGGACTAGACTATCCAGCAGATAGAAATGATTAGAAAAAAACTTCTTATGGCCCAGAGTAGGCAAAAAGTTATACCGATAAGAGAAGGAGGACGTTAGAGTTTGAGATTGGAGACCATGTATTTATCCAAGTGTCTTCAATAACTGGGGTAGGTTGGTCTATGAGGGTAAGGAAGTTCAGTCCTAGATATATTGGTCCATTTGAAATCTTTGAGAAAATTGGACCTGTAGCCTACCGAATAGCCCTGTCTCCAAACTTAGCCCAAATTCATAATGTTTTTCACGTCTCCCAATTGAAAAAGTACTTAACAGACCTTTCACATGTCATAGAATATGAGCATATTCAATTGTAAGAAAATCTTTTCTATGTAGTGAAACTAGATAGGATTGTAAACGCTAAACTGAAATAGCTAAGAAACAAGAGCATCCTTTTGGTGAAAGTGGTCTAGAAGGGTCTGACATTTGAGGAGGCAACTTGGGAGTTAGAAAATGAGATGAGACAGAAATACCCAAAACTAATCCCCTAAGGTACGTATTTAAATTTCAAGGATAAAATTTATTTAAGGGGGTGGAAAATGTAATGAATGTAATTTTCATAAAACGACCAAATGAGCTTTATAAATTGGATAGAGTCCTAGGCTTCAAAAAATGATAATTCTAGGCTTAGACAGAAAGAAAAATGGAGCTAGGATAGTGAAACAAATTGTGACAAAAACTGATGAAACGTAATAACATTTTCATAAATAAGTGAAACTTTTGGAAAATACATAAGAGGACTTTTTAAATGAAAATTTGAGTTGCCCAAGGTTCTCAGAGGCCCTAAAATTATAAAAAATCCTGGGACTAGTAAAGCCCATCCGGTGTATGTTTTCTAATGTCAGTGAGCCCAAACTTTGACGGATTCATTTGGGAAGATTTTAGCTTCACTTTGAGTGATTCCAAAGGCATTTTATTAAATTGGGAACATAAATTTTATAATGGAAAAGATGACTTTCAAAAAGGAGCTAAAACGAAGCTGAAATGAAATTGCTATTATAGAAGGACGGAATTGGAATTTTTGAAAAGTGAATTTCTTGAAGCTTCCACACACTTCTCCCTTTTTTCTCCTCTCACCCAAAATACAGAAAAATAACAGCTCCTTTAGGCACACCAAGATAAGGAGAAAAAGAGGAAGAAAATCAAGAAAAGGTAAGAAAATATAAGGAATTTCATGCTCCATCTTTTTCCAATTTTATTCCTCTCCTTTCCTCCTCTCTTTCCATGGTTTATTTGAGATGAATGATTCTATTTTTGGTCCAGAACATAGGGGAAGAATTTGAAATTCTTGAGAGAAGGCAAACCAAGGAGAAAAGGTTTTGAAACCAAGCTAGAATCCAATGTGATTTCTTATTATTGTAGCTTTTTCTTGTTGCTCTTCTCTTGATGCTTGTTCGTCCTTATACAGAACCATGAGAGGGGAGGGAGTTTTGTTCAAAAATAAGAGAAGAACTAGGGTTTTAGACTATGAGGTAGAGGAATATGGTAAGAAATTCCAAGAAAAACCCATGGAAAACAAGATAGAAAAGTGTAGGATTCTTTAAGGTTTTGAAAAATATAATTTTTTGTGAGTAATACCTTGGCTATTTGAAGGTTTCCTTAAGCTCCTAAGACCCTTAGAAAGCTCCCCAAGTGGCTCTCCCATGAAGGAAAAATCAAGAAGTCCAAGAATCCCGTTATGGTGCTAGTTTCGGCAAAGGCAAGAATACTAGGTTAGGGAGTGTTTTAATTTGTTTTAACCTTGATTTAGGACTTTAGATGATGTTAGAAGATGGGAGATGTTACATCATAATTTCTAGCTCATTACATAACATTTCCATGCTTTACATCATCAATTCCATGAAGGAGTAAGGAAAAAGGGATTAAAAATAATACATTTCTTTGTGTTGCGTAATGTATAAAAAATTTCATTCGGTGTCACGTGGACCATGTGAGGTCATACATCACATTCTCATATTTAATTACATGAATAAAACTCATTTGTATCATCAAAAGTGGCCTACATCTCAAAGAACTCGAAGGGAAGCTCAAAATACACATATATTTTCAACCAACTTTGTCCTCATTTCTGTCACAACTTTGGAAAATCATAACTAATTCTAAAAAAATCAAAATCATTCATTCTTGGAATTATTGAAAGCTATAGATGTCTATATCATACTAAAAATATGTCTAGACCATAACATCTAACAGAGGACGTTTAATATTTGAAAAAATCCAGAGGTCAAGCTATCCACTGGTGCTGTCACAAAACTCTGTAGCAAATTTAAAAAATGTCCAATTAATTTTACAAAAATCTAATCCATACAAATGATACCAATATAAAAATATGTAGATGTTAGCTAGAGGAAAAAAAATAACTCTAGACCAGCTCAGGCACGCCCATACCTCAAAATTTAATCGAATAGTAACAGAGGTCGACTAGAGTTCTTGATGCTGGATAGATTCTTTGAAAATTCATATCTCCTTTTCTAGACATCCAAATGAGGTACTTTTAGTTGTCACAAGTCACTGGAAATGTCTAGTTTCTTTGTATAAAAGTTTGTCACAATTGGATATCATTTGAGCCCTGTGTGACATATTTCATTTTCTGACCTGAGTAAACAGTGACATGACCAAAACTAGAAAATTTGACAGCTTTAAAAATTCATCAAATATTTTGTAGACCTCCAAAAATTATATTCTTTAGCTTCCCAAAAATCTCTCAATAAACTCTAATAGCATGCCAAATTTTAGATCAAGAAGAGCTTATTTGGACAAAAAGTGACATAGGATTCTATTATGGTCAATTTTGGCTCCATATAGGATACCAAATTGTCCAAATGGCTTTCTTTAGGATTTGACACCTCTTGGACAAGTCTAAAAGCATAATTAGGACTTGTGTGAGCTGCCTAAATGGTCCCAACCCTCATGAATCTCATTTTGGCTATCTCTTCCACACATATGCATAATTCCATAAACTCATTCAAGAAGCTATATTGTCCATACATACTCAATTTGCATTCTAATGGTCACATAATACATTCTCTCATTGAAATATAACATATTATCATAATTACATATGTTCCAAAGGTCATAGACCATTTACAACAATAATTTATATCATTAGACATAATTATGGCTTCAAAGAGCAAAAACTATGCATATTAGTATTAAACTCTTCTCTTCAAGGTGGTTGGCTCCCATTACCTTATCCACTTAGTCTATCTAGCATGTTAGAACATAGAGAGGAGGGAATGAGATTTAAAGAATCCCAATGGCTCATTTCCCATTCAATCATACATAATAGATGTAACAAGTCTCATAAATGCATGTATGGTCATGTTGACATGTGCAAACATTCAAGAGGCATTTTCATCATTTGAGAAAGTCATACATAACATACAAAGGCTTGCCAAGCAAGTGGATTGGCCTCACCCAATTTCTTGTGGATGTTGGACTTGCCTCATCCATTCTATAAGAGATTCTTGGACTCAACCATACTCTGGGGAGTCTATCTTACTTTTAGGAGACTCTTTACTTTGTCTCAACCAATCTTAAGGGTTCTTAGCTTATCCTCACCATGGCTTATCCTCAAGCAAACCTAAGCACACATCATAAACATCATATGAAAGCATATTATAACATCATGGCACCATGGAATCAAAGATATGCTAGAACACTTTTCATAGCTTAAAAATGCACATACACACATTCAAAGACAAGTAAAGCAAACAATCATGCATGAGAGAAGGAGGAGTGAGCTACCTTGGAAGCAATTACACACTTTTCCCCTTGAATCTCCCTTCCTTGCTTCGGTCACATATACATAAAAGTGTGGGGAAGATTTCTCTTAGCCTAGACATAATTTATGGAAGCCAATTAGGTTCATGGACTCAATTCTAAGGCCATACAATTTGCTTAGACACTAGCTTGGCCTATAACCTCATTATGGTTCCATAATTGTACCTAATGAAGCAACAGCCCTTAAATAAATTCTAGACTCCATTCTTTCCTTTCAAATATAATTCCTGACTCCTTTTAAGCCTCTTGAAGTCATCACACAATTAAAACCAAGAGCCTAGCTATATGTTGCTTCTTTAGGTCATAATATGGAACATATGGCACCAACTCGCTTTCTATGGGTTCTAAATTTTTCTCAAGGCCTCGCCTCATTTTCATTCATCATATATGACTCAAGAATGTATTTTAGAAAAATTTAAAACTCTCCTTAGCTACACAAACCCCCTTAGGCCGAGGCTATGGAGGAAATGGGGTTTCTTGAAGTTTGCTTTATTTTCTCAAGGGAGGATGCATGTAGGAAGCCTCTTAGGGATGTTAGGAACTCATTTGAACTCTTATTTAGGCCTAGAAATTGTCATACAAAATTAGGTTTTACAAGGTGCACTTGAAACCCTAGGTTTTGCATCTTGAGATCTAATGGCTAGTTTATTGTTTTCTTTACATATTCTTATTCTTTTCCCTCAAATTCCTAAGATTCACCTTTGGTTTGGTTGAAAAATTAACTCCCTAAGGCTGACCATATATAGGTCAAAATGCTCACAAGAGAAGGGAGGAAGAAGATCAAGTGGAAGGATTGCATGATACCTTGATTTCCTTAGTTTTTCTTACTTGTTCTTTGCTTTCCTTGGCCTCCTCACCCAAATTTTGAAATTTTTCTTCTATTCTTCCTTCAAAACAGCCCTCCAAACTTTAGAAAAATCATGAAAAAGAAGGGGAAAAAGGAAAAAAAGAGATTGGCTAAGAGAAAGCATGAAAAATAAGCAAATTTCCATACCTTAAAGCTTGGATTTCTCCTTCTTCTTCTCTTCTCTTAGTGTGCCTAAACCCTAGCCTTCTTCTTTAAAATTGGGTAGAAAATTCTGAGTCTAAATGAAGGAGAGAGTGGGGTGCCACCTATATATAGGGGGACGAGGAAACATTTTTCAAAAATTTCTATTTTGCCCTTCATTTTTGGTATTTTCGTTTCTCCTTTGTTTTAGCTCCTTTTTTAGAACTATCCTTTTCATTATAAAATTTAGGTTTCCAATTTAGTAAAATGCCTTTGGAATCACTCAAATCGGAGCAAAAACCTTCTCAAATGAATCCGTCAAAGTTCGGGTACACCGACGTTAGAAAACGTCTACCAGAGGGGATTTAACTGTCCCAGGGTTTCTCATGGTTTTTAGGTCCTCTGAGAACCCCAGAAAACTCAAAACATTCATTTAAAAAGTCCTCCTGTGTGAATTCCAAAAATTATTCAAAATTACAAAAATGTCATTACGTTTCGTAAGATTTTCATCAAAATTTGTTTCTTTATTCTAACTCCATTTTTCTTTCTATCTGAGGCTAGGATTCTCATTTTTAGAAGTCTAGAATATTACTCAAATTTTTTAAGACCTTAACTCATCCATTTAGAAGGACTTGTGTTGAAAACGCATCCGTTTTCATCGTTTAACGAAAATCGAACATTACAGGAGAAACTATTAGGAAAAATTTATATGCCATGGATTGGAAGATGGAACAATAGTGTCTATAATGGTGCCTTTGAAGCAACTTAGTTTTTCAATTGTGAAAGTGAATGTGTGAGGGCTTCAAGGACCTTAAATGAGTCCAAGAAGTCTAAAAATGACAAGAGAATAGAGCTTAGAACTTGAAATGTGAGAGTTGCTTCAGTAGGCCATTTGTGGAACCATTATGCCACTTATGGAATCAAGTGTGTGTTCAAGAGTGAGTTTAGTGTTTTGGTTTGCTTCAAGTGTGTAATTGTGTGTTGTTCATGGTGGTTAGGCTAAGAGAACATACATCCACCTAGGTGTGCTTGTGGGACTGAAAAAGGGAAGGAAAGGATTAAGAAAAGCTTGCATAAATCTAAGGTAGCTCTTCACCTCATTCTCCTTACATTCTTGTGTGCATTTGTATGTCTTTGTGTGTTTGTGTATGCTCTTGATGCCTTGACATTACATTAGTACCAATGTGTTTCCTTGAATGGCCTTGGTTATAGAAATAGCTCATAAGGGTTAGGTGATACCAAAAGTTCTTTAATGAAGGTAAGGAGATGCCAAAAGTCTCATGGCATGGGTGAGATAAGGCGAAAAGTCTCTTGAAAGGGTGAGGCCAAGTCAAAAGTCCCTAGGGCAAGAGTGAGGCAAATCCAAAAGTCCTAGAAATAGGGTGAGGCAAATCCAAAAGTCCCTAGAGCATGTTCTTGGCTTGAATATGAATAAGTGGCATGAAAATTGTGACTTTACATATCTTATGGTTGCCAAACCTTCCATACATATGTTTTGATGTGTATATGCCTTGAATGTGTGTGTGGATGGGTGTATAAGCTATTCAAATTCAAGGAATCTCATTCCCCTTCCCTCCATTATCTTGAAATGCCTAGGTGATGTCCAAGAAGCAAGGAAGGTAAGCCAAGAGCATTGAAAAGTCATACTTTGTCTATTATGTAGCTTGTTATGTATTTGAATACCAAAGTTACTTTGTACATATTATTTTTGAAATGTAAGTTCATGGACAAATGTAATATGATGTATGACTCTTGTATAGACCATATGTGGCATGAAATCCATGGAAATCGGAATTTTGGCTTCTTGATGGCTTGATGTATTAGTACATTAATGGAAGCGAATGACCAAATTAAGATACATGACATTTGGGAGTACTTGGACGGTTCATGAAAATCATATTCATGCTTTTAAACTTGCCCAAGAGGTGCCAAACTCAAAGAAAGGCCATTTGGACTAAAGTGATACCTTATGAAAGGAAAAATTGGCCATTTTGGTGAGTTATGCCACTTTTTGTCCAAATAAGCTCCTCTTGGTCTAAAACTTAACATGCATCAGAGCTTGTTGAGAGATTTTTGAGAACCTAAAGTGGGTATTATTTAGATGTCTATGGAATATTTGGCAAATTTTTGAAGTTGGAAAAATTTTCTGGTTTAGCCACTGGTACTGTTCATATAGTATAAAAATTGTTCTCTCTCATTCATAGGACAAATTATGTCCAATTGACACGAAATTTTACAAGAAGAAACTAGACCTTCCCAGTGACTTGTATCAACTAGAAGCATCTCAATTAAATGTCTAGAGAGGGAGATATTAATTTTTGAAATTGTTATCCAGTGCTAGGCACACAGTTAGACCCATGGTACTGTTTGATTAATTTTCGGGGTCTAAATGCATCTGGATTGGTTTGGAATTATTTTTTTCCTCTAGTTAATATCTGTATCTTGCCAAATTGGTGAAGATTTCTTGAATTTGATTTTCGTTTAATTAATTATGAATTTTTAAAATTTATATTAGTAGTTAGTATCAGAGGGCAGCCAGACCTTCTTGTATTTTCTATTTTCAAAAGTGGTTTAAATGATATTTTCGTGGCTAAAAATTATTTTTAGTACAAATTTAATATCTAGATCTTTCCAAAAAGTTATGGTTTGTATGATTTTTATTTTTTTATATTTAGTTATGATTTTTCAAAATTTCTCTTAAAATTTGCCACTGTATAGCCATGAAGAATGAAGGGAATTTCGGGGTTTTTAACTTGAAATATGTGGATTGCTTCATAATTTGAGTTGTTTGTGACTCGTTCCAATGATAAATGACTAAAGAATATTGTTGGATAATCCATGGGCCCACATAACGTGAATTGAAGAATTTTACTTTGATGCAACACAATAAAAGTGTATTATTTTCATACTTTTCCTTACTTTTGTCTTGTGAATGTGCACCGATTGCCCTAAATGGAAGAGTATGATAATAGAAATATAAGGTATTACAATACTCCCTATGGTGCAATCAAAACCCTAGGTATGTAATCTTACAACCTGTAGCCTTTTAATGGTTTCTATTAGTTCCATATTATTCTCTACACTCCAAAACCCTTATTCCCATCATGGTTCAATGAAAAACTAACTCCCTTCACCTCCCTCTTGGATTGGCCAAACCTATGGGTTTATGGAGAAATAAGGAAAAGCAAATTTCCTACAACAAAACATATATCATTCATAAAGGCTTTAAATGAAGATTAATATGACATATTTGTTTTCCTTGGAAAAGCTTCTTCTTGCAAGTTTCTAGCCATAAAACTCCATCTTTTAAGAAACTAAAACCTAGGACAGAAAGAGGAGAAATAGTAGAAACTAGGTTACATGAACATCTTAGGCAAATTCTTCACTTTTATTTACTGTAGGTAGGTTCAATTTCTCTTGGCTTTTGGTGCTTCCTTGGATGCCTTCTTGGTCTGGTTTGAGGTTGTAGAATTTTGGCCAAAGGGAGGAGAAGATGATAGGGGTGGCTTTTTATAAGGAGAAGCTAGGGTTTCAGAAGTGCACAATTTCCAATTCTCTCCCTATTTTTTAATTCTGCAATTTGATATCATTTTAACTCCTTTTTGAGAATAGTCTTTTCTATTATGAAATTTGGGTCCTCTAGTTTATTAAAAAAAAATTGGTTTCAAATTTATGGGGTTCAAGACAATCCTGAGTAATCCAGTCAAAGTTTAGGTTAACTAATGACCTAAATTGCATATCGAAAATGTTTTAACCATTCTAATGGTTCTTATAATTTTCAGAGCCTTTGAGAATCCTAGTAAGCTTAATTTCACCATTTGATACTTCCTCTTTTAAGTTTCTAAAAATTTGTTCGAAATTATGATTTTGCCACTATGTTTATCCTTTAATTCATTCAACCATTTTGGCTCTAATTCTAAGCAATCCATGGTTTCTAATTCTTAATTTTGGAAGCTCTAATTAATATTCTATTCTTTAGGTTCTATTTGGTTCAATGGAGGGGAAGGGAGGGGAGGTTAATAAAGGGGAGGGGAGAGGGTCTAATGAGTTCTATTTGGTTGGAAGGGAGGGGAGGGGAGGGGAGGGGAGGGGAGATTATTGTTTGGTTCAGGAGGGGAGGGGAGGGGAGGTAATTATATTTGGACAAATTTACCCTTATATTATTTTAATTTTTTTTATAAAAAAGTTATTTATATCAATATTTTTTTTAAAAAAAAGAATTCCAATCTTTTTTTATTTTTAATTCCTGATAAAAAAATTTATCTTAATTTTTATTAAATGTTAATTATTAAAAAAATTAAAAAATTAAGGGGCAAAAAAGTAAATTATAAATTAAAAAATTCCCCTCCCCTCCAAAACCCCCCAATTTGGAAAGGAGGAAAATTTGCCCTCCTTCCCTCACCTCCCCTCCCCTCCAATTTTTTTCAACCAAACATATCCCTTTCCCCTCCCCTCCCCTTCAAAAACCCCCAACCAGACACACCCGTAAAGACTTTTTAAATTCTCACAGCATGGAATATCATAGTGATAACCTATGTTCTACACATATAAAAAAGCTTTACATCTTTCTCATGTAGATTTCTAGGTATGGATTTTGTTAAAGGATCAACAAATATTTTATCCGTAGACATATTGCAAAGTAACACTCTTCTATGATATTGCATCTCTCGTTCTCATGTCTATGTGCTAAATCTTGTTATGATACTTAGGGTCTTTAGTGTAGGCTATAGTTTCTTGTTTATCATAATTGATCAATATTGGACTCAATATCCCACCAATGATCCCTAAATGTTTCATAATCCTCTTTAGCCATATAGTCTTTTGCACTATCGTAGAACATGCGATAATTTCTGCTTCCATGGTGAATATTTATACATGTCTGCTTTTTCTTTTTAGGCTCCAAGATATGATATCATCATGCAGCAAGAGTGTATATCTAGAAGTTGATTTTAGTGCATTTAGATCTCCTCTCTAATTCATACTAGACTATTTTTTTCAAGAACATTCCCTTACTTAACAATGCAATGCATAGTCTATGGTACCCGTCAAATATTTTAAGATTCTCTTGGTAGCATTTTAAACCAATATTTGACTAGTATTAGTTCACAAGGCCAATTGTTAATGAATATCTTGCATACATTATGCCAACCATGTTGGAATAAGGGACATTTTCCATAATTTTCAATATAAATTCAATTTGAAGACATACTTCATAACTTAGACTATCGCGTTTTTACTATAGGAATATTGATGGGTTTGTAGTATTTCATTATGCATTGCTAAAAAATTTTCTAACTATAATTCTTTTGTGAAAAAGTACTTCATTTCTTTGAGCGATTTCCATAAATCTTAATTCCAGGGATATACTCTAGTTTACCCATATTCCTTATCTCAAAATTCAAGGATAACTATTTTTTAACAATTATTAAAGATTCTAAACTATTCTCAGCTAATAGTGTATTATTCATATAAAGGATAATATTACAATATTTCTTTCAAATTACTTAATTTAAATATAATGGCCTTCATCTATAATTTAAAAAACTGATAAGAAGTTATTGCTTAGTGAAATATTAAATATCATTATCTAGATAATTTTTTTAGTATGTAATATTAAATATCACTATCTAGAGGATTGTTTTAATTTGTAAATGAACCTTTGGAGCCTATAAACTTTGTTCTCCATTCATTTCTCAATAAAATCTAATGGTTGTACCATATAAATTTGTTCATCAAGATCTTCTTTAAAAAAATGTGGTTTTTTTCTCATGTATTTAATGTAAGCATTAAAAAAATGTGTTTTTTTTTTCATCCATTTAATGTAGGCACTAGTCCAAACTTACAACTATAGTAAGGATAAACCTAATTGAAATAAATTGTACAATAGGTAAAAAGGTTTTTTTCATAATCTATACCTTCCTATTATATATACTTCATGGTAACTAAGCATATCTTATATCTTTTTATTGATCCATTTATCTTTCTATTTATTTTGAGACCCCTTTGTTCTCAATTGTCTTTTAGCGAAATGGAAGTTCAACCATGTCCTAGACATGGTTTGTTTTCATCAAATTCATCTCTTCTTCCATTGCTCTTGCAATTTTCTTTAGCAGGACATTATAAAGCTTTTTAAATAGTGTTTGTCTCTTCATTGTCTTGTTAAGTACCTTTAAATGTTGCTTTTCAATCTCAAATCAATGCTTAGGCACACTCTCTTGGTTAGTATTGTGAGGTTGTTTATGCAACATCTAATCTTACATCAAGCTTCTACTTGGATTAATAGTTTGTGATATAACTACTTGTTCTTTACTTTCTTAATCATATTCTCATAAAGAGATATAAACCTGTTAATCTTTCTCCCCTATTAGAAAATCCATTTGCTAAAAGTGTAGTATCTCTTAACTCAATTTTAGTTATTCTTCTACCTTTATTTTCACCAATGAGAACATAACCCTTTGATTGTTACAAGTATCTAATAACTATTCATTTCCTATCCCTTTAGCCTAATTCCCATGCTTAAGAGCAGTATCATGGACATAAGCAATTGACCCCATGGTCACCTTAAGATGCTCAAAACTAGCTTATGATTTGTCCACAATTTATAGGGTGTGAAAGTAAGTAATTTAGAGGGCACTAAATCAAGTATAAAGGTATCAATTAATAATGCATCATCTTAATAAAAAAATGTCTTAGTGTGCTTGAGCCATCATCAACTTCACCATATCAAGTAAAGTTTTATTCCTTCTTTCAAGAACTTTATTTTGTTGTGGAGTGTCAAAAATAATTAATTGTCTCATTGATTTCTTTCTTTTCATAGAGCTCTTTGAATTGATTTAACAAATATTTACATCATCAGTTTGAAGTCAAAGTTTTAATTTTCTTATCTATTTGATTATCAACCATGTTTATATAATACCTAAATCACTTAAACACTTCTAATTTATGGGAAATTAAATATATTTGACTATATTGCAAATGATCATCAATAGATATAATGAAACACTAAGCTAAAAGCCTTGACTTCACATTTATAAGACCATATATTTGAGATTGTATTACTTGCAATGGATATCTAAACCTGGCTTCTTTTTAAAATGATTTTCTAATTGCTTTACTTATTAGGTAATGTTCAAATAGTGACATTTCTAAACTATAAATGGCTTTTAGTATCTCTTGTCATGTTGGTCTACTCATTCTCTCTTTGCTTATAAGGCTTAGCCTGGCATGTCAACCATTCATATCTATAACTAAATTGAAAGCAAAGAATAAGATAAACTAATCATGTTCATAATTGTGGCCAACATAATAAAACCATCATAAAGGAAACTAGAATCATATACATTGTTCCATTTCAAATGTCAATGGAGTTGTCATGAAAAATTAGCACTAGATCTTAATTTAGGAAAAGAAATAATAGAGGCTAAACTCCATCGGATTTTTAGTGTATAAAAAATATCATATAGGATGAGAGTTTATTTTCCATGTAAAAATTAATTTTCACGTTTCAATCTCTTTAGCTTTAAATCTTATATTATTTCCTATATAAAGTGTAATACCATATGTAACTAGCATTTATTCTACACCATACATAGCTAAAAGTATTTATTTTTTTACAACTTTAGCACTTTTAGCAGCAGATATTTGCATCAATGAAAGCCAACTTAATTCATTAATGGCTTAATGGATCATGTGAGCTTACCAAACTTATTTTTCATCTCTGACATATTTGTTCAATTAGAAATATCACAATTCGAAGCTCAAAACTCGGGTCCAAAGCATAGAACACGAAATTGTATTACACTTTGCATTTTGCCATGAATTTCATATTCTGATATGAAATTTGGAAAATCATAACTAATTCTAAAAAAGTCTAAATCATGCAAACTATAGTTTTCTAGAAAGCTTAGGATGTTATCTAGCTTCAATAAAAATTTTAGATCAAAACAACCACGTTTCACTTATGAAAATTGATGGAATAGTACATTAGGTTTGGTGATCATTTTACAGCAGATTTGAAATTTTAAAAATTCATATCTCTCTCTACAAAGCTCCAAATGGGGCGCTCTCAGTGGTTATAGAAATCAAAAGATGTCTACTATATGTCTATAAAATTTCATGAGCATTAGACTTTATTTAGCCCTAAAGTGACACAGAAAAGCAAACTAATTATATGAACAGTAACAGTGATAGTTTCTACATAATTTGGCTAACTTTGAAAAATCATAATAAATTCTCTAAAGTTCTAAAAATATTGCTCTTTAGCTCTTTGAAAACTTTAGATGAGACTATTTGCTTGACAAATTTCATGTACGAATTCGTCCATTTGGTCAGTTTGTAGTTTAGGTCAGGAAAGTAACCGATTTATGGACCATAATGGGGTCAAAGTGCATCAAATGACCTTTTACTCATACCATGACCATTTGAACTTGTCCAAAAGTATAGACACAGTATATAACAACATCCTAATGGTTCAAATCATCATGGAACTCAAAATCACCTTCCTAGTTATTCATATATACATGTACATTAAGGCTTATGAATGTAACAAATTCACATACTCTTTCATTTGACTTTAAATATGGTTCATACATCGTAATTACATACTTTTATACAAGCTCAATGTAATATCTGGTCCTTAAAAAATAAGAGAAAATGTGAGAAACGTAATGTACAATTTCTTTGTCAACGTATGAAATTCATCGGATACAAAAGGAAATCCCCAGAGAGGATGATTTGAGGTCAAGATTAGGATAAAATTTTAAATAATAAAGAATGAGGATCTAAGGTCTAAGATGCCCGGAAACTAGAGACAGAGTAGTTCAAAAAATTTATCGAAAGTCTAGTGGCATTTTCATAAATATAGGAACTTTTTGAAAAACTCATAGGAGGGTTTTTCAAATAAAAAATTTGAGTTCTTTGGGGTTCTCAGAGGCCCTAAAAACCATAGGAAGCTTCGGGACAGCTAAAGCCCCTCCGTTGTATGGTTTTGAATATCGGTTGACCTGAACTTTGAATGATTCATTTGGGAAGGTTTTAGCTCCAATTTAAGTGATTTCAAAAGCATTTTATAAGTTAGAGAACCTAAATTTTATGATAGAAAGATGGTTCTCATAAAGGAGCTAAAACGGACCTAAAACGAAGAAGCCATAGAAAGGGGACGTAGATGGAATTTTCATAAACAAATTTTAAGACACTTGGCCTTATATGAAGCGTCCCTTTCTCCTCCTCCTTGGAACTGACTTAGTTACTGCCAAACTAGCAGAAGTTCTACCCCAAGAAAATGCACAAGAGAACAGGAGAAAGAGGAAGGAGAAATTCAAGAAAAAGGTAAAAAAGTGTAAAATTTCATGCTCTTTCCTTTGGTAAACTTGTTCTTCTCATTCTCCTCTTCATTTTTATGGTTTCATTGATGGATTTGGTGATGTTTTGGGTCTGGTCTAGAGGAGGAAGAATAGAATTTGAAGGAGAGGAATCCACCACTTAAAAGAGCACTTGAGAAAAGCTAGAAATCAAGGTAAGTTTAATGTTTTCCATGCTCATTCCTTCTTGTTCCTTTTGAGTATGGTTCGGCCACTTATTGGATAGCCAAGGGGGAGTTGTTTTTTAGCAGAACCAAGGGTGAAACTCATGAATTAGAGTGTGGGTAATAACATAGTACAAGGAAATCCAAGAAAGAATCCATGAAATTCAAGATTGTAAGGCTAGGGATTCAAAAACTTAGGCTAAAATCTGTTTTGATTTAAGAGTTTCTAAGTCTATGTGAGTGTTTGTATGAGTTTCTAAGATCCCTAGAAAGCTCCCTAAATGCCTCTCCATCCAAGGAAGATTGCAAAACTCCATGGGCTCTAATCATGGTAAGTGGCTCAGCCTAGGAGGGTTCATTGAGTTAAGGAGAGTTTTAAATTTTTCTAAACCTATATTTGTATCATACATGATGGGAAGTATGAGAGGAAGCCTTGAAAAAATTTTAGTAGTCATGGATAATTAGATAAAGCTATAGGTTCTATATTGTAGCATAATGAAGCAACACCTAGCTAGGCTCCTTAAAATAAATGTGTGATGACTCCAAAGAGTTTAAATAGAGTCAAGAGTCATAGATAAAAGGAGAAAATAGAGCCAAAATCATGAATTCCCAAGGTTGCTTCATTAGGTGCCTTATGGAACCATATGAGTGCATAAGTCATTCTAGTGTGTATGTGGCTTTAGTAAATGTTCCAAAAGTGTAATTGGATCTCGTTCCATGTATTTAGGCCAAGGGAATCAAGTTCCACCTCTTTATGGATGTTTGGTAGAGGGAGGGGAAGAATTTTCAAAAGTTAAAGTGTGCTCCTGTATACAAGGTAGCTCTCTCTTCTTTCTCTCATACATACATAGATGTTTTCTTGTCTTTGAATGTGTGTGCATATATTTAAGCCATGCAATGTGTTTCTAGCAAGTATTTAAATGTCATGGCACCATGTTACTATGTTTATGTGTTTGTAAGATGATTTTATGTATGTTCTTAGCTTGCTTGAGTATAGTGAGGCCAAAAGCTCTTTAGTAAGGGTGAGGATGAGTCAAAAGTCTCTAAGATTGGGTGAGACAAAGCCAAAAGTCTCTAGAAAGAGTGAAGCTTAGTCAAAAGTCCTTTAAAAGTGGGTGAGACAAGTCTAAAAATTCCAAAGAGAATGGGTGAGGCCAAACCATTGTCTTGGCAAGCTTATATATGATGAGTATGTGTTCTTGAATGAAAGAAATGCTTTATATATGTACATGATTCTCAAGAAAGCCATGCATGCATTTTTAGATTTGAATTTGCATCCATATTGTGTGTTTGAAAGGGAGAAGGGCTATTGGGTTCCTAGAATCTCACTTTCCCTTCTTCATTACCTAACATGTCTAGGTGGATCAAAATAGCAAGGAATTGGGAGCCACCACACTTGAAGACATGGAGGTTGGCAAAGAAGTTGTAAAATGCTTGTATTATAGCCATGTGGATGTCAAGTGATGTAATACAATGATGTATAACCCTTTGAACATATATGAATGTATGAATATGTGATGTACATATGAGAATTGGAAGCAAAGGTATGATATAACATGTTTTTGATAATGAATGGCAAGCATTGTTTATGTATGCTTTGTGTATATCTTGGAGTGAGAGAGTGAGTTTGTGAAATTTAGGTTGTTGAACCCATGAGACATGTTTAGTAGACCATTTTCATGCTTTCTCACATGCCCAAGTTGCCCTAGAATAGGTAGAAGCTAAATTGGAACATTTATGACCCTTTAAGAGACCAAAAATGGGCAATATGCAACCTTACATCAAAATCTATCCAAATGACCTCTTCTTGGCCTGAAACTTGGCATTGTTATAGGTCTTGTCTAGAGCTTTTTTGGAAGCTAAACTGCATATTATTTGGAGTTCTAGAAAATTTTTGATGAATTTTCAAATTTGACAAAATGTTTTCCAATTTGACAGTGGTACTGTACAAATGGTTAGTAGTTCACCTCTGTCACTCGTGGGACAAATAGTGTCCAATGCTATGAAATTTTATAAGGAGAAACTAGACACTCACAGTGACTTATGCCAATTAGATGCACCTCAATTAGAGGTCTGTAGAGGGAGAAATGATTTTCTAAAGTTCTGTGTATGTATTAGGGATGCCAGTAAACCTTGGTTGCTGTTCCATTTTTTTTTTGGAAGTCTAAAGGCTTTTAAACTGGTTTGAACTTATTTTTCCCTTCCATTTTTGTAGCTTTCCAAATTATTATAGTTTTTCTGAATTAGATTTTTGTAAAATTAGTTATGAATTTTTGGAATTTATATTAGTAAATTGTATTAAAAACGCAAGGCAGTCTGACCTATGTCACTTTTCTATTGTCAAACATGGTCCAAATGATGTTATTATCACTTGGAATTATTTTTACTATAAAGTTAACATCTAGAGCTTTCTAAAAAGCTATGAGTGCTTGATTTCAATTTTGCTAGAATTAGTTATGATTTTCCAAAGTTGCTATCAGTAAATTGAATTCTAGACTCAAGGCTAAAACATGATTTTTCTAGTTTTTGGTTCCAAATTTGTGGTTTATGAAATGTTTAGAAGTGTTTGTAACTTGTATGGATAGATTATAAGTAGAGAATGATATTGGTAAGTTTATAGGGTTCACGAGACACGAAATGAATTTTTAAACCCTGACATAATGCAAGAAAATCCTATCTTTTTAATTCCTTTTCTTGGTTTTTCATTGATTTCACATGAGACCAAGCTTGATATGAGTGTATGAAGCATAATAAATTATGGTGTGACACTCAAGGCTTTACATCTCATAAACATTATATTCATGCATTCTTTGACATTAAATTATATAAAATTCTATCCTATTGTCAAAGTCTTATAATTTAAGCTCCTTGGCTTCTATTCCTTGCTCCTTGAAGTTCACCTAGGCATGGTTAGACATAATGTGGGGAAGAGTGAGATTCAAAGAATCTCAATAGTTCTTTTACCCTTTCAAATATACATATATCATGTACTTTCATATAAAAAAATGCAAGCATGTACTAAAAGCCTCTTATAAGCATACATAAACATATTCTTATATCATATAAACTCATACATATCAAATATAGACTTTAAGGGCTTTTGGTCTAACCTCACCCAATTCTTTGGGACTTTTGGATTTGCCTCACCCACTTTTAGGGAATTTTGACTTATCCTCACTTATTGTTGAGACTTATGGCTTTGTCTCACCCATTCTTAGGGACTTTTGGCTTCTCCTCATCCATTTTAAAGGACTTTTGGTACAACTATATCTATTTAAGTCATCTTGCATTCAAAATACATTTCAAGAAGCATATTGGTACCAATGCATTAAATCAATGGCTATAAACATATGTCCTGGTTCAAACACACACACTAGCATCCAATAACAATTAAACATCCAAGAAATGCATACAACAAAGGATAGAGAGCTACCTTGTGCCAAGAACACAATATTTTTCCTTTGCTTTCTTACTTCCCCTTCTCGACCTCACATCTACACTTAAGAAGAATCTTGATTTGCTTGGCTTAGACATATCAAATAAGACACAATTTAATCATTGGAACCAATTCTAACTTCACATAAAATCTATACAAGCTTACTTGATCTTATGGCATGGTTATGGTTCCATATAAGTACATAATGAAGTAACTCCTATCATTTATGATCTTAGCTTCAATTTCTCATTCAATCTAAGTCTCTTGACTCCATTTAAACTCCTTATAGTCATCACAAATTCAATTCAAGGAGCCAAATATCAAGTTGCTTCTTTATGCTTAAAAAAGAACCTAAACTTTCATCTTTCAAACTATGGTTTCTAAATTCAAGCCAATGGTTCCTTTGGTATTTATTATTCATTTCTAGGCCATTTGTATCTTTGGAATCAAGAAAACTCTCGCTAGATACAATTTCTCCTTCTTGGCTGAGACACACACTGAGGTGGAGAGCCCATGGAGTTTTCTTCAACTTCCTAGGGAATTTGCCATCTATGAAGCTTCCTAGATGTCTTGAGGACTTAAAAATGCTCTTACATAAGCTAAATTATCCTTATAAAGTTTCAAAAATTGCCAAGTGCAACAAAATCCCTAAGTCATATAACTTGAATTCTAAAGCTTCTCTTTTAAATCTAATTGCATATTCTTATTTTTCATGCTTGAAAACCCTTGTCTTTACCTTGCTATGACCTGAATTCCTTCCCTCCTTAATAGGTCTAGGGTTGGCCGAAACATACAAGAGAAGAAGGAGACAAGATGAAGCAAAATAAACCATGGAAGTTACCTTGTTTTCTAGCTTTTCTAAGGAGCTTTCACTTGCTTCTAATCTATCCTTCAAATTCTCTCTTCCTTTTACTGAACAAGCCATGAAATAGCTCTAAATTAATCATAAAAACCATAAGAAAAGAGAGGAGAAAGAGGAAAAGAAAATTGGTGAAGGAGGAAGCATGAAAAATCATAGATTTCTTACACTTTTCTACTCGGTTTCTTCCTTCCTTGCTCTCCTTCTTATGTGCCTCCTCAAGCTTGTCCAAGTTTTGTGTTGGAGTAGAATAAAGTTGGTAGAAAATGAAGAAAGGAGGTGGCATGCTGAAATAGGGAGCAAGAGGGGTCATTTTAATACTTTTTCAAATTTTCATTTTAGTCCTTTTTCTTGATTTTTCCATTTAGGCTCATTTCAATTCTTTTTCAAGAACCATCTTTTTTATCATGAAATTTTGGTTCTCTAATTTATAAAATGACTTTGTTGTCATCCAAATTAGATTTAAAATCTTCTCGAATGAATCGGTTAAAGTTTTGATCAACTAACATTTTAAATTGCATATTGAAGGGATTTTAACCATTCTAGGGGTTCCTATGATTTTTAAAACCTTTGAAAACCCCAACAAACTCAAATTTCCATTTAAAGATCCCTCCATTAAGTTTTCTAAAAGTTGCCTAAAATTACGAAAATGCCACTGGTCTTTGTAGCTTTTTGTTTGGTCGTTTTTGCTCCAATTTTGGGCCATCATTAGCTTCATAATCGCATTTTTAAATATCTAGATCATTATTCTAATATTTTTTTAGCCTTTAAGCATCTTATTATGTGTTTTTCTTTTATAACTCATCGGTTCTAATTCAGTTTTAGAAAAACTAGGTATTACATAAAGCCATTTATTTCTAAAAAATAGCCCACAATATTTCTCAAACAATCCTCAATCTCTAACTAAATGGTTTGCGAAAGTCTTATTTTGCTTAATGTAAAAGTTATCCATTCTTTAACAAGTATGATACTTGACTTTGACGATGTTAACTTTCTTTTCATAAAGCTTGCTTCTCTTCTTGAATTGTTTTTCAACCTATTTGAATGCTAGCTAATTCTTTTTTCCTTATAAAAAGTGCATGCCTTTCTTATACTTAGACTTTGAAGTCTTAATAGTTTTAGTCATGTATGCATGTCTAAAGGGCTTACAACTTCTATACACTTTTCCTCAAGGTCTAAATGACAAATAATAGCATTAGAAAAAATGATGCTTTCATTATGGAGTTAAATTCACTTTTATATGTTCCAAACTAATGGGAAGAGATCTTACAATAGCATAACATGATAAGCTAATTTCAATATGTTGATTGTCAGCCTTTTTAGTTTAGCTGTAAAAATACAACCAAACTTGTTTTTAAAAGCTATCTTCATAGCTTGAGTAGTCGAGTAAGATTGTACTCACGCTTAAGGTCACCGGCCATGTTATTCAGTATTGTCATATGAGCAATATTGTCCATTTTCAAGTTTAAAAAGCTTTTAAATCTTTCCTATGCCAAGTGGTATTTCCACACTCACTTTGCAACATGGCATTGTTTGATATTCTTTAGCATTTTACTTTTTAGGGATGTAAGAATCTTAAGATGCCAAATTTTCTAGTTGTTACTGTAATGCTCGGTACGTTGTACAATCGCTGGAACGGGTCAGTTTGAAAAGCAAGTCCCCTGAGATGAGTGATTCAAGGCCAAATAAAATTTGAATAAAATTTTAAATAATAGAAAATGAGGATTTGAGCCTTGAGTTGCCCAAAAACTAGGGTCGGAGTAATTCGAAAAATTTGCCGAAAGGCCAGTGGCATTTTCGTAAATAAGTGTAATTTTAGAAAAACACCTAGGAGGGCTTTTTAAATGGAAATTTTGAGTTTTCCAGGGTTCTCAGAGGCCCCAAAAACCATGGGAAGCCCCGGGACTGGTAAAGCCCCTCCGGTGTACTCTTTCTGATGTTGGTTGACCTAAACTTTGACCGGTTCGTTCGGGAAGGTTTTAGCTCCGATTTGAGTGATTCCAAAGGCATTTTATTAAATTGGGAATCTTAATTTTATGATGGAAAAGACGGTTCTCAAAAAGGAGCTAAAACAAAGCCAAACCGGAAATGCCATTATGGAAGGGCAAAAATAGAAACAAAGTGCACAAAAGAAGCTTCCAAACTCCTTTTTTAAGCCACGTTCAGCTCCCCCCTCTCTAAACCGACTTTCTTCTGCCCAAAACTCAGAAATGGAGCTGCTGCCTTAGGCACACAAAGGGAGGAAATTTTGGAGGAAGAAAAGATAAAGAAAAGGTGAGAAAGTGTAAGGTTTTCATGCTCTTTCCTCTTGAAACTTCATCCACCCCTTCTTGCTTTATCTTTCCATGGTTTTAATGTATTTTTTGGTGCTGATTTGGGTCCAGATCAGAGGAGGGAAATTCAAAATTTAAGGAGGAGAAAGAGGGAAGAGGAAGGGCTCTTGAAGGAAGCTTGATTGCAAGGTAGTTTCTCTCCCTTTGTTGCTTTTTTTTCTCCTTCTCCTCTTCCATGGTAGGATGTCTCAACCAGAACCATGAAGAGGGAAGAGTTTCTGTTTTATAATCCAAAAGAATCCATCAAACTAAGGCATGGGAAGATGGATTATACCAAAGAAATGCATGAAAAACTAGTAAAACTCAAGTTGGAAAAGTGTAGGGTGCTTGAACATAAGTTAAAATCTAGGTTGATTCAAGACTTCCCCATCATATGCGAGTGTTTGTTTGAGTTTCTAAGACTCCTAGGGAGCCTCCCAAGTGCCCCATCCATTAAGGAAAAATCCCAAACTCCATGGGTTTTTAATGGAAGCATAACTAGGTCAAGACCCTTAGAGATAGCTAGGGAGTATTTTAAATGGTTCCAAACTTGATTTGGGACTTTATATGATAAAAGAAGATAGGAGAAACCCTTGGAAAAAAATTAGAAGCCTTAGGTTGGGAGATGAGGCAATGGCTTTCATAATGTAACCTTATGAAGCAACATGGACCTAGGTTTGTGAAAGTGAGTGTGTGATGACTTCAAGGACCTTAAATGAGGTCAAGAGGTCTAAATATGGCAGGAGAATGGAACCAAGAATGTTAATTATGGTAGTTGTTTCATTAGGTCCTTAATGGAACCATATTGTGACAAATAGACCAAAGTGTAGTCTTAAGAGTGAATTGGATGTCATAATTTGTTCCAAGAGTATAATTTAGTGTTGTTTATTGTGAATAGGCCAAAGAAATCCAACCCCGCCTTCTTGTGTTTGTGGAACCGAAAAGGAGAAGAAACAAGCAAAGTAAAGCTTGAATTTGCACCAAAGTAGCTCTCCACCTTTTCTTATTGCATTTTCTTGTTGCATATGGTGTCATTGTGTGCTTGTGTGTATGTTTATATGTTTGAGACATGCCACTTGATGCTATGTTGCTATTTTGGTACCAATATGCTTTCTTGAATGTCTTTGAATGATGGAAATGGCTCATAAGGGTGAGGTAGTGCCAAAAGTCCCTTAATGTGGGTGAGGAGATGCCAAAAGTCTCATGGCATGGGTGAGACAAGGCCAAAAGTCCCTTGGATGGGTGAGGCTAAGTCAAAAGTCCCAAGAACCAAGAGTGAGGCAATCCAAAAGTCTTAGAAATGGGGTGAGGCCAACCCAAAAGTCCCTAGAGCTCATTCTTATTCTTGACATGTGTTTGTGACATAAAAATGTGGAAATTGAATACTTCATCGATTGAGTAGTTGCATACTTGTACCCTTGACATGTTATATGCCTTGAAAATGTGATTGAATAGGTGTATGAGCTATTGAGATTCAATGAATCTCACCCCCTCCTTTCTCTCATCTCATATGATCTAGGTGGAGTTCAAGACCCAAAGGATGGAAGTCAAGGAGCTTAAATCTCCATCTCTTGGCAAACCTTTATATTTTGATATACTATGATGACTAGAATGTAAAAGTAGATATGTAAATGTTATTTTTGAGCCATGACACTTTGAACAAGTGTAAAACTATATAAAGTTAGTGTATGTATCAAGAATAGAGTCTAATGAGTAGAATTATGTATTTTGACCACTTGGGAGCCCATTTGTGTATGTATCTTTATGGAAGTGGCATGGTGAATTTGAGTTACATGAGAGTTCAGACCTTATGAGGGACTTATTTATGCTATATTTATGCTTTCTAAGTTGCTCAAATGTGTGTGGAACCATGGATGGCTCATTTGAACCAAAGTTGCCTCTTGTTGGGACCAAAATTGCCATAAGCTTGAGCTATGGCAAAATCTGACCAAATGACCTCTTCTTGACTTGGAATTTTGCATGCAAGTAGATCTTGCCTAGAGATTTTTGGGAAAATAAAGATCAGGTCATTTGGAGGTCTGTGGAATTTTCTATGATTTTTCAAAGTTGGTATCAGAATTTCATATTTGCACTGGTACTGTTCATTTGGTCATTTTTGAAATTGTGTCATCCGAGGGGCAAACATGGTCCAATGGCTACCAAAATTTTATAGCTAGAAACTAGGCATTCACAGTGACTTGTAGCAATTGGAACTACCTCATTTGGAGGTCTGAGTTGAGAGATATGAATTTTTGAATTTCTGGGACAGTAGCAGTAGCTCAGCACAACCTGAGTCACTGTTCCATTGAATTTGGGTAGCTAAGCGTGCTTTCTCTGGTCTGAGTCTATTTTTACCATAAATTTAATGTTCATAGATTTCTAAATTGGTATTATTTGTATGGATTGTATTTTTGTGGAATTAATTGGACATTTTCGAAGTTCATAGCAGACACTTGCATCAGTACCAGTAGCTGTCCGAACCTTAACCCCTTTTCGCATGTCAAACGTTTTCTGTGTTATGTTTCATGACATGGGCATATTTTTAGAATAAATTAGACACGTTTAGATTTCCATAATGGCTAAGAATGAATGATTTCAATTTTTCTAGAATTAGTTACAAATTTTGAAACTTCCTATCAGTGAACTGAACCAGTGGCCCAGACAGCAGCAACCCCAGTGGCTTTTCAGATGTCAAATGTTCTCCCCTTAATGTTTAATGAGGTAAAAATATTTTTATCATGGGGTAGACATCCAGAGCTTTCTAGAATGGTAAATTTTGTTGGATTTAGAATTTTGTGGATTTAGTTATGAATTTTCGAAGTTGTGACAGAAAAACTGAAATTCTGGCCGAAAATAAGAGTGTGAATTTGATGGTCCCCTTTGAGTTCCACGAGTTATGGGCCAACTTTGGTTATGCAAATGAGTTGTATGTATGTAATTAAATATGAGAACGTGTTGTATAAGCTCATATGGTCCGTGTGACACCGAATGGAATTTTTATATGCCACGTAACGCGAAATAAGGCATTATTTTAATATCATTTTCCATTCCCTTTGTTCAATTGATCATGTGAGACTTAGAAATGATCGGAAGCATGCTAGAAATATATGGTGTTATAGTTACCATTTAGCTTCTCACTCTTATTAAGCTATGCAATGACGTTAATCATAAGCATAATCTAACTTCTATAAAGACATAGCAAATAATAACTATATCTACACAATGCTATGTATTTATAATAAACTTCAACTAGATGAATAATGACATTATTAAGTTCATGATTAGAAGTCTATATTTCTCTTACTTCCATCACATGTATCCTAAGAATCCTATTATTTTTTCTACTAAACTTATTTATAAATATTGTTTAAATTGTAGTTCTTAAATGAGCCTTGGGCCACTAGTTCAAGAAGTCCCACTCAACAAGATATTTCTTATCTTTTCATATTCAATAGCTTAAATTTAATTCTTAGATGAGCCCAAATCTACCAATCTAAGACGCTCTACTTAATGTGGTATTTCTTTCTCTTTTTTTTTTTGGTTAATTCAATGCCTATCTATATTGCAGTAACATCAAGATTACATCTTAAAGAAACCTAATCCTAAAGATACTTCATCATTTCAAACACCTTATTGACCTTGTAATCAAAGGCCCATCTCCAAATATGAAGGTCTCTATGCTATACATTGAAAAGGCTTCACAAGTTTGATCAACTTTAAGGTGAATACTCTTTTCTTGTGCACTATGCCTAAAGAAAAATTCTTGTATTTCTTGTATTTGAAAATGAAAAAGCAAATCAGTTTGCTAACATTCTTAACAACATGTTGTTTCTTAAGGAGCTCTATCTTTAATACATACTAATTGAAGGATAAGTTCTTACCTTTATTTGGCTTTTTAAATTTCTCTCTAAGGTTTTCCTTAATAAGTGTTCAAATAATTATCATGGAGGAATGAGTTGTTCAAACATAAGATCTATGAAAAGTGTTTTTCATTTTTAAGTTAATCAAAAGGGTTCTCCAATATGTTTGATGTATGTTTAGACATTACCCCATTTTGTCTAAACATAGCCAAAACATATACCAAATTATAAAGCATAATTTTAGGAATTGTAGAGCCAAAAATAACTTAAAAACACCTTCCCACACACCCTTACACACCTCAAGAAAGTTTTGCCTTAAAAAATAAATAAATAAAAGGCAGACTTATGCATGCTGCCTTAAATGGCGTTTTTGGAAACTATAATCCTATGGTGGCCTCTTCTCAACTTCTTTATCAATTGGACCTTTTGCTTGACCAAAAGGATGCGGAGGTGGACTACATGCGCCACCGTAATGTGTGGTCTTCATTCTTCATCTTTAACTAATTTGTAGAAATTTTTTGGAATTTTAAGTTCAACTAGCCAATTTTGTGAAGCCATATTTCAATTATTTTTCATTCGGTTTAGATAAAATTGGTAGTATTAGAAAGCTTGTTAAAAAAACTTTCCATCCATGTATATTTTACACTAATTTATGGTCTATGAAGAGAATACCAACCCTTGAAAGAGGGCTTTTTCACCATGTTTGGTTCAAACCTACATTTTTCTATATCTCTCTAATGGGTTGTCTAATTTCTTCCAATTTTTTACCACATGTTCTTCACTATATAGGCTTCATATAGTATAAATTTAGTGGACTAAGATAGTCTCTATTAGAAGTTGTCATTAATGTGTGTTTAAGGTTTGAACATGAACATACATGTAAGTCTACATCTTTTTGTGCAATTTTATGAAATTAAACACTAACAAAACATATTTAACTTGGGGAGTAAACAATTCGAGCTAGCTAGGCTTTAATACCAATAAAGAGATTTAGGTAGTTATCTGCAACAAAATGATCTTCTTTAATTTCTTTGTTTCACAAGGACTAAAATTACAAGACAAACTTTGACCACTTCTTCACAACGAATGCACCATAGTTCGAAGAATGGTATGTTAATTCTACATAGGGACACAAATTTTTTCTTGATGTTCCATGTGGAGTTTTCTTATGTTTTCTGAAAGGAGTCTAAGGGAAGAGTTTTCTTCTCTTATGATTAGTTTCTCTCTGCCTTTCCAATTAACTCTCACAATAACCCACTTAAAAAAAAAACAAACAAACCACTCGATATGAAATTCAAATTAAATAAATAAATAATAGGGTCTGGGTTATGGGTCATGGGTCAACCCATCATGGTGGCTTAAAATCTAATAACTCAAGATGCTACTTTGATTCTTATAAAGTCCTACTCACCTTTTTCATCCACTAGATTCACAACTTTGTGATTAAGATTATCACTAATTGGTTTAATAAAAGATTTTAAAGGGTGATATTATTACTCACCCATAGATCGAATAGAAAATTTGTTTGCTAACCATTACTAGACTTCCTTTAACTAGTAACTCCTCTTATGACTATATGGCCTTCTATAGAGGAGAGCCCCTTGCATTAGCCATGAATAAAGGAAAAAGGATATATTTTTATAGTATTTACTATCCAAAACACTAATTTAGCTAAACTTGATCATGAGTCCAAAAGGTTGCTTAGCGCAATAGGGCTTGTTTGAAAATAATGGATATGAGTTTAAAAAGTTAAGCCCGGTTGAAAAAAGCTTATTTTGTAAAATGGGCTAAGTTTGGGCTTTTTTAAAATTTTGGCCTAGCCTAAAGGCCTAAACCAATTTTTTTAATAAATTAATTATAAAATTAAAAGTTTTTCAATTAAGAACATTTCATATATTAAAATTTCTTTATATTTTATATCATCATTTTTATTTACTTACATCTAAGTGTTTTGATTTCTAATTAAAGGAAGAATTGTCCATTTTCCTTTTTTTTAGCTCATTATAAGTTTTTAAAGGTTTGTGTTTTTATAGAGTTCAGGAATTACTTATTTGATTTTTAATTTGTAGTTTTTTATTTGCTAAACTATAGTTCTTAACTTAATTTTTAATCATGTGATTTTTTAAAATTAAATTCTAAGAGTGCATTCTAAGAATAAGATTAGTAAAACAATTTTGTGTCTAAATAGAATATTATACATTCTTAGCAAATCTAAAGCAAAATATAGATATTGAAAATAGATGGCATTATCTAAATTTAAAAGGCCTTTATGCAAAAAAAAAAGGTCAATAGAGCCAGCTAAGCTAGGCTTGGAGAAAGACAATGTAGGATGGGCCTATTTCTGCAAGTAAATTTTTTTAAATCTTAGCTTGATTTTAAATAAGTTCAATCTATGATAAGGTCTATACTCTAAAGACCTTAAGTATTATTGTGAAATTTCCATATGAGCTTTGTAATGCAAGCTTCATTCATAGCTTTAAGATTGTTGAAACTGAGGCTTCTTCATCCATTTGAGTTTTCTAATGATTGCATGGTCAGTGTAAACAATAACTTTGGAGCCAAGAATATTATATATGAATTTATTAATTAAAAATACTACAGCTAGTAACTCTTTTCTAGTGGTAGTGTAGTTTAGTTGTGCATTATTTAAAGTGTAACTAACATAGTAAATCACATAAGAAACCTATATAATTTTTTCCCTTATGGCTCCAATGGCATAATTAAAAGCATCACATTTTATTTTAAATAGTAATTCCCAATTGGCAGCTATAACTATTGGTGCACTATATAACTTTGCTTTTAATTCATTAAACGCCTTTATGCATGCATTATCAAATACAAATGGAACATCTTTAACTAGCAAATTACACAAGGGTTTTGTAATATGAGAAAAATTTTGAATGAACCTCATATAGAGCCCTACATGCCACAAAAAACTCCTTACAACCTTAACACTTATAGGTGGAGGAAGTTTTTCAATTACCTTCGCTTTAGCTCTGTCAACCTCAATCCCCTTAGCTAATATTTTGTGCTCTAGAACAATCCCCTCTTGTAACATAATATGATACTTTTCCATTTTTAAAACCAAATTATTTTCCTTACCCTTTTACAAAACAAATTGATATGATAAAGGTGTGTATCAAAATCTAGACCAAAAATTGAAAAGCCATCCATAAAGATTTCTAAAAATTGGCTTGTCATGTTAGAAAATAAAGCCATCATACATCTTTGAAAGGTTATAGATTCATTACAAAGTCCAAAAGCATCCTCCTATATGCAAATGTACCAAATGGGCTTGTAAAATGTGGTTTTCTCCTATTCCTATAGGGCTATTAAGATTTGTTTATACCTTGAATACTCATCAAGAAAGTAGTACTAACTATGGCCATATAATCCTTCTCGCATCTAATCTATAAATGGCAATAAGAAGTGGTCCTTCCTAGTCACATCATTCAACTTCCTATAATCAATACAAATTTGCCATTTATTAACTAATCTAATATGTATCAAATCATTATTTCAATCCTAATAACTATAATCCTACCATTCTTAGGTACTACTTGTACAAAACTCACCCACACACTACTAGATATAAGGTAGATTATACCAGCATCCTTTAATTTAATAACTTCCTTCTTTAACACCTCTTGCATGGTTGGACTTAACCTTCTCTCTAGTTAAACTTTAGGCCTGGAGTGTTCCTTCATTAATATGATGTGCATGTAAATCAAAGGACTAATTCCTTTAAGGTCATTAATAGTCCATCAAATAGCTTATTTATGTTCCTTTAAGACTCCCATCAATCTTGTTTCCCTCTCACTTGTAAGCAAGAAGAAATGATCGTGGGATTAGTCTCATTATCACCTAAATAAACATACTTCAAATGAGATGAAAGTTGTTTTAATTCAAGCTTAATCTCTTTTGAAGTTTGTTCAACATTATCCACACTTGAGACTTCAAAGATTTGTATAGTTGATTGATTTCCAAGTGAAAGGTTTTCAAAATTCAAGCAACCTTGGACCTCAATCATGTTAAATTCTCCTTCAACATCAAAGATAGAATCACAACAATTACTATCCAATTCATAATTAGTATAGCTAACATCATTAGATTAAATCAATTGCCAATCAAAAGAGTTAAATAAAATTTCTATGTACTTGCATAGATTTAGTTAAGTCATCAATTACATCATAACTAACAATACCACCATTATAATTAGCACAATATTTTAACAACCTTTTGATACAAAGAGTTCTTTCTTCATTATCTATTCTAAGTGTTGGCTTACCCCTATAGTGATCAATCAAGATTTTAGCCATGGTTAAAAAGGGTATTCTTAGTACTATAGTGACTTTGCTATTCACTATCATATCTAAAATCACAAAATCAATGAGAAACACAAATTCTTTTATTTTTACTAACACATCATCAATCATGCCCATTAGCTTCTTAAGTGTACAATTTGCCATTTGGAGTGCACATTTGTTTCCCTAAACTTTCCCAAGCCAAGACTTGTATAAACAAAAAAGAGGTATTAAATTTATACTAGCTTCTAAATCACATAAAGCTTAAAAAGTGAAATTATAAATGGAGCAAGGAATTGTGAAACTCACTAGCTCTTTCAAGTTTTGAGGCAAGTGATTTTGAATGACAACACTATAATCCTCTTTATGTTGTATAGTTTCACAATTCTTTAATTTCTTTTGTTAGACAACACTTCCTTCAAGAACTTAGCACACAAAAGCATTTATGCTAAGGCATCTATGAGTGTATAGTTACTTAAGGATCTCCTTGAACTTTGCAAACTGCTTATCCTTCTTTTCTTGCCTTAGTTTAGCTAGGAAAGGAAGAAACTAGTTTGGTTTTAAGCTGTAACATCATAATTTTCTAGCTCATCTATTGTTATTTCTAGGCTTCCTTCCATGCATAATATAAGAATTCTAAGGAAAGCCATTAAAATATTTAATTAAACTGTGATATGTCATGGATAATTTTTTTGTTTCATGTCCCGTGGACCATATGAACTCATCAATCTTATTCTTATATTTAAATACACAAATAAAACTCATAAACATCTCAAGAAGTGGCTAAGAACTCGAGCAAATGGAGTATGTACATAAAAATAATGCATGTAGCCTTGGGTTGATATTTCAATTTTTCATCATGAAATTTGAAAAATCATAACTAATTCTAAAAAAATCAAAATTAAGTACACTATACCATTGTGGAAAGATACATATGTCTACTCTATGATAAAAATAATTCTAGACTACAAGGATGTGTATCTATTGGAAATTGATGGAACAGTAACAAGGTCTCTTGTCACTACTGGTACTGTCCCTGAACTTCAAAAATGCATATTTCCCTGTTCAGATGTCCAATTAGGGTGATCTTAATAGCCATAGAAATCTTATCATTTTTATTTTATGATTGTAAAATTTCATGAGCATTAGATATCATTTTATCCTCAAATGACATAGCAAAAGAAACTAACCATATAAACAATGCTTATACCAGAGCAACAAAAAAATGGCAACTTTGAAAAATCATAATTAATTCCACAGAGCTCCAAATAACCTAGTCTTTAGCTTCCCAAAAATCTCTAGATGGGATCTATATGCATGCCAAATTTCATGAGCAAATTCATTCATTTGATTAGATCTTGATATTAGGTTGCAGATATGCCATTTTGGTGTCTTCTAAGGGTCTCAAATGGTCCAAAATTGCTTCTAAGACAACCATGGCCACTTGAGTACATGGGAAAACACCAAAATGGTCTGATAAACATATGTTAATGGTGCAAAAATCCAGATTTCTTAAACTCACACTCACCCTAAGTTATACACAATACTACACAAGCTAGTTCTTGCCATTCGATGTCCAATTTATGCTATAACATACATATGGCATCAAATCACATACATACATAATATATTTATATATTTTCATGTGTTCATGAAGTCATACAACATATATAGTAAGGGATTACATCATATGCTACTCATATGGTTACAAAATGGCAAATTTCCACACTTTGTTGTCAATCTTCTCCCTTTAAACTTGGTGGCTTCCATTCCTTGGCTCACTTGGTCCACCTAGACATGTTAGACATGTGGGGAGGAAGAAATGAGATTTTAGGAATCCTAATAGCTCTTCTCCCTTTCAATCACATATAAAGAATGCAAATCCAAGCCTAAAAATGCATGCATGAACATCATAGAGCATGTAGTCATTCATGAAACATTTCTAGCATTTAAGAAGTCATATAAAACATACATAGGCTTTCCAAGTAAGTAGTTTAGCCTCACCCATTCTTTTCAAGGATTTTGGACTTTCCTCACCCTTTTTTTTTAAGGTTTTGAATTAGGCTTTACTCTTGGAAGACTCTTAGCTTTGTTTCAACCATTCTTGAGGATTCTTGGCTTCACCACACTTAAGCAAACCAAGGCAAATACACATAGCATCATTTGGAGATATAATGTAACATCATGGTATCATGGCATATAGATGCATGCTAAAACATTTCTCACGGCTCAAAACATACATACACACATTCAAGATAAGGTAAACATCCACTCATGCATGAGAGAAAGAAGAAAGAGCTACCTTTATCACAATTGCACACTTTCTTCCTTGAATTTAGTTCCTTTCCTACAGCCTCACAATCACAAGAAGGTGGAACTTGTTTCCTTTGGCCTAGACACATAATATGGAAGCCAATTACACTCTTGGAGCAATTTCTAAAGCTACAAATTCATTACAAAAGCTAGGTTGTGCTTATGTCTTATTTACAGTTCTATAATGCACTTAATGAAGTAACCTTAAGAAAACATAATCTTAGCTCCACTATTTCCATCCATTTATGATTCTTAATTTCTTTTAAGCCTCTTGGACTTACCACACAATTAATTCAAAGAGCATAAATAGGTGTTGCTTCTTTAAGCCATAATATGAAACCTATAACTACATCTCACTAACAATGACTTCTAAAATTTTTCCAAGGCTTCCTCCCATCCTCTTCCATCATACATGACTCAAAATCAAGCTTGGAATAAATTAAAACTATCCCTTGGTGCTTCATCTAGCCTAGGCTGAAACTATGCACTATATGAATACCAAGTGAGTTTGCTTTGTTTTCTTGATGGAAGATACATGTGGGAAGCTTCTTAAGAATCTCTAGAGCTCATTCAAATACTCATTTAGGCTTAGGAACCCTTGAATCAAAACAGAATTTTAAGGAAACACTAGAAACCCTAACTTTTCTATCTTGAAATCTAATGGTTATTTTGTTATTTCCTTTGCATATTCTTATTCTCCTACCTCATTTTTCTAAGATTCATCCTTGGTTTGGTTCAAATTTCATTCCTCCTTGGCTGTCCATACATGAGGCGAAATGAAGGGGGAGAAGAACACAGAGATTCAAGCTTAGAAAGTAGCAAATTACCTTAGATTTCTAGCCTTTCTTGGATGCTTCTTCCTTTGCTTGGATTCTCCCTTTGAATTTCAAAATTCTCCCCTTTGTTATGCCCTTAAAATAGACCCAAAAACCTGAACAAAATCATAGAAAGAAAGAGGAGAAGGAGAAGAACAACTTTGCTAAAGGAAAGACTAAGAAATTTCATTGATTTCATACCTTTATCTTGGGTTTTTCTCCTCCCTTTCTCTCTTCTCTTGTGCGCCTAAATTTTATGGTCTCTCTCTCTATTTTTGGGCAAAATAAATTTGGTGAAGAAGGATGAAGAAGGGGCGTGGCTTTTAAAGAGTGTTCAAGAAGCTACTTGTTCACATAAATTCCAATTTTACCCTTAATTTTGGAATTTTTGTATCTAATTTGTTTTAGCTCCTTTTTAAGAACCGTCTTTTCCATCATAAAAGTTAGGTCCTCAATCTAATAAAATGCCTTTGGAATCACTCAAATCGGAGCTAAAACCTTCTCGAACAAAAGGGTTAAAGTTTAGGTAAATCGACATTAGAAAACGTACATCAGATGGGTTTTAATTGTCCCTGGACTTCCCATAATTTTTAGGGCCTTTGAGAACCTTAGAGAATTCAAAATTTTCATTTAAAAAAGCCCTCCTATGAGAATTCTAAAATTTTCCTAAAATTATGAAAATGCCATTACGTTACACATTTATTTCGTTACTTTCTGTCTGATCATTTTAGCCTTTGTTTCAGGGTGCCTCTGGGCTTCTAAATTCATTATTTAATGTCTAGATTATTATTCTATATTTTCTGGACTTTAACCAATTCATTTTAGAGGACCTACTTTGAAAACATATTTGTTTATGTCGTTTTAACGAAAATCGAACATTACATAAGCTCTCCAAACATAAGTTGGTCGGCATATTGTCCTTTTTCTGTTTAGGCTTTTCTTGCTTATAGCTTAATGTTGATTACTTAGATACATCATCTCTTTCTTGATTACTTAATGGTTCCTCAAGAGTTTTCCCATTCCTTAGTAGTATCCCTAAGGAATCCTTTAGTGAATCTTCTTTTGCTAGCATTCCAAAAATCTCTACAATTTGGTGTTCCATCTTTTGGATAGCCTTCTCATGAATTGTAAAGTTTGTCTCTATCTTTGTAACAAATCCAATGATTGACTCTTCCAAATTAAATGCTTATTCTTTTGGAGTTACATAGTATGAACATTCCAGTGCATAAGGATTATGTTGATCATATTCATTTACTAACAAGAAAATAATTTATTAGTAAATGAATATAAATAGTTAAGACACTCTCCACTATTATGTCTTAAAGATTTGTAAAAAGAACAATAAGAGAAAAGAGTAATGGTGTCTTGCCCATTTATTAGATTTCATTCCTTCCACTCCTTTTGATTGTAGTTGTCTCCTTGTGCACTTCTAAAGCTCCAAAATTGCTCACCACAAAGAGCTTGATCAAGGTACACAAGCAAAAATGTCAAATAACCTTTTCAAGTATTGTGCACAAATAAATGATCAAATTTCATAATTTATTACTAGTAATTAATTGAATTAAAAAGTATAATGATTGAAAAATCGAAAATATGGGAGTTCAATCATTAATCATTTCACTAAAGTACTAATATATATCTAGAACATTAGGTCAAAGTAGGTTGTTTTGTTTTGAAATGTATTGAGTTTAGTACAATCAAAAAATAAATTGATCTAGTTATCATGTTCAAAACATCAAGGGAATTTTTTTCAACAAAATAGATATATAAGAGTCACCTAGCTAATTTTATATCAAAACTCCATAAGAATCACTCCCAGAAAAATCATAAAGTAAGCTAAAAATTCAGATAAAATTGGAAAAACACTATATGGAAATAACTACTTTTATATAATTAAATGAATTCAAAATCTCATGAATAGTTGTACACAATACATTAAACATATATACAATCATTGCCACAAAATTTCAAAGCTTATTGTTCTAAGTATATAACAACCCTAACTCCTAATTACGCTAATTAAGTATAATCATACAATTGATAATCAATACTTAAACTTTAAAGCCAATACTAGTCTACTAATGGATAAAATATGGAGAAATTTGAACCTTTTATTAAGTAATAACCACTATTCATATAAACTAGAAGATTTAAGTTTATAGAAAATTTAATTTCTTATTTAGGACTTTCAACTCATCCACGAATGGATCTAAAAGCACAAAACTCCTATATAATATTTTACAAGACATTACTTATCATTGTCATAGCGAAAACTAGAATTTAGTAGCTAAAATAGAGGTTTAGGTACTTAGGCTGCAACTTGGGAGGATTCCGCCATGGCCAAGATGGTTACTATAACTCCTAAAAGCATCATAATACACTCATATTGCCTCCTAGAAACTTCATATCAAGTCTTAATTCACTTCTGTAATTCTATAATTAAAAATTTGGACTTACATCGTGGCCTAAGAATCCATGTCACTTAAGGCATCGATGACCACATTCACCTTTCCTGAATGATATTTTAAGGTGAAGTCTAATCCATAAGGAACTCCATCCACCTGTTTTGTCTCATATTTAGCTCTTTTTTATCAAACAAATATTTTAAACTCTTATGGTCACTATACATTTCAAATTGTGCACCATAAAGATACTGCCTCTAAATTTTAAGGATAAAGACCACGATGGCTGACTCTAGATCATGGGTCAAATAATTTTCCTAAGGGGGTTTAAGTTGCCTAGAAGTATAGGCTATTACCTTATCTTGTTGCATCAAAACACAACCTAAACCCATCTTAAATGCATCACTATAGATCATAAGATATGCCTAGCATAGTGTGGAAGTCAATCTATTCTTAAGTTCCTAAAAGGCATCTTCACACTTGACATCCCACACAAAAGGTTGGTCTTTCCCAGTCAACTTAGTCAATGGCATTGCTAATTGAGAAAATCCTTTAATGAGCTTTTTATAGTAGTTGATTAGACCTAAGAAACTATAAATTTTAGTCACTGTCTTGGGCCTCTCCCAATTTAGTATTGCCTCTACCTTACTAGGATCTACTAATATCCCTTGTTCAAATATCATATGACCTAAGAACTTCACCTCTCACAGCCAAAATTTACACTTGCTTAGTTTGGCATACAATTGGTGCTTCTTTAACATTTGAAGAACTATTCTGAGATGCTCTTCATGTTCCTCACTACTTTTTGGATAGACCAAGATGTCATCAATGAACACTACCACAAATCGGTCAAGGCATGGCTTAAAAATCCTATTTATGTAGTCTATAAAAATGGTAGGGGCATTGGTTAACCCAAATGGCATGACTAGAAACTCATAATAGCCATATTGAGTCTTAAAAGCAATTTTAGGTATGTCCTCTACTTTCACTCTAGGCTAATGGTACCTAGACCTAAGATTAATTGGTCAAGTAAATAATCAATCTTAGCCAAATGATATTCATTCTTGATGGTCACTAGTTTAATTACCCATGATCAATGCAAAGTCTCATACTACAATCATTTTTCTCGGTAAATAATATTGGTGCTTCCCATGGAGACATACTCAACCTAATGAATATGTTTTCAAGTAATTCTTTTATTTGACTCTTCAACTCAACTAGTTTAGCAAGTACCATTTTATATAGGGCTTTAGAGATTGGACCTGTACCATGAACTAAGTGAATGAAAAATTTTAGCTCTTTTTCTTTTAGAGTAGAAAACTAATCTCTTTAGAGAAAATCTCCAAGAACTCCCTAATCACAAGTATATCCTCCAACCCTTCCTCAACCTTAACATGCAAGGAAAAAGAACACAAGAAACCCTTGGCAACCACACCTAAGGTACCTTGTGGCTTAAGCAGTAGACACACAAGTAAGTTTAATCACAAGACAAGATTCAGGTATAATAGTAGGTAAGAAAATAGTTTTACAATTACAATCAAATATCATGTTATTGATTGACAACAAATCCATACCAATGATCGTATCAAGTCATGCAAAGAGATAAAAATTAGGTCCATAATGGTATAACAGCTATCCAATTATATAGTACAATTTAGACACATATCATATGTAATTACAAAATATCCTGTAAAGGTAGACATATAAATGGCAACAAGCTAATTTTAAGACCCAAAAGCTTAACGCAATCATATACGATAAATGAGTGGGTTGCACCTAAATCAAACAATGCATCTATAATATGGTTATGGCCAAGGAGAGTACCTTAAATTAGATTAAAGGATCTATTAGCCTCCTGCTACATTAGTGCAAACACCTATCCTTATACAGGTGGTTTGATAGATGAGGCTGACTCTTGTGACACTGTGTAAGTCCATGCATAGTATCCTAGTTTCCCATAATTATAGCACATAAGGTACAGTCCACTTCCATGGTTCTTCCTACACTTATTACATGATGGGGTACTTATTGAGCTTTTTGGGGGTCCTATATTTTTCTTTCGAGGAATATTTCTTAGGGGCAACCTCTTACCACAGGAGCCATTATCAATAATAGGACCCTTCTTGCCATGATCCCTGAAGGGTTCCATACTTCTATCACATTTGCCCTCTATTGTTTTCTTTCTTTTGGCCTTACTCTTCATTGAGGCCCTTTCAAACACCCTATGCTTCTCCATTAGCTCATCAAAATTATGAATCTGAAGGGGCATAATCTTATCCTTCAATTTTGGTTTAAGGCCTTTGTTAAATTTGTCAATCTTCCAAGGTTTATTATCAAACCATTTCAAATATGAGGAAAACAGGATAGTTGAATAAACTTTGTAGTATATTGGTCCACATTCATTTCACCTTGCTTAAGAAAATTAAATTCAAGTACTTTATCTGCTCTAACTGAAGGTGTAAAATAGTTGCTCTTAAAAGTAGTCTAAAATCTCTCCCAAGTCAAGGCTATCCCCTTTGACTTTAATGACCTAGATGCACTATGCCACTAGTACTCCGCCTCACCTTCCAACTTATAAATGGCTAGCCATAACTTCAAAAATTTTCTCAAGTTGCATCAGCCACCTCTTCACCTTATCAATGTCTAACTCCCCCAGAAATGATGGAGGATCCACCTCTCTAAACTTGGCCAATACAACTGAAATGCCACCTTCCCCCCCTTGGTGTCTCATACCAAAGTTTTAGCCTGAACCAACCCAATTTCCTATAGGCACATTTTGATTCTACTTGTTTATCATCTCATGCAATTGTTGCAGCACTTGAATAGTGGTAGCATGGGCCTCAACTTGCTCCTATAACCAGTCAATGATTATCCTTATAGTAGCCTTATGGGCCTCAACTTTCTCTGTCATACGGTTAGCCATTGTAGTTATGTCCTCTTGCACTTCCCTCAACATTTTCATAGTTTCAAGACATGTAGCCATAGCACCTTGCAATGGTACAAACACAATCAAAGGCTCCCCATTGAGCTACACACTCAAAGGAAAATCCAAGTATAACTTCATCCATGACATGTTTATATAGATATAAATGACATTGATAGACCATAATATTCTTCTTCTTAGCATGCATGCCTCATAATTGCCAAGTTTTCTAACTACAAAATTTAAAATTTATCTTAGTTTTTTGAACCATTACTCTGATACTAAATGTAACAACCCTAACTTCTAATCATACTAATTAAGTATAATTATATGATTGATAATTAATACTTAAAGTCTAAAACCAATACTAGTTTACTAAGGGATAAAAATGTGAGAAAATTTGAACCTTTTATTAATTAATAGCCACTATTCATATAAGCTAGAAAATCTAAGTTAATAGGAAATTAATTTCTCATTTAGGACTTTCAACTCATCCATAAATGAATCTAAAATTACAAAACTCCTATATAACGTTTTGCAAGTCATTAATTATCATTATCATAGTGAAAACTAGGATTTAACAACTAAAATAGGGGTTTGGGGACTTAGGCCGCAACTTGGGAAGACTTTACTGCAACCAAGATGGCTATTATAACTCCTAAAAGCATAAGAATACACTCATACCATGACCTATAAACTTCTTGTCGCGACTTAATTCAATTTTGTAACTCCGGAACTAAAAATTTGGACTTGTGCTATGACCTAAAGAACCTATGTCATGGCTTAGCTTGCTATTGGAACCAAAAAAGCAAAATTTCTCAATCCTCACCATGACTCAAAGTGGTTGTGCACTCTATTTAGGAATTCACAATTCTTGAACCATGGTGAGTGTAACTTACTTGGGAATGTATAACTTTCTTGAGTTGCATTGAGGCCAAAGAACCTGCACCGTGGTGCACTTTGCTTCTGTTACCCCCTAAACTCATTTTAGCCATAACTCAAAACATTTTGGCTATAACTCCACTCTCCTCTAATCCTAATCTCTTTGTTATACATTGTAACTCCTGGTTTCCGAAAAAAGGCAAAAAAAATGTGCAATTTTTAAAGGAAGTCCCCTAAAGCAAGGGGATAGTGGCCAAATAAAATTAAAGTGATAATCTAGACCCTTGAAAATAAAGATTTGATTCTTGAGTTGCTCGAAAATTTAAGCCAGAAGAGCTAAAAAAATTTGCGAAAATAAGTTTGGGGCATTTTTGTAATTTTTGAAAATTTTGAAAAACTCACACGGGGGATTTTTAAATAAAAAATTTAAGCTTTTTGAAATTCTCAAAGACCCTAAAAATCATGAGAACTCCTAAAATAGTTAAAACCCTTTCAATAAGCGATTTCAACAAAAGGTTAACTAAAACTTTGACTAAATGGTTCAAAATGGTTTCAAACCCAATTTGGGTGAAACCAAAGGTAATTTATTAGTTAGAGGACTGAAATTTTATGATGGAAAAGATGGTTCTCGAAAAGGAGTTGAAATAAGGCAAAACAGATAAACCATGATTTAGGGACTAAAATGAAAAGTTAAAAAAGTGTGTTAACTTTACTTTTTTGGCTTTTTAAATATCCAGCTACTTGCTGCAACCCTTAAACCATGATTTTCCTGATCTGAAACAGAGGAGAGCTCAACCAAGGAAGACATACAAGCAAAAAGGAATTTGAAGGAGAAAGATTTGCAAAAAGGTAAAGAAATTTATGGATTTTCAAGCACCTTCCTTCACCAAACTTATTTCTCTCATTCTCCTCTTCCTTCCTATGATTTTTATGACTCATATGGGACTGGTTTGTGGTTGGTCCAGAAGAGAGAACTTAGAAATTAAAGGAGGAGCCTAAGGCAATTGAAAAAGTGTAACACCATCATTTCTAGCTCGTACCCATTATGCCTTACATGCTCATATATATCTGGGAAGAATAAAGTGAGATCTCCCTTCCTTAGATTCTTATACTTTCTTAATAGTGTGGCAAGGTTAAAAATTCATTTAAGTGTCACATGGACCGTGTGAGCTTATTCTATATATCCTCATATTTAATTGCACCATTACAACTCATTTCAATCCCAAAAACATGCTTTTAGCCCATGGAAACCAAAAAGGGATATGAAACATGCATGTTTATTTCTGCCAGACTTGGCTTCATTTCGGGGCAAAGTTTGGAAATTCATAACTAAATCTAGAAAAATCAAAAACATGTGATCTTGGTCATTCTGGAAAGCTTAGGATGTTATCTTCATAATAAAAATATGTAGGGGTCTTAAAATCTCACACATAAAGCGTTTGACATGCGAAATCATCTGAAGGTCGGAGTGGGTCCTGCTACTGTCACAGTTTACTGATATGAACTTCAAAAATGTCTAACTAATTCCAAAAAAATCCAATACATACAAATGATACCATTATCGAAATATGTGGATGTTAACTAGAGAGGAAAAATTTCTCCAGAGCAGTTCATCAGGCCAAACTCCCGAAAATCGATGGAATAGTACCTCGGGTCAGGCAAGATGACTGATATTGGGCAGGAACTTCGAAAATGCATATCTTCCTCCCTAGACTCCAAATGAGGTGCTTCTAGTAGCTACAAGTCACTATGACTGTATAGTTTCTGCCTATAAAATTTCGTAGCCATTGGACCACGTTTGCCCCTTGGATGACACATTCCACAACTGACCAAATGAACAGTGTTTGTAAAAATCTGAATTTCTGATACCAACTTTGAAAAATCGTAGAAAATTCAACAGACCTCCAAATGACCTGATCTTTAACTTCTCAAAAAGCTCTAGACAAGATCTATTCCTATGCCAAATTTCAAGGCAAGAAGAGGTCATTTGGTTAGACTTGGATATCATGGGCAAAGTGACCAATTTCTTGTGTTAAAAGAGGGTTCCAAGGTTTCAAATTAGCTTCTTCTACTTCTAAGGCTCTATGAGCACATGAGAAAGCATCAACATGGGCTATCAAACATGGCTCAAATGTCTAACAACCCAGATTTGCAAAACTCACTCTCCCACACCAACATATACACCATGTACATAATGCCAAGACTTTGCTATTCATAACAAAACTTGCTACATCATTCAAGATGGTTCTAATTCTCATACATATATTCTAAATACATTCATTTACAAGTATTCATACTTGCTACATCATGTACATCATTAGATTACATCCCTTAACTTAACTACAAAATGGTGACAACATAATTCTTTACAATTTCTTCACCGAAATCCCTAGCTTCAAGCTTGGTGGCTCCCATCTCTTGCCTCACTTGGTCTACTTAGCATGTTAGGATGGTGGAGAGGGGGAGTGAGATTTAAAGAATCTCAATAGCTCGTCTCTCATTTACTCATACACAAAGTATGCAAACAAGTCTCACAATGTATGCATGGGCATATTAGCATGTAAAATCATAAGAAAAGCATTTTCAACATTTGAGTAGGCCATACATAACATATAAGAGCTTGCCAAACAAATAGATTAGTCTCATCCATTCACTTGTGGATTTTGGACTTGCCTCACTCATTCTTTAAGAAGTCCTTAGACTCAACCTTACTCTTGGGAGTCAACCTCACTTTTGGGAGACTCTTTACTTTGTCTCAACCAACCTTAGGGTTCTTGGCTCATCCCCACCATGGCTAAAGGGTTGTTGGCTTTTCCATACTCAAGAAAACCCAAGAAATCACATAAAACATCATTGAAATACATAGGGCCTCATCATGCTAGCATACTTTGCATGGTTCAAAACATACATACACACAAGCAAGACAATGTAAACACACATCTATACATGAGAGAAGGTGGAAAGAGCTACCTTATTGGCTAATCACAAGCTTTCCCCTTCAATTTGTCTCCTCTCTTGTTGATTTCACAACCACCACTAGATAGGAGTGCTTCTCTTGAGCCTAGACACACAAGAGTATGGAATTACTTTCTCATAGCTTAACACTTATTCACAAAGCTAGGGGTTTTTTCTAGCAAACCCTACTAAACATATAGAGCTAGGGGTTCTTTCTCTCACTAGAAATTCACCACTATTCTTCTCTTTTCTTACATTTCTCAACTCATCCCACTTTCTTTTAAGGGTTTCTTGCTCCCTCTAGGTTAGAACCAAAACCTTCTTACTCATCAACCCATAAAAAGGGAGCTTAGAGGGAGAAGAATAAAATCAAGAAGAAGGAGTATGAAGAGCTTTGAAGGTTCTTACCTTTCTTCCTTAACTTTCCTTCCTTCTCTCTTGGTTTCTCCTAGTTTCCCTCTCTCTCTTAAGCTTTTTTTCTATACTTGGACGAAGCTTAAGTCAGTTTAGAGAGAAAGGATGAGTTTGGATGTGTTAAAGAGTCAAATTCTCTTTTTTCACGCTTTTCTGGACTAACCCTCGCTATAGCGAGGCATAACCCTCGCTACGGCGAGCTCGTATCAGTCCCAGACCTCTGCCTTCGCTATAACGCACGCTACGGCAAGCAACTCCTTGGTTTTTGTATGGAATGCCCGCACTCGCTATAGCTAGAAGGCACTCTCGCTATAGCTAGACCATTTCTCGCTATAGCGAACAGGTACATTCGCTATAGCTAGGCTGTAGCTAGCAGACTTAGAAAATTTTTAGCCCTTTGAAAATTTTCAGCTTTTCTTTCCTTCTTTCTTCTTTTTCTCCTTTTGCTTCTTTTTTTTTTTTTGGTTGTTACAAAAAGCCCTTGAAAAAGGCTTGCAACAAGGTAAATTCTTTAACCTTTCATGCTTCTTTTTCTTGCTCTTCCTCCATGTCATGTTCGGCCAACCTGAGCCCAGCCAAGAGGGAGTGAATTTTGTCCAAACTAGGATAAGAAGAAGGGTTATAGAGGGTGAAGATTAAAAAGATGCCATTGAAATTGAATAAGAAGTATTAGATTGTAAGTTAGCAAACCTAGGGATTTAATTGCACTTAGGCCAAGATAAAGCTTCCTAGTAGTAATTTAAGTTGTCTAAGGGTATATATGAGTTCTCACAACATCTAGGAAGCCTCTTAAGTGCCATTCCCTATAAGAAAAATTGAAGAAGTCCATGGGCTCTAAACTAAGAGCATGTCTCGGCCAAACCATGATGAGGCACTTAAGGAGTGTTTTAAAATTTTCTAAGGCTAGAAAGGGACTAAACATGATAAAAGAACACCAAAGGAAGTTTTAGAATAAATTTAGAAACCATATCTTGTGAGATGGAGGTGTAGGCTCTATAATAAGATATAAAGAAGTAACTTATAGCTAGGCTTCTTGAATTAAATTTGTGATAACTCTAAGAAGTTTAAATGGAGTCAAGAGACCTAGATTGAATGAAAAATAGGAGCCAAGATCCTAAATCTCAATGGTTGCTTCATTGTGTCTTGTATGGAACCATAATGAAGTATATGAGAAAGTAGCATAAAATAGAGCTTGTGAGAAGCTAGAGCTTGTTCTAGCTATTGAAATACATCCCATTTGATGTGTCTAGGCCAAGAGAATCAAGTGCTACCTAATTCCATGAGCTTGACTGAAAAGGGGAAGACAAGTTCAAGGGAAAAGTGTGTGACATTGACTTCAAGGTAGCTCTCTAACTTTTCTCACATACATGGCTTGGATTTTTGCTTATCTTTAGGTGCTTGTGTGTATGTTTGAACTATAAAATATGTTTCTAGATATTGCTTACTTTCTATAGTACCATTATGCATCTTAAAATGAGTTTATGAATATATTTTGGCTTAAATGGGTATAATGATGCCAAAAGTCCCTTAGCATGGGTGAGGATGAACCAAAAGTCCCTAAGATTGGATAAGACAAAGCCAAAATTCTCAAGAAGAGTGAGGCTTGGTCAAAAGTCCCTTGAAAATGAGTGAAACAAATCCAAAAGTCCCTAAAAAGTTAGGTGAGGCTAGACCAATGCCCTTGAAAGTTATGTTTGATATGTGTACATTCACATGACCAAGAAAATGTTTTATATATGTTCATGAGAAGCTTGTATGACATGCATGCATTCTTTGATATATATATATATATATGTATCCATTATGTATATTTGAAAAGGTAAAGAGTTATTAAGATTCTTTGAATCTCACTCTTTCCCTCCATATGCTTAATCATGTCTAGGTGAGCTAAGTGGACTAAATAATGGAGGCTAAATGTCTTAAAGCATGACACTTTAACAAAGGAGTAGAGAAATAGGCATTTTGATGCCAAGAATTGTATCCATGTGATGTATATGACATGTAACCATTTGAACAAGTTTAAATGTATACAATTATGATGTATGTATCAATCTTGAAGCCAAATGAATGTATATATAAGAGATTGACATCCTAGCACCCTTATATGCATGTGTATAAATGTGAGTGGTATGGTGAGAATGCGTTCCATGGTGATTTGGATCATTTGGCATGCTTTTATATATTGTAATTATGCTTTTAGACATGCTCAAGTGGTTGTGGAAAGGTAAGAAAAGCATTTGGTACTTTAAGAGCCCACTTTGAACTTCAAATGTGACCAATTTGTGTGCTAAACCAAAGTCTAACCAAATGGATGAGTTTTGCATAAAATTTGGCCAACAAGTAGGTCTCATCTAGAGCTTTTCACAAAGCTAAAGAGAACTCAATTTGGAGCTCTAAAGAATTTATTATAGTTTTTCAAAGTTGGCCAAATTATGCAGAAAAGGTATGTGTACTATTCATATGGTTAGTTTGCTTCTCTGTATCATGTGTAGGCCAAACGAAGTCTAGTACTCATGAAATTTGACAAAAATAAACTAAATATTATAAGATTTCCACAGCTACTGAGATTACCTCATTTGGAGCTCTATGGAAGGAGAACTGAATTTTTAAAGTTGCATGATAGTATCAGTAATGCAACTCGACCTTTGATACTATTCCATCAATTTTCGTGGGCTAAATGCCATTTTGTTAATCTAAAAATATTTTTAGTCATTAGTTAACATCTAGAGCTTTCTTGAAAACTATCATATGTATGATTTTGATTTTTCTAGAATTAGTAATGAATTTTCAAAATTCACACCAAATAGGTGTAACACCATATTCATTAAACTCATCTCACATCATTTTGAGGCTCACTTCCTTGAATCATATAAGTTTTCCAAAGAAAAGCCATTAAATTGTTTAATTAAATTGCATTACATCATGGATAAATTTTTCACTCCGTGTCTCGTGGACCATATGAACTCATCCATCTCATTTTCATATTTAAATACACAAATAAAACTCAGAACCATCTCAAGAAGTGGCCAAGAACTCGAGTTCATAGAGTATATACATAAAAATAGCATGTGCAACCTCGAGTTGGTATTTCAGCTTTCTGTTATGAATTTTGAAAAATTATAACTAATTCTAGAAAAATCAAAATCAAACACATTATACCATTGTGGAAAGTTACAGACATCTACTTTATGTAAAAATAAGTCCAGACGACAACAAGGACGTCTAGTACTGTCATAGAATTTCAAAATTTTATATCCCCCTGTCATAGAACTTCATTTGGCCCTTGAATGATACAGAAGAAGAAACTGACCATATAAACAGTAACTATACTAGAACAACTGAAATTTGGTAACTTTAAAAAATCATAATTAATTCTACAGAGCTCTAAATAATCTGGTCTTTATTTTTCCAAAAAACTCTAAATGAGATCTATATGTATGCCAAATTTCATGGGCAAATTCATTCATTTGGTCAGATCTTAATATTGGGTTCCAAAATGGTTATTTTTATGTCTTCAATGAGTCTCAAATGGTCCAAAACAACTTTTAAAACATCCATGGCCACTTGAGCACGTGGAAAAACACCAAAATGGTCTACTAAACATGTCTCAAAGGTGCATTAACCCAAATTTCACAAATTCACACTCTCACCTCAAGGTATACACAAGAATACATAAGCTAGTTCTTGCCATTCAATGTCCAAATCATGCCATATCATCCATATGGTATCAAATCTCATTCATACAACAAATATTCATGTAATTACATATGTTCATAAGCTTATACATCATATACAATATTGGATTACATCATATGCCATTCATATAGCTACAAAATGAACAATTTCACATACTTTGTTGTCAATCTCCTTCCTTTATGTTTAATGGCTTCCATTCCTTGGCTCACTTAGACCACCTAGTCATGTTAGACAATGGGGGAGAAAGGAATGAGATTCTAAGAATCCCAATAGCTCTTCTCCCTTTCAATCATACATAAAAAATATAATCCCAGTCTAAAAATGCATGCATGGATATCATGGAACATGTAATCATTCATGGAATATTTCTAGCATTCAAGAAGTCATATGAAACATACATAGACTTGCCAAGCAAGTGGTTTAGCCTCACCTAATCTCTTTGGGGGATTTTGGACTTGCCTCACCTATTTTCTTAAAGGCTTTTAATTAAGCCTTACTCTTGGAAGACTTTTAACTTTGTCTCAACCATTCTTAGGGACTTTTGGCTCATCCTTACCCTAGCTAGGGGACTTTTGGCTTTACCACACTCAAGCAAACCAAAGCAATTTCACAAAGTATCATTTGGATGCATAACATAACATCATGGTACCATGGCATCTAGACAATTGCTAAAACATTTTTCATGGCTCAAAACATACATACACACATTCAAAGACAAGATAAACATCCATTCATACATGAGAGAAAGAAGAGAGAGCTACCTTTGTTACAACAACACACTTTTCTCCTTGAACTTGGTTCCTCTCCCTTAGCCACACACTCATAAGAAGGTAGAACTCGATTCCTTTGGCCTAAACACGTTACATGGAAGCCAATTACACTCTTGGAACAATTTCTAAAGCTACACATATACTTGAAAAGCTAGATGGCTCAAATGGTTCAATTATGGTTCCATAAGGCAAATGAAGCGACCTTGGGAAAACATAATTTTAGCTCCATTCTTTCCTTTAATTTATGACTCTTGACTTCATTTATACCTTTTGGAGTCATCACATAATTATTTTAAGGAACCTAGGTAGATGTTGCTTCATTATGCTATAATATGGAACCTATATGTCCATTACACTTTCTAGGCTTTCTAAAATTTTTTCAAGGCTTCCTCCCATACTCTCCCATTATACATGATGCAAAACTAAGTTTGGAAGAAATTAAAACACTCCCTAGATTCATGAACTCCTTTAGGCCAAGGCTACGCTTTCAATTGGCACCAATGGAGTTTGTTTGATTTCTTTTATGGGAGAAGCATGTGGGAGCTTCCTTGATGCCTTAGGGACTCACACGAACTCTTAGACACCTTAAATCATGGCTAGGAAGCTTCCCACAAACCAAGGTACAAGTGAAACCCTAAGCTAGATATCTTGCAAATTAATGGTTCTTTCCTGGATTTCTTTGCATATACTTGTTCCTCACACTCCATAACCCTTGGTTCCATCAAGAACACATCAAGAAAAACTCTCCTCCTCACTTTCTTTCTCTAGACCAAAGCTTAAATGTTTTGAAAACACAAGATTTTGCAAGTGTTTCAAGTAAAGTCTTACCTTAAAACGGAGCTCTCTTCACATAAATTATTTTCCACTGGTTAGTTTCTTGAAAAGAGTTCCCTTTTGGCTTAGGTCAGACCTAAATCTTCATGTTTTCAACAAAAGAAAACCACCATTAGAGAGCTCTTAGAGAGAGAAACAACTTTCCTAACTGGCGCGAGATGAAATGAGGCTGTTTACTTACCTAAACGGAAGCTTAAACTTCTTTTCTCTCTCCCCTCTTAATGACATGCCATGGCTGCTCAAATTTCTGCAAATGGAAGCTTGGAGAAGGTGATGAGGTGTAATCTTACTTAAGAAGCCTCTTTTACAATTTTTTAAAATGATCATTTTACCCCTACTTGCCTGTTTGCTCCATTTAGGTCAATTTCAACTCCTTTTTTAAAACCATCTTTTCCATCATAAAATTTAGGTCCTCTAATTCATAAAGTGCTTTTGGTTTCATCCAAATTAAATTAAAAACCTTTCCAAATGAACCAGTCAAAGTTTGGTTCAATTGACACTCTAAAATATAAACTGAAAGGGTTTAAACCATTATAGGGGTTCCTATGGTTTTTAGGGCTTCTGAGAACTCCAAGAAACTCATTTTTTCCATTGAAAATTTCTTTCTTTGAGTTTTCTAAAAAGTGCCCAAAATTACAAAAATGCCATTACATTTCGTTGTATTTTTGTTAAATTCTATCTAATTATTCTGACTTCGGTTTCAGGGCACCTCTGACGTTGGATCATTATTATTTGAAGTCTAGAATATTATTCTAATTTATTGGACCTCCAATCATTCTATTTGGAGAACTTCTCTTTGTATCCAGTGAATTACATACGTTTATGGAGAAATTAGGCATTACGTTTCTCAACGTTTACAGAGGTACCGAATGTTACAATAGCTGTGATCTAACGCCCAGTATGTTGTAAAAATACTTAAACAGGCCGGTTTGAAAAGAAAGTCCCATGAGATGAGTGATTCAATGCCAAATAAAATTTGGATAAAATTGTAAATAATAAAAAATGAGGATTTGAGCCTTGAGTTGCCCGAAAACTAAGGTCAGAGTGATTCAAAAAATTTACCAAAAGGCTAGTGGTATTTTCATAAATAAGTGCAAATTTGGAAAAACACCTAGGAGGGCAATGGAAATTTTGAGTTGTTCAGGGTTCTTAGAGACCCCAAAAACCATGGGAAGCCCTGAGACCAGTAAAGCCCCTCCGGTGTACTCTTTCTGACATTAGTTAACCCAAACTTTGACAGATTCGTTCAAGAAGGTTTTAGCTCTAATTTGAGTGATTCCAAAGGTATTTTATTAAATTGGGATCTAAATTTTATAATGGAAAAGACGGTTCTAAAAAAGGAGCTAAAATGAAGCCAAACCAGAAATGCCATTATGGAAGGGTAAAAATGGAAACAAATTACACAAAGCTTCTAAATGCTCCTTTTAAATCCACGTTCAGCCTCCCCCTCTCTAAATTGACTTTCTTTTGCCCAAATCTCAGAAAAGGAGCTACTGTCTTAGGCGCACAAAGAGAGAGAATTTTGGAGGAAGAAAAGCGAAAGGAAAGGTGAGAAAGTGTAAGATTTTTATGCTCCTTCCTCTTGAAACTTCATCCTCCCCTTCTTCCTTCATCTTTCCATGGTTTTAATGCAATTTTTGGTGCTGATTTAGGTCCAGATCAGAGGAGAGAAATTCAAAATTTAAGGAGGAGGAAGAGGGAAGAAGAAGGGCTCTTGAAGGAAGCTTAATTTCAAGGTAGTTTCTCTTTCCTTGTTACTTCTTTTTCTCCTTCTCCTCTTCCATGGTGGGATGGCTCAAATAGAACCATGAAGAGGGAAGAGTTTCTGTTTTATAATCCAAAGGAATCTATCAAACTAAGCCATGGGAAGATGGATTACATCAAAGAAATGCATGAAAGGCTAGTAAAACTCAAGTTGAAAAAGTGTAGGGTGCTTGAACATAGTTTAAAATCTGGGTTGATTCAAGACTTCTCCATCATATGTGAGTGTTTGTTTGAATTTCTAAGACTCCTAGGGAGCCTCCCAAGTGCCCCATCCATTAAGAAAAAATCCCAAACTCCATGGGTCTTTAATGGAAGTATAAATCAGTCAAGACCCTTAGAGATAGCTAGGGGATGTTTTAAATGGTTCCAAACTTGATTTGGGACTTTATATGATAAAAGAAGATAGAAGAAACCCTTGGAAAAAATTTAGAAGCCTTAGGTTGGGAGATGAGGTAATGATTTCCATAATGCAACCTTATGAAGCAACATGGACCTAGGTTTGTGAAAGTGAGTGTGTGATGGCTTCAAGGACCTTAAATGAGGTCAAGAGGTCTAAATATGGCAAGAGAATGTAACCAAGAATTCTTTTTGTGATAGTTTCTTCATTAGGTCATTAATGGAACTGTAGTGTAACAAATAGAACAAAGTGTAGTCTTAAGAGTGAGTTGGATGTTATAACTTGTTCTAAGAGTATAATTAAGTGTTGTTTATTATGAATAGGCCAAGGAAATCCAACCCCACCTCTTTGTGTTTGTGGAACCGAAAAAGACAAGGAACAAGCAAAGTAAGGCTTGAATTTGCACCAAAGTAGCTCTCCACCTTTTCTTGTTGCATGTGTCATTGTGTGCTTGTGTGTATATTTATATGTTTGAGACATGCCACTTGATGCTATGTTGCTATTTTGGTACCAATATGCTTTCTTGAATGTCTTTGAATTGTGGAAATGGCTCACAAGGGTGAGGTAGTGCCAAAAGTCCCTTAATGTGGGTGAGGAGATGCCAAAAGTCTCATGGCATAGGTGAGACAAGGCCAAAAGTCCCTTGGATGGGTGAGGCTAAGTCAAAAGTCCCAAGAACCAAGAGTGAGATAATCCAAAAGTCCTAGAAATGGGGTGAGGCTAAACCAAAAGTCCCTAGAGCTTATTCTTATGCTTGATATGAGTTTGTGACACAAAAATATGAAAGTGGAATGCTTTATGAATTGATTGATTGCATACTTGTACCTTTGACATGCTACATGCCTTGAAAATGTGCTTGGATAAGTGTATGAGCTATTGAGATTCAATGAATCTCACCCCCTCCTTTCTCTCATCTCATATGATCTAGGTAGAGTCGAAGATCCAAAGGATAGAAGCCAAGGAGCTTAAATCTCCATCTTTTAGTAAATCTTTCCATTTTTGATGTACTAGGATGTCTAGAATGTCAAAGTATATATGTACATATTATTTTTGAGCCATGACACTTTGAACAAGTATAAAACTATGTAAACTTAGTGTATGTATCAAGAATAAAATTTAATGAATAGAATTATGTATTTTGACCACTTGGGAGCCCACTTATGCATGTTTGTTTATGAAAGTGGCATGGTGAATTTGAGTTGCATGAGGATGCGGACCTTATGAGAGGCTCATTTATGCTTTTGAAGTTGCTCAAATATGTGTGAAATAATAGATGACTCATTTGGACCAAATTTGCCCTTTTATTGGAACCAAAAGTGCCATAATTTTGAGCTATGGCAAAGTTTGACCAAATGACCTCTTTTTGACTTGAAATTTTGCATGCAATTAGATCTTGCCTAGATATTTTTAAGAAGCCAAAGATCAGATCATTTGGATTCTATGGAATTTTCTATGATTTTTCAAAGTTGGTATCAGAATTTAGGATTTGCACACAGTACTGTTCATTTGGTCAGTTGTGAAATTGTGTCATTCGAGGGGCAAACGTGGTCCAATGGCTACAAAATTTTATAGGCAAAAACTAGGCATTCACAATGACTTGTAACAAATAGAAGCACCTCATTTAGAGGTTTGACCTAAGAGATATGAATTTTTGAATTTATGGAACAGTAATAGTAGTGCAGTACGACCTGAGTTACTGTTCCATTCAATTTCAGTGTCTGAACGTGCTTTCTCTAGTATGAGTCTATTTTTACCATAAATTTAACATTCATATATTTCTAAATTGGTATCATTTGCATGGATTGGATTTTTTTGAATTAATTGGACATTTTCAAAGTTTATAGCAGACACTTGCATCAGTACCAGTAGCTGTCCAAACCTTTTCCCCTTTTTGCATGTCAAATACTTTCTGTGTTATGTTTCATGGCCTAGAAATATTTTTGGCATAAATTAGACATGTTTATCTTTCCAAAATGGCTAATAATGCATTATCTCAATTTTTCTAGAATTAGTTATGAATTTTGAAACTTCATATTAATAATCTGAACCAATAGTCCAGACAACAGGGACCTCAGTGGCATTTTGGATGTCAAATGTTCTTCCCTTAATGATTCATGATCTGAAATTATTTTTACTATAGGGTAGACATCTAGAGATTCCTAGAATAGCAATGTTTGTTGGGTTTCACTTTTTGTGGATTTAGTTATGAATTTCTGAAGTTGTGACAGAAAAACTGAAATTCTGGCCGAAAATAATAGTGTGAGTTTGATGCTTCCCTTTGAATTCTACAAGTTGTGGACTAAATTTGGTTATGTAAATGAGTTGTATGTATGTAATTAAATATGAGAATATGATGTATAAGCTCATATGGTCCGCATGACACCGAATGAAATTTTCATACGCTACGCAACGCGAAATAAGGCATTATTTTAATGCCATTTTCCATTCCCTTTTGTGCAATTCATCATGTGAGACTTAGAAATGATAGGAAGTAAGCTAGAAATATATGGTGTTACATGTGATAATTGACCCAAGAGCAACTTCCCATTTTTTTGGTGTATGGTTCCAAATCTGTGGTGTATGAGATGAAATGTGATATTTCTGAATTGCATGGATATGATATGGATGGAAAATGATATTGATGAGTTCATATGATGCCTAAAGCTAAGAATCATGTATATGACTTCCCAATTATGCAAACTTTCCAAGTATAAAAGTATAGCTTTTCTTGCAAGTATGCACCAATATGCTAGTTACATATTGGGATAGCCTATGTATCCATTGTGTGAGAGTTAAGAGGTTAAGGTATTACATACATTCCCAACCATTTGCCACTAACTTTAATTGAATCCTAAGGCCCTTCTTGGCTAAAACACATGGTTTTACTAGCACATAATCTCTCATAGACCTTAGATTATGGCGTTATATCACTTAAAGGTCCAAGGGTTAATTGAATCTATCGAATCATATATTTTATCAGCAGCCTCACCAATATGATAGAAAATGGCTTATAAAACCTCAAGTGGTAAATTTAAGTGCATAATTTCAAATTAACTAACCTAAGACCACTTAGAGCAAGTTTTAATGGACTAATTAAAGATGTTCCTCCCTTCAAAGCTCTAGGGAAACCTCACAAACAACTTATGACTATGGTATAACTTCATTCCCCACACAAGGCATATGTGTGTGTGTGTGTGTGTGTATACACATATTAGCATAAACTCCATATATCAACATTTAGGCTAGTCATTCATATAATAATGAAATCCTCATTCATAAATTAGCCATTCAAATTGCATACATTTATAGAAATCCATATTAGATCAGCATTAGGAATATACATTAGAATCCACGTAATTTAAAATCTAGCTTCCTAATGGATTATATCCTTGGGTACAAAAATATTAAAATAGCTACACTTGACAATATAAATACATCATGATTATAACACCCTAAAATTAATTAAGAATAATTATGATGCATTAAGGAATTATTATGGGGTTTTAGGGAGATTAAGGAAAATAAGGATTTCTAAAAAAATAGATTTATTTTAAACCTTTCAAGACAATAATCATTTTTTAAATTATGGTTATGGGTCTAATTAGTGAAACTAATTAAGTGAAAGTGGATATTTAATATTTAGACTCTATGATCAACTCATGTATGCTAAGGACCATTATTAGAAGCCCAACTTTATTATAATGTGGCACAACTTCATTAAACCTAATGAATATTGGTCTAGTGCTGAAATAGATCAAACCATGGGTAATATTGGGCCCAATGGACCAGCCTACTTACTCTAAAACCCTAGGAGACTTATTATTTCATTATTTGGGAGCTAAAGTTTAAAGGGTTTGTAGAACAAAGAAGCCATTCTCACACTTCAGAAGAAGGACTAGGGTTTTTCTGCATTCTTCCACCATTTCTTACTTCTAGAGAAAAATTTGACCAAGGTAATCTATATAAAACTTGTAATACCATAAGTTTCTAGCCTTTCTCATGCAATTCATATGCTTCATACCATGCATTTCTTAAAAATTACAAGAAATGGTATATAAATAATGCATTTAATTCGCGTTACGCTACGTATGAAATTTCCATTCGGTGTCTTATGGGCCATGTGAGCTCATATATCACATTCTCATATTTAATTACATAGATAAAACTCATCTCCATCATCAAAAGTGGCTTACAACTCGTGGGAAGTAAGAGAATGCATAAACTCCTTAGTTGCATTTTCAGACAGAATTTTGCCTTTTCTATCACAAATTTTGGAAAATCATAACTAATTCTACAAAAATCAAACTCATACATTCTTAGCCATTCTGGAGAGCTACACATGTCTACTTTATGCTAAAAATATGGCTAGACCATGAAACACCACACAAAAGACGTTTGACATTCGAAAAGGTGCAGAGGTCTAACTGGCTATTGGTACTATCACAACTTTCTATCATGAACTTCAAAAATGTCCAATTAATTCCACCAAAATCCAATCCATATGAATGATACTAATCTAAAAAGCTACAGATGTTAGCTAGAGGAGAAAAATAACTCTAAACCAGTCCAAGCACGTCTAGATCTCAAAACTTAATCAAACAGTAACTGAGGTAGGTTGGAGTTCTTGATATTGGATAGATTTTTTAAAAATTTATATCTCCCTCTCTAGACATCCAAATGAGGTGCTTCTATACAAGTTGCTAGGAGTGTCTAGTTTCTTTGTATAAAATTTCTTGGCAATTAGATATCATTTGGGCCCTGTGTGATAGATTTAATTTTTGGACCATTATGAACAGTGACATGACCAAAACCAGAACATTTTCTAACTTTGAAAATTCACCAAATATTCTTTAGACCTTCAAAAATTCTGTTCTTTAGCTTCCTAAAAATCTCTCAACAAGCTCTAATTTCATGCCAAATCTTAGATCAAGAAGATTTCATTTGGACAAAAAGTGATATAGGGTTCCATTATAGTCAATTTTGGCTCCATATAGGATACCAAAATGTCCAAATGGCTTTCCTTGGGGTTTGGCACCTCTTGGGCAAGTCTAAAAGCATGATTAGGACTTGTGTGAATAGCCCAAATGATCCCAAATCTCATGCATCTCATTTTGGCTATTCCACTTCCATTCATACATGAAATTTCAAAATACAAATTGCCATTACATGACCAAAATGAGTATTTCCATACATATAACCCTAGCTCTCATTTATATATAATACATTAACATAATTATACATGCTTATAATATCATAGGTCATATACAACTATAGATTTCATCAATTGCTATACATAAGGTCTTAAAGTAACAATTTCAAGACACTTTGATGTCATGCTCTCATCTTCAAGATGGTTGGCTTCCATTATCTTGCTCTTTTACCCACTTAGCATGTTAGAACATTAGAGAAGAGGGGATGAGATTCAAAAAATTGCAATAGCTCATCTCCCATTCAATCATACATAAAGCATGCAAAACAAGTCTCACAAATGCATGCATGGCATATGGACATGTGCAATCATTTAAGAAGCATTCTTAGCATTTGAAAAAGTCATACATAGCATACATAGGCTTGCCAAGCAAGTGGATTGGCCTCACCCATTTACTTGTGGATTTTGGACTTGCCTCACCTATTCTTTAAGAGGTTCTTGGACTCAACTATACTCTTGAGAGTCAACCTCACTTTTGGGAGACTCTTTACTTTGTCTCAACCAATCTTAAAGGTTCTTGGCTCATCCTCACCATGGCTAAAAGTTCTTGGCCTTACCACACTCAAGCAAACCAAGGCGAACATTATAAACATCATTTGGAAAATATAATGCATCATCATAGCACCATGGAGTAAGAGCTCATGCTAGGACATTTTTCATGGCTTGAAATACACATACACACATTCAAAGACAAGTAAAGTAAGCAATCATGCATGAGAGAAGGCGGAGAGAGCTACCTTGGATACAATGACACACTTTTTCTCTTGAATCCAAGCTCCCTCTTTCGGCCACACACACAAAAAAGTGTGGGGATGTTTTCTCTTGGCCTAAACACAATTTATGGAAGCCAATTAGGTTCATGGAATTAATTCTAAGGCCATACAACTTGCTTAGACACTAGCTTGACCTATAAACCTCATTATGGTTCCATAAATGCACCTAATGAAGTAACACCCCTCAATTAAATTCTAGGATCCATTCTTCCCTTTTAAATATGATTCTTGACTCCTTTTGAACCTCTTGGAGTCATCACAGAATCAAAACTAAGAACCTAACTACATTTTGCTTCTTTAGGTCATATTATGGAACATAAAGCATCATCTCACTTTCTATGGTTTCTAAATTTTTTTCAAGGCTTCCCCTCATTTTCATTCATCATATATGACTCAAAAATGGGCTTAGAAAAATTTAAAACTCTCCCTAGCTACCCTAACCTCCTTAGGCCAAGACCATGAAACTTAATGGCCTTTATGGACTTTGCTTTGTTTTCTCAAGGGGAGATGCATGTGGGGAGCCTCTTACAGATCTTAGGAACTCAATTAAACTCTTATTTAAGCATAGGAATCATTGTATAAAATCAGATTTCATAAGGTACACTTGAAACCCTAGAAATTGCATCTTGAAATTTCATGATTTTTTGTTAATTCCCTTTGCATATTCTTAATCTCCACACTTTTTTTCCCTAGAATCACCCTTGGTTCTACCTAAAAATCCAACCCTCCTAGGGTTTCTTGAGTGGGACGAAATGGTGGAGGAAGGGAAGGAAGAGATATCAACCATGGAAGAAGAAATTACCTTGTTTTCTTGCTTTTCTCACTTGAATCTTGCTTTCTCTTAGCTCCTCTCTTCAAATCCGATTTTTCCCCTAAGTTTCTCCCTTAAAACATATTTGTAAACTCTATTTTAATCAAAGGAAATAAATGAGAATGGAGAAGAGGAGGTTTGGATGGAAGAAAGCATGAAAAACTATCAAGAAACTATACCTTAAGCCTTTGATTTCTCCTTCTTCTTCTCTCCCTTTGGTGCCCCTAAACCCTAGCCTTCTTCTTTGAATTTGGGCAGAAAAATATGAGACTAAATGAGGCAGAGAGTGGGGAGCCTCCTATTTATAGGTGGAGGAAAATGGCTTTTTCAAAAATTTTCATTTTATCCTTCGTTCTTAGTATTTTTGTTTCTCCTTTGTTTTAGCTCCTTTTTTAGAACCATCTTTTTTATTATAAAATTTAAGTTCCCAATTTAGTAAAATGCCTTTAGAATCACTCAAATCAGAGCTAAAATATTCCCGAACAGATCTATCAAAGTTCAAGTATACTGACATTAAAAAACGTCCACCGGAGGGGCTTTAGTTGTCCCGAGCCTTCTCATGGTTTTCAGGGCCTCTGAGAACCCTAAGAAACTCAAGACTTTCATTTAAAATGCCCTCCTATGTAAATTCCAAAATTTGCTCAAAATTACGAAAATGCCATTACGTTTCATAAGTTTTTTGTCAAATTTCATTTCTTCATTCTAGCTCTATTTTTCTTTCCATCTGAGCCTGAGATTCTCATTTTTAGGAGTCTAGAATGCTTTCCAAATTTTTTGGGACCTTAACTAAGTCATTTCAGGGAACTTCTTTTTGTATCTGGTAAATTTCGTTCGTTGATGGAGAAACCATATGTTACGTTTCTTACGGTTTCTCTCATTTTCAGAGAATCAGATGTTACAAAACTTATTCCTCTCATTCTCCTTTACATTTTGGTCAGGTTGTTTGTCATTTAGAAGATTTTTATCTTCTTCTCAAATCTAAACTTTGTTATTTTGATGGGTTCTTATTGATTTTTGGAGGTGGAGGTTAGGAGAACTGTTAGGTGGATATCTCTTCCTCAATTTGATGTATTTTTTGCTAGTTATTGGCCCTAATAGCTGACTTATATTATGGATTTTGATTTTATGCAAAAATATCCAAAATTTGGAGTGAAATATTGTGGTTTCTAGTATGGGTCCTCAAGTCCTTATTTGGGACTCTTTGGTGGTTGGGTAAGTGATTCATATTTAGCTTATAATGAGTAAATTCCATGGTATCTGATTTATGTTGTAATTAGTGACTAAGAATATGCTTTGATTTAATATAAAACCTCTAGAATGTAGAAACTTATTTTGACTTTAGAACTTTACACTATTAAATAAGGTAATTAGGTTAATTTTAATTTCTTGTATATGTTCACTTTATTCTTATATTTGTTGCACATGTATAATTTTGAAATGCTAAATGATTGATTGATTGCTTGACTTGTTATTTTGGGACCCTGAGTGAGTCTTTGGTGGAACTATGGTGCAACTACCACCCATGCATTATGCTTCAATTTGGCACTAAGTTGTGATCAGACTCTAGCATGCACTGAGCCATGAGTGTGCTCGATAGGGTGTTGGCATCATGGACAGGCCTTTCCCTATGTTAGTAACCATTAATATGTTGTGTATAATTTCTAATATAGGATCGTAGTCACTAGTAGCTCAATAGTTCATTTGCTAATATGATAGACAATTATGATGCTTATTTGATTAAAATGCATTTATGTTGATTAATTTGTGCATATGTATGGAATTTCCCTTTGGTTACTAAAATTCATATCTCATCTCATTTCGTAGGCTAATAATTTTAGGTGAAGCTTCCTTGGATAAAGAAAAGGGGAAGCAAGTGGGCAAACATCCCTTGGCTTAAGCCATGTGTGGGACTCCTGCACTTAGGAGGCTTTGGATTGTATAGATGCTAATTTTGTTTAACTTTTATTGTATAGCATCATGTTGCATCCATTTTTGCCAAGTGTAGGTATTTTGACATTTTGTAACTTGGGATACAATTCCTTTGATTAGGCTTTAATTTACATGAGTATTGATGTAATGGCATTATTGACTAATTATGGATTAATATGTATGTATGGAGCTTAAATGATGTTTTTAAATGAGGATGTTGCCGTCACATGAAAACATAATTTGAATTTTTATTTCGTATAAGTCTTTACTGATAGCTTTTCCATGGGTGTGAAATGGGTAGGATAGCATAGTCATTTGAGGTTAGGAGTAAGCCTACATGATCCATTAAAACTTGTATAAAGTAGTTTGTGTTCAACTGGTAGGGAATAACACCAATTGAGGTAGTCATTTGAGACTTCACATTCCTTCTTTCCATCATAGAGGGAAATTTACTAATATAAATAAATCCTTGGTTGCCTTAATCCAAACTTAGGTTCCTAAGTTATGGAAATTGATAAATTGCTGAGTACTAGGGGAATTTACTATACCAAGACTCTGTATTTTATCTTACAAAGACCTTTGGTATGAATTAGAGAGAGATATAAGTGAGTAGAAATAAACTATAAGGAGTTAAGAACCAGAGAAGGGTTGAGCCATGGCTAAAACTATTTAAGTTATGGCCAAGACTCTTATAGAATTGAGGAGCTACATGGTGCAATGTGTTTCACGGCAGCATAAATAAAAAATTTTGCCCAGGGAAGGTAACAAAACCTAACTGTACCATAGTGCAACATAAAAATTTTTGGGAAAGCTAATCCAATAACTCATCCTGCCATGGCATGAGGAAAGCTAGCCATGGTAGAATTCGAGAAATTTTGAAGGTCCAGAGGGTAAGCTTACCGCAATGCAAGAAGCTCAAGTCATGGCAAAAGAGGAGAATTTTTCATTTCTATGTTCCAATAGCTGGTTAAGTCATAGCGTAGGTACTTTAAGCCATGGCACAAGATTAAAAATTGTGTTCCAGGGTTTTAAAAACTAGTTTAGGCATACCAATATTGCTTTACGTCGCGGCTTGAGTCTCCTAACTCCTATTTTAACTTAGAAACCTTGGTTTTCACTATGGTAATGACATGTATTGACTTGTAAACTAATGTAAATGAGTTTTATGCTTCTTAGAATTAAATATGAATGGAATGGAGATTTGATAGGAGAATTTTAGTGTCCTTTAGTTATGAATCTTTTACTTACCTATTTGGTGATTAGGAATAATTAAAAAGGTTCAAAATTTCTCATGTTTTCATCCATTAACAAACTATTAACAACATTTAACCTTAAGTGCTCATGTTTAAGGGACTAATTAAGCTTAATTAATGTGTGTTGAAGTTAGGGTTGTTACAATGATGCTATGCAAAATAAGTTACAAAAAGTTTAGTATGTACAATAAATTAAGCCTCTAAGTGCAGAGTTCCCACATAAGGTCTTAAGCTAGGGCTAGTCATCCATTAGCTTTCCCTTTTCCTTGACCGAATAACCTTCACATGAAATTGTCAACCCATGAAATAGGGTGAGATGTAATTCTCAGTAACCACAGGGAATGTTCCATACATATGAGCAAATTAATCAACATGAATGCTGTAACACTTCGACATTAATTAAGGATAATTATGATTAATTAGGAGTTGATATGGATTTAATTAAAAGAATCAATTAAGAGAGGTGGCCATTAATTTAAGCATTATGATTTATTTAAGTAAGCTTGGAGCCTAATATAGAAGCCTAATTATGCCATGAGCTCAGTAAGAACCCAATACCAGTTTTCTTGTAGGCCTAACTTAAAATTTCTAGAAGCCTAAAAACTTAGAAGTGAATTTAAGTGAAATAAGAACTGATTTAACCTTACCCCAAACTTGGGGAAGTGAGTCCAAATAGGTCTTAGGCTATTAGATCAACATATTCTACCCTTAACATTAAAATTTGATAGCCTAACCTAATGAACCTTGGCCCAATTCTAAAAATAAATCAGACCATGGGTAATATTAGGCCCAATAGACTAACCCACTTACTCTAAAACCCTAGGGGACTTATCATTTCATTATTTGGGTGCCGAAGTTTGAGGGTTCTGTAGAACAAAGGGAGAAATTTCGCACATGTGAGAAGGTGGTTAGGGTTCCTCCTCTTCAAGGCTCTGATTTTCAAATTTAGAGCAAGATTTAGCCAAGGTAACTTATATATAAGTTAACCCTCTCTTCTTTCTCTTCAATTTGAACTAATTGGTTTCTCATTTAGAGCATTTTCATCTCCCACCCAAAGCTGAAACTTGTTGCTTGGTGTTTCCATGGGGTATTTTCGGAGGTAGAGGCTATGAGTGTTGTTGGTAAGTATCATCTTCCCATTTTAATACATTTTCTGCTAGTTTGAGACCCTTAAATTTGACTTGTGATATAGGCTTTGGTTTTATGTGAAATTACCCAGAAATTGGAGTGAACTATAGTGGTTTTTGGTGTAGGAAAGCTAAAACCCAAAATTTAAATCCATTGGTGGTTAGGTAAGAAACCTCTAGGTAATCATTAGTAGTTTAACTCTTTGGGTATTTGATTTGTTGCTAGAAATAATGATAACTATTCTTATCTTAGGCTTGGTATGCATTTAGATCATAATGGTAGCTAGAGAAGAGTAATTGGCTCCATTGAGGTAACCAAGGTTAATTTTTTAATTCCATATTTATGTTCATTTCATTATGATATTTGCTATACATGTATGATTTTGAAATACTAAATGATTAGTTGGCTACTTGAATTATATTATGATTAGACCTTGTGAGTCCATGGTGGGGCTGTGGTACGGCTGCCACCCATGCATCGTGCTTCGATCGGGCACTGGGTTGTGGTTAGACCCCTGAATACATTGAGCCCAAGTTATGCTCATTGGGGAGTTGGTGCCATGGATGGGCCTCTTCCAATGTTATTGGCCTTTAACATGTTGTATGTGATTGCTGGTATGGAACGATAGTCACTAGTAGTTCAACTAGTTTATTTGCTGATGATATTGATACCTTTGATATGTTTTCTGTACAATTGCATTGTGTTGATTAATCTATACATATATATATGAAATTTTCCTCTTGTTACTAAGATGTTATATCTCACCCCGATTATAGGCTAACATTTTTAGGGATCAGACCTCTTAGTGGCAATAAGAGATTAATGGAAGCCTATTGTATAGCTTGGTGTCACTTAGGTTTGGAAACCTTGTAAGGCTGGATTCGTGTAGCAAGAATGTTAGTTTTTATGTTTTTGCTGCATTGCAACATGAATTGCCAAGTATAGGGACTAATTATGTATTCTAATTATCATGGAATCAAACATTATGATTGTAATTGATTAATAATTGATGAATGAATGGATGCTTTATGGCCATTTAGCATTAGCCCTATAGATATGTGTAATTGAACTATTTTTGCGGTCATGGAATGGGGGTTGACTAATATGAAACCTTATTGATCCCAGGATATGATTTACTATTTGGAAACGTAATCATGTGGTACATTAGATGTTGATTTAAACTAGTGATGCATGGAACCTTTAATGGAATTATGTTTGAGTAATAATGTTAGTGGTTTATGAATCCTTTACTGTCATATCTCTTGGAACTTGTTGATATATGGTGGCTCAATGAGTAGGAATCAACACCTAACTCTTGAAGTGGTAATGATAGGTAAGTGGGTAAATCAGGTAGACTAATGTCATGAGAGTCTCACAAATTAAGGTAGAATGGCCTTGAAATGTTACTAGAGGGAGAGTTAGAGTGTATAAGATAAAACTTAGGAAGAACTAGTGCAGAAGAGGGTCATGCCATGGCCAAAAAGAGTTTAGCCGTGGCCAGGTGTCAAGCATAGGCAAGGAGCACCGTGACACAAAATGAAAAGTTACCCAGGGAAGGTAACAGAGAGCAATCTCACCGCAGCATGAACTTTTTAGCCATGGTGAAAGTCAAGGGAATTAGGGAATGAGCATTCCAGTAGCTAGTTTCATCGTGGCACAGGTATAATCACCACAACGTGAATCGAGAAATTTGCTATAGTAGGCTCCAAGGTGTCTTTCCACCATGGCGCCACATACGCCCGGGTCTAGCTTACCCTGGTAAGATTTACGAAAATGTGAGGTTGAACCCGAGAGCAACTTCATTAAAGCGCAAAAATCTTAGGGCGCTGCACAAGATGCAAAACTTGGTAGGGAGAAAGGTCTAAGCCACGGTAAAAATTTCCAAACTCTTATTTTTTACTTAGAAACCTTGAATTTCACTATGTTAATGTTGTGCAATGACTTGGGAGTCTTTATATGAGGTTTTGTGAGTCAAAATCAATAGCAAGATGAATCCAAGGTCTTAAATGATAACTATGAACACTTGTGGACTTGATTAGTTGTGGTTGTTTAGTTAATGACCCTAATAATATCAAGGTTCAAACTTTCCCCACTTTCTCCTATTTTAATTAATCATAATGACTTTAGATCTTGATTTACGATTACTAATCATGTTATTAAGCCTAATTACGATAATTAAGAATTAGAGTTGTTACATTTGGTATCAGAGCAATGGTTTAGGACAACTATGCTAATTTAAATTTTATGGTTAAAAACTTGGCAATCATGATGCATATTTGGCATACTATTAACTCATAAGAGTAGCTAATTATGTGAACATATTTTTGTTGCTTTTTACCTCCTGAAAGGAAATATAGAGGAATAATGATATAAGACTTGTAGTGACTGCTAAAACTAATGTTCTTTGAATCTTGTTTAGAAGATCATCTATCTTAACCAGTATGCCCTTAGGAATAGTATAATACAATAAGATCCTATTTCATGTTGCTTCAGTAACTCTGATTTTGATACTTGATATTGTTAGTACCAATGAAAATGCTAGAATTTTTACCCTTCTTTTCCAAAACTAGGTTATTGGTCTTAAACTAGATAGTCAATCAGTTGAGGCTTGTTACCAACTAGCTACGCGGTAGATACACCAGTCACTTGCTAAAAGGCATCAGTTGACTAAATGAATGAGAGTAGGTAACTAATGAAAATAATGAACAGAGCTACTAATAGTATCTATGACCAATTGACCACTTTTTTACTAAACAAGTTAACTGGGTACGGCTGACCAGTTGACTAGCCTATTGAAGTGATTAACTAATCACAGCAAGAGTAGCAATTCTATACCTAGGTAAAATTCTAAGCTTTTCAAGGGCCATTTAGAGTGATGTTGAGAATTTAAAAGGCAATGGTATAGAGTAGAACACTTGAGTAGTTATAAAAACCTTATGGAAGGGTAAAATGTATGTCTTACTTATGATCTAGAAGTTGCCAATGGGAGTTTGGAACTAGTGTATAATATATTAGTATGATTGACCAAATATTTAAAGTGATATACAATCCATAATGAGTTAGAATTATGTAGGCTTTGAAAGGTCCCCCAAGGCTAAGGCTTGGTAAGTACAGAGGTCCTAACCCATTTGCTTGATCCCAGTTAATAAAGAATGCAATTACTGGATCCTAGCTATGGTATTTTGGGCCTAATAAGTAAGGGCATTAAAAGCTAAAGAACATTTCAAATAGTTTCATTCAAACTATTAGGGTGAGTAAGCTACCTTTTGTTGGTAATAACAAGAAAGGAAGGCAATAAGCCCTTGGAATTGAGAAATCCATTTCTGAATACAGAATAGCAACCTTAAAGCAACAAAGAAAAATTAAGGGAGATAATGCTTTAAAAGGAAACTTGAGAGTATCAAAGTTCCTCTCTTAGTGTACCATGACAAAAAAAGAAGAAGAAGAAACTTTGTGATAAGGGGAAGACAACCCACTAGTGTAATAAGGGTAAAGTGTGCAGGCACGTGGCACTTATGCATGTTGCCTCTTTTGTGTGATTCAATTTACTTACGTTATATGTTGACGCACATTTGGGTGGTGGTTAAAGGCATTGTATGTGCAAGATACACTCCAAGAGTGTAAGATAAGATTTTCTAGTACTTTGGTGCTAAAGGCACGTGGGACGTGCTCCTTTCTAGTGTAACATTCAGTTCTTTGAAAACCAGAGAAAATGTGAGAAACGTAACGTACGGTTTCTCCATAAATGAACGAAATTCACCAGATAAGAAAATAACTCAAAATGAGATAGTTAAGGTCCCAAAAAATTTAGGAAACATTCTAGACTCCTAAGAATGAAAATCCCAAGCTCAGACAAAGAGAAAAATGGAGCTAGAATGAAGAAACAATTTCTTACGAAAAATTTATGAAACGTAATGGCATTTTCGTAATTTTGAGCAAAGTTTGGAATTCACACAGGAAGGCTTTTTAAATGAAATTTTTGAGTTCCCTAGGGTTTTCAGAGGCCCTGAAAACTATAGGAAGGCCCGGGACAGCAAAAGCCCCTTCAATGGACATTTTTCAATATTGATGTACCCAAACTTTAACGGATCCATTCAGGAAGGCTTTAACTCTGATTTGAGTGATCCCAAAGGCATTTTATTAAATTGGGAACCTAAATTTCATAATGGAAAAGATGGTTCTAAAAAAGGAGCTAAAACAAAGGAGAAACAAATATGCTAAGAACGAAAGGTAAAATAGGAATTTTTGAAAAGTGTAACTTCCTCCCATCTATAAATATGATGCGCCCTTCTTCTCCCTTCATTTTGCAAGACCAAGTTCTACCCAAAACCAAAGGAAAACTCTAGGGAGAGTGGGGCACAAGGGGGAGGCAAAGAGGAGGAGAAATCAAAGGCTTAAGGTATGAAAATTTAATAGTTTTTCATGCTCTTTCTCTTCCAAACCTATTTTCCTTCATTCTCCTTTATTTCCTATGATTATGATGAAATATATGGATCCGTTTTAAAGGAGAAATTGAGAGGAAAATTCGGATTTGAAGAGAGGATCTCAAAGAGCATAAGATTCAAGTAAGAAAAAGTAAGAAACAAGGTAAATCTTGCATCCCGTGATAGCTACTCCTCCCCCTTTCTTCTCCATATTTCGCCCCATGTATCTAGATGATAGAGGGCTAGAATTTTAAGGGGAACCAAGGGTGAATTCCATGAATTTAAGGGAAGAGAGTAAGAATATGCAAAGAAATTCAAGAAAAGGCTATGGAAAGGTGCAAAACCTAGGGTTTCAAGTGCACATTGTAAAATCTAATTTTCTATGATAATTCTTAGGCCTAAATAAGAGTTTAAATGAACTCTCAAGATCCATAAGAAGCTCCCCATATGCATCCTCCCTTGAGAAATCAAGGCAAACTCCAAAAAAGACCTATTTCTTCCACAGCCTCGATCTAAAGCGGTTTGTATAGCTAGGGAGAGTTTTAAATTTTTCTAAGCCCATTTGTAAGTCATATATGATGAATAAATATGAAGGGAAGCCTTGGAAGAAATTTAGAAACCATAGAAAGTGAGTTAGTGCTTTATGTTCCATAATGAGACCTAAAGGAGCAACATGTAGTTAGGCTTTTGGTTTTGATTGTATGATGACTCCTAGAGGCTTAAAAGGAGTCAAGAATCATATCTGAAAGGAAAGAATGGAGCTTAGAATTTAATTGAGGGGTGTTGCTTCATTAGGTACAATTATGGAACCATAATGAGGTTATAAGCTAACCTAATGTTTAAACAAATTGTATGGCTTTAAAATTGAATTCATGAACCTAATTGGCTTCCATAAATTGTATTTAGGCCAAGAGAAAACTTCCCCATACTTTTTTGTGTCTGTGGCTAAAAAGGGGAGCTTGGATTCAAAGGAAAAAGTGTGTAATTGTGTATAAGGTAGCTCTCTCTACCTTCTCTCATATATGGATGTGTGCTTAGCTTGTCTTGAATGTATGTATGTGTATTTTTAAGCCATGAAAAGTGTTCTAACATAACTTTAATTCCATGGTGCCATGATGTTATAATATGCTCTTATATGATGTTTTTGATGTGTGCTTGGGTTTGCTTGAGTGTGGTGAGGCCAAGAACCCTTGAGATTGGTTTAGACAAAGCAAAGAGTCTCCCAAAAGCAAGATGGGCTCCCAAGAGTATGGTTAAGTCCAAGAATCTCTTAAAGAATGGGTGAGGCAAGTCCAATATCCACAAGAAATTAGGTGAGACCAATCCACTTGCTTAGCAAGCCTTTGTATGCTATGTATGACATTCTCAAATGATGAAAATGCTTCTTGAATGTTTACACATGTTAACATAACCATACATGCATTTATGAGACTTATTTGCATCCATTATGTATGATTGAATGGGAGATGAGATATTGGAATTCTTTGAATCTCATTCTCTTCTCTCCAATTATCTAACATGCTAGGTGGACTAAGTAGACAAGGTAATGGAAGCCAACAACCATGAAGAGAAGAGATTGACACCAATATGTATGGTTTTTGCTCTTTGAAGCCATAATGATGCCTAATGATGTAAATTATTGTTGTAAATAGTCTATGGCCTTTGAAACATATATAATTATGATAATATGTTATGTTTAAATGGGAGAATGTATTATGTGACCACTAGTATGCAATTTGAGTATGAATAGGCAATGTAATTTCTTGAATTAGTTTATGGAATTATGCATATGTGTGGATGAGATGGCCAAAATGAGATGTATGAGGATTAGGACCATTTAGACAACTCACACAAGTCCTAAGTATGCTTTTGGACTTGCCCAAGAGGTGCCAAACCCTAAGGAAAGCCATTTGGACATTTTGCTATCCTATATGAAGCCAAAATTAACTATAATAGAACCATATGTCACTTTTTATCCAAATAAACACTTCTTAATCTAAGATTTGGTATGAAATTAGAGCTTGTTGAGAGCATTTTCAAAAGCTAGATAACAAAATTTTCAGAGTTCTAGAGAATATTTGATGAATTTTTAAAGTTGAGAAATTTTCTAGTTTTGGTCATGTTACTGTTCATACTAGTCCAAAAATAAAATCTATCACACAAGACCCCAATGATCCCCAATTGACACAAAATTTTATATAGAGATACTAGATATTCACAGTGACTTGTGCCAACTAGAAGCACCTCATTTGGATGTCTAGAGAGGGAGATATGAATTTTTAAAGATTCTGTCTAATATCAAGAACTCCAGCCGACCTCTGTTACTGTTTGATTAGATTTCGAGGTTTGGGCATGCCTGAGCTAGTTTGGAGTTATTTTTTTCCTCTAGCTAACATCCACAGATTTCTAGATTGGTATCATTTACATATATTGGATTTTTTTGAAATTAATTAGACATTTTCAAAGTTTGTTGCAGAAATCTGTGACAGCACCAGTGGACAGCCTGACCTCTCGACTATTTTGTATATCAAACATCCTATGTGTTGGATGTTATGGTCTGTACCTATTTTTAGTATAAATTAGACATCTGTAGCTTCTCAAAATAGCCAAGAATGCATGATTTTGATTTTTATATAATTATTTATGATTTTCCAAAGTTGTGAAAGAAAAGTGAAAAAATCTGGCCGAAAATATGTATGTATATTTCATGCTTCCCTTTAAGTTTCTTGAGATGTAGGCCACATTTGATTATGTAAATGAGTTGTATTCACGTAATTAAATATGACAATATGATGTATGAACTCATATGATCCACATGACACCGAATGGAATTTTCATACACGACGCAACGCAAAAAAATGTATTATTTTAATGGACTTTTCTCACTTCCTTCATGGGATGTATCATATGAGCTTGCAAATGTGTATGAAATGAATTAGAAATATAAGGTATTACATCCAGCACTTCGGTGCTTGAGGCATGCGGGGCATGCTAGTTATTATATGATTTAATGAGTTTTGACCACCAAATTGGCATCAAACTAGACTAAGTAGACCTCCTACCTGAAAGGTAAAAAGGAGATCTTGATGATATGAATCCACCTAAAAAGAGAATAATTGGTGTAATACCATAACTTTAACGCTCAACTCATGCAAATCTCATGCCTTATCTCATGTAAATTATATGGGAAGCAACATAATGGCAAAGGAGATCATAAATCAAAATGCCTTTCTCTACGAGTAAAAATTTTCCCTTGGAGTCCCATGGGCCATATGGACTCATCTTTCTCATTCTCATATTTAAATACCTAAATACCACTCATAACAAGCCCAAGAGATGGTCCATACCTCGAGCAAAGGGAGCAAATACACAAAATACACTAGTGCAGCCTCAGATCTATTTTTCAGATTCTGTGCCTAAATTTTGAAAAATCATAACTAATTCTAGAAAAATCAAAATCAAGTACACTATACAATTATGGAAAGATGTCTATTTTATGTAAAAATAAATCCAGACTATAACAGAGCTGCTAGGCACTAGAAACTGATGGAACAATACCAGAGGTCAACTGTTGTCTCTATACTGATCTCCAACTTCAAAAATTCATATCTCCTTGCTCAAAGGTCCAATTGGGGTGATCTTGGTGTCAATGGAAAGCTTATCATATTTTTTTATGCCTGTAAAATTTCATAAGTATTGGACATCATTTGACCCATAAATGACATAGGCCAAGTTTCTGACCATATGAATAGTACTTGTATTAGTTCAGTCGAAAAATGGCAATTTTGAAAATTCATAATTAATTCTACAGGGCTCCAAATAATCTATTCTTTAGGTTTTCAAAAATCTCTAGATAAGATCTACATGTGTGCCAAATTTCATGAGCAAATTCGTCCATTTGGTCAAATTTTGACATTGGGTTGTGAAATGGTCATTTTTAAGCTTTACAAAGGATCCAAATAGTCCAAATTGAGCTCCAAGGCAACCATGACCACTTGAGCATGTGAGAACACACCAAAATGACATTCTAAACTTGTCTCAAAAGTGCACAAACCCAAATTTCTCAAACTCACTCATCCACCCCATGATATACACAAGAATGCATATATCTAGTCTTGCCATTCCATACCCAAGCCATGCTATATCATACATTATCTTATTCATACATCATACATTTGGGTAATTACATATGCTCATATGATTACATAACAATTTCATCATGAGATTACATTATATGCCATGTATATGGCTACAAGAGAGACAAAACTAGGCATTTTCATACACTTTGATATCAATCTCCTTTTTCTAGGCTTGGTGGCTTCTATTACCTTGCTCAATTGCTCCACCTAGCATGTTAAGACATTAGAGAGGAGGGGATGAGATTCAAAGAATCTCAATAATTCATCTCTCATTCAATCACATATAAAGTATGCAATACAAGTCTTAAAAATACACGCATGGGCATATTGATATATGTAATCATTCATAAAACATTCTTGGCATTTGAACACATCATGTTTAGCATACATAAACTTGCTAAATGAATAGATTAGCCTCACTCATTCACTTGTGGATTTTGGACTTGCCTTACCTATTTTCTCTAAGAGATTTTAACTCAACCTTACTCTTGGGAGTCTACCTCACTCTTAGAAGTCTCTCTACTTTGTCTTAACCAAGTTCTAGGATTCTTGGCTTATCCTCATCATGGCTAGAGGGTTCTTGGCTTCTCTATACTCAAGCAAACTAAGATAAGCACATAAAATATTATTTGCATGCATAAAACATGATCATGGTACCATGGAATAAGAGCTCATGCTAAAATACTCTTATAGCTTAAAACATACTACACACATTCAAAGACAATGTAAGCACACATTCATGCATGAGAGAAGGTGGAGAGAGCTACCTTGCTTGCATTTGCATACGTTTTCCTTAAGCCTCAAGTCCTCTCCCTTAACCTCACATACCCAAAAAGGTGGAGATCATTTCTCTCGGCCTAGATACATCATATGGAAGCTAACTATACTCTTGAATTACATTCTAAGGCCACATATTCACTAGAAATGCTAGGTGACTCATAAGGCTCTTTTATAGTTCCATAATGCACTTAATGAAGTAATCTTAAGAAAACATCATCTTGGCTCTATTCTATCTATTCATTTATGATTCTTGACTCCATTTAAATCCCTTAGAGTCATCACACAATTAAATCAAGGAGCCTACTAGGTGTTTTTTTTAAGCCATAATATGGAACATATAAAGCCATCTCACTTTCTATGGTTTCTAAAAAATTTTCAAGGCTTTCTCTCATACTCTCCCATCATACACAAACTACTCCTTGGTGCCATTTCTACTCTAGGATGAAGCATATACTCTTTTTGGCATCCTTGGAGTTTCTTTGCTTCCTTTGATGGGAGAATCATGTAGGAAGCTCTCTTGGTGTCTTAGGAACTCATATAAATACTTAAATATCATAAAATATGGCTAGGGTTCATGGTAGAGTTCAAGGTGCAATCAAAATCCTAAATTCCATAACTTGCATTCTAAAGCTCGCTCTTCAATTCTAGTTGTATATTCTTAATCCTCACACTCCATAACCTTTAGTTCCATCAAGAACACATAAAGAAAAACTCTCCTCCTCACTTTCTCTCTCTAGACCAAAGCTTAAATGGCTTGGAAACATAAGATTTTGCAAGTGTTTCAAGTGAAATCTTACCTTAAAACAGAGCTCTCTTCTCGTAGATTATTTTTCACCAATTGATTTCTTGAAAAGAGTTCCTTTTTGGATTGGTTTAGACTTGAATCTTCAAGTTTTCAACAAAAGAAAACCACCATTAGAGAGCTTTTAGAGGGAGGAACAACTTTCCTAACTGGTGCGGGATGAAACAAGGCCGTTTACTTACCTAAACGGAAGCCTAAACTTATTCTTCCTCTCCCCTCTTAATGTCATGCCATTGCTGCCCATTTTTCTGCAAATGGAAGCTTGGAGAAAGTGATGAGGTGTAATCTTGCTTAAGAAGCCTCTTTTACAATTTTTTAAAATGACTATTTTGCCCCTACGTGCTTATTTGCTCTGTTTAGGCTCATTTTAACTTCTTTTTGAGAACCATCTTTTCCATCATAAAATTTAGATCCTCTAATTCATAAAATACTTTTAGTTTTATCCAAATTAGATTTAAAACCTTCTTGAATAAGCTAGTCAAAGTTCGGGACAACTAACATTAGAAAACGTCCACCGGAGGGGATTTAGTTGTCCTGGGGCTTCCCATGGTTTTCAGTGCCTCTGAAAACCTTGGAGAACTCAAAACTTTCATTTAAAAATTTCTTCTATGAGAATTCTAAAATTTATTCAAAATGATGAAAATACTCTCATGTTTCGTCAACCTTTTGTTACATTTCGTTTCTTCATTCTAGCTCAGATTTTTAAGACTTGAATTGCATTCTTTATATATGATTGAAAGGGAGATGAGCTATTGGGATTTTTTGAATCTCATTCCCTCCTCTCCAATGTCTTAACATGCTAGGTGGACCAAATGAATAAGGTAATGGAAGTTACCAAGTTGAGAGATGAAAGCATGGCAACAAAGTGTCTAGTTTTGCTTCTTTTGTAGCCGTAAGAATGGCATATGATGTAATCCTAGGATGGAATGGTTGTCTTATTATTTGAACATGTGTAATTACCCAAATATTTGATGTATGTATGAGTTTTGATGCCAAATGAATGGTAATGTACATTTTGGGTAGTGAATGACAATTTCAAATGTATGCATCCTTGTGTATGGCATGGGGTGAGAGAGTGAGTTTTTAATTTCTGGGTTTATACAACTTTTAGAGAAGTTTAGTAGACCATTTTAGTGCTTTCCCACGTGCTCAAGTGGCAATGATTGTCTTAGAAGCTAAAATGGACCATTTGGTCCCCTTATGAGACAAAAAAATGACCAATATGTAATCCAACTTCAACATCTGACCAAATGAATGAATTTGCCCATAAAATTTCTCAATCATATAGATCTTATCTATCTTTTTAGAAAGTCAAAGATTAGATTATTTGAAACTCTATGGAATTAATTATGATTTTTCAAAGTTAGCATTTTTTAGCTAAACTGATGCAGACACTGTTCATTTGGTCAATTGCTTGGGCTGTGTCATTCAAGAGTCAAATGATGTCCAATACTCATGACATTTTAAAGGCATAAATTATACATGACAAGCTGTCCATGGCCATTGAGACACCCCAATTAGACCTCTAAGCAGAGAGATATGAATTTTTGAAGTTGGATGACAGTACTAGTAATGGCAGGCAACCTCTGGTACTATTCCATCAATTTTTGGTGGCTAGCAGCCTCTGTTGGGTTTGGATTTATTTTTAGCAACTAGACATCTGTAGCTTTCCAGAATGGTAAAGTATGCTTGATTTAGATTTTTCTAAAATTAGTTATATTTTTCAAAACTTATGACAGTAACCTGAAAATTCAATCTGTGGCTACATCATTAATTTTCATGTATACCATCCACTTGCACGAGTTCTAAGCCATTTCTTAGGATGGTTATGAGTTGTAATTGTGTAATTAAATATGAGAATGAGATGAATGACTTCACATGGTCCACAGGATATCGAATGAAAAATTTATCCGCTACGCAACGTAAAAATAATTGAATATTTTAATGCTCTTTCTTTGGAAACTTGTATAATTCTTAGAAATGAGCTTAGACAACGAATAAGATGAGCTACATAAACATGGTGTTACAACTGTTGGTGCTCAAAATAAAATAAAATAAAATAATAAAAAAAGATAAATATAAAATAGAACAAAACAAAAGCTATGAAAGGAGAGAAAATCGAGATTTATTTGAGGCAGGTGTCTAGAACTTGCTATAAGGTGATCAAGTGTAATTAACCTAGTCTAGATCTCTTTAGTTATGGACAAAGAAAGAATATGAAATATTCAAATTGGTATGTCATTTGACCTAGGTTGACAAGAAGAAATAAAATTGTGGATACCAGGTGAGGTAGTAACATAATAGGAACGCCTTCTTCAGGATAGTAGTAGGAAAAGGACTAAGTTCCAGTAAAATTATTTGAGAAAACCAAGGGAGACAAGATGAAAGATGCACACAAAGGAGAGTGAAGGTCACTCATGTACCCACTATAAAGCCAATGATGCAAAATTATTTAGTGTTTTTAGGGATTACGGCAGGACTAATTTTGAGGACAAAATTCCTAAAAGAAGGAAAGAATGTAACACCCTGAAATTAATTAAAGATAATTATAATTAATTAGGAGTTGATATGGATTTAATTAAAAGAATTAATTAAAAGAGATGGGTATTAATTTGAGCCTTATGATTTATTTAAGTAAGCTTGAAGCCTAATATAAAAGCCAGATTAGGCCATGGTTTTAGTAAGAACCCAATACTAGTTTTCTTGTAGGCCCAATTTAATTTTTTTAGAAGCCCAAAAACTGAAAAGTTAATTTAAGTAAAACAAGAGCCCATTTAGCCTTACCCCAAACTTGGGAAAGTGAGTCAAAATAGGTTTTGGGCTATTGGATCAACACATTCTACCCTTGACATTAAAATTCTGCAGTCCAACCCAATGAACCTTGGCCCAATTCTGAAAATAAATCAGACTATGGGTAATATTGGGCCCAATGGGCCATCCCACTTACTTTAAAATCCTAGGAGACTTATCACTTCATTATTTGGGTGCTAAAGTTTAAAGGTTCTGCAGAACAAAGGGAGAAATTTGGCACATACGAGAAGGTGGCTAGGGTTCCTCATATTCTAGGCTCTGATTTCCAAGTTTAGAGCAAGATTTAGCCAAGATAATTTATATATAAGTTAACCCTCTCTTCTTCCTCTTCAATTTGAACTAATTGGTTTCTCATTTGGAGCATTTTCATCTCCCACCCAAAACTGAAACTTGTTGCTTGGTGTTTCCATGGGGTATTTTCGAAGGTAGAGGCTATAGGTTTATTGGGTAAGTATCCTGTTCCCATTTTGATATATTTTCTACTAGTTTGAGACCCCTATAATTGACTTATGATATGGGCTTTGGTTTTATGCGAAATTACCCAAAAATTAGAGTGAACTATGGTAGAATCTAGTATGGGGAAGTTAGAACCCAAAATTTAAATCCATTAGTGGTTAGGTAAGTAACCTCTAGGTAATCATTAGTAGTTCAACTCTTTGGCCATCTGATTTATTGCTAGAAATGATGATAACTATGCTTACCTTAGGCTTGGTGTGCATTTGGATCATAATGGTAGTTAGAGAAAGAGTAATTGGCTGCATAAAGGTGACCAGGGTTAATTTTCTAATACTATGTTTATATTTATTTTAATCTAATATTCATTGTACACGTATAATTTTGAAATGCTAAATGATTAGTTGGCTACTTAAATTATATTGTGATTGGACTTTGTGAGTCCATGGTGGAGCTGTGGTATGGCTACCACCCGTGCATCTTACTTCAATCGGACACCGTGTTATGATTAGATCCTTAAATGCATTAAGCCCTGGTTGTGCTCATTAAAGAGTTGGTGCTGTGGATGGGCTTCTCCTAATGTTATTGGCCTTTAACATGTTATATGTGATTGTTGGTATAGGATGGTAGTCACTAATAGTCTAACTAGTTCATTTGCTGATGATATTGATGCATTTGATATGTTTTTTTGTATAATTGCATTATGTTAATTAATCTATACATATATATGGAATTTGTCTCTTGTTACTGAGATTTTATATCTCACCCTGATTGTGAGCTAACATTTTCAGGGATAAGACCTCTTAGTGGCAATGAGAGATTAATAGAAGCCTATTGTATGGCTTAGTATCACATAGGTTTGGAAACCTTATAACGTTGGATTCGTGTAGCAAGAATGTTAGTTTTTATGTATTTACTGCATTGCATCATGAATTGCCAAGTATAGGGACTGGTTATGTAATCTAATTACCATGGAATCAAGCATTATGATTGTAATCAACTAATAATTGATGAATGACTAGATGTCGTATGGCCATTTGGCATTAGCCCTGTAGATATGTGTAATTGAACCACTTTTGCTATCATGGAATGGGGGTTGACTGATATGAAACCTTATTGATCCCAGGATATGGTTTACTATTTGGAAACATAATCATGTGGTTCATTAGATGTTAACTTAAACTAGTAATGCATGGAACTTTTAATGAAATTATGTTTAAGTAATAATGTTAGTGGTTTATGAATCCTTTGCTATCACAAATCTTGGAACTTGCTGATATATGTTAGTTTAATGAGTAAGAATCAACACCTAACTCTTGAAGTGGTAATAATAGGTAAGTTAGGTAAATCAGGTAGACTAATGCCATTAGAGTCTCACAAATTAAGGTAAAGTGGCCTTGGAGTATTACTAGAGGGAGAGTTGGAGTGTATAGGATGAAATTTAAGAAGAAATAGTATAGAAGAGGGTCATGTCGTGGCCAAAAAGAGTTTAGCTACAGCTAGGTGTCAGGCATAGGCAAGGAGTGCCAAGGTGCAAGGTGTCTCGTTGCGGCGCAAAATGAAAAGTTGCCCAGGGAGGGTAACGAGAGCAACCTCTCAACGGTATAAACTTTTCAGCCATGGCACAAGTCGAGGGAATCAAGGAATGAGTGTCATAGCTAGTTTCGTCATAACGCAAGTATAGTCGCTGCAGTGTGAATCAAAAAATTTGCTATAGTAGGCTCCAGGGTGTCTTTTCGTTGCGACAAGATTTGCAAAAATGTGAGGTTGAACGCAAGAGCAACTTCTCTACGGCGCATGATGCGAAACTTAGTTTTTAGGCTCCAATAACCAACTTAGCTACGACGAGGAAGGTCTAAGCTGCAATGAAGATTCCCAATCTCTTATTTTTTACTTAAAAACCTTAAATTTCACTATGTTAATATTGTGCAATGACTTAAGGGTCTTTATATGAGTTTTTTGTGAGTTGAAATCAATAGCAAGATAAATCCAAGGTCTTAAATGATAACTATGAATACTTGTGAACTTGTTTAGTTGTAGTTGTTTAGTTAATGACCCTAATGATATCAAGGTTCAAATTTTTTCCACTTTCTCCTATTTTAATTAATCATAATAACTTTAAATCTTGATTTGCGATTACTAATCATGCTATTAAGCATAATTATGATAATTAAGAATTAGGGTTGTTACAAATGCTTTTTATACCAATAAATACCATAATCATCAATTCAATCAGTAAATGAACTAGTTAGACTATCAGCAACTACTATCCTATACTAATAATCACATACATATATTAATGGCCAATAATAGAGGAAAGGCTTGTCCATGGTGCTAGCCCCCATTAAGCTTGTTCACAATTCAATGCATTCCATTGAGTTTGGTCATAACTCAGTACATGATCATGGCACAATGCACGTGTGGAAGCTTGACCATAGCTTTACCAAAGATACGATCACAGTCCAAAACAACAATCAAGTAGCTAATCAATCATTTAGTATAGAAAAATATGTATGTGTAGCAAATATAAGATTAAAATATTCATATGCAAGGAATACAAATAAACTCCTACTTACCTCACTTAGTTGCGTCAAATTCTCAAAAGCTAAGATTAATTTCCAACACTCTAAAGGTCTTAAATGACCAAAAACCATATTTTAAATCATCATCTATTATAGAAATCAATTGCCCCTTCATTTCTAGCATCAAGAACTATTCAAGAATCACTTACCTAGTCTCCAATAAATTTTAAATTTGGACTTGAAAAGCCATACCAAAAACTACAATAGTTCACTCTAAAGGCTAGCAAAGTCACACAAAAACAGAACCCAAAATGAAAATTAGTCTTTAGGGCCAACTTCTAGCATATAACACATTAAAATGAAGAGGAATTACTTACCCAATAGTTCTTCTAACATCAACCTTTAGATATCATGCAAGAAACAATTAAAACATCCAATTTTGGATTTGATGATGAGATGAAAATCTACTAAATTAGGAACTAATCAAACCAAAATGTAGAGGAAAATGAGAGGATTAACTTATATATAACTCATATTGGCCAAATCTCCCTCTAAGAGGGTGAATCAAAGCCACAAAGTGAAGAAACCTCACCTCTATTCAAAAGTATAAAAATGCTCTTATTTTTTTGCATAACACTTATGCTTCAGTACCAAAATAAAAAGGGCAAATAAGTTTCTTAAGGTTTTAGAGAGAATGAGTTAGTCCAATGGGCCCATTATCAAGTGATTAGATTTCCCTAACTGTTTGGCCAAAGTTAGACTAGCCCAAATGCATTGGGTTTTTAAAACAATAATTGGGCCTTTACAATTAATCTTGGATGTATTTGAGTTAATCCTGAGCCTAAATTAAATCTCTAACCTAACTAAATTTAAATTCATATTAATATTTAATTTTTCTCTAAAAATTTTTTAAATAATAATTATTTATCTTTAAAATGTCTGAAATAATCATTTTCCTTAAAAATTCTTATTTTCCATCATCTTCCTAAATTCTTCATAATAATTTCCTAATTCTCCATAATTACTATTAATTAAATTTGGGGTGTTACAAAGTAAATTTAGGAAATAAGCTCTTCACACAAAAATCAACAAAAATAGAGCCTTTTATATAGAGCTTGAAAATTTGAAAAATTGAACATCCAAATGAATCCTAAAAATTTGCAAGACAATTCTCAAAAGTGGTGACATATAGATGAACACATCCACTAAGAATCAATGTCTAATTCAATCTCAATAATTCTTAGTAAATTAGCAAATTTGTAACACAGAATAAAAAAAAATCTTAAAATTGTCAAAATGAGTTCAGCTATACAAATAAAAGAAATAAATTACTTTGATTCAAATTATCAACTACCTAAGCTAATATATATGTATATCAACTACTATCAAAGAATCTAATAAAGGAAAAATTACATAAGCTTCATCAGTCAAAAAGAATCAATTAAACAATCACTTTACATATACATCAAATTACATAACTAATTAAAACATTCAATACTAACTAAACAAATATGGTACATAACATGTTTCTACAATCAATATCAATCAAAGTTAGTATATTTTTGGTCACCAACATAGCATAACCAATCCTATCACTTCTAGAATAAAACAATCCCTATAGTACACTGTCGTATAAAATTTGTAAGTGTACAAATGAAACAAGTAATATAGATTAGTCTAAATATCATCCCACAAGGAAAGGTTGTCAACTACTAAAATTGTAATTATCTTTATTATATAGAGAATAAAAAATTTTCAGATGTAAACTAGGCAATTAAAGAACTAATTTCTAACAAAACACAATTAAATAGACTTAACCAAATCAAAGCTAAAGCATCTTGAGTTTGGAATTTATCAATTGGATTCTAATGATTAATCAATAATAAATTGAATCAGTTGTGTTTCACCAACATTAATGACTAGATTCCCTCATTTATATGTCATTCTCTTTCAAGATATAACACTTGTATTTATATCAACCTTATGTCTACTTTTATGATCATAAACATTAACATAAAGCCACTAAACTCTTTGGTAATTTGTGTAATCCCTCATGTAGTGACTAGGTATACATGGATCATACAAGTCAAAAAGGAGTTTTTATATTTCTATAAAGGATATACCTTAGGTCCATTGCCTTAATGATCCAATATTATATTTAACCTTTAAGTTCTTCGTGCATCTTAAATGTGCAAATAGTGGCCAATTATACATAAAGAAATAAGTTTTAAGACAATAGATTAATATAATAAGAGTAAAATCATAATTATTCCTAATCAATCATAGTAGTTAATTAAATCCATTCAATCCTTAGATAAGGGTTTAGTTACACATGGTCAAAATAAAAATTCTACAAGCTATGCTAAGACATGATGAAGAAAAAGGAAAAATAAGAAAAATAAGCAAGAAAGCACAACTTCTTCAGAAAACTTGAATCTTTAATGAGGTTGGTGACTCTAAAGTTGCTTTCCAAATTCATTGTATCTCTTCAGTTGATTCCCTTTGTTGCCTTTTTGTACCCTCTTGCTCAAGTTTTCTATTCTTCCCAAAAAAAAAGCCTCCAAACAAGTTAAAAGGAAGCAATTTCACTTTTGGCTGCATCAATGAAAACTTTCCTATTCATGCACAGGACCAAGCTATGTGTTTTCACCTAATCACACAATTAAGCCATGTAAAATTAAACAAGGGGACATGTGGTGCACTGGTTCACTTGCTTTCTACATTAATTCTTCCTTTCACATCATGTCATCCTATTCCTTGTTAAAATAAGCAAGAGTAACATAAGACAACACATGATATCGATTAAAAAGCTTGGATTTAAGGCTAAATAAACATGTGAAAATGCATCATATAATACATCAATTGCACAAGAATCATAAAACCATTCCCCAACAATAGCACGACAACTTGATATGACTAAATTGTGTCATAGGCACACTAGTTATACAAATAATAAAGTGGATATGAGTTTAAGTATCAACCTTACAAGGAATATTATTTTAGTTACAAGAATGGTATAGTATCATAGGGAATTTATTGAATTCATTAGTCACACTTGCTTAACTAATTATATACACTTAGTATCTTGAGTTGCCTTACTTACTAGGAATCGATTAGTTTAGATCAAGATGTACTAATCTAATATATGTGAATGCAAGATTTAAGAATTGACTCTTAGACTTAAAAAGGTAGAATTACAAATTAACTTTTGTCTCTTAGATGTTCATAACTCAATGTTGATACCTTGATAGACATAGGTTACCGAATTCCCAAATCATTGATGCCCTAAACGGATGCAACAATATTTCTATCTCCTTAATTTAGTCTAAGTCATCTAAACAAATCAGTTCCATTAGTTAATAGAAGCTTAGGTTTAGTGAAAGCTAGGTTAATTATGGTGATATAACTCTAAATGGATGTGTTTACACATTAATTTCCTTAAGCCACATATTATCAAATACCTAGTGGTCAATATAATTGGTGTTTACAAATCATTAGTTTGCTTTATCAAACTAGTGTCCAAATAGTTCAATACACTTGTAAGACTCAATTATACCAATTCAATCCATCAATCTAATCAATCAATGTCACTAATGATTCTATATATATGTAAAAGCTAAATCAATTCATTAAACTTCAAGATCAAAGTTCATAAAAAGCATTAGGAACATGTAAACACTCTTAGATCTATTTAACTACATCATCATCATCATGAGTTCAAAATACAACTACAAAACCTAAATGTATAAATCCTAAACTAATTCCACGAAGATCAAATACAAATATTAAAACCTAATCAAGGAAAGAGATAAGAACAAGAATTCCATCCAAGATTATGGATCTTGGTTGGATTACTAAATAAGATGAAGAAATCAAGCTCTTAATCATCATTTTTACTCCATAAATAGGCTTGTAACATTGAATCTTCAAAGCTTCCTAAAGTATCTTCAAGTGCTCCTTCCTCTATAAGAGAGTGAAAACAAAAGTTCAAAAGCCTTAAGTTCCTTCTAAGATATATATAGGACATATATAACCTGGCACTATAACTGAGCTATAAGCTAAGTCGTGGCATTGTGTTCCTTAGATTTTGTACCATAAAAATGCTGCACTTGGTCATGGCTCCATAACACCAAAGTAAAGGCCATACAACATAGTAGTGAAATCATATGTGACATAAGAAAAGGAAAAGAATGTATCAAACTTAAATCCACTTGAGTTAACAATATAATTAATAGAATCTACTCAGGCAAACTCTACTCCAATAACCTTTACCTCATCTTGCTAAGGCATTTTGTTGCTCATACAATGACAAACTCTGGCCAAGCCATCAAGAAACAACAATGTAAAAACTTAAAAACCTTTAATTTCTCCTACAAATAGAGCATTTGGAAAACACCTCTAAGATGCAAGATCCCCCTAACCTTGATTTAGATGAACCACAAGAAATTTGAAACATGAATAGAGGTCCATTAGAAAAAAATAACATTTCGAATCATAAATAAAGGTGGTGCCTTGAAGAAACCTTCCACTTAGGGCACAAGCTCCTACCAACCTTCATCTTGACTTTAGCATAGTTGTGAGCCATAAAAATTAGCAAAGACTATGAATTGCAGAGGGAATAAAGCTCGTTTAAATAGTGGAAAAAAATTCATGATCATTATAATGGAAGACGAAATTAGTTGTGTCAATGACTAATTAAACTCCATTAGAATCACCCTAATGAAAGGATAAGGTAGGAACCAAAGCCTAAAGAGCAAATGATCTTCATATATGCACCATACTATGTCTTAATCAGTATATGAAAGAATACGAAAGCCTTCTTGCAAAAACATACAGAGCAAGAAAGATTGATAAACTCAATTTATAAAAGCCTTAGATCCTCTTCGGTCATCAAGGAGTCCATAGAATAAGTTAGAAATGCGGCACAATGAGATGCACTTATGGTAAACACTACCATAAAAAGCATAAAAAAAATTCCTTTATCAAGTAGAAGAGACACCATAACCACTGTCACATAAATCCTATCACCAAGGCAATGCAATTGCTCAAAATTTGAAATCAAGACATAAATTGCACCTTTCTAAGCTCACCTAGCTTTTAAGACTACTCATGGACTTATTGGCCTAATATTCTTATAAACCCAAAATAATCAAGTTTACGTTATCAATGTCTATATAATTAGGGAAACCTTAGATAACCTTAGGAGGTCAAACAACAGTCAACACAAATCCCTATCTATAAAGGAAAAATAAACCCTACACTAAAGGTGTAACATCCGGTTCCTCCGTAAACGTGAGAGACGCAATGTTCGGTTTCTCTGTAAACGTCAGAAATGGGTCAAATATAAAAGAAAGTCCTCGAAATAGAAGGAATTGGGGCCAACTAAAATTATGATAAAATTTTAAATATTATAAAATGAGGATTTGAGGTTTGAGATGCCCAAAAACCAGAGCCAGAAGACCTCAAAAAATTTGCCGAAGAAAGTAGGGGTATTTTTGTAATTTTTGGAAAATTTTGAAAACTCATAGGAGAGCTTTTTAAATGGAAAATTTGAGCTTTCCGGAATTCTCAGAGGCCCTAAAAACCATGGGAACCCCTAGAACAGTTGAAACCCCTCCGGTGAGCGATTTCGGCAAAGGTTGACTAAAATTTTGACCGAATGGTTTGGAATAGTTTCAGATCCTTTTTAAATGATTCCAAAAGCAATTCTTATGATTAAGAGCCTAAGGAATATGATGGAAAAGACAGATTTTAAAAAGGAGTTGATATGAGCCTAAAATGAAAAAGCCAAGAAAAGAGATTAAAATGTAAAAGTAAAAAATTGCATAAAGTGACTTTTGGCTTCTTCTTATCCACGTTCCAGCAGCTCCTCTGAGTAAAATGCTCTGTTTCTACCCAGAAAATAGAGAGAGAGTGTGGTGCACAAGAGCAAGCTCAAGGGAAGAAGAAAAGCCAAGAGAAAGGTATGAATTCATGGAAACTTTTGCTCTTCCCTTTAGAAAACTTCTTCCCCTCCTTTCCTCCTCTATTCCTATGGATTTAGTAAGGTGTTTGATTCTGTTTTGAGCCCAGAACAGAGGGGTAAATTTCAAAATTCAAGGAGAGAGTTGAAGCAAGGAAGAGAGCTCTTGAGAAAAGCTAGGAAATCAAGGTAACTTGTTATCTTCCATGCTTCTTCTTCCTTTCTCCTCCTTATGATAATTTCGTCCCATATAGAGCCCAATCAAAGGGAGATGAATTCTGGTCCTAGCAAGGGATATTCATAGATTTTAGAGTGTGAGAAGCAAGTAGGTGCAAAGAAATCAAAGAAAGAAGCATGAAAACACAAGATAGAAAAGTGAGGGATTCATGGAGACATTGTGAAATCTGTTTTGATCCATGAATTCCCTAGCTTAGATGAGTGTTTGCTTGAGTTCCTAAGATCCCTAAGAGGTCCCCCATATGCCTCTTCCTCCATGAAAATGAACAAAACCCCATGGAAAGTCATGAACCTAAAAGTTATAAAAGTGTAGAGCATTTAAGGGGATTGTAAAAACTGATTTAATCTATGAGTTCTCTTGGCTATTTAAGTGTTTCCTTGACCTCCTACAACTCTTAACAACCTCCCTAAATGGTTCTCCCATCAAGGAAAAATCAAGAAGCCATGAAATCCCATTTATGCTCTAAGTTTCGGCCAAGTAGGGATGGCATAGTTAGAGAGAGTTTTAAATTGTTTCAAGCCCATTTTTGAGTCATATATGATGAATGAATGTGAGGGGAAACCTTGGGAAAAATTTAGGAAGCTTAGAGAATGAGTTGGTGCTTTAGGTTCCATATTGTGACCTAAGAAAGTAACATGATGTTAGGCCCTTTGTTTTAATGATATGATGACTCCAAAAGGTTTAAAAGGAGTCAAGAATCATATTTAAGAATAAAGAATGAGGCCTAGAAATCATTTGAGGGGTGTTACTTCATTAGGTGCCAATATGGACCATAATGGAGATTATAGAGTAATCTAGGGTTTAAGCAAGTTGCATGGCCCTAGACATTGTTTCATGAACTTAATTGGCTCCCATAATTTGTGTCTAGGCCAAGAGACATTATTTCCACCAACTTGTGGGTGTGTGGCTAAAAGAGGAGGCTTGAAAGCTAAGGAAAAAGTGTGTGAAATTATGCAAGGTAGCTCTCTTCACCTTCTCTCATGCATGGATGTGTGTTTAACTTGTTTTAGAATGTGTGTATGTATATTTTCAAGCTAAGAAAAGTATGCTAGCATGCCTTTATATGCCATGATGCTTGATGCTATGTTATGTTTTCAAATGATTACATGATATTTGTGTGAGTTTACTTGAGTGTGGAAAGGCCAAGAACTCTTCCCTTTGGTGAGGATGAGCCAAGAACCCTTGAGCCTAGTTAAGACAAAGTAAAGAGTCTCCCAAAAGTAAAGTGGGCTCCCAAGAGTATGGTTGAGTCCAAAGTGCTTAAAGAATGGGTGAGGCAAGTCTAAAATCCATGAGGAGAAGTGTGAGGCCAATCCAAACACTTAGTGAGCTCTTGAATGTCTTGCATGATTGATTCACATGCCAAAGTTGCTTTAAAATGCCTATGATTTCTACTTTCTCCATGCATGCATATATGAAACTTGCTTGCACATATTATGTGTGATGGAATGGGAGATGAGCTATTGGGATTCTTTGAATCTTATCCCCTCCTCTTCAATGATCTAACATGTTAGGTGAACCAAATGGATATGCTAATGGGAGCCAACAACATTGAAGAAGAGATATTGACATTCATATGTCTAGCTTTTACCCTTTTTGAGCCATAATGATGTATATGATTATTGTAAATGGCACATGACCCTTGAGACACATGTAAATATGATATTATGTGATGTATATATGTATGGATATGATGTATGAACTTTAGAAATGAATTTGGGTATGTAATGCCAAGTGATACAAATTAGAAGTTTGATGCAAATGTGTATAAATGTGGGTTGAATGGCCAAAATGAGATGCATGAAGTTTGGGACCATTTGGGCAGCTTATACAAGTCTAAAATGTGCTTTTAAACTTGCCCAAAGGGTGCCAAGACCAAGGGGAATCCATTTGGCAACTTTGGTACCCAATATGGAGCCAAAATTGACCATAATGGAACCCTATGTTATTTTATAGCCAAATGAGTTATTCTTGCCCTGAAACTTGGCATGGAATTAGGCCTCATTATGAGATTTTTGGAAAGCTAAAGATCATAATTTTCAAAGACCTAGAGAATATTTGATAAATTTTCAAAGTTAGGATTTTTCATGGATTCTGGTATGGTACTGTTCATACTGGCAGTTTTGAATTCTGTGTCACCCAATAGCCAAATGGTGTCCAATACTTATAAAATTTTACATACATAAACTAGAGGTCATAAGCTTTCTATGGCCACCAAGATCAGCTTATTTGGAGGTCTGAGCAATGAGTTATGCATGTTTAAAGTTAACTGTCAGCATTAGTAGCGCCCCATGAGTCCGGTTACTGTTCCATAGGGCCAGCTGACTAAACATATTTGTTTCATTCTGGAATTATTTTTCCATAAATTTAAGATTTGTAGCTTTCCAGAATTACTGAATTTGTGTGATTTTGATTTTTATATAATTAGTTATAAATTTTAGAAGTTTGTATCAGTAATCTGAAACAGCAGCCTAGGCAGCAACGACCTCTAGACCTTTTTGGATGTCAAACGTCCTCTGTGATAAATTTTATGCTCTGGAAGTATTTTTAGTGTAAAGTATACATCCATAGTTTCCCAAAATGTCCAAGATTGCATGATTTCAATTTTTCTAGATTTATTTATGATTTTCCGAAGCTTGCCCAGAATTGAGGCCAGTGCTGTCCAAGAATGAATACTCATTTCCCATAGCTCCTTTCGATTTCCAAGAGTTGTAGGTGGGTTTTTGTGATACAAATGAGTTGTAATAATGAAATTAAATATGAGGGGGCATAGTATGAGATTATCCGGTCCACGTGACACCAAATGGGTTTTTGGATATGATGACTTGCAAATAAAAATCCAAATTTTCATGCTTCCTCTATTAGAATTATGTGTATGTTTCATGATAATTATACTATTCAAAGGCATGAGATGAGCTAGACTTATGATGTTACAAAAGGGACTAACTCAGTCATCATCCTTATAAAAATTCAATTACCATAAGTATCATTTTATATTAGCAACTATAGACAACCTCTCATTTTTCTTCAAAGTTCAGAAAGCATAACCATTGTATTTCACTTCCATTAAGCAATACAATACGTTCCAATTGAGCTAAGTTTTCTCATTCTTATTTCACCATACTCTTAATGCCAACGATTAAAGAATCTAATAGCACAAATATAAGAATATGTACCTGAGTCTAGTATTGAATTAAAGTAATTCACTTACAATTTTTGTTTTGGTATTAATTTACTATTTTAAATGATACTAGATAATCTTTAAATGACCAAATAGGATATTAGAATCTTATTGAACAAAAAAAAGGACTTAGTTTGGTCTCTAAATTTGTTTCCTTCTTCCTTGGCGAGGTGGGTTGTGTCGATTGATCCAACCAATTTGGATCACTTGAAATAGCTTTAAGTGAAGTGAAGAGAGAAAAAGAAAGAGAAAGGATCTCTCTCTTCACCTATCTTGAAGCTATTTCAAGTGATTTTTTCTCTCCTTACATTACTTAATATTATTTCAAATTACTTAAAATCCTCTCTCCTCACTTTCACATAAAAAGAAGATCTAGATCATTCAAAATAATTTAGACAATTTAAATCTAATTTTTTTAATATTAATTATTATTTTTTAAAATTTATAATTAAAATTTATTTTTATTTTATATTTTACTCTTTTTTTTAAAAATTTTTTTTATTGGATAATTAGAGTTAAGAACCTAAAGATAAACATATTTACTCTGAAGGACCTATTACTACTAGATTTAAGAGGGTTTACTTAAAGTTAGTGATAATCTATCTTAAAATGATAATAATAATAATAATAATAAGTCATTTAAAATAAATATTTTTAATTTTGAATCCTTAACTCCAAATCTCTGATTTTATATTAAATTAGAATCGTCTAAACTCTCTCCCGAACGCTGTGTTTGGATGGGATGAAAAGTAAAGGGAAGAGAAAAGTTGAGAAGAAAACAAGGGGGAAAATAAATTTTACCCCAGATGCAAGAGAAAAAGCGAGAAGAGAGAAAAGATGAGGCAAAAATGAGTGTAGGTCTTATCAAAAAGTTGTATTTTCAAAAATGGAAAGATTTTGGGCATGTTTGGTACAAAGGCTATAAGAGGGAAAGGAAAGGAAAGGAAAGCAGATTCCCTGGTCTCTGATGTTTGGTACGCAGGATTCCTTTTCCAACGGAATGAAATTTTCCTTCAAATGATGGGATGTGCTTTCCTTTGATAAACTGATGGAATGTGCTTCCCTTAGGTGCAGGATAATATTTTTAGATAGCTAAGTATTTTTTTTTCTAATTTTAGAAATGAAAAAATAAATATAAAGATTCCTTTCCATTCCCATTCCCTTTCTCATTCCCATTCCCATCAAAATTCATTCTATGTACCAAACGTACCCTTTGAGAAGAAAACTCACGCTACACATGGTTCGAGATTTTGACAGCAAATGTTTTTAATATTTTAATCCATTAATTAATTAATTAATGTGATAATTATTTATTTAAAATTTTATTATAAAATTAATTAATAAAAAATATATTTTACAAAATAATAACACATTTTTTAATATTAAAATTAATAAATTATATATATAATATTAAAAAAAAAAAGCATTCGATTGCAATACAACCAATTAGCAGTCAGATATATATTCCGACTACCATTCAGTTGGAATATATATAAATAATTTATTGGCAAAAATAATAAAAAATATATGTATTTATCAAAATTCTTTAACATCTTAATCTCTTAATTAATTAATTAATGTTATAATTATTCATAATTAATTTTATCATAAAATTAGTTAATAATAAATATATTTTATAAAATAATAATATATTTTTTAATAATAAAATAATAAATCATATATATAATTTTTAAAAAAGTATCATATATATATAATTTCAAAAAAAAAATTCAACTACATTGTAGTGAGACTTATATATAATATATTGCCTTGACAAGACAATGCATTATATATATATAAATATATAATAATATAATAAAATATTATATATAATTAAAAAATATTTATTATATTTATATGTATTATATTTAAATTAATTAATATATATTAAAATAATATTTATAAATTTTTAAAATAAATATTAATATTTATTGTATTAAAATAATAATTTGTAAATAATTTTTTAAAAAATAAAATTTAATTAATTTAAAAAACTTATTTTTTAAAATTTTTTTAATTTTTAAGTGTGTATTTTTTGAATAAATTTTTTTTTATCTTATTCAAAAGTAATTTTTTTATTATTTGAACTTTTAAATTAATTTTTATTTTTTTAAAAAAATATATGTAAAAATTTAAAATAATAAGAACATTATTGTTATATTAAAATAAAATTTTAAAATAATAATTAACATTTTTTATATATTTTGTTTATCTAAATACATAAAATATATATATTTTTAAAATTTTTTCTCCCCTCACTTTTTGTCTCCACCTTCTCGGCGTAAACGAGCCTCGCGAGGAGGGGATCTATTTTCTTCGAGTCGTTGGTCCAACTGACGAATGCCAAACCAGAAAGCCAGGCAGTCAGAGAGCTGACAGAAATAAAACATCATGTTGAAGCCGTAAATGTCATAACTATGTCTCAACGAATAACGGTTGTCAGCGAAATAATAGAGACGATCCTCAACTCCCTCACAACCACACCCAGAAGACAACATATTTTCTCTCGTTCGAGTCTTCCCCGTCTCTTTGTTCCCTCTTATTTCGCTTTTCGCTCTGTGCCCTAATTTCCTTAAACATTTCTCTCTCAAATTCCTTTCCTTTTTCGAATTTAATCGTGTGGTTCGATTATGTTCTCGTTAAACTCTTCAAGGTACAATTCTAATATATGATTTATTATTTGTATGGTGCTGAAACCTTGTTTACAATTTTGGATAACTAAGAGAAGGGTTTTAGTAGGATACATCCAATGTGCACGTATTGGTGTATATAAGAGATGCAGATGTTTGATTAGTCTTTTTGGTTTCAGCGATATGAAGTATAAAATTTGGTATGCTTCATTCATGAATTAGAGGAGGAAAAAGGGTATGTTAGGCTGAATTGGGTTGCTAATTTTGGTAAAGTTTGGAGCATTTATGAGCAGCTGAGGTGACTGTTGTATCTCCCTAATTAGTCTTTGTGTAGAATAAAAGATAGGGTTTGATTTCCATTTTTTTATTTTTTAAATGTAATTTTAATCATTCTTGTTACTACCTTCCGAGTGACATTTACATGAAATGCTTTTGACCTATCATTTGAAAGAAATAGGTATTCTTTTTTTTTTTCATATTGTAAGATGATAATGGAAAAGAAATATGGTTTATACCCGCGCCTTTTGTATCTAGTCCTTTTCTTACCAACATTTCTTAAACCCTTTTATCATTGAAGCGGATAAAATTGCCGTCAAATATCACTTCATTTGTCGAGCACTTTTTGTTTTACTACTTTTTGTTAAGAGCTGATACTCCATGCTCCTGTGCTTGACTTCTACTATTGGTTGCCTCAGGCTGTGTTTAAATTAAATGTGCTCGCATGGTCTATTTTTTTTTTTGGCATGAATTGCAGCTTTTTTTTTTTTTTTTTGGTTGCCGTTAGGGGAGATCATCTGGTTATACTCTGGAGCTATATTTCATAGTTGCTTTTCATCTGCAAGTGAGTTCAGAAGTATGATGAGACTTCACGATTAAACCTAATAATCAGATGGATAGGAAACGGCATATTGTGATTTTTACTACTGCCAGCCTTCCATGGTTAACAGGAACTGCTGTGAATCCTCTGTTTCGCGCTGCATATCTTGCCAAAGATGGGGAAAGAGATGTCACACTGGTGATCCCTTGGTTATCTTTAGAAGATCAAGTTCTTGTACATCCCAACAATATTACATTTGGTTCACCCTTAGAGCAAGAGAAATATGTCCGCCAATGGCTTGAGGAGAGGGTTGGATTCTCATCTGGTTTCAGTATAAGGTTTTACCCTGGAAAGGTGATGATGGCTCCGCTCTTTTTACATTTTCCATGGACAGGTGCAATTGCAGGTCCCCACACACACACGAACACATCCACATGAACATGCACAAATTAAGGACCATGGTTCATGCTTGGTTACCATGATTCATGAAATATATTATTTTAGTTGAATTGGTTTGTAAGTGAGATTTTCTATTGGAAACTAGGGTGGGTTGAGGGTTATGATTATATTTATATTGACTCCTAAATGTGTTACTGTTAATAGTTATATGTTTTATCATGAAAATTTATTGGCTAGTATCTGTTAAATTTGGCAAATATATCTGGCTTATAGTCTGAATTTTGAACCATCTATCAGTTTGTAAAGTTCTTACATACTTTCTTTGTAATTATCATTTACTTGCAGTTAAGTGAGAACTGAAACTTAGTGTTTTTCTATCATCCTAGCATCATTTTCTCATATATGTTGAACTAAACAATGATTTAACTAGAAATACAGTTTTCCAGAGATAAAAGGAGCATTCTTGCTGTTGGAGATATTACAGAAATTATCCCTGAAAAAGAGGCAGATATTGCTGTTTTGGAGGAGCCAGAGCATCTAACATGGTATCACCATGGTAAAAGTTGGAAAGCTAAATTCCAGCTAGTTATAGGAATTATTCACACAAATTATTTGGAATATGTGAAGAGAGAGAAGAATGGAAGGATGATCTCCTTTTTGCTGAAATATATGAATGATTGGGTTGTTGGTATATATTGTCACAAGGTATGTCTTTATATCAATAGTACATATATATCTAATATTTATCTTAGCATTTTGTTCTTTACTTGCACTTTGAAATTGTTACTTTTAAAGTTTTGGGTCAGCAAAGGTGATTGAAATGGTAATCTTGTCAGTGACATTGCTAATAATTAGCTTAGCATCCCTTTTGGAGGTAAATTAAGGGTTTTTTTTTTCATTATTATCATTGTGATTCAAAAGGTTTTGAAGAGGTTGGATGATTGGGAGGAAGCTTTCTTTTGTTTTGGCATTCGTATGATTCTTATTCAGACTAGTTTGTCTAATATTTCTTTCTGTTATCTCTCTCTCTCTCTCTCTTTTGGTTGCCAATGGGTGTGTTTTAGAGGCTGGAGAAGATGTCTTGGTATTTTCTTTGGTTTGCTCTAGGAAAGTTGAAAAGTGATGACGTTATAAGTTAGGAGATTGCCATTGGTCATAAAAGGAAGGGGGTTTGAGTCTTGAGTTTATATTTGGTATCCAAAAGACACTATTTTGGTTGGTCAATGGCTATGTTGCTTGCCTCTTGAAACTAATTTCCACCAGGTAATCCTTAGTACTCCCTACTCATGCAAGTCCTTTGTTAGGGTTATGATACATTTCAATCACTTCTTTCTTTATGTATGGGAGATGGTCCTTGTTTCAAATTTTGGGAGGGCATACAGGGGGAGGATATTTCTTTTATGGAGACCTTTTTAATCTTTCCTCTTTGCATAATGCCCCACGGTTCAAAAGGTTTTGGGAACTTCCATTTTCTTTAAAATCTTAGTGAGAACAATATTAAGAATTTAAAATCCCTGTTGCTTCTCTTAGAAAATCATTGGTTAATAAGTGCTTTCTTATGTTGTCCCATTGAAATTATATATAAACTGATAGAAATAATGTACAGTTTCTGTTATTTTTGACTTTTGTGTGACTCTGATGGACAAGAATGATGATAGCATAAGTCTTGCTTCTCCTTGCAGACCATGAAGAAAGTGTTTACATTGTGTCTTTTTATCAAGTTACATTAGTGTAGTATGCATCAACTGCTATATTTTATGTTCGTTGATCAGTATGCTGAATGTTGATCTGTATCATGAAAAACTTAAATAGGTTTGGAAAAATAATCAGAGGTGGAATGATATCTTGAGCCTAAGTTCTAAATCAGTACCATGATGATAAGGAGATAAGGTTAACAATCCCATTTATCACTTGTCCCAGTTTTGTGCTTATGAATACTGTCCCTTCATGTATAATGCGATGTGGTTAAACATTAGAGGAATGTTTGGCTGACCTAGTATTTCAGATATATGTGTTCTCTTTGTGAGTGCATGGTGGGAGTGATGAGCTAAAAAAAAAAAGTCATTGATACTTAAAAGTTACAATTTCAGGAGAGAGATATATATTATCAGTGGAAGTCTAGGAAACCAAAAAAAGAAAACAAATAGAAGGAAACAACTTGGATTTCCAATTTTAGTGATAGTTCTTCTCAATATCTAGTGTAATCAGCATTCCTTCTCTGAAAACTAAGTTGCTTTTGTGTTTAACCGAGATCAGGGAAATTAAAAGGAAATCGCAATTATTTTCAATCATACTTTGTATCCCAATCTTTTTATTATTGTCCAGCTTCTCAAATTGTGTAGATGCATAGGTGTAAAGCAGATTCATGAAATGATATTCAGTCAAATTATGTTTTGTTTTTTCATCACAGCTTCCAAATATTGATGAGGACCTGAAGCTACAGAATGAATGTGTTTATTATTAAGTGAACATTCAGTCATTGTTCAACTCTATTGCAACTTAAATATTTTATTCCATCCAATAGCCCTAAATTTATGAAACATGTACTCTTAAACCAACTACTTTTCTTGTCTAATAAGCTGAGTGTGCTTTAACCAATTCAGAGCATAACTTAGGGTTGGAGCTGTACTTTGTCCAGCTCACAAATGACATATGACAAAAGAATTTAAAAAAACGTAGATGTCAGTTTAGGTTGCTATAGGAAGACAACGGGTCAAAATTCAAGTCTATTGCCTGAACTCAATATTCATGGTATGGAAATAAATTATTTTACCAGTCTATAATGGTTTTTATCAATCAGTGGTGGCTTTTTATTTGAATGGAACATTTTCTTTCTTTGAGGCCTCTATATTGAAGTGTGCTGGTTAGGGAAAAAAATTACTTTGGTGATGTTCCTTGGTAATTGCAATCAACCCCATGATCTATTTGTCCCATTGAAATAAGTCCCCTATAATCTAAATTTAGAAATTCTAACAATGTCATATTACTAAAATATCTGTCATAATATGTAATAGTTCTTTTCTCCTTCCTCTTCCCAACATTTGTGAACCCAAGACCAAGGGAACATCTACACTGGGAACTGCCATTGCCACATGATCACCCAACTCATTCCAAAACGCTGCTCCTGCACCCCACATGCCATCTGGCGTTCTTGCTTGGTACATTAGTTTTCTGTGTTATAAAACCCGTAGGTGGGGGGACTTCCAGTATCCTGAAATAGCAAAACTTTGCTGTGCCTTGATCTTCTGGTTGCAAGATCAGTAATTATTAAGGAGCTGAGATGCCATTTGAAGTGCTTCCCATGGCTTGTATTCTTTCCTGGGAAATAAAAAGAATTCCTACACTATCATATACTCTAGCCGAGATTGCATCAGTATTATTTACAAGGCCCCACCCAAGTTTATAGAGGAAAACCTTATTTTGGGATTGCAGTCTCTTAATGTCTAAACCTTCCCTGCTCTTGGGTTCACACATAGTTAAAGAAGATGAAGATGAAAACAAAAGAGGTATTAAATAATATGAAGGGTATTTTAGTAATTTTACATAGTTAAATTTTCCAAATTTAGATAATAAGGTGCTTATTACAATGGTGCTATTAGATCAGGGGCCCTTTTTTTTTTTGGGGATTGGGAAGGACATTGCCATAGGAGCTAATTACAATTTCCCCTCTATTTTGGTAGATAAAGAATTTATTGAGGAGAAGAGAAAACAATGCAACAAGTGAGGACAATGAATCCTTTACGGACAGTATTTAACAGCTAAACAAACATTATCTCTAAAGAGTTTTCCTTATTATCATGATTCAGTTAGTGGAAGAATAACAATCATCAATTTACAAGCGTTGCATCCTCTTTTGGAATTGATTAGCCATGTAATTGTAGGTAATTCGACTATCTGCTGCCACCCAGGACTACTCTGGTTCCATCATCTGTAATGTTCATGGAGTTAATCCCAAATTCCTTGCAATTGGCAAGAAAAAGATAGAGCAACAAAAGAAGGGAGATCGGGCCTTTACCAAAGGTGCCTACTACATTGGGAAGATGGTATGGAGTAAAGGGTACAAGGAGCTGCTCAAACTTCTTCATGATCACCAAAAGGAATTAGCTGGGCTTGAGGTTGATTTATTTGGCAGTGGAGAGGACTCAGATGCAGTTCAACAAGCTGCAAAGAAGTTGGAACTGGCAGTTAGAGTTCACCCGGCATGTGATCATGCTGATCCTCAATTTCATGAGTAAGCTTCATATTGATTTGCCCATTCTTAATGATACCAATTCAAAATTTGAATTTCATCTCAATCAGATGATGGATCAAAGAAGGATTTGGTCATTTCGTATTAAGATGTGCCTGATGTGCATAATTTAGAAAAGTAAAATAGGGTTGTAATCTGATTCAATTTAAAATTGATATATCCTATATTGACATAATGATATCTAAGCAAGAGCGTTAGACATCAAACTGTATACTAACCTGAAATTAAGAAGATCTTGATCAACCTATTATTAAAGGTTTTATGCTATGCCCATTTTAGGAATATGGAAATATGGTAACAACATGAAATATTGTCATAATTATGAATGTGTTTATAAAATCATTCAGGTATTAGTCGGAAACAGCCAACTTACCTGCAATTAGTACAACTTGATCTCACTTTATTTGTATTGTGTACTTGTCAAGGACCCAAAAGCCCTCTTAACGGAGGCTTCTTTACAATGATAAGGACCTAAACTCATACAACAATAATCAGCTAATGGTTAGCAAATTGGCATTATAAAGTACTTACAAGTAGAAAAAATAACCCATTTATGAACTCTTCCTTTAATGCTCCCAGATTTGTCTTCTCTAAATATTTTGTAGATGTCGTACTTGAAGTAACCTATCTGAAACGAAAGACCTCTTAGAGAATGTACTGCTTGGAGCATGTACTTATCAACTCTTCTTGTTCCTGTGTCCCAGTTACAAATTGTTCCTTAATCCTAGCACAACAGATGTGGTTTGCACAACTACTGCTGAAGCTTTGGCAATGGGCAAAGTTGTTATATGTGCCAATCATCCCTCAAATGATTTCTTCAAGCGGTTCCCAAATTGTCGGACATATGATGATGGTAAAGGGTTTGTTAAAGCCACACTTAAAGCACTGATTGAAGAGCCTGTTCAGCTTACTGATGCTCATAGACATGAGCTTTCATGGGAGGCTGCCACTGAACGTTTTCTTGAGGCTGCTGAACTGGACAAGCCACTAGTGAGACAATTGTCCAAAAGTACTTCAAATAACTATATGTCTGCGTCATTAAATTTGCAGCAGAGACTGGAGGATGCATCAACATATATACATCACGTTGCTTCTGGGTTTGAAGTATCTAGAAGACTATTTGGTGCAATTCCAGGGAGCTTGCAACCAGATGAACAGCTATGCAAGGAGCTTGGGTTGGCTATTCCTGCTGGGAAACAAGGGTCAAGAAAATGATTTGAGACGCTTTGATTTTTTGAATTTGTGAGAATTCTTGCTTATTCTGGTCCCAAGGGTACAAAATAGGGTACAGGCGCGAAGGATCTCTTCATGTCATTTTGGAAAAAGGATTGATGCGTAGGATCTAGATCTTCACAGAACGCATGCCTTTATAGCATCAAGCCTGTGGAATAGTAGTCTATGAGCCGTAGTTCAATTGTAGTGGGCAACTGAATAGTTGTGTGAGGCAAAGTTTCTATAACTGTTAATGTTGGAATATCATAAGTTGTTGCCAAGCATTCCTGTATTATCTGTTGGATGATTTACTGTATTTCCTGATGATTGTTCTGAGTACAACCCTATGTATAAGATTATGTTGTCCCTGGAAGCCTGGAATCTGTACTGAAACTGCAAGTGCCCTTGGCAATGAACTTTTTCATGTATTGCATGTGATTTTCCCTGGTGTTAATTTTGTCATCGTGTAACAATTTGTGAGCTTCATTATAATTATTTCCCATTATGAGCTCAGTGACAAAAATTTGTTTCTTACTCAAGATGTGGGACTCAAGTCTCATAATTTGCAATAGAGATGATGACACGTCACCATTACTTGTGCTGCAACAATGGAAACTGGAAAACAGTGGAAGACTCGTCGCAGCTGAGACAGACTTTTAGAAGAGCTGTACTTCAAAATATAGTGCGTAAAGTTGGATAGTTCAGAATTTATATTAATTTCACATTAGAATCTCATACTTTTCATAGGAGATTCAAATATTATATTTTGCAATTGAGATTATAACACCAACCTAGCGTGGTGTTTCATTTTTCATTGTAAGATATTACAAATAATTTGTGTTAAATTTTCAATACCAATGCGAGAACAATTTCTTAGGTCATGATTGTCATTCTTTGTTTTTGGTGAACAGGAGAGGTGTAATGGGGATCTCATCAATCTTGTGACTTAAACACGAGAATAACTAAGGTTTGAAAAACTACACTACAACAATTTCATAGGTCATGGCCAATTGCTTTTTTGTTTTTGAACAGTAGAGATGTAGTGGCGATGGCATTAATATTGTAATTCGAACATAAAAACTGTTTAAGTTTGAATAATTGATGCTGATGGCTGCACAGGGACGGTTAAATACGTCATGGCCATTTTTTTGTTTTAGGTGAATAAGGAATATGCGATAGGATCTCATAATTTGAACTTGATAAATGTTGAGATTTTAATAAGTGGATGTTAATAGCAGCACAGGATTAGGTCATGCCGCTAGGCTTTATTTTTGGTGAATATGTCATAGAATAGTTTTGTTGACTAGAAAGAAGAGAAAAAGTTCATCACTTGAACCCTTGTATACAGAAAAGAAAAAGGAAATATGGTAGGCACAATTTTTTTGATTTAAAAAATTTAGGAGATTTTTCTTTTTTTGAGTTATAAAGAAAGCGCAAAGCCTTGGGAGAAAGGGAGAAAGAAAGGAGTAGGGTAGGATTCAACTCAAGTATATCAAGTCTTGCTACATCTTTAATCTAAGAAAAGTATTATTTGAGCCAAAGTTCTTAGACAAGAGATATTTTATATATAAGCTTATAATAATTAATCTTTAAAATTGAACTAGATATTAAACCAAAATGAGATTCATGATTCAATGGTTTAATCATAGATGAATTGGGATCAAACTATTTTTACAAATACATATAAAAAATTTATAAATATATATATAATATTCTATAATTAAATTAATACATATTATAAAATAATATTTAAAAAAATATATAAATATTTAAAGATATAAAAAATAGTTAAACTATTTTACATATAACAATAAATCTATATGAAATAAGTTGAATATAATTTATAAAATATCATAATTTTTTATCATAAAATATCAAAACTCTATTTTAAATTTAAAAAAAAAATTGGCCAATGTAGTACCAAAGGAAAAAAATTGCATGTGCCTGCCATACCATGGCTCCATAGTTGCTTTGTTAACATAACAATGCAAACAATTATATATAAGAATGTTTAAATTAAAATAATATATAAAAACTATATATATTTTTTAATATTTATTAATTTAATTTTTATAAAAAACATATTTAATATATTTAAAAATATATAATTAAAATAAATTAATTCAATTGGTTTAACTATAGTTTAATCATTAAACTGTGGCTATTCTTCTCTGATTTAATACTGATTTGATTTTTACTCTGATTTAATACTAATTTGATTTTTAAAGTGTTGCCTATAAGGATTTCAAATTTTATTTTTTTTTTAAAAAAAGAATTAAAAACAAAATAATATTAAATAAAAAATATATTTGAAAAAAAATTAAATTTAATGTTTAAGCTCCTTATTTAAGTTCTCCAATAAGTTCTAAGTGAGTTTAAAAGATTTTTTTAAAAAAAATTAAATAATAAGCTCTACAACAAGTTAGATAATGCAAAGTCAATGAAAAAAGTTGATGAATAATTAAATTATTTTATTTTATTTTAAATTAATATAAATATAAATAAAAAGTAAAATGACTAAAAAAAGATAAAAAGTAATAAAACATATATAAAAATTTTTAAAATATTTATGTAAAACTAACAGGGGCAAGAACCCAACGATGCAAAAATTATAATTCCCTTTCCAGAAAAAATTCAGTCTCCAAATAAGACAATCCCTGGAAGCATTCCTAAATTTGGAAATTTTTGCCAATCCTACTTATGTCTGTTTGTCAAGTGATAAGAGGGCTGAATTGAGTATGGGAAATTTCTTTAAAAAAGTTTTCTAATTCAATGTTTTAAGTTATGGGTATAATAGGTTATGTTTTAAGAAAAATTACAATAAATAATCCATATCATTAAATATTAATAATGAAGGATTTTAAAAATTAAAATTATCAATAAAAACCATTATTACCATAAAGTTTTAAAAGATTTTACTACTAATTTTAGAGGATTTATTATTGGGTATAAGAAAGTTCAGCAACTTTCCTATACCCTATAGTAAATCCCCTAAAACTAATAATAAAATTTCTTAAAATTTGATGATAATGATAGTCTTTGAAAATGATTTTAATTTTTAAAGTCCTTCATTATAAATATTTGATGATGTGAGTCCTTTATTGTAAATTTTTTAATTTTTTAAAATCTGCCTTTTGTTTTTAAAAGTTTAACATTGATAATGTGTTTCAAAAATTTTATAAAAAAATTAAAATATAATTATTCAAAATTTAAGGAGACTGATGAAAGATATTTCTAGTGACTTATTTTTTAAAATGTGCCTTATAAAGGTAAAAGATTTTAAGACTTAACTTTAAAGTAAAAGAAAAAAAAATCACTCGAGGATTTTAGAGGTTCTAATCAAGTTAGATCTTACATCTTCTCTTTAAGTACCACCTAATATAATTTTCACAATCTTTTGGCAATCACAAAATATAAGCAGCTTATTTTCAAAACATACAAAACTGTAAAAGATTTTAAGACAACCTCAAAGCAAAGAGGAAAATAAATCACACAAGGATTTTTGGAGGTTTAGATCAAGTTAATCGTAAATCATCTCCTCAAACATAAAATAAGACAATTTTTATAAATTTTGGACAATCACCAAATATAAGGAGGTAACACTGAAAAATAAAGATCAATAATACCTGCCTCTAAAGTCTAGTACAACTATATATATATATTTCCCTAATAGACCAGCATCTTACACACGGAGATGTAGGAATTATAGTGGGTTACAATCAATTGTTTTTGTTTTAAATAAAAACGGACTGATTTATGATCCATGAGAGATGCATTTAAGCCTACTTATTATTAGTGATCCTATTGTTTTGGGTTGGATGTCTAATTGATTAGTATTGATGAAAGTGCAGGCCTATAACTCATAGGCCTATAATGGATGGGTACTAAAGTTTTATTTAAACTTAGCTAGGTCCTTTTTGTGTTCATATCAAATACAGACTCCACAACTTACCCCATTATAAGTTGTACTAGGGAGTGTGAATCACAGAGGAAACTATAATTTCTTCAAACCTTCAGGCATTCAGAATCAACAAGGTATCCTAAATCTGTGGCAATGTCTTCTGCAGGTAATCAATCTAGTATTTTAATTTCATATAATTGTCTAGAATTTATTCTTACATTTGGTACCAGAGCCTCAATTATATGAATTAGAATCTAATAATTAGTTTGAAGACATGAATACAAGCTTTAAAACTTTAACCTTTTGCAATTTTTATCCATATAAATTTTGAAATCTTAATTGGATGATTTTCAAAAAAAAAATTGAAACTTGAACCCTTAGGGCTTTTGTAGAATTTGAAATATTGAATCAATTAGTACCTAAAATTTAAATTATCATGAACCATAGATGGAAAATTTTGAATTTGAAATTTATGTTAGGGTTTATTGAAATTGAATTTCAATTTTCCCAAATTAGGTCAAATTGATGAATGTTTTTTTAAAAATTGCACTCTCCTTAATCATATAAGTAAAACCCCTATACCAATTGCATCAAAAATTGTTTAATTCCATGGAAATTTCAATTCGAAATCCATAATTAGGGTTCTTCAAAATTGAATTCCAATTCTCACAAAATAACTTAAATTGATGAATAGTTTTCAAGTATGTTGTTCCTTGCGATCATATGAAAGAAACCCACACTTCAATTGCATGGTAAATCAACCGTTTCCATGGAAATTTCATTCGAAACGCAGCTCACATGTAGCGTCGATCTTGGGTGGGATTTCACGCAAAAAAGGGCTCAAATCCTCAATTAAATTTGGGGCTTTGAGGTATATGTGTTTAGTATGAGATTATAAACAAAAAATACAAGAAAATTACAACAAAATGCATCAAGAATTGCCCAGAACTAAGCTTCATTTATCTCGACGGAAAGGAGCCCTTTTTGCTTCGAAAAATCCATGAACACTCAATAAAATTGAGGAATTTTAGTGTAGATGAGTTTAGAATGGGATTAGGAACAAAAACCACAAGACAATCGCAAGAAAAAAGCCTTAAAAACTTGAAACCCGAATGTTGTACCCACAAGTCCTGCGTGCTAAGGTAGAAGATGAAGCTGAATTCCATACCCACTCACACCTCTGGAGAGTGAGGGAGAGTGTGGCTTCTACAGATGAAATTTTTTAGTGTCATTTTTTGCGTTGCAATCTATATTTTAAATGTGATTTTTTGAAATATTTTTTATAATTTTTTGATTGCTATAAATATTTTTATATAAATATTAATATATAAAATATATTTTAATATTTATTTGGATAATTTTATGAAAGGTGATGCATTGAAAAATTAATTTATTATATTTCGAATCTTATGAAGATGTTCACTCTCCATATATAATAATATATATTTGCATACTCTCAGCCTAATATATATGTCTTCAACTGTTTGTTTTAAGAAATATATGTTTCTATTTTAATTGTATTTGCATGAAGTCTCTTTGGGAATGCTATAGAATTTGTTCATAGACAATAGGGGTAGAATATTTCATCTCCTTAAATACTGTACCATAATTTTGGGCAAAATACAAGTAATTCCTGTGCAATGAGTTTTATAGATTATTATGGATAATTAACACCAAAGTGGAATTATTCATATTAATGTATAAAATTTCCTTGTAATTTGAGGAAGGTTTCTAATTATCTTATGCTATAACCTGCCCAAAAGGGGTTGTTGTATGTTATAATTAGGAGTTAATTTGGGATGAAGTTAATGGGGAATATATTGGTCTAAGATATTTATCTGCCTAAAGGGGATAAATATTTGAACCCAATGTATTCTCACTGATTAACTCATCTGAGGTTCTGATCTAGGTTGTGACCTTGATTTGTACATTCTGCCCAAAGGGGAATGTGCTTTTATGTTGGCCTCATTGTGATAGCTTGTTTTAATTAAAGTTATGTATAAATTGTCCTTATTGTTTGTCCTAATGCATTCCAATTTTACAATTACCTTTTCTATGAATGATTGTTCTGCTTCAATTGAGATTTTAACTGGATCAAATTATAACAAGTAGAAGCAAGACTTAGAATTCTCCTTAGGAATTTCTGACCTTGATTTGGCACTACGCGAGAGTAAGCCTGAAGTAAATAAGAAGAGTACAATTGAACAAAAAAAGTTCTTAGCCAAATGAGAGAAATCTAACAGACTTAGTCTAATTGCCATTAAAAGAATCATCTCTGAGCACTTACTTAGTGGCTTACCAGAAACCACAAGTACTAAAGAATTTATTACTGTTTTGGGAGAAAGATACCAAGTATCTAATAACGTTGAGTCTGGATATCTTATGAAAAAGTTAACTGATATGAGGTATGACAACAATGAGGGAGTAAGGGAGTTCACTTTAAAGATGGTTCACATCCAAACCAAGCTGAAAGCTCATAACATTGACCTAAATGAGAATTTCATTGTCTCACATGCCTTGAACTACCTATCTGCCGAATTTACACAAATCAAAACCGTCTATAATACCTTTAATGAGAAGTGGACCATTAATGACCTCATTACCAAGTGTGTGGCTGAAGAAGAAAAATTAAAGAAAGAAAAGAGTGACCTATCCTGTGAGTTAGCTCTTTTTACTTCCCATGGTAAACTCCATTCTGGTAATGGTAAATGGAAACATAAGAAAAATCAATTCAATATTCCTCATAAGAATCAAAGTTCAAGGAAATCAGGCAATGGTCAACATCATGATATAAGAGGTCCTAAATCAACTCTCATAAAAAAACATATGGTGTTTCTGGTGTCAGGAAAATGGGCATAAAAAGAATGATTGCACAAAATTCAAGGCTTGGCTAAAGAATAAGCAAAAATTTAAAAGAATTCAAGAACCTGAAGAGACCAAATCCGAGAGAAAGCAAGATGAGAGTAGCAAAGAATCTTAAAGTAGTGTTGGAGTCAGTGAGAGATGTCATTTTAATTTTGGCAACCGGACATGAAACTATTTCAAAAGACATTCTTTTTATGTACCTTCTTTTAGGAGGAATTTGATTTCTATTTCTTGTTTAAATAAATTTAGTTTTTATTATAATTTAATATTAAACTTCTAAATTATTGGTTATGGACATTTAGTGGATGATTTATATACATTATCCTTGGTTTTTGATAATATTTCATCATCTTTAAATATTTAAGTCTAAAATTAAAGAAAAATTTCTTTTATCATTGCACAAACACTTAGGACATATCTTTAAGAAAATAGTTAAAAGGTTAATTAAAATTGATATTTTACTTTTCTTAGAGTTTGATAATTTAGAGACCTGTGTAGATTGTATTAGAGGAAAGTTCACTAAGAGTAAAAAGAAAAGTGCGACTATAAGTTCAAATCTTTTAGAAATCATTCACACAAATATTAGTGGATCTTTTTCTCATATTATTTGTGGTAATAGGTCCTTTATCACTTTCATTGATGATTTTTATTGATTTGGCTATCTTTATTTGATTAAAGAAAAAATATGATACTCTTGAAAAATTTTAAAATTTTAAAATTAAGGTAGAAAAATAATTAGAAAACAGACTCTAGTTACTTTCTCCATTATGCAAGTAGAGTTTATTGGTTATTATGCTGCTGTTACTCATGTTATTTGGTTGAAAATTTTAATGACAGGGCTTTATATTGTCAATTATGTTGTTCAACCACTAAGAATTTACTGTAACAATAGTATTGTAGCATTTTACACTAAATAATAATAAAACTACTAGTATTTTTAAACATTTGGAGTTGAAATGTTTAAACTATCAGAGATTTAGTAAAGAATAACGAAATAGTTATTGAATATATAGACATAGATTCTATGTTGCTGACCCATTAACCAAAGGACTTGGGTTCATTGTATTTAAAAGACACATTAAGAATATGAACATTGTAAGTTCTCTTGATATGTTTGGTTAGTGGGAGTTTGAGTTTCATATTATTTTCTTGTTATGTTAAACATTTTTTTGGACACTTTTGACATTCATATGGTTTGTATTCCGGCTAATTGATAATGCATTGAATTTTTGGTATTATGTATTTTTGAATATATGCATCAATTGTAAAATTTTGAGCTTGGTGTCATTAGGACTACTATGCCCGTGGTTGACGCTATATTGGAGTTAAGGTATAATAGTTTCTTGACAAACCATATAGTTTCTCTGGTTTTAAAGCACTTGAGAGAAATTGTAAAGACTAACGAAGAAAATATTAGTGAGACTGTTGGATCACATTGTCATACTATTTTCTTACTGCACTCCACACTAATGATTAATTGACAGAGTCAGTGACATTTGTAACCATGGAATGTTTAATATCAGTAATAGATATGATAACTGCCATGATTCAATATTACTTGGCTTTAGTTAGATGGAGTCATATTAGATATCGCATCTTGGATTATATGTTTTAAAATGTGACCACATTACAAAATTAGTCATTAGCCCGAGAGTTGTTTTCAAAATAAAAGTTTTTAAAATGAAAAATTGATTTTGCCTAAGTGGGAGAATGTAGGAATTATAGTGGACTACAATCAATTATTTTTGTTTGAAATAAAAACGGGCTAATTTATGATCAATGAGAGATGCATTTGAGCCCACTTATTATTAATGATCCTATTGTTTTGGGCTAGATATCTAATTGATTAGAATGGATGAAAGTGCGAGCCCATAGCTCATAAGGCTATAATGGGTGGATACTAGAGTTTTATTTAAACTTGGCTAAGTCCTTTCTGTGTTCACGTCAAATACAAACTTTACAACTTACCCCATTATAAGTTGTGATAGGGAGTGTGTGAATCACAGAGGAAGTTTTAGTCTCTTCAAACCTTCAGTTATTCAAAATTAACAGTATATCTTAAATCTGTAGTCATATCTTCTGCAGGTAATCAATTTAATATTCTAATTTCATATAATTGTCTAGAATATATTCTTACATTGATTCATAGAAAGTTTCTTATAACCTTTCTCTCAAAGAATTACAACCTTCTACATCTTAAGTTTCTCTACAAACTCTAGAAACTAAACCTAAATTTTTCTAAAAAATTTAACAAGCTCAACAGGTATAAATAAGAATGCTCACAAAGAGCAATGTATAAGACTCTCATTCACAGCTATAGCACCCAATACATCAATGTTTTTGGACAAGGTCGAAGAAGCCTTAGATTTTTTGTGTTTTGCACTTACTGCTTCATACCTGAGACTTGGTAGGAGGATAAAATAAATGAGCTTGAAAAATCTCCTCGTCCAAGCTCCACCCATGCTTCCATCTTCCCAACATTCATCTTCTAATCTCATAAATGCTTCGAGTTTTTTCTCTCAATTCTCCTTCTTTCTCGCACAAGAGAGCTTAAGAGAGAGACATGCATCCCTAGGATTTTCTAAAATTTTTTACCATAAATTTTTTATAAATTTATCAAGAGAAAGAGAGATGAGAGTGTATGAGTAGACCTCACCACTCCCTCCAAACTAATAAAAATTTTACGGTAAAAAATTTTAAAAAGTCCTTTTTCATTTCCTAATAAATTTCTTTTGTCCAACAAACGTTTAAATTAATTGAAGCAATCCTCAAGCAGCACACTTGATCTGGGTCATTTGGACGGTTTTATATTTAAATTTTTTTAATATTAATCATTATTTTTTAAAAATTTACAATTAAAAAAGTATTTTTATTATGCTTTTTATTTTATTTATAAAAATTTAAAATAAAAATATTATAAAATTTAGATTGTCTAAAAATACTTCAATTGAACTGAACTTGAGAAGCGTCTCAATTGGGGCGATCCATTCCAAAAGTTTTATTTGCCCTGTAGCTAATTTTTGTCCAGCTGAAATCTAAATCACCCAGTGACCCGTTAGATGATGCAATAAAATTCTTTGTATTTGTCTAGATATTCTCGTCACATCTGCCCCATTACGCTCCATACACACACTTTCCCACCTTTTCAGTCAATGTGCTCTATGGGATAAGAGCATTTTTAACCAATTTACTGAAAATGCAAAGACAAACTTTCAATCATTTTTAGATGTGTTATAACTGGGACTGTTCATAATTGACTCATTCATAACTTACTAATCCAAAAGTCCAAACTAATCAGTTAATTAATTAATTGTTGATTAATTATTAATTAAATTAGTTTTTTAAATTAAAAAAGGCAGTTTTGTGGGTCACAAAATAAAGAAAAATTGACAAAAAGTTTTTGAATATACAAATTAACGTAAGTAAATTACTCTCTCTGAGAAGAGTAGAGTAAAATATAACATAGAAAACTTAAGAAAGAAAAGAGTTTTCTTAAAACAATTTAAACCGTTCTGTGGATTATGATGCATTTGCCATGAAAGAATAGTCAAAGTTTGTGTGATAATTCTGATCCTAACAAATAATTCAAGAAAATCTGCTTCTACACAAATAAGAATTCGAAAATCCCTTCAAGATCAGTAAATGAGAACTTAATATGCATTTTAACGTTCAAGCTAGAATTGTTTTAATTAGAGTCTATTGAGATGCTCGTGATTTTATTATTCAGTTATAGAGTTCAAATTTTGACTTTGGGTCCTTATTGGCTGCTGCCTTGATGAGCTTTCTTTTTATCCGCTGAATTTGTTGAAAGAGCATTTTGATTATTGTTATTCATTTTGATTATTTTCCATCCTTTTGCTTATTTGATTTGTTTAACCTACGTGCATTTAGTGCAGAAATCCTGTCATCATTCATGCTCGATCATTATCTCAGTTTTGTTAATTATATTTACTTTAAGAACGCATATGCTAAAGCAACAAGTGAAAGGCACTTTGTGAGAGAAACTAAGTCCTTTGGGTGGCCATTCTCTTTTATCATTCGTGGCTAATTTCTTCCAGGTTGTTACTTCTTTCTTTTATATTGTCTTGCTCTGTATATCAGTCACCTATCTTGTATGTGGCTTCGTCTTGAGTTCGTAATATAATCAGTCTTGCTTTTTAGTCTTATAGTCTGGTTTCTTAATTGAGTTTTTGGAGTTGCTCTGGTCGCTAGATTCCCTGGTTGAACCACTTGGGAGTTATTTTCTTCCATTATGAACAGACAAAAAGTGCTGTCCAGAGGGTATCGATGGCCTGAAAATAGCTCCATAGGACAGGACGCTTCATCTACAATGAATACGGGTTCGCGTGATGGATCGGGTTTCATGCTTCCAAGGAGAGGTCTGGTGCTTTCTTTTAACCCCAGATGTTGTAATCTCTCAGAGAACAGTGGCAATCATGGTTAATAGGGCTTCTCCTGAACAAGATAGAAGTACCTCTCCATCACGTGGAATTAATCCTTAATAAAGCTTGGAGTGTTAGACTTAAGTGGATACACGAGAGATATGGACAATATCCAAATAAACTAAAAGCGGAATTTCTTGATTAATGATGTATGTGAATTTCTTGAATCTTCTAAATTCTCTGTTTCTTGATTAATGATGTATATGAATTTCTAAACTCAGTGGCTTTCTTGATTTCGTTAGAGTTTAGAGACACCTATATGTAGCAAAAGTGAGAAATGCATCTTTCCATTGAAGATGTCTCATAGAGCAGGTGGGAGAAGATTCAATGGAACTCATGATGTGCTTTTGACATGGAGTCCCAAACCAAGATTTGCTATAGATATGGTGCAGAGGACTAGATTCAGTGAACCTTAGCAACTTGCAGGACTTGCATCTTGCCTTGCTAACATTTACATGGAGTTTACAGGGCAGCTTTAGAATTGTCTGATAACCTAAGAAGCACCGATACGGATACGTGTATCGGGTACGACACGATACGATACGTGCGATACGGTAATTTTTAAAATTTTAGGATACGGGTACGGGAAAAAATATATATATATATATATATATAAAATCAATAATCTAATACATTAAAAATTAATTAATCAAGTATAATTAGTGAATAAAATAATTAATCAATTAATGAGCAGAGGAATCAAAATTAGGTGAACCCGAGTACAAATTGCAGCCATTGTTGTTATCCTTATAATTGTAAAAAGTCATTATTCCATAACTTTTCAGTTTTCACCTCCTTTGATTGCTACACTTAAATGGTTGAACAATGAATTGAAACAGAGGCACAAACCCACGCTTAAATCAGATATCACAAACCCAGAAAATTCTAGTTTAATTTTCTGCAAACAGAGGCACAGATCACAGGAATGAATTGAAACACAAACAGGGGAGACAAATTATCAGCCAAGTTACAAGATTCTAGGCTCATTTTTCTCTGTCATTCAAGTTTTTTTAAAAAAAAATTTGAAAACAGAAACCTTGCCACCAAAGAAGAAGATGCACCTATCACTGGCCGGAGAATATGACAGGGGAACGGAAGGCGTCGCCGGAGAAGATGATGCAGCAGGGTAGGCGACGCACGGTGAGACGCAGCAGCACCAGAAGCAGAGGGCGAGGAAGAAGAATTGAAGCCGAGGGAGAAGAACTGAAGCGTTTTTCTCTGTCATTCAAGTTTCTAAAAAAAAATTTGAAAACAAAAACCTTGCCACTGGAGAAGAAGATGTACCTATCACTGGCCGGAGAAGATGACAGAGGAAGAGAAGGCGTCGCCGGAGAAGATGATAGAGGAACAGAAGGCATCGCCGGAGAAGATGACAGAGGAACAGAAGGTGTCGCCGGAGAAGATGATGCAGTAGGGTAGGCGACGCACGGTGAGACACAGCAGCACCAGAAGCAGAGGGCGCGGAAGAAGAATTGAAGCCGAGGGAGACGAACCGAAGCGTTCGACGGGCTGGGGGTTTAAATGACGGACGAAACGAAGTTTAAGGAAAAAAACGTTTCACTGCCGTTTCAAGAACGTTTCGAGCCGTTTTTGTAGCCGTATCGAAACGTTTCGTATGCAAAGAAACGTTTCGAAACGTTTTGGTACGCAAAGAAACGTTTCGGATACTTTTGTACCCGTACGGTATGCGTATCCGTACCGGATACGTATCCGGTACGGGTACGACTCCAATTTTCACGTATCCGTGCTTCATAGCTGATAACGATAGAAATTTTTATGTCTTCCACTTTGATCACCTAGGAAACCAAAGGTATACCTTGGAGCAGGGTCTATGGGCTATTAATAACTCTCTTTTAATCTTTGAAAGATGGCAACCAAATCAGATTATTAACAACGTGCCCACTGGGGGGAAAAAAATCCCTGTACGGGTGCAATTCTAGGGCCTTCCTTTGGAGTATCATAATGTTGTGGTGGCAGTAGTTCTTGGCAGTATAGTTAGAGATGCTTATTCTGCTGATTTGCCTGAGGGCAATACAAAAAACACAAGATTTTTGAGAGTTTGGGTTCATATTGATCTTTCAATGCATTTGGTCTTGGGTTTTAAAGTGACACTTGATGATGGTGATCTCCTTTGCGTTGGGGCTAGATATGAACAAATTTTCAAGATTTGTCAACAATGTTTTAGGCTGGGACATATCCCAAGGGATTGCAATTGGGATTCTCCGCAAATTTTACATGCTTTCCAGCTTCAACAACAAAGGATTCAACCCCCATATGATATTGACTTCATTATGGATTATAGTTTTCCTCTGTTTGATAAAAATGCAGCTGCTTTTTGGATGAAACAGCACAAATGTAGGACCACAATAATTGATTTCTATCCATTCTCCATAACTGATCCAAGTTCATCAGATTGATGGTCGGCAAATATTGTGACTGCTTCAGATGATTCACTCTCTTCCCTCTCATCCTGCAACTTCTTGGTTGAATTTGATCCAGAAGAATTGTGGCCTATGGAAGCTTCTCCTGTGAACATTTGGCTGGATTTCATTGCTCCGTGTCCAACGGTTGGGAGAGACAAGCCAACAAGTACATATGGCAAATGTTGATACTCATTCGAATTGGTTCATATATTTATTATGTCATTCTCTATCTCATATAAGGTTATTTTTTATATGAGAGAATCTAAACTATGTCATTCTCTCTTTCATATAAGATTATTTTAGATGTGAGAGAATCTAGACTCCCTTACAGGTACATCTGGAGATGAATAATGATGAAACTACCTACTTTGCAAGAAATGTTAACATGTAGAAATATTGAAGCAGAAAGTATGATGTCAGTGAATATTTTCACTAAAAGGAGGAGGATATGGAAGAGAACAATAGGCAAGATGATTACCCAGATCACACAATTGATCTAATCTCGGATCCACCTCCTAATATGGGCCCATTCGCGTTTATCATAGACCCAAATATTTGGCCTTGACCCCCAAGGGTGGAAAATTTCATTACCTTCTACTGACCCACCCCTTTTGGACCAACTAGGTATGCTTTGGATCCTAATTTATCTCTAATGCTCCTAGCCCGATCTTTAGTCTTAATTGTCCAATGTGAATTTTAATTCACTCCTTCATGATCCATTGTAGAGTTGGACCAGACTTCTACACTAACCAGTACATGGCTTGGTGTTAAGATCAAGATTATTTTTTCAGTACACTTTTGAATGGGCTTTATTGAGATATCCAACTATTGGTCCAACAACCCCTTTCTTTTATTCTTACTGGGCTTATGGAATTAACCAGATCACCTCTCAGTTTGTTCACTGATGGCTAACATATTTGAATATACCGGGGCAGTATTATGGAAAGCGAAAATGAAAGAGAATCTATCAGAAAATGTGTTTGGTTACAAAAATTGAGAACGGAAATGATAAGTAATTACACTCTAGTGAAAACTGTCTATTTTCTTTTGTATTTAGTACATTTTTGGATCTTGTTTTTTAAATGGATAGATAATGACCTTTTTTATTTTTTTAGTGGTACTGACCAAATTATTTATTTATTCCTTCTTTCTCATTCACAATATGGTCTTTTAACATGGTCAACGCTATTCTTTACTTTTTTGTCTATTAATGTTATCATCATACAAAATTTATTTATTATTATCGTATAAATGTAATTATACATAGTTAACAAGAGAAAAATAATTAATTTTATAAAAAAATGAAAAACTAATGATACTAGCACCAAAAAAAACCAAAGCAATTTTTTTAAAAAAAAATACTTAAAAAATAAAAATAATGAATTTCCAAAAAGAACAAACTTATAAAAAACACATTTCAATTTCTAAAAAAACAAGGCCAAATAATGAAATTAAAAAAGTGGAAACTAATTTTAAAAAATGTTCAAATGATAAAAAAAATCAATCTTGAATAAGGTAACAAAAATTTTTCTTATTAGAAAAAAATAAACAATTAAAATTAAAAAATTAATTCAAATAATTTAAAAAAAATTAATTAAAATTTAATTGAAATGTTCCAATTAAATTTCATTTGGAACATCCATTGCAATTACATTGCAAGAATGCGTCCAATCAAACAATAGTCGGACGCATCACAATTTCTAACTGTAATGGAACATGTTCGACCAAACAGTGGTCAAACAAGTTTTGATTGTTAGTCAGTCAAAACTTTTCGATTGTAATGTAATTGGAACTCGTCTGACTAATCCCCTTTGAGGGATCTGTGTTGCGGTTTGTTAGGGTTTTTTTTTTAATATTTGTTCACCTCTTGCTATTCTTTTCTTTGTTTGTTTTTTAATTTTTTCCTTTGAGCAAAATACAATTGTTTTTTAATTTTATTGCCTCCAATAATAATTCAAAACGTTTACAAAAAGATAAATAACAAAAAATAAAATAAAAATATCATTAACTATATCACTTACAGAATTAATTATAAAAAATACAAAACAACTAAATAAGGTCAAATTTATCATTTAAAAATCCAAATTAAAGGCAATTGTGCTCAATTTAAAAAAAATAGAAAAATGAACGTGGCCATTATGCATTTACCCATTTGGATTTTTTTTTTGGATAAGAGCTTTCTCTTCTATTAGTATCAGAAAATATAATAAATATTTTTAACATTTAGTTAATTATTTTTACTACAAATCTTGGCTAGTAATTATAACAAATAGTTGATTATTGTGACATATACACATTATGGTAAATAGTTATATATACTTTTTGTTATGAAGTTAATATTCGAATTGTCCCCAAAAAAATCCCTATTTTCATAAGCTCTTTTATAATTTTCACTACAAATGAAAAATGAAGGTGGTAAAAATATGAAAAAATAAAAGCCAACCTAAGATTGTAAACCTAAGCAACAAATCCAGTGACATGTCACAATTTTGCAAAAATAAAATGTTACCTGACGAAATAGTCGAACCCTTTGTAGAACAATGAAAATATAAGGTAGTTAGACAATTCAATGCAATGTACGCTATACTTTGCTTGATTTGACGTGGAGTTATATCATTTTTTATGAATGAGAGTATTTTTGTTTTTTATCTTCTATTACTTTTCATTTCATTTCTATTTCCTTCAACCAAACAAACAAATACAAATACAATCCCTTTCCTTTTTCACTAATGCCAAACATAATTTATTTTATTACATTTTATTCAACCTTTCTTATTCATTTTCATCACTAAATTTTTTGTATACCAAATAAGACCTAAATGTCCATATTTGGTTGTGAGAGATATCAATGACAATGGAAAATTTTCAGAACATGATGATGGTAATTTAGATGCACATAATGCTTCAATTGAGGATCTCTCACATTGCTTGGGTATCACTAGTTCTACCCATTATCTATAGCGCACCTCACCCAAGAAAAGAAAGATTTTGAATAATTGGAGAGATGATATTCCAAAAAGAAGTTAAGGAAGTTCAATCCTAGTGCTCTACTAATGATTCCTGAACAAGTCGAATTTAAGGAACACACATAGGAAAACATTATGGGTTGTGGGGAAGCTTGCCCTCAAAAGCTCCCCAAGAATCCATGAACATCTTAAGTTGTATTTGTCGTGACTTGGGGTAAGTTACAATAATTTAGAGATTCTATATGTTAATATCTTAATATTGTCTCACTTTTTTGTTTTTAATATAGGCTCTCCAATTAGTAAACAAGATAGCTAAGCGGGTACAAACATTAGGATATCACAACTTTCATGGCTTAGATGCAATCCACAGAAGTGGAGATTTATTTCTAGCTTGGTTAGATCGGATTCATTGCAATATATTTAACTCTACCCACACTTGATACATATATCTCTTTAACATTGTCAGTATACTTATCTCACTTTTTTTTTTAGGGTTTTTCGATCTAATAGAACTAAGCATCATATAGCATGGTTCCCCTTTTCATAACAAGTTCTCAGACAATAGTTCCTTTACAACTCCCTTTTCACCACAAAAAGGTCTCAGACAAGGAGACTTGCTATCTCACTATTTATTTATTTTGTGTTCTGATGTGCTCTCTTGTATGATTGCCTAAGTTGAACAGCAACATAACTGGTCTAACATTAAAGGGAGGAGACATTCACCAGCAATAACACATGATGTTATCCTGTTCTTGAAAGCTTCTATCTCAGCTTGCAATGTGTCAAAGGATATCCTTCATAAGTATAGTATATTGTTCAATCAAGTAATTTATGCTCATATGTTAGAAATTGTTTTTAGCCCAAGTATTCATCATCAATTTCAAAAAATAATGTCTAGAATATTTAATGTTCATTATAAACCTAGACTGAGTAAATATTTGAGTGAATAAGGAAGATGTGATAGGATCTTATAATTTGAACACAATAAAATGTTAAGATTTTAATAAGTGGATGTTTATAGCAGCACAGGAATATGTCATGCTGCTAGGCTTCATTTTTGGTGAACAAGAGAGGTGGTGAATACATCATCAGAATAGTTTTGTTGATTAGAAAAAAGAGAACAAATAGATTGAAAAAAAAAGAAAGAAAGAAAAAGTTCATCACTTGGACCCTTGTACTCAAAAAAGGAAAAAAAAAGGGGGGAGGCACAATTTTTTTGATAAAAAAATTTAGGAGATTTTTTTTTTCTTTTTTGTTATAAAAAATGCACAAAGCCTTGGGAGAAAGAAAGGAGTAGGGTAGGATTGAACTCAAATATATCAAGTCTTGCTACATCTTAAGTCTAAGAAAAGTATTATTTGAGTTAAAGTTCTTAGACAAGAGATGATTTATTTATAAGCTTATAATAATTAATGTTTAAAATTGAACTAGATATTAAACCAACATGAGGAGTGATTAATAGTTTAATAGTTTGATCATAGGTGAATTGGGATCAAATTATTTTTATAAATATGTATAAAAAATTTATAAATATATATAATATTTTACAATTAAATTAATACATATTATGAAATAATCTTTAAAATAGATATAAATATTTACAAATATAAAAAATAGTTAAAATATGTTACATATAACAATGAATCTATATAAAATAGACTGAATGGAGTTTATAAAACATTATAAATTTTTATCATAGAATATCATAACTCTATTTTAAATTAAAAAAAAAATTGACTGATGTAGTACCAAAGGAAGAAAGTTGCACGTGCCCTGTCATACCATGGCTCCATAGTTGCTTTGCTAACATAATAGTGCAAACAATTATATACATAAGAATGTTTAAATTAAAATAATATATAAAATATATATAACCATATTTTTAATATTTATTAATATAATTTTTATAAAAAATATATTTAATATATTTAAAAATATATAATTTAAATAAAATTAATTCAATCAATTTGATTATAGTTTAATTATTAGGCTGTGAACGATTTTTTTCTGATTTGATAACTAATTCAATTTTTAAAATGATGCCCGTGAAGACTTTAAAATTTTTAAAATAAGAATAAAAAATAATATTTAATAAAATAAAAAATTATACATTTGAAAAAAAAACTTAAAAATTTAATGTTTAAGCTCTTTATTTAAGTTCTCCAACAAGTTTGAATCAAGTTCAAAAAATTGCTGAAAAAAAAAATTCAAATAATAAGTTCTACAACAAGTTAAATAATGGAGAGTCAATGAAAAAAGTTGATGAATATTTAAATTGATTTATTTTATTTTAAATTAATATAAATATAAATAAAAAGTAGAATGATTAAAAAAGATAGAAAGTAATAAGACATATATATAAAAATTTTAAAAGTATTTACGTAGAACTAACAGGGGCAAGAACCCAACGATGCAAAAAGTATAATTACTTTTCAAGAAAAAATTCAGTCTCGAAATAGTACAATCCCTGCAAGCATTCCTAAATTTGGAAAATTTTGCCAATCGTAATTATGTCTGTTTGTCAAGTAATAAGGGGGCTGAATTGAGTATGGGAAATTTCCTTAAAAAAGTTTTCTAATTCAATGTTTCAAGTTACGGGTATAATAAATAGGTGATTTTTTAAAATCTGCCTTTTGTTTTTAAAAGTTTAACATTGATAATATGTTTCAAAAATTTTAAAAAAATTTAAAATATAATTATTCACAATTTAAGGAGATTGATGAAAGATATTTTCTTATTTTTTAAAATATAATCCAAATTGATCAGTTAATAATTAATTGATTATTAATGATTAATTAATTAATTATTATTTAAATTAGTTTTTTTAATTGGGTAACAAAATAAAGAAAAATTAACAAAAAGTTTTTGAATATATAAATTAACATAAACAAACTATTCTCTTTTTGAGAAGAGAAAAGTAAAATAGAATAGAACATAGAAAGCTCAAGAAAGAAAATCGTTCTTTTAAAGCAATTCAAATCGTTCTGTAGATTATAGTGCATTTGCCATGAAAAAAATACTCAAAGTTGTCTTGTGATTCCAATCCAAATCGCATGGAACAGATAATTCAAGATAATCTATTTCTACATAAATAAGTACTCGAAAATTCCTTGAAGATGAATAAATGAGACCTTAACATAGATTTTAGCGTTCGAGCTAGAATTGTTTTAACGCAATTGAAGAGTCTATTGAGATGCTCGTGATTTAGTTATTCAGTTATAGGGTTCAAATTTCGACTTTGGGTCCTTATTTGCTGCTGCCTTGATGAGTTTTCTTTTTATCTGCTGAATTTGTTAGAAGAGCATTTTTTATTATTGTTATTCAATTTGATTATTTTCCATCCTTTTGCTTATTTGATATGTTTAATCTACGTGAATTTAGTGCAGAAATCCTGTCTGTCATCATTCATGCTCGATCATTATTTCAGTTTTGTTAATTATATTTAATTTAAGAGCGCATATGCTAAAGCAACAAGCGAAAGGGACTTTGTGGGAGAAACTCTTGTCCTTTGGGTGACCATTCTCTTTCAGCTTTCGTGTCTAGTTTCTTCCATGTTGTTACTGCTTTCTTTTATGTTGTCTTGCTCTGTATATCAGTCGCCTATCTTGTATGTGCTTTCGTCTTGAGTTCGTAACGTAATTAGTCTTGCTTTTTAGTCTTATAGTCTGGTTTCTTAGTTGCGTTTTTGGAGTTGCTCTGGTGGCTAGGTTCCCTGGTTACTTTCGGTAGAACTATTTGGGAGTTCTTTTCTTCCATTATGAACAGACAAAAAGTGCTGTCCAGAGGGCATCGACGGTCTGAAAATAGCTCCATAGGACAGGACACTGCATCTACAATGAATATGGGTTTGCATGATGGACGAGGTTTCATGCTTCCAAGGAGAGGTCTGGTGCTTTCTTTTAACCCCATAGTGTTGCAATCTCTCGGAGGATATTGCCAGTCATGCTTAATAGGGATTCTCTTGGACAAGATAGAAATACCTCTCCATCATATGGAATTAATCCTTAAAAAAACAAATTACCTAACCCCTTGTCAAACCTTAAAGCTTTTCTTTAATAGAGGTGTTTCTAAATTCTCCGTTTCTTGATTAATGATGTATATGAGTTTCTAAACTCAGTAGCTTTCTTGTTTTCCTTAGAGAAGTTAAGTTTAGGGACACCTATTTATAACAAAAGTGAAAAATGCATCTTCCCATCAAAGATGTCTCATGGAGGAGGTGGGAATGGATTCAATGGAACTCATGATGTGCTTCTGACCTAGAATCCCAAACCTAGATTTGCTGGAAATATGGTGCAGAGGACTAGATTCAGTGAACCTTAGCAACTTGCAAGCTTGTATCTTGCATCTTGCCTAACATTCACAAGAGTTTGCAAGCCAGCTTTAGAATTGTTGGTAAGGATCGAAATTTTTATGTCTTTCACTTTGATCACCTAGGAAGCCAAAGGTATATCTTGGAACAGGGTCTATGGGCTATTAATAACTCTCTTTTAGTCTTTGAAAAATGGCAACCAAATCAGATTATTAACAACGTGCACATTGAAGAAAAAAAAAGATCCCTGTATGGGGGCAATTCTAGGGCCGTCTCTTGGAGTATCACAATATTGTGGTGGCAGAAGTTCTGGGCAATGTAGTTATAGATGCTTATTCTGCTGCTTTGCCTAAGAGTAATAAAAAAAACATCAGATTTTTGAGAGTTTGGGTTCATATTGATCTTTCAATGCCTTTGGTCTTGGGTTTTAAAGTGAAACTTGATAATCGTGATCTCATTTGAGTGGGGGCTGGATATGAACAAATTTTCAAGATTTGTCAACAGTGTTTTAGGCTGGGACATATCACAAGGGATTGCAATTGGGATGCTCCACAAGTTTTACATGCTTTCCAGCTTCAACAACAAAGGATTCAAGCCCCATATGATGTTGACTTCATTCTGGATTAAAATTTTCCTCTGTTTGATAAAAATGCAGCTGCATTTTGGATGAAACAGCACAAACGTAGGACCACAAAAATTGGACGGTGGGAAAATGACTTTGGGTCCTATTACTATGTGCATGACTTTTATCCATTCTCAATAACTGATCCAAGTTCATCAGATTGAAGGCCGGCAAATATTGTGACTGCTTCAGATGATTCAGTCTCTTCCCCTTCTTCCTGCAACTTCTTGGTTGAATTTGACCCGGAAGAATTGTCACCAATGGAAGCTTCTCCTGTGAACATTTGGCTGGATTTATTGCTCCGTGTCCCACGGTTGGGAGAGACAAGACAAGAAGTACATGTGGCAAATGTTGATACACATTTGAATTAGTTCATATACTCACTATGTCATTCTCTCTCTCGTGTAAGAGTATTTTGGACATGAGAGAATGTAGCCTCCGTTACAAGCACATCTGAAGATGATTAATGATGAAACTCTATCTACTTTGCAAGAAATGTTTACATGTAGAAATATTGAAGCAGAAGGTATGATGCCAGTGAAAATTTTTACTCAAAGGGGGAGGATATGGAAGAGAACAACAGGCAAGATGATTACCCAGATCACACAACTGATCTAATCTCGGATCCAACTCCTAATATGGGTCCATACGCGTCTATCCAAGACCCAAATATACAAGGCGTTGCCCCAAGGGTAGAAAATTTCATCCCAATTCCACTACCTTCTATTGACCCACCTTTTTGGACCAACTTAGGTATGCTTTGGATCCTAATTTATCTCAAAACCTCCTTGCCCGATCTTTAGTCTTAATGGTCCAATGTGAATTTTAATTCAGTCCTCCATGATCCATTCTATACTTGGACCGGACTTCTACACTACGCAGTACATCGCCTGGGGTTAAGGATAAGATTGCTTTTCCATAATACTTTTGAAAGGGCTTCATTGAGATATGCAACAATTGGTCCAACAATTCCTTTCTTTTATTCAAAATGGCCAATGGAATTAAGCAGACCACCTTTCAGTTTCATCTTACTTCACTGATGGCTAACATATTTGAATATACCCGAGTGTCCATATTTGGTTGTGAGAGACATCAGTGACAATGGAAAATTTCCAGAACAAGATGAATATAATTTAGATGCACAGGCACTTTTGTTGAGGGTCTCTCACGTTGCTTGGGTATCACTGGTTCTGCACATTACCTACAGCGCGCCCCCCCCCCCCCCCCCCAAGAAAAGAAAGATTTTGACTAATTGGAGAGATGGTATACCAAAAAGTTCAATCCTATTGCTCTACTAATGATTCCTGAACAAGTCGAATTTAAGGAACACACATAGGAAAACATTATGGGTTCTGGGGAAGCTTGCCCTCAAAAGCTCCCCAAGGAGCCATGAACATCTTAAGTTGTATTTGTCATGGTCTGGTATAAGTTACGATAATTTAGAGATTTCGTATATTAATATCTCAATATTGTCTCACTTTTTTTGTTTTTAATAGAGGCTCTCCAGTCAGTAAACAACGTAGCTAAGCGGGTACAAAAAGTAGGGTATCACAACTTTCATGGCTTAGATGCAGTCCAGTGGAGTGGAGGTTTATTTCTAGCTTGGTTAGATGGGATTCAGTCCAATATAACATACATCTCTCTGATGTCGTCAGTATAATTATCTCACTTTTCTTTAGGGTTTTTCTAATAGAACTGAGCGTCATATAGCATGGTTCCTCTTTTCACAACAAGAAGTTCTTAGACAATGGTTTCCTTACAACTCCCTTCCCACCACCACAAGGTCTCAGATAAGGAAACTCATGATTTCCATATTTATTTTTTTCGTGTTCTAATGTGCTCTCTTGTATGATTGCCCAAGCTGAACAGCAACATAGCTGGTTTAACATCAAAATGAGGAGATATTCACCGCCAATGACACATGATGTAGTCCTGTTCTTGGAAGCTTCTATCTCAGCTTGTAATGTAGTAAAGGATATCTTTCATAAGTATAGTATATTGCTCAATCAGGTAATTTACGCTCATAAATCAGAAATTATTTTTAGTCCAAGTATTCATCATCAACTTCAGAAAATAATGTCTAGAATATTTAATGTTCAATGTAAACCTAGATTGAGTAAATATTTGGGAGGATGGGTTGATGTGGATAGATCAAAAACTTCCATCTACACTAACTTGATATAGAAAACTGAGACAAATACATGGTTGGAAAGCATCAATTTTTTCTCAAGCAGGTCAGATGACTCTAACCAAAACAGTTGTTAATTCTACTTTAATTTATCCATTGATATGCTTTGCAGTACTAAAATTCTATTGTCAGTACATTGACAGAAGAACTGCAAACTTCTTTCCTGGATATAATTCAGGGAAGAGTAAGATTCACTTATTGAATTGGAATCCACTTTGCCGCCCTACTCAGGAAGGAGGATTAGGCTTCAAATGCATACTTCAATGTAATCAATCAAGCTTTGTTAGCAAAACACTCCTGGCGCTTATTGAATGGGGATTCACATTACTTGTGCAAGTGCTACAGCTTAAATATTTTCTGAATAAGGTATCTGAAAATTTAAGGCTCACTATAATTCTACTAATATTTCTCAAGGTCTATCAAATATTACTAGATGGAATATTATTTTATAAGTGGCTCCAAAGCTTGAAAATCTGAAAGATATTAGAGTCATTATTAATGTTTGTTTCCAAAGTCAAACTTTACGAAAATGGTGTTTGCAACCTTGTTAGCAAAACACTCCTAGCGCTTATTGAATGAGGATTCACATTATTTGTGCAAGTGCTACAGCCTAAATATTTTTCGAATAAAGTATCTGAAAATTTAAGACTCACTATAATTCTACTAATATTCCTTAAAATATACCAAATATTACTAGATGGAATATTATATTATAGATGGCTCCAAAGTGTGGAAATCTGAAAAATATTAGAGCCATTATTAATGTTTGTTTCTGAGGTCAAACTTTACAAAAATGGTGTTTGCATGCCAAGACTCGAACTAGATATCAAAAGGATTCTTTCAGGCAGCTTGTCCTTCTATATTATTCATCTTCAAACAAGATGTCATTTCCAGTCTCACAACCTCTTCTTTAAAATTCATTTTTACTGACAACAATCATTTTCAATGGCTAAGCTCCCACTCCAAATATGATCTATCTTTACAAATCCTGAACACAAATTTCTGGAGACTCTCTCGAAGGTTCACTGATTGGCAGGTTCTTACCATAAAGTCACCTTAGCACGAGGAAGTCATTGCATTGTGTCAGCAGGAATACGTTCTTTGAGTACTTGTACTTGTAATGTAATGTTATAGGCTTGTTCTATGATTGTGTATTAGGTTGTCTATCTTTTAACTTTAGCTCTGTATCATTTTATATTTTAAAAAAAAAAAGAGTGCATATGCTTTGGGAGTTATTGCTCTCTTGGTAATCAGTTGGCACTTAGCAGGCATTGTTGGAAGAAGGAACACCAGTTTTTTTTTTTAAGAATTTTTTTATTCTTTACATTCTTTGTTATTTTTATTTATATCATATATTATAGAATTTTTTTTAATAATTTTTTTGGTGTCTTGACTCTTTATGAGTTAAGATAGTGATTTTTTTATTTTTTAAATATCATTAGTTGCTATCTCGATCCTACTATGATAAGATTTTATAATTTTATTTATTTATTTAAAAATTGTCTCAATATTATTTTGATAAATTAATGCAAAAAAAAAATCTTTGAGTCATCCATTTAAATTAAATATTCTGTCTTCTTCTTTCTTTCTTTCTTTCTTTTTCATATGTAATTTGGAAAGAGGAGCAACAGTTTTTGAGCTTTTTACTTGAAAATAATACACAAAATAATAATTTTTCACATCCGTATTTTTATTTATAAAAAAATTTTATATGTAACTTTTTATCTTCTTTTTATCAAATTTGTTAATTAAAATATAATAAATATATAATTTTTTTAATAATATCATGACAAATGTATGATTTTTACAAATAAATTGTATAATTTGTCAATTAAATTATATACTTGTATAATACTATTAGAAAATTATATATCTGTCATGTTTTAATTAAAAAATATAATTACAAAAATATAACAAATTACACTTAAATCTAATTCTTATTTATATCATATATCATAAAAATTTTCTTTCAATAATTTTTTTTTGGTGTCTTGACTAAATTAATTTTTTTATATCATTAATTGGTGTCTGTCATTGTGTAATAAGATCCTAGAATTTTATTTAGTTATTTGAAGATTCTCTTGATATTATTTGGATTATAAATTAATGCAAATTTTCTTTTTGAGTTATCTAATTAAATTAAATACTCTTTCCTCATCTTTGTTACATATATAATATAATAAGTATTAAACCAAGATAATCTTTCAATGAACAAATAGGTTTTGTGGTAATACATATTTTGATTTAATACTTATTATATTATATAAGCAAGGTTAGGAGAGAATATTTCATTTAAGTAGGTTATTCAAATATTTTTTTAGTATTAATTTATTATCACAAATAATACTAATATAATGCTTTGAAATATGCAATGGATTTTGAGATAATTAATACTTTATTAAATAAAACTCTTTTTTATCTATCTTTTTTCTCTATCCCTCTCACTTTTAAAATTGTTCGCACTTAATTTGTTTTTCTTCTTTTACTTTTAACAGAAGTCATGTATCCTAACTCTAGATTATGGTTGTGTTCCAGAATAGTGTATTCCCTTGGATGGTACACGGGCATTCAACCATTGGATAATAAGTCTAGACTAGAGGCTAGAAATACCAAAACAAGTCATAAGCAATGATCCTCAATTAGCTGTCTGAAACCCCAAAAAAAAAAGGTTGGCGCTGTAGAAAAACATGTTTTCAGATCAAGTGTTGATACTAAAAGAGAAGAGAACATTCATGCACATCAACCCAAATCACAACTAAGAAGCAGAGATGACAGTCCTTCAATAATTCAAATCAAGGATTACACATTTGACCTTCTGAATATCACCTGAGTAAGTTCATGAAGACAATACTCTCCCGTTTTATGATGAAACATTTGACAGGGAAATCAAAACCTCGCTGTTAAGCCTAAATAATCTGAATCCATTAAAAAATTACAATAGTAATTGCTGCAGCAGTTACATAAATGTAGGACGCAGCCTTCTCATAATTAGACATAACGACAGGGGGCAAAGAATGTTTTCAACCAGGCACATAATGAACATTTCCCTTTATCCGCAGAAATATATTACATAATTGCTGAGCATCTTTAATTCACAAACACAACAATCATAATCATGACAGAAAGAAGATATCAAGAATGTACTTCCAATCCTAATCTGGCAAATATTTTTGGCCCTCATATAAGTAGATTTCTGTAACAATTGCCAGAAAAATTTTACGAGGCCTTCTTCTGCTTGTACCTTGTGGCACACACTAGGTAAACCAACAAATTTAAGAAGCTCAGTCCAGCTAAAAGCCAGAAAAAGTAATCGAGATGACCTTCATTCAAGTTATCAGGAATCCATCCAGTCTGTCCGCCTTGTGTTGTTAAGTAAGTTACTACAGTAAGAACGAAGGAACTCACGTAATTTCCCAAGCAAGTAGTCAGTAATGACAGTGCACTGCATAAACTCCGCATTGCATCTGGAGATTGGTCATAGAAGAACTCGAGCTGCCCGATGAATGTGAATACCTCTGCTGCACCAAACAAGAAATACTGAGGGATTTGCCAAAGTATACTAAGGGGTACGGCAACAGCTTTATGGACAAGGCCAAGCTCTCTTGCAAGCTGCAGCCGCTTAATCTCCACAACAGCAGCTGCTGACATGCATAGGACTGATATAAAAAGCCCAATTCCCATTCTTTGCAACTCTGAGAAGCCCCTTTCCTTGCCTGTAAATTTCCATGCAATTGGAACGATTATCCTGTCATAGATGGGGACCCAGAAAATAACACTTATGACATCAAAAGTTGAGAGGGAGGCTGCAGGAATCGTGAATGAACCAATACTTGAGTCCATCATTGTTCCTTGTTCCACAAACATTGTTGACATCTGAGCATAAACAGCAGAAAAAACAATTCCAGTAGCCCAAATTGGAAACATGCGGATCAAGATTTTCAATTCCTCCACCTGGGTCACAGTGCAGAGTCTCCATGGATTTGAATAGTCACCTGTTTTGTGCTCAACAGCGGAAACAATGGCTGCTTTATCAAGGCACCTCCATTGAAAAAGGAAATTGAAAACATCAAGCAGATTCTGAACAGAAATCCCTTTTCATTTGTTAATATATAAAAATTAAAAGCATGTTAAAACTAAGTAGAGAAGGATGCTTCAGCCACAATGACATCAGTATGACAGGTTATCAATAAAATAGACAAAAATAATGCTAAATAAAGTATAAAATTTTAGCACAAGTTATCTGCTCATTAAACTTTTTTCTACATGCATAAATGTTGGCATCCAAGATTATTCTAGAAGGGGAAAGGAAGTAACAAGAATATAAATAAATAAATGAACTATTAACCTACCCCAAGGAGAAACCCTAACAAGAGTTTTCTATAATTTTCATCCCTTTTTAAAAAAATAGGTGTTTTTTCCTACAAAATGCAGGGATTCAGAAAATGTTTTCATGGACCCCACAAAAGAAAAAAAAAATTCGGAAAAAAGAAAAAAAAAAAAAAAAGAAGAAGTTAAATTAACAGTGTTGTACGGCTATGTACGAAATATAAAAAACAGTACGCAAACAGTGTCAGCATGCAAGCCCCATGTGGATCCGCACAGTAACTGGCTTAACTACAGTGCGGCTTCACTACAATTTATGTATATATAGATTGCTTAAAAAGGGAAAGCTCTTCCCTTTATGATATGCACATTAGCATGAAAAAAATTATTTATGGTTTTTTTTTCTCCCTAGAGAATAGAAGATCATGTTTATGAACATGTGGGTTTAAAAATTATTAAAAGAAATTGTAAATTGTCACATAAATAAGTAATCGTGACCAATTAGGCAACATAACTGAAGATCTTGTTTCAGCCTAAATATATAACCAAAGTGCTTTTGCATCAAACACTTGCACTGCAATAAACACATGACATGCGAAGTGAAATAAATTGCCAAAAATTAAATAAATCACCCTGGGCAAATAGATCTCAAAATCAGGGAAATTAATTCATAAAATATTATTTATTGCGCACTTATGATTTTATGGTTATACCAAGCCAATAAATGATTCCCTCCTCCCTTTTCAAATGTTTGGCTAAGGAAGTAACATAACTAACCTGTAACTGGCTAATCAGACCCAAAATAGAAAACTCTTCCTATACCACTAAAGTAGAGTTTACATTTCTCATCTCACACAAAAGCAATTGATTTCCTTGTTAGCACAACGAATTATATTCCACAAGAGAAGGGAAAGTCAGCATGCATACTAAAATACTGCTTTTCCAACATTTGGGACAATAAAATAAGGCCAATAACCATTAGGAACATAACAGGAAACTCAGAGAAGAATTACGTTAGCTCATCACTATGTTCCACTTTCCTACTTCCTTCAATTGCAGACCTCTTGTCTGGTGTCTCATACAGGAGACTGCTGTACACAGGGACATCCAGATGCCTCTTTTGGAAAGATGCTACCACAACCTTGCACATTCTCGTAATAGGGCTTCCCCCTGGTTTCTGAAACCTGTAGAGGGGGGTGCCTAAAAGAAAAGTTAGAATAGCTAAGCCCATAAATAAAGCAGGAATGCCAAATCCAAGACCCCAGCCTGCATTGTCTTGAATCCATACAATTAAACTGCTTGATACAAGAGCGCCTATGTTGATAGAAAAGTAAAACCAGTTGAAAAAGGATCCCTTCTTAATCCTTTCCTTGGGATCAGTATCATCAAACTGATCTGCCCCAAAAGACGACACGCATGGTTTGATTCCACCAGTCCCAAGTGCAATCAGGTAGAGACCAATGAAGAGCATAGCATATTGTGCAGGAGTAGCTGATGGGCATACAGAACCCATGCATTCTGCAGGCTTTAATGCTGGGACAGATGCAGAAAGAGTCAATGTACACATTCCCTGGAAGAAATAACCACATCAGCTCTTAAAACATTTAAAGGAAATTAAATAACCAGTATTATAACAAAATGAAAAAGAATACCCAGATGACATGCTGATATAAACACCATCTATTCCTAATATTGAACTTATAAATTTTCCAGAACAGAGAATGCAGTAGGGATTTTTGTATTAGTGCTCAAAGTTGTAATACCTGGCACTAAAGGAACCATAGAGATCAAAGAAATAATCTTATATGAAAAGAAACAACTTTAGAGTGAAAGGAGTCTTAAGGAAGGAACTTTGGGTCATAGATTACTCCAAACTGATCTTCTGATTTCCCCTTCTACAAATTTTTTGACAGCATAATATAAGATTTTCTTCCATATGCTTCACCTTCTTTGATTTAAAAATTAAATGTGTTAAAAGAATTCAATTTTTAGATATAAATAAGACCGAGCATGTTATGTATTTATGTAGAATATTGCATAATTTGTATGGCAAGGAGAAACTTATAAAATCACAAATATCAGAGTTTGGCCTAATGCAAGTTTGTTTCAGCTTTACATCGACTGTCTGGTGAATCCTCTAAAACAATGGATGTCATGTTTCAAGCAGTATTTTAGGGAATAATTTCATATATGCACTCTAGAAATATAATAGCTTCCACTCAAAAATTGAGCCATAGACCTCCAGCCTAAATCATTGTGTTCTCTATCAGCATGAGGATAATCATTTTCAGAGCTGATTCAAAATAGAATCAGGCAAGAATAACATACTCATATTAGTTACCTCTCATGATTCAAGTAGTACTAGATGAAAAAGGAAGTCTGACAAAAAGATGCAAGCTCCTTTTTGTTGTGAAAAGGAAAAGATAGATGGCATGTTGATAAATATTTGCTAGAAGAATAAAGCTATAGAAGTATATATTTACAAAGAAATAAATCGTTGAGAAAATGACAATTGTCCAGTATCTTCCCCAGTAAGCGTCTGCAAGGACAGCCCCAATAAGAGGAGTAAGATAGCACGTTCCTTGCCAGGTAGTAACATTTCTTGCAGCAGAGACATTTCCTTTATGTAGTTTGCTGGTAAGATAGGTAACAAGATTTTTTGCAATGCCATAGTATGCTAATCGCTCGCAACACTCATTGCCTGTAAATTATATCACATAAAAATGTTATGAAGAGAATATATTGTTTGATACGTGAGAGCACCATAGTGTTACCTAGAATAAATGGACAAGCTTTCCAATTGCCAGTATTCTGCTTAAGAACAGGCTTCCCTTGAAAGTCAACTGAGCCATCTCCTGTGTATTGTCTGCTCCTTTCATCCTTCAGATGTAACAATTATACAACAGAGCAAGAGACCACTTTCTTTTCAGGGTTTCAAAAGGAAAAGAACAGCACCAACTATAGAAAACCACATATCTTGCAAAACAACGTTCCATCTTTGAGTATCACAGAGAAAAGGAATAAGAAAAAACACATAAGGATGGATCACTAGATAAAAGAAGATTTAAATGTCAAAGTATTGCAGATTATATTGCCACTATGTCAGGAATCAGTTGTCCTGGGTAATAGATATCTTTTAACTAAAACCAAGTGACTTACTCTAAGACATAGACAAAAATGAAATGAAATAAATTAGTAAATAAATAAATAAAACATGCAAATAAATCCATTTTCAATTCTAATTGAAATGTTCAAATTATGGAGAATGACAAGAGACAATTGATTAATGAAATGAGAATATTAAGTAGAATAAAACACATAGCCAAAAACTTATTAGGTCACCAATACAATGCACTATAAAATGCTTTGAGAAATCAGTGGATTCATAGTGTGCAAAGAAACTTTGTTTTAAATTAAATTATAGTACGCTATAAACATTGTTGGAAAATTAACAATAACAGAGAAGGTAATTGAGCGGAGATTAAAATAAGAAACTTACGTTACAGAGAATCAATTTGGTTTTATACTAAAGAAGTCGACTATGGATTCAATATACTTGCTGCGAAAATTGATGGAGAGATATTGAAGGAATAAAAAAAAGATTTACACATGGTACATGGTATTTATCGATTTGGAAAAGGCATACAATAGGGTACCAATAGAAGTTTTGTAGAAGGCTTAGGAGAAAAAAATAGTTTGTATTGTTTATATCTGAGTAATTCAAGATATGTATCATGGGATTACAATTAGTGTGAAAATAAAAAATGAGCCCACAGAAAATTTTTCGATAACCATTGGTTTGCATCAGGGGTCAACTTTGAATTCTTATCTTTTTACTTTAGTATTGGATATACTCACTAAACATATCCAAAAGTCAATGCCACAATGCATGCTTTTTGCAGACGATATAGTTCTAGTTAGAGAATTAAGAGAAGAAATAAATGAGGGATTAAAGATGTGGAAACTAATTTTGGGAACACATAGATTTTGTTTAACTAAAAGTAAAACAGAGTATATGAAATGTAAGTTTAACAAAAGGTGCACTAATTCTAGCACAGAAGTAAAAATTAAAGAATATATCATATCACAAGTTACATGATTCAAATATCTTGGGTTCATCATATAACATAAGAGAAAAATAAAGGAAGATGTCAATCATAGAATTTAAGCAAGGTGAATGAAATGAATGAATTTTTTGGGAGTTATTTGTGATAGAAGAATATTACTCAAGTTTAAAAGTAAATTTTACCACATTGTTATAAGACTTGTAATATTGTATATGATTGAGTATTGAATAATAAAAAGCTAACAAGAGAATAAGCTCAATATTATAGAGATAAGAATATTGCATTGGATGAGTGAACACACTAGACAAGATAGAAGACTTGTAATATTGTATAGGACTGAGTGTTAAATAATAAAAAGCTAATAAGAGAATAAAGTCAATGTTACAGAGATGAGAATGTTGCGTTGGATGAGTAGTCACACTAGACAAGATAAAATTAAAAATAAATGTATTACAGAGAAAGTGGAGGTTGCGCCTATTGTGGAAAAGATAGTATAATCATGCCTTAGATGATGTGAGCATATATAGAGAAGACCTATAAAAGCCCCAATAAAGAGAGCAGATTAAATAGAGAGTAGTCCAATAATTAAGGATAGAGAGAGACCAAAAAAAAATTATAGGCAAAATTATTAAGAAAAATTTAAATTTAAATAGTTTGTCTAAAAACATGACTCACGATAGGATTTTATGGCATTGTTTGATTCATGTAGCTTACCTCACTTAATGGAAAAAGGTTTATTGTTATTGTTGTTGTAATGAAATTGATTGTAGCTTAGCTTTAAAATTAAGTTCATAGGACTAAAACAAAAGACTCTAAAATTAATGATATGCAAAAATTGTAGGAAAGAAGCATCCTTACCATTTTTCTACATTCATTTTTACAAGAACATCGCAAGTCGAACACTTATGGACCATATATCAGTCCATCATTGCAGTCAAAAATGTGACTTTAAAGGATTCATCTTCCACCTATTTTTATTCAACTTTTCCAACTCATTACGATTGTGAGAATTTATGACTGCAGTACTATTTTGGATACCATCAGAATGCAGATGACACAAACCAGGGCATTCAGCTTTTGCTCTCAATCCTCTTAATAAACCCCACGTAACTGGATTAAGTCTTGTTGAACTTTTTCCAATTTAGTACTAGTATCAGTTTTGTTATGCTATGGATTTCATAGTACTTGCATCACACGAAGATAGGATTTCAGTTATAAAAATTGGCAGCAACCTAGTGCAATTGCATGTCCAAATTAAAAATAAGAAAAATAGAAATGAATTCTATATAACTAATGGTAACATAGGATCCACACATGAGAATGAAATTATTGTAATTTGTTATAGAATATAATAAGCCCCATCACGCCATAAACAAAGCCATCCCCACTAAACAGTGATACACAGTTTTCTTTGATCAGAAGTACTAGTAGTTATACATTTTATCATATGAAATTGGCCCCCAGGAAGGAAAAATATAAACGTAGTTGGTTTTAAAACAATAGCTTCATACAAATGGAGTACTTTTGTCAGCGAGTTGGAAAAAAGATGATCATCATACATAAAATCCTGGCGCGTTTAACGGCCATCATTGGAGGATTCTCGATCGGTCAACATCCCACTAATGAAAATGAACAATAATGGAAAGAGCACCAAGAAAAAAAAGATTTCTGCAAAATTAAATCAAGATATTTTGTTGATATTTAAACTTACGTTTTCAGAACACTGATCTTTTTCCCCCCATCCGGATACAAAGTGCTAAGTTATTTATCGGTTGACTAAATGAATTTAACAAGGCGGGAAGCTTCCCTTTTCTACAAGATACTCTAGACACCGATAGTTGACCAGATATTATCACAATAACGAAAGCGAACATGGTTCATCTCTAGCCTTTGCCTTCACAAACGCATTCCAGTCATAAATTCCAGCTTTTCAGAAACTAGATCAAAGTGTTTCATTAAACACTCATTTCAATTCAATCAAATTATGCAGCTAATTTAAAATATCCACAAGCAAACTAAGCTATTGAGAAAGAGAATGGGACCTGAAGAAGACCCTCTTCCACGAGCGAGCTATCATCCTCAATGGAACCCATATCTTCTTCAGAAGCCTCTTCCTTCCTTGGGTTTAGCAAACGATAACAAGAGAAGACAGTGAAAAAGATATTTTGCGAATTTCTGGATACATAACCCAAACTCCTCGGATGGACAACGGAGAAGAAAAGGCCGCAATTGTTCGATATGCGCAAAACCGAAAATATACCGCAGAATGCAGAGAACAAATGCGACTCAATAATTGAATATGAATTAGTAAAATTGAAATTTGAAGGAAACACACCCAAGAAGACAAAAGGAGGAGAAATTAAGCAGCAAACGGACTTTAGATCCTTTAATCTTTATCCCCAACAAAATTAGCGTTTAACTACCCGGTGACAGAGACTGACTTATCGCCAGCTTTTGAAATAAAGAATAAATTAACGGAAGTTTCCCCATTTTTTATGGGAAAAATTAGGGAGAAGGACTTGAATTTTATAAAAATTATAACGGGGGATATTAAAAATTGGTATTTTTTAAGGATCAAATGACAATTTATTGAGAAATATCCTCATCATTATACAAGCCACTCAGGTTCACCCCTCTTTTCTTTTAACCGATATTTCCTCTGCTTATGACTAAGAGAGAGCTTATCAAAGAAGGGTACAAAGGAAGAGGAAGGGAGAAGGAAGGAAATTAAGAAAAAGGTAAGAGAAACTTAAAATTTTCACAGCTTTCTCTCTTGAAATTTTGTTATTTAATCCTTGTTCTCTTTTTTTATGATTTTGGTTATTGAATTAGTTCTGTTTTGAGCTTGGTTCAAGGAGGGAGAGTAGAAATTCAAAAAAAAAGCTAAGACAAAGGGAAATACTCTTAAAGAAGACTTGAATTCAAGGTAGATATCTATGTATCTTTGTTTCTTCTTTTTTGCTTCTTGTGTATGTTGGTTCTACCAACTTGAAAACTTGAGAAAGGGAGGGAGGTCTAATCTAGAACAAGCATGAAACTCATGAATTAATGTGTGGGAAGTTAGGAAATGCAAAGTAAATAGAGAAAAAATCATAGAACTTTAAGATAGGAAACATAGGGGTTATTGAACATTTTGTACAATCTAATTTTGTCTAAGAATCCTCTAACCTTTTTGAGTATTTGTTTGAGTTTTCAAGACCCCTAGGAAGCTTCTCAAGTGCCTTTCCCTTCAAGGAAAATTTAGAAGCTTCATTAGACCTTTTATGGAAGCATAGATAAAGTATGCTTCTTAAATATGTGGTTGATGCTTTGGCTTATTCCAAGAGAGTAATTACATACTATGTATTGTGTCTAAGCCAAAGAGATCAAGTTGCGATTGTGAGACTGAGAAGGGGAAAGAGAAATTAAAAGGGAAGAATTGTGTTTGAGTGCTGAGATAGCTCTTAATTCTTTTTTGTTGTATTCTTGGATGTATGATGGTTATTGTATGTTTGTATGTGCCTTTGTATTGTGAGACATGCCGTTTGATATTGCCTTGTTGCATTGGTACCAATATGCTTATATTTTGGGTTGTGAAAATTGCTCTTAAAGGGTGAGGTGGAACCAAAAGCCCATAGGAATGGGTAAGACAAGGTCAAAAGTTTTATAGATGAGTGAGACGAAGTCAAAAGATTCTAGACTAAGGGTGAGGCCAATCCAAAAGTCTCCAAAATAGGATGAGACTAGACTAAAAGTTCTCAGAACTTATTCTTGGCATTGATATAATTTTCATGGCATGTAAATCATGTGTTGTATGATTTTTAATGGTTGGATGCCTACTTGCATGCTTTGACATGTTTATATGCCTTGATTGCTTCCTTAAATAAGTGTATGAGCTATTAAGATTCCATGAATCTTAATCATTTTTCCTCTCCCATCTCATATTGTCTAAGTGGAGCTCAAAAGCCAAAGATTAGAAGTCATGAAGCATAAATGGCCATCTCTAGACACTTTTGCATGATTATGTATAGTTTTGATGTATAGGAAAGTCAAAGTGCTTATGTATATATATTATTTTTTAGTTGTAACAATTGGAGTAAATGTAAAAGTATGTATAAGTGATGTGTGCACCATGTATGGAATCAAAACATTGGAAATATGAGATTTAGTCACTTAGTGGCTTATATGTAGTAGTGCATTCTTGCCTGTAGCATGATGAATTTGAGATGTGTGATGGGTTAGACCACTTGGGTAAGTCTTATATGTTGTGTTTATACTTTAAAACTTGCCCAAGAGGTGGTAGACCATTTAAGAAGTCATTTGAACCACTTTTGACCCATATAGGGTATTAAATTCACTATATTCGTGAGCTAAATTAAGATTTGACCAAATGATCTCTTTTTGGTATAAAACTTAGCATACTTATAGGTCTTTTCTAGAGTTTTTCGAGAAGCTAAAGTGCATATTATTTGAAACTCTAAAAAATTTTTTGTGAATTTTTAAAGTTGGCAAATTTTGATAGAAATGGCATTGTTACCGTGCAAATGGTCAGTAGCTTCACCTCTATCACACATGGGTCAAATGGTGTCCAATGGCTATTAAATTTTACAGAAAGAAACTAAACATTCACAGTCTACACCAACTGGAAGCACCTCAATTAGAGGTCTGTGGAGGGAGAAATGATTTTCTAAATTTTTGAGTCAGTATTAAGGATGCCAACCGACCTTGGCTATTATTCCGTCAATTTTCGAGGTCTAAAGTCTTCTGAACTGGTCTAGCCTTATTTTTTTTCCTCTATTCAACATTTGTAGCTTTCCAAAGTGGTATAGTTTTCCTAGATTGGATTTTTTTAGAATTAGTGATAAATTTTTGAAGTTTATATCAGTAAGCTGTATCAGAAACATTGGGCAGTCTGACCTTTCAAGCGCGTCTATTGTCAAATGTGGTCCAAACGATATGATTGTGGCTTGGAATTATTTTTAGTATAAATTTAACATCTAGAGCTTTCCAAAAAGCTATTATTTTCTTGATTTTCATTTTTTTAGAATTAATTATAATTTTTTCAAAGTTGGGGTCAAAAAATTAAATTCTAAACCAGTGAAAAGAATATAATTTTTTTGGTTTTTGGCTTCAAATCCATGGTTCATTGATTGTTTTATGATATGTATGAGTTGTATGAATAGAGTTTAAGTAAAGAATATAAGTGACGGGTTCATAGGACCCACGAGGCAAAGTATGAACGTTTAAACTCCGAAATAATGCATTAAAATGTCACAGTTTTAGTCCTTTTCTTTGAAAATTATATGGAATCAAGCTTAAATGATGGATAATTAAAGTTAATACATTATGGTGTTACATCTTCTCCCTAGAATTACTGATCTTCTAGATCAATTAGCAGGTGCATCAGTGTTTTCTAAGATAAATCTTAGATTTGGTTATCATCAGTTGAGAGTTAAAGACATCTTGAAGATAGCTTTTAGGACTAGATATGGGCATTATAAGTTCCTAGTTATACCATTTGATTTAACTAATGTACTAGCTATTCTTATAAACTATATGAATAGGGTATTTATACCTTATTTGAAAAAAATTATTGGTGTCTTTATTGATAATATTCTTGTATATTCCAAGTCATTTGAAGAGCATGAGAGGCACTAAGAGTAATCTCGAAAACCTTGATAGATAAAAGATTGTATTGAAATTTAGTAAATATAAGTTTTGGCTAATTGAAGTGAGGTTTTTAGGTTATGTGATCTCATAGGCTGGAGTTGCAATTGATACCCATAAAGTTCAAATTGTGTTACAATGGGATAGGTCTAAGACTATCACTAAGGTTAGAAGTATTTTAGGTTTGGCTGGGTATTATAAAAAGTTTATACAGGGCTATTCTCAAGTTGCCTTACCATTGATAAGGCTAAATAGGAAAGAGGCATTGTTTCTGTGGGATGATACTGTGAGAGAAGTTTCCTAGAGTTGAAATTCTATTTAACCACTGCCCTTGTGTTGATTATACTTAACCCTAGTAAACCTTTTGTAGTTTATAATGATACTTCAAGGAAAGGGTTAGAATGTGTGTTGATGCAATAGGATAGGATAGTGGCATATGCATTTAGATAGTTGAAGCCATATAAGGAGAATTAGAGATGACTAATCTTTCTAAGGAACATATCAGGGTACTCTCTAACCATGAGTATATTTTCCTATCCCTTTTCCACCTCAACTAGTAAGGAGAAGAAAACCAAAGACTCTTGACAATGCTTTCCAAGGTATAAGCTCAATGGACAATGGGGTTCAAATGTGTAAGCTAGTGAGCAAACCAACTTACGGGTATAGTCAAAGGTAGTGTTATTTGTAGACAACTAGTTTATACTAATAATCACATCAATATCATGCAAAGGCATATAAATGAGACATAAAGTAGTGTAACGGTTATCAAGTTAGATAGTACAATTTAAGTAGACTCTAGATGTAATGATGGAACCTCCCATAAAGGTAAATAATGACAAATCAAAAGGTAAAAGGCTTATTTTCAAACCTAGATGTTTGACATAATTATATGACATTGAAGAATGGGTAGTGCCTAAATTAAACAATGCATCTACCATGTAATTGTGTAGCAAAATGGTACCTTTAATGAAACTAGAAGACGTGATGGCCTTCCTTTGTGAAAGGGCAAATACTCTTCCTTGGGTGAGTGGTTTGGCATAGGGAGTTAGCTCTTGTGATGCAGTACACTACCTTGCCATGTGACTGAGCTAGCCATAGTTAGAGCATACTATCATAATCTATTGCCATGATTCTTTACACACTTGTTGCACATTGTCGAGGTGCTTATCAAATGCCTTAAAGGGGCCAAATTCCTTCTTCTTTGATTAATTCTTGAATTGGGCCTTCTATTCCAAAACCCACTACCACTACTACTGCTTTCTTTCTTCTTATTACCACTATAGGACTCCACATCCGTTTCTTTCTTACCTGTTTAGGCTCTTTTCCTTTAAGCTTCCACATCCTTCATGCCTCTCTTAACAACTCAAATGGTGTCCATTATTTTAGTAAAACCTATTATTTTCAAGGCCATGATCTTCTCTTTCAATTCAAGCCTAAACCCTCTTTCCAACTTTGTCACCTTCCATGGATCTTTATCATATCATTTCAGGTATGATAAAAAGTAAGACAATTCAAGAAACTTGGATGTGTACTTATCAACAATCAAGTCCCCTTGCTTAAGTTTGATAAATTCTAACACTTTGTCATTTCTTATCGAGGTTGAAAAATATTGGTTATAGAAGGTCTCTTGGAACTCCCAGTTGAAGGGTGTCCCTTTAATGTCCAAGAGTCTCTCTACACTCCTTCACCAATGTTCTTCCTCTCCTTAAAGTTTGTAAATGGCAAACTGAGCCTTTTATTCACTCATGTATTTCATCACATGGAAGATCTTCTCTAGTTGCACCATCCACCTTTCATCCTTTATCACATCCAACTCCCCCTCAAAGGATAGAGGGTTTGCCTTCTTAAATTGGGCTAGCACATGGGTGATGTCGTTGTTGTCCCTCTTTACACCCCTATCAGGATTGTTTCCCACTCTATGGTCTTCACTTCTCTTATTTGTCTACTCTTACAACCTTTGTAGGGCTTGTACTGTGGTTGCTTAGGTCTCTCCCTACTCTTGTAGCTATTGCATCATCTCACCCATGGTTTCCTTAATCTCCCTTAACATCTTCGTGGTACCTCTTCTCGTAGCCATGGGGTCTTGTGGCACCACAAGCAACAATCATAAAAACCCAAGTTAGACCTTATAATAGAACCAAGAGTTGCCAAACTCGAACTTTCCAAGTCATCACTAAGCATTCAATCTCAAGTTTTACACATTTAAACTAGTACTAAATCAAATGTGTGATATGAATGCCAAGTATCTAATTAATATTTTAACCCTAAGCAATGTGTTCTTAAACTATTGCTCTGATACCAAAATGCAACACCTAGTTCTAATTAAAGAATAACTTACGAATTAAATATTGAAATTTTGTTAAATTAATTATAGGAATAAAACTTAATAACTCAAAAATTACAAACCCATTAAAACTTTTATTATATCAAACTATTAAGCTTAATGCTCACCCCAAGATAATTGAATACCTAAACTATTAGAGGTGTAATTATTCCCAAAACAACTCATTAAGACCTTAAGATATTAGCTAAGACCCTAGATTGAAACCCAATCGAATACCATACTCAAAATACTCCAAAAAAAAAAACTCAAAGACCCTATAAACACATGGCATAATAGCCTTGAAAGGCTGCATATAGTGCATTTGCCTAGGGTAATCAAGGTGCATGACACTTAAACGGTGCCATGACTTTAAATGACCGCATTGCATCATGGTGTATTAGCCTTTACTTAGAGATCGCCACAGTATCATACTCTTGATGCAACCTACTTAGTGAAAAACCTGCATGGCATCATGGAGTTCATGGGTCTTGTCGTAGCATTGAAGGGCCTCTATTTGGTTAACGCTGCAATGCCAAGCACCATGCCACAGCACCCCTTATATAGAAGGCACAAAATTAGCAAAAATTTAATGCAAAAACAAATTACTCTAACCACCAATTCCTAATTTAAATAAATGGATATGGGGCACCTCTATTGACTCTAAATATACTTCCTAGTCTTCTTTATATATAAAAACCTGTGGGAGTATTTACTGTTCATTATTGTTTTTAGTACTGTTCACAGTGTCTGATCCATACTATTTATTTGTACAGTTACTTCTTTTTTTTTTTAATTTTTCCTTTCTAAAACTGTTTTTTTTTTTAATATGGCTCCCATAAAATTTTTTTAACTTGCCTGTGAATGCATGGACAGTATTGCTAGTGATGTAGAAACTTAGGGATAAGTAATCAAACATCTATAAACACTTACAATGGCTAATTTAAGATGGAAAGCCAGAGAAATAAATCCATGATAGCACATTAATCTTCTTTATATATAAAAACCTGTGGGCTATTTATTGTTCATTATTGTTTTTAGTACTAGTTACAGTGTCTAATCCATACTATTTATTTGTACGGTTACTTTTTTTTTTTAATTTTTCCTTTCTAAAACTGTTTTTTTTTTAATATGGGTCCCATAAAATTTTTTTAACTTGCCTGTGAATGCATGGGCAGTATTGCTAGTGATGTAGAAATTTAGGGATAAGTAATCAAACATCTATAAACACCTACAATGGCTAATTTAAGATGGAAAGCTAGGGAAATAAATCTATGATAGCACACTAAATTTTTTACTACAAGAACACAATGGGACTAACAACTCATATTCAAATTCACCAATACACAACCATTGGACCCCAAACCAAGTCTCACAAATTTCAAATGCTAAAAGAAAGTGTTTTCAACCCTTGAAACTACAAAGAATTTATAAACTCAAAATTTGACCATATGACTTCTTATAACTCAACCAACAACCATTATACTAAGGCTTAAAAAATCAACAACCAAAGCCAATGCTAGAGTAATTCTGCATGATTAATCAGGTAGTGATCAACAACCATAATGCCATTAAGGGTGAGAGTCATATATGCATATAGTTCATTATCATTCAAGAGCTAATCCAAAATAAACCATAGTTACATGTATGACCTTTTACAAAATAGTTTGATATAATTTTAAATCCTATCTATCATCCTCACATGTATAACTCACAAAAAGATAAAATTCCTACACTTGGTTGTCGTATTCCAAATTATAAGTTGACGCCTAATTCATCCGATGATGAATACTTTCTTTGTGTCATGTATACTTTGTAGGGTTGATTAATTCATATTCCATTGAATAATTCAAGTGTTTGTCTTATACTGCGCGCATAGGATGGATGCCTGGGCAATCAACACAATACTGCACCCTATGTAAAAACAAAGTTCAATAGACTCCGGGGTCTCAACTTGCGAAACACATCTCCTACCTGCCCTCAAACAATGAACAATCTTCTAAAGTATTGATGTACAGTGTTTTGTATACTCGTTAAGCACGTGCAACCCGTGTGTTGTGTATTGCAGACTAAAGTTGGACTCAGTTCGTGATTTCTGAACCCCCTTTTTGCACCAACCCTAAGTGTCTTCTTCTGCACGTAGCCTAACCCCTATTACCCCGGCCTTCCACTGGTAAATGATTGCTACGCCATCCAAATGCTGCTTGCATTCAAGAGAGTACGTCGTGTGATGCAAAATGCTTATGATTTCCTTGCAATACTTGAAGTAGAACTTGATGGTGCTGCCTTCATCAGGCCAAATTACCCAGGTTGCATATTCGTCTAAGTAGACGCTCGGTCATCCCACAACATCAGGGATAACGTTCCCACAGGTGCACTTATTATCATATGCCTTTTTGGGTGTTCAAGCATGACTTGTGTTAAATAACTTTCTATTCCCCTTGTTGCAATTTTTGGGAGGCTCTCCAGACCTTTTCAATGGCAACAATGTCCAACATCTATGGCTTAGTCAATATCCCCCAAGGGCAATTGGGGATGATATGTATGCGTTAGATTTCGCTCCCCATTTTGATACACCAATGGACTTGGTTGCAGTACCATGTGCTTCAGATGGTTGATTTCTTATGGCTGCTTACTTTATTAATGGATGATAGCACTTGTGGTTGCATACCTGACTATTTCCTCCCAAAAAAAAAATATTAATTGGATGAATTTAGTTGGAGCCCTTCACCGTGGATTTCATGAACAACTGGGCACCCACCTACTACCCCGTTGTAGGTGCATCTTCTGTGTTTGATACAACAGTCGACTGTTGTAACAGTTGAACTAATTCCCTTCGTTCAACGATAGTGTACAAACATATATTTATATAAATTAATAAGTTGTATTATATTATTTTAAATGTCTCGATAAAATAAATAAATAAATTTAATTGATCATTTTTCTTCTTCAATTATTCACTATGTATTTTATTTTTATCAAGTGCAATATGCACTTAGGTAAAGTCAAAACACTAAAGCTACCTCAGCTTTTTGATTGATTCACAACGTTATATAAATCCAAAACAATTGCCATTGGAGTAACCATAATTGATTGTTAGTAAAGTCATTTTGGAACATATAATGAGTGGCCAACTTCATCGCGTTGGGCTCTTGTACTAGGAACATGGGAAAAGGACGTCGTCGTGAGCAGCAATTTCTGGTCGTTCACGTGGTTGAGCGGATGCCGTCCAGCCATGTTGCTCGATGAAAAAAGAACACAAATGTAGTGGTAACACGTAAAGAGTGAGAGAGAAATTACTGAAGGTCCTACAGGAAGTTCTAGATCATAACAGTGGTAATTCTAGAATTGTGGGCTTCTTCTCGGTCACAAATTTAAAACCACCACTGTTATGATGAATGTTCAAGAACTTACCATGCCACTTTTAGTCACTTATCTCTCCCTCTTATGTTCATGCATTATCGTTATATCTGGCTTCTTCATTGGTGTTAACTTATTAATCACTTAGAACCCTTCCTCTCATTCCATCGGAGCTAGCCTTTGACGTTTGTGATTGCATCACTGTTGACACATCGCACATCAGTAATAAAATTAGAGGACAATCCACCACAACGTTGCAGCTCTAAATGCCAAATGGTTGTTCCAAGCTAACGTAGAAATTTTCATTTGCAAATTTTAAATCAACCTCAATGTAACGTGCTTGAAGAAAGAAACATTACATTTGCTGTGCTTCACTCATGTGGAGATTAAAATTCTATCAGCTCTTCCTTAGTTAGCCTAATGTGTTGAGCATGATAATTACTAACTCATGCATTTATGAAAATCCTGCGACATGGAGCTTAGGTTACAAGAGTGAATATATTTTCGTTCCCAGCTTTCAAGTCAGGCTTATTAGGCCAACATGTGTCGGCAATAATCCTAATGAATCATGATATTAATATAATCTTATGATAGTGTATACAGTAATCTAATAACACGTTTGGATGGGCGTTTATAACAAAGAAATCATAGTTTGCAAAAAGAAAATCATAATTTATAAGAAGCAAAAAATTGGTGCTTCCGATTCGTAAAACATGTCCATACATACACTAAACCATAACCTTTGACTGACTCTCATAATTCGAAAAGACACTAGTTCTTCTGCTTAATTTGCCATTTGGCGAGACAGTAAGAAACCAGGCCTTAAGGATGGGCTAGACTGCGAAATAGTTGACTGCCTATTGTCTCTGTACCAACCACAAAGGTCTTGCAATGGATTGTCTGGCTATTGACAGGCAACTACTTGATTGCAAATAACTTCCTGCACTTGTATAAATAAGCAATCGACTATTGGAGCTCGATAGTCTATGCCCGTGCCCTAAGTCTGTGCTTTCACAGTAGGAACACCATGTTCGTCCCAAATCCCTCAATGAAAGCAACCAGAATGTACCGAAAATGGGGCATACAACCAGCCAACGGTGATACAACCTCGTGGACCAAGAGAAGCTTCCAAAAGCACCTAAAAGCTCTCCGCCGCTCTGAGCCATTTAAAACAACCACAAAGTCCTTAAAATGGAGGCTGGAAGTTTGGCAGAGGAATGGCAAATCTATTTTAGGTTTTTGTAAGGAAGAGCTCATTGAATTAGGAAAGAGCTTATACCTCCTTTGTAACTAAAAAAAAATGGATAAAAAAATATTGGTTATAATTTCAAGATACATAATTGTATTATAGTTTTTTAAAATTAATTAAACTATTTAAAACATTTGCAATTGTAACTAAATTTAAAATTCAAGCATAGAAATGTGTTAATATAACAAATTACAAATTACTAACATTGTCAGGCATTAAATATCATCATTGTCCTCTCCCATATTATTGAGGATTTAGTATTATTATGCTTCATGTTTTTGTTAAATTTAATAAAAACAAAATTTATTCTTTTTTCATATGTATTTTTGGATATAATATATATTGAGTTAATAAAGGATATTTTAGTCAAAAGATTTAAAATTAAACTAAAATGTATATTTTAAAAATAAAAGAAAGGTTTTATAATTTAATAAAACTTAAATGAAATCTATATAATTTACTCATTAAAATATATGAAGTATATAGTTTATTAATAACAACATAATAAGTGTATAATTTAATTGAAGAATCATATATTTATAAACAAAAATCTGATGTTATTATTAAAAACTTGTATATTTATCGTATATTCATTGAAAACTTTGATAATAAAAATATAAAAAATTACATTTGAGTTTCTCTCTTTTTATTTTTTGATTCTTACGTTGAAATGTTAATTAAGAAAAATTGAGTTAGTGGATAACCCCAATTTTCACAATTATCTTTTTTTTTTAATTTTACCTATAAATTCTAGGATTATTCTTATGCTTTGTTTGGTATGATAGAAGCAAAACAAAAAGAAAGTAAACAATACTAGAAAAAAAAAAAAGGAAGGAGACAAGAAAGCGGATAAGTTATTCTTCACTTTATTTGACATAATTTATAAAAAAAAAGAAATATATATTTTTTCTTTCCTTATTTGATTTCATAATATATATATATATATATATATAAAAGATATCAAATTATTTTGTTATCCTCTATCAAACTAGATATATTTACCAAAAACATAGTATATATCATTTATATTTGTTTATAATAATATAAATATGCATTTATTTGTCTTATTTTTTATTAATAATTAAATTATAAATTTTTTTATCTGATTTTTTCATGTAGATAAATAAAATTATTTGACTAAAATAATTTTTAAAGTAATAAAACAAAATCTGAAAGCATGTTCCAAAATGACACATGGTGGGGCCCACAACAGATTTTTCACCAACGAACTTATCTTCCTTCACTTTTCTCCCCTAGTTTGATCATTGCGAATATTGGGGTTCACAAATTTTAATTTTATTTTATTTTATTCCTTTCTTTTCTTTTTATTCATACCAAACAAAAAAAAATCCTTTCCATTCTTTCTTTTTTTTTTCTTTTTCCAATCCCCTCCAACCAAATATACTTTTAAATATAATTTCTTATATCTTTGATTTACTAATAAAATTATGTGTGAAAATATTTTTTTTAAAAAAATTAATCTATAATATTAAGGTATAAAATGTATACACTTATCATGTTATTATTAAAAAACTATACATCTGTAATAATTCGATTAGATAATTTGATAATAAAAATATAAAAAGTTACATATAAATATTTTATTAAATTTTATAGTTCATTATTTACTAGTTTTTTTAGGTATATAATTGATAATATAATAAAACCTTTTTCTAAAAAGGCATTATAAAATAAAAGTCCTAAGCACATTAAGGAGGATGCATAATAACCAAGATTGAAGATATTATTATCGTAATAGTAAAAAAAAAATAGAATAAAAAAATCAGTTGCAATTTCAATCTTTCCAAATATGTAATCGTATTATAGTTTTTTAAATTAACTAAACTATTTAAATTATCAGCAATTGCAGTTAAATTTAAAATTCAACCATAGAAATGTGTTAATCTAACAAATTACTAACATTATCGAGCATTAAATGCCATCTTAAAATCATTTAAAGTTAAAAATATTATCCGTCTCACTACTTTTAAAATTGTTCCTATATTCTTTCACGTAGATGACTTCTCTTTGTCCTTGCAACCATTGGATAATAAGCCTAACACGAGCAATGATCCTCAATTAGCTGTCTTAAAAGAAAAGTTGGCGCAGGGGAAAAACATTTCTCAGATCAAGTATTGATAATAAAAGAGAAGAGAACATTCATGCATATTAACCCAAATAACATGGTTAATTGGTCTGCTCACAACTAAGAGGCAGAGATGACAGTCCTCAACAATTCAAATCAAGCATTACAAATTTGACCTTTTGCTTATCGCCTAAGCAAGTCGATGAAGAGAATAGTAACCAGTTTTATGATGAAATATATGACCGCAAAATCAAATTTCAAATCAAATCAAGTAGTATACAAGTAATTGTTGCAGCACATATGCCGCCCATAATTCATATAAATGTTGGACGCAGTCTTCTCATAACTAGACATAACGAGAGGGGGCAAAGAATGTTTTCAACCAGGCACATAATGAACATTTCCCTTTATCCGTAGAAATATATTACATAATTGCTTAGCATCTTTAATTCACAAACATAACAATCATAATCATGACAGAGAGAAGATATCAGTAGTGTACTCCTAATCTGCCAAATCTTTTTGACCCTTTTGAGTAGATTTCTGTAAAAATGTCAGATAAATCTTAAGAGGCCTTTTTCTGCTTGTACCTTGTCGCACAGACTAGGTAAACCAGAAAATTTAAGAAGCTGAGTCCAGCTAAAAGCCAGAAAAAGTAATCGAGATGACCTTCATTCAAGTTATCAGGAATCCATCCAGTCTGTCCGCCTCGTGTTGTTATGTAAGTTACTACAGTGAGAATGAAAGAGCTCAGGTAATTTCCCAAGGAAGTAGTCAGTAATGACAGTGCACTGCATAAACTCCGCATTGCATCTGGAGATTGGTCATAGAAGAACTCGAGCTGCCCGATGAATGTGAATACCTCTGCTGCACCCAACAAGAAATATTGAGGGATTTGCCAAAATATACTAAGGGGTACAGCAACATCTTTATCAACAAGGCCAAGCTCTCTTGCAAGCTGCAGCCGCTTAATCTCCACAACAGCAGCTGCTGACATGCATAGAACTGATATAAGAAGGCCAATTCCCATTCTTTGCAACTCTGAGAAGCCCCTTTCTTTGCCTGTACATTTCCTTGCAATCGGAACAATTATCTTGTCATAAATGGGGACCCAGAAAATAACACTTATGACATCAAAAGTTGAGAGGGAGGCTGCAGGAATGGTGAATGAACCAATACTTGTGTCCATCATTGTTCCTTGTTCCACAAACATAGTTGACATCTGAGCATAAACAGCAGAGAAAACAATTCCAGTAGCCCAAATTGGAAACATGCGGACCAAGATTTTCAATTCCTCTACCTGGGTCACAGTGCAGAGTCTCCATGGATTTGAATAGTCACCTCTTTTGCTCTCCACATCAGAAACAATGGCCGCTTTATCAAGGCACCTTTATTGAAAAAGGAAATTGAAAACATTGAGCTGATTCTGAACAGAAATCTCTTCACATTTGTTAATATATGAAAATTAAAAATATGTTAAAAGTTCTAAGCTGAGATGGATGATGCTTCGGCCACAATGACATCAGTATGAGAGGTTATTAATATTAAAAAAAAAAAAGGAAAAATGCATGCTAGAAAAGAGTAAAATTTTAGCACGGGTTTTCTGCTTACAAAATCTTTTCTACAAGCATAAATGTTTGCATCCAAGATTATTCTAGAAGGCAAAAGGAAGAAACAAGAAAAAAAAAAAAAAATTAACCATTAACCTACCCCAAGGAGAAACCCTAACAATAGTTTTCTATAATAGTCATCCTTTTTTAAAAATTTGTTCAAAAAGGGAAATATGCACATTAGCATGAAACATATTATTTATGGTCTTTTTCACCCTCTGGGATGGGAGACAATTTTTGTGCACATGTGGGTCTAAAAATTTTAAAAAGAAAATTGTAAATTGTCACATGAATATGTAACTATGACCAATGAGGCAACATAACTGAAGACCTGGTTTCAGCATAAATATAAAACCAAAGTGCTTTTGCATCAAACACTTACACTACAACATACACATGACAAGCAGAGTGAAATAAATTGCCAATAAATAAATAAATCACCCTGTGCACATAGATCTCAAAACCTGGGCAGTTAATTCAAAAACTATTATTCTATAAGCATTTATGATTTTATGGGTATACCTCGCCAATAAATGTTTTCCTTCATCCTTTTAAATGTTTAGCTAAGGAAGTAACATAACCCAAAATAGAAAACTCTTCCTATACCACTAAAGTAGGGCTTATATTTCTCATCTCACATAAAAGCAATTGATTTCCATCTTAGCATAACAAATTATACTTCACAAGTGAAAGGAAAAGTCAGTATGCATACTAAAATGCTGCTTTTCCAATATTTGTAACAACAAAATAAGGTCAATAACCATTAGGAACATAACAAGAAACTTAAAGAAGAGAATTACGTTAGTTCATCACTATGTTCCAGTTTCCTACTTCCTTCAATTGCAGAGCTCTTGTCTGGTGTCTCATACAGGAGACTGCTATCCACAGGGACATCCAGATGCCTCTTTTGGAAAGATGCTACAACAACCTGGCACATTCTCGTAATAGGGCTGCCCCCTGGTTTCTGAAACCTGTAGAGGGGGGTGCCTAAAAGAAAAGTTAGAATAGCTAAGCCCATAAATAAAGCAGGAATGCCAAATCCAAGACCCCAGCCTGCGTTGTCTTGAATCCATACAATTAAACTGCTTGATACAAGAGCACCTATATTGATAGAAAAGTAAAACCAGTTGAAAAAGGATCCCTTCTTAATCCTTTCACTGGGATCAGTATCATCAAACTGATCTGCCCCAAAAGACGACACACATGGTTTGATCCCACCAGTCCCAAGTGCAATCAGGTAGAGACCAAAGAAAAATACAGCATATTGTGCAGGATTAGCTGATGGGCATACAGAACCCACACATTCTGCAGGCTTTAGTGCTGGAATAGATGCAGAAAGAGTCAATGTACACATTCCCTGCAGGAAACAGCCACATCAGCTATTAAAACATTTAAAGGAAATTAAAGAACTACTACTGTAACAAAATGAAAAAGAATGCCCCATGAAATGCTGATATAAACACCATTTATTCCTAATATTGAATTCATAAATTTTCCAGAAGAGAGAATGCACTTGGGATTTTCATGTTAGTGCTCAAAGTGGAAATACTTCACTCCAGAAGGAACCACAGAGATCAAAGTAATAATCATTTATGATAAGAAACTCAACTTCAGAGTTAAAGGAGTCTTAAGGAAGGAACTTTGGGTCACAGATTAGTCCAAACAGATCTTTTGACTTCCCCTTCTACAAATTTTTTGATAGCATAATATAAGATTTTCGTCCTTACTCTTCACATTTTTTGATTTATAAAATTAAATGTGTCAAAAGAATTCAATTTTTAGATATAAATAAGACCAAGCATGTTATGTACTTATGTAAAATACTGTATAATTTATATGCCCAGGAGAGGCTTATAAAATCACAAATATCAGAATTTGGCCAAATGCAAATTTGTGTTTTGCTTCAGCTTTACATCTACTGTCTGGTGAATCCTCTAAAACAACGGAAGTCATGTTTCAAGCACTATTTTAGGGAATAATTTCATATATGCACTATGGAAAAATATTAGCTTCCACTCAAAAATTGAGCCTTAGACCTCCTGCCTATACCATTATGTTTTCTATCAGCATGAAATGATAATTTTCAAAGCTGTCCCAAAATCGAACCAGGCAAGAATAACATACTCATATTCATTACCTCCCATGATTAATCTAGTACTACATGAAAAAGGAACCTAACAAAGAGGTACAAGCCCCTTTTTCTTGTGAACAGTAAAAGAGTGATGGCATGTTATGAAATATTTGCTAGAGGAATAAAGCTATAGAAGTATATATTTACAAAGAAATAAATTGTTGAGAAAACAGCAATTGTCCAGTATCTTCCCCAGTAAGCATCTGCAAGGACAGCTCCAATAAGAGGAGTAAGATAGCATGTTCCTTGCCAGGTAGTGACATTTCTTGCAGCAGAGACATTTCCTTCATGTAGTTTGCTGGTAAGATAGGTAACAAGATTTGTTGCAATGCCATAGTATGCTAAACGCTCGCAACACTCATTGCCTGTAATTCATATTACATAAAAGTTATGAACAGAATATATTGTTTGATACGTGTAAGTGCCATAATATTACCTAGAATAAATGGACAAGCTTTCCAATTGCCAGTATTCTGCTTAAGAACAGGCTTCCCTTTAAAGTCAACTGAGCCATCTCCCGTGTATTGTCTGCTCCTTTCATCCTTCAGATATAATACAAACAATTATACAACAGAGCAAGAGACCACTTTCCTTTTGGGGGTTCAAAAGGAAAAGAACGGCACCAACAACAGAAAAATCATGTATCTTGCAAAACGACATTCTATCTTTTAGTATCAAAGGGAAAAGGAATAAGGAAAAACACATAGGGATGGACCACGAGATAAAATAAGATTTAAATGTCAAAGTATTGCAGTTTACATCGTCACAATGTCAGGCATCAGTTGTCCTGGGTAATAGATATGTTTTGACTAAAATCGAGGTAAGTAAAAAGACAAAAACAAAATAAATTAGTAATAAATAAATAAAACATTCAAATAAATCTATTCTCAAGTGGAAAAGTTCAAATTATAGAGGATAACAACAGAGAACTGAATGATTAAATGAGAATATTAAGTATAATAAAACACATAGCCAACAACTAATTAAGTCACCAATATAATGCACTATAAAAAGCTTTGACAAATCAGTGGAATCATAGTGTGCAAAGAAACTTTGTTTTGAGTTAAATTACAATACGTCATAAACATTGTTTGAAAATTAACTGTAGCTTTTTTTTTTCTGGTTGAATGAAATTGACGGTAGCTTAGCTTTAAAATCAAGTTCATTGGACTAAAACAAAAGACTCAAACTAATGACATGCACAAGTTGTAGGAAACAAGCATCCTCACTATCTTTCTACATTCATTTTGACAAGAACGTCACAAGTTCAACACTTGTGGATTAAATATCTCTTCATCATCGCAGTTAAAAAAGTGACTAATAGGATTCATCTTCCACTATTTTTATTCAACTTTTTCAACTCATTAGGATTGTGAGAATTTATGACTGCAGTACTGCTTTGGATACAATCAGAATGCAGATAACACAAACCAGTGCATTCAGTTTTTGCTCATAATCCTCTTAATAAACCCCACGTAATTGGATAAAACCCTGTAGAACTTTGTTGCATTCAGTTTTTGCTCATAATCCTCTTAATAAACCCCACGTAATTGGATAAAACCCTGTAGAACTTTGTCCAATTTAGTACTAGTGTCAGTTTCTTTATGCTATGGATTTCATAGTACTTGCATCACAAGAAGATAGGACTTCAGTTATGAAAAATGGCAGCAACCTAACGCAATTGCATGCCCAAATTAAAAATAAGAAAATAGAAAAGAATTCTATATAATCAATGGTAACATAGGACCCACACATGAGAATGCGATTATTGTAATTTGCTATACAATATAATTAGCCCCACCATCCCAGAAACAAAGCCATCCCACTAAACAGTGATACACAGTTTTCTTTGATCATAGGTAGTTAAACATTTCATCATATGAAATTAGCATCCGGGAAGCAACAATATAAACGTAATGGATTTTAAAACAAACGCCTCATACAACTTTTGTCACCGAATTAGAAAACGATTATCAGCATACATAAAAATCCTTGCAAGTTTAACGGCCTTCGTTGAGGCATTCCGGATAGGTCAACATCCCCCTAATTAAAATGAACAGTAATTAAAAGAGCACGAAGAAAAGGAAAAAAAAATATCCTGCGAAAGTAAATCAAGATATTTTCTTGATAATTACACTTACGCTTTCAGAAATTGATTTTCTTGCATCCTGATACAAAGTGCTAAGCTACTTATTGGTTACTTAAATGAATCTGACAAGGTGGAAAGCTTCCCTTTTCTACAAATTACTCTACACACCGATGGTTGACCAAATATTATTACAATAACAAAAGAAAACATGGTTCATCGTTAGCCTTTGCCTTCACAAACGCATTTTCAGAAACTGGATCAAACTGTTTCCTTAAACACTCATTCAATTCAATCAAATTATGCAGCTAATTGAAAATATCCACAACCAAACTAAGTTATTGAGAAAGAGAAGGGAACCTGAAGAAGACCCTGTTCCACAAGCGAGCTATCATCCTCAACGGAGCCCATATCTTCTTCAGAAGCCTCTCTCTTCCTTGGGGTTTGCAATCGATGACAATAGAAGGAGATAGTGAAATAGATATTTTGCGAATTTCTGAATATATAGCCCAACCTCTTCGGATGGATGACGTAGAAGAAAGGGCTGCAATTTTTCGATTTCCGCAGAATGCAGAGAAGAGATGCGACTCAATAATTGAATATGAATTAGTAAAATTGAAATTTGAAGCAAACCCAGGAAAATCAGACACCCAAGAAGACAAAATGATGAGAAATTAAGCTGCAAACTGCACTTTGACATTTACCCCCAGTGAAGAGAATGGATCTCGGTACGTTGCTTCATGTTTATTCACGTCACTCAAAATTTATTATTATTATTATTATTATTATTATTATTATGGAAATAGATCCCGGTATTATTAGAAATAATATGAACTAGAACCTGCCGTGTATCTTGCAAGAGATTCAGCAAAAATTCGGTGGATTCCACAAGAAGAAGAAAAAAAAAAAAAATATATATATATATATATATATATAGCCCCCAACAGTAACGACTGAAAAGTAAAACACTTATTATAACAATGCTGACCTCCACATTTGTCCTGGAACATCTCCTCATGTTATCATATATAAATATATATATATATATATATATATAAAATCTCATGGTAGATCATGTTTAATAATCACAATTTAATAAAGTCACGTCAATGTTATGACTATTTATACACTATTCATGTATCTTCTTTTCTTTTTACCCATATATATATATATAAGAATTCAATAATTAAATGAAAATAGCATGGCTGATTCCACCGATCATTTTGAACTATTCTCACTTGTTTTTGTTTGTGCAATGAACTAGAATTCCTCTATTCTAAAACCAGATGAGCACCTGGGTTAAAATGGCTTAGGGTAACCACCTATAGTGACTGGGGTTTTGATTGGGGTCGTGGGTAATTGCTCCGAGACACCTCTTGACCACTTTTGAAATAAAGAACAAATAAAAAGAAAAGTTTCAATTGACATTTCTTACTCTCCTATTCTTGCGTCGAAGTGTCGATCAAGGAAACTTGAGTTAGTTGGGAAACCCCACCAACAAATTTTCAAGTTCATTAGTTACTAGTTTTTTTAAGTATATAATTGAAAATATGATAAAAATTTGTCCGAAAAATATTATAGAATAAAAATCCTATACACATTAAGGAGAATGCATAATAACTAGATTGAAGATCTTATTATCATAATAGTAAAAAAAATAGAATAAGGAAATTAATTATGATTTCAATCTTTTAAATGCATAATTAAATTTAAAATTAATATTATCAAATATAAAATATTATCTTAAAATCATTTAGAGTTAAAAATATTATCCACGTACTAACAATTGCAGTTGCAGCAGCCGATCAACTTTGTCTTTGGATACGTCAACTAGGGGTGTTCATGAGTAGGATCGGGCCAGACATCTAGTATGCCCGATGCCTGACCCAATTAAAGTATCAAGCTTGTTTTTATGCCCGTAGCCCGACCCGACCCGACCAAGCCCAATTTTATGTTGGGTTAGGGCCGCCTGAGATTTTTTTTTTTATGAATTGATACTTGTAATATAAAAATATTTTTTTATAGACTCATAGGCATATACTTCAAAACAATAGGCTTTTAGAACCTTCATGTTTTTATCAATAATAAAAAAATAGTTTGGTATTATCAAGCAAAATATAAACTATATTAACATAATTAGTTTTAAGTAAACACGCGTATTTTCATTGTTCAATAAAAAAAATGTCGATAAGCATGTATATCAATAATGAAAATAATTAAGAAATAGGGAGGGTTTAAGTAAATAATGAAAATTGTAACATGTTAAGAGAATCAGATGAAATTAATATATATATATATATATATATATAAGATGACAATATATTAATAACTAAAAAAAGTAATTATTACGGCAAGTTGGACAGAATATGTCTTCATCCGTGGCTCAGCCCGACCCGATATAATTTTGTTTAAAGTTCTATCCATTTATAATTTTGGCTCGACCCGGTAAAATAACTATTAGGGCAATTTTGGCAGAATATGTCTTCACCCGTGGCCCGACCCGTCCCGATATAGTTTTGTTTAAAGTTCTGTCTATTTATAATTTTAGCCCGACTCAGCTCGATTAGGTCAGGTTAGGGCGGGTCCCTAGGGCCAACTGAACCAATGAACACCCTTAACATCAACATCTTTCAATAAAATGTTAATATTCCACAAACCTTAACAAAAATTAGCGTTTAAGGAAAAAGAAAACTATAGATTCTAAAATAAAATATGTAATAAGTTGTTGTAAATGTCTACATGGATATTCAATTCTTCATAACCTTCTAAATATGACTTTTTAAAATCCTTTTTCATTTTTAATAATATATACTTTATAATTCCCAAAAAAATTATATGATATAATTAAATAAATTAATTTTTTTTATTTATATCACTGTAACTCATATATTTATTTTATACTTAAGATCAAAGTAAATAAGAATTAGGAAAAATTACATAAAATGATCCAAAGTTTTTAAAAATTATAATAAGGGATGATAAAAATCTAAATTATTTTCCAAACTCAAAGAAACTAATTTTGCATTCTAAAAAATGAAAATACCCTCCTTTACTTGGTTGGTGAATCAAATCACAATGCCTGAATCTTCTCGTGAACAAAATTGCCCTAATCCTCACGAGCACTTCTATACTTTTCTCCTCTCTCTTGCTCCAATCTCTTTCTCACTCACTCCTATTGTCACTTGCTCCTATTGACGGGGCAAGTCTATGTGTGGTAACTTGTAAAATTATTTTTCTTATTTTCCTCTTTTAATTTTGAACACCACTGCATCATCTTCTTCCCAACAAACTCATTTTCTTCAATTTTGAATTCCTACCACTTTCATGGTGCTTACCTTCTTCAAGTTTTATCTTCGTCCAATTTTCATTTGGCCCCCTAAGGTTTCTCATAATCTCCTTTGTAAAACAATATTAGGTTGGGTTGATTTTAGGTAAATGAGTCAAAAGAGGAAAGACAATGTTGCAAATTCCTCAGTGAGTGAGAGGTTTTAGATTTAACAAATATAAGGCTACTATTGCTATTTTTCAAACTCCTCAATCAACATTGTATTGGCCATTGCTTCAAGTTTAACAAATTCTCCCTTGCATTTCGATCTTGTTTTAATTTTTTTTTTAATTAAACTTTTGAATTACTTCTAGCTAGCATCTCTTTGTTCATTCTTAGTTACAATTAGATATAAAAAATTTTGTTGATTCTCAACTTTGTATGTTTTTATCATGAAGAAATTTTTATTGCTGTAAGTTCAAAAAAATCATTAATCAAACATAGGAAGATATTATTGGTCTTTTAGTTGGTTGTTTGTGGTTGTGATTTTGCTAAGAGTTTCTCATAATTCTCTAAAATATAAAAGTAATTTCCCTAAAAGTATCTTATAACTTTGAAAGCCAACAGTATTTTTTCCCCCTTCTTTTTATAATTTGTGTATTATCCCACCAAAGTTACTCAGAGTCTTAAATTAAGGTCAGTGCATATTTTTAGACTTTAAAGGTGATTGTTCAACTTTCTTGTTAAGTCAATTAAGATGATTTTCTTGTTGCATAAATAGAATAGAGTATTATGAAAGATCAGGATCAAATGTAACACAAATACATATTAGGATTGCAGAAGTTCAAGTAATAGTTGTTATTTGTTCACTAGCATGCTTATGATTTATGATAATCCAATTAAGAGTCAATCATGTATATGTTTTAATTTACACGGAAGAATTTTACAGAAAAAATAAAAGACATTTTCATTATGTTAAAAAGATAGCCAATATAATTGTTGTAGAGCAAATAAGGTCTTAAATATGGTGTAGAGAAATGAAATCTTGTTTCTTAAATTAATTAAGATAATTTTCTTGTTACACATATAATAGAGCATCATGAAATATCAGGATCAAGTATCACACAAATACAAATTAAGGTTGTAGAAGTTCAAGTAATGGTTTTTATTTGTTCATTAGCATGCTCATGATTTATAATAATCTAATTAAGAGTTAATCATGTACATGTTTTCATTTACAAGAAATAATTTTATAAAAATAAATAAATGACATTTTGACTATGTTAAAAAGGTAGCCAACATAATTGTTGTAAAGCAAATGAGATCCAAAATATAGTATAAAGAAATGAAATATCATTTGTTATCACTTTTACAAGGGAATGTCACGCTACTAAAAGAGTGGAGCAAATCGAAACCTAGTGAGAAGAAGAGATATAATGATGAAGCTGACAAAAAGCGATGGTTGCACAAAAGGGAGTATCTTCTAAGAAATTCAAGTGTAAGGAAATGATATTTATAATGATGTATCCTTTTTATGCCTTGTTTTAATGAGTTTGTTTAATATAAATAGTTTATTTATATTTTATAGGTAGCTTTTGTTATAAGATGCTCTCCTTCTTAGTTCAAGGAAACTGTTAAATTCATAAAAAATCACAATGTGCTAAATAAGGTGGTGTTACATTCTACTATATCCCATTTACTTTGTGCCATTTTAGGGAAAACATACAACACAAAACCCATTAGCATTGGAAGTTAACTATCAAGTACATCAAGTGTGCTCATAATGCTCTAAAAACATTTCATTACAATTTCCACTCATAATTCAATTCCAAGTATTTGGTTCCATGCAAAATATTATATATGTATATAAAGCTCAAACACAAGAATAAGCCATAATCATAGAGGTAATGTAAAAGTTCAAAAATTTATAACTTAACTTACACAACTTTGATTAAGGCAAAATAGGTGTCATTTTAAAGCTTATGATATGAATTTTTCATTGTAAAAATTTCAAGTCAAATTTGATCCATTTCATCCCTCAAAACCCACAAAAACCAAATCTAGTGCAAAATGAATAGTAACAGACTATAATAGCTTTTTGAAGCCAATTTTTGAAATTCACCAAATATTTTACAAAGCTCTGAAAAATACAAAGTTTAGTTCTATAGAAGGCCTTGAATGTCCTCCAAATGCTCACCAAATTTTAATCCCAAATTCATTCATTAAGATAGTTAGGGACAAAGAGACATTTTATATCTCAATTAGTCAAACTTTTTGTTCCAAAATGTCCTAATTTGACTCTAGTATGCCATTTCTTGCCATAAGCAAATTTCAAATCATATGAAATTTGCCTTACTTCTAAAAATCATCATTCCATTTGAAAATATGCATGTAGATTCAATGAAATTTCATATACTAATTCATGTTCCCTTATCTTTTATATATATATATGTATATCAAATGATCATACATTCATAGTCTAACACTTCTGCACAAGTTGCTATTATATTACATCAAAATATACATTTAGATATCTATGTATACATCACCAAATTCCTAGACTAATTTCTTGCTAACTTTGCTCTCTCTAGGCCTTTGTCTCATTATCTTTTTTTTTTTTTTACCTACCTATGGTTAGTATGATATAAGGGGTAAGATTTTGGAAAGAATTTCAGTAGCAGTACTTAACCATTCTAATACATACAATAGACAATTCAAAAAAGAAATGCGAGCATGCATGGTCATGTTCACGTAAAATAGTAAATCACATTCAATTGGCATAAAACATTTGAACTTGTGTGGCTATGATATAAAACATACTAGTTAGGTTTATCTTTGAGTTAGAAAAGAACTATTACACTCAATTCCTTGCCACTCTTGCTAAGAGCCAAAGATATAATCATAAAAGTCATATTAGTATAACTAACTCAAGAATAAATTTAAACAATCTATAAAACAACCAATACATACAATACATTTCAACTCAAATACATTTAAATGCATGCAATGAAGGAAGAGTAAGCTACTTGATAAAGCTAGGAATCTTAATCAAAGCACCAGTTCACTTGTTCTTTTCCTTTTTCTTTGTTTTTCTCAATTTGACACACACAAGTGTGTAGTTGTACTAGCTTGGCCTAAACACGTCAATCAAGATACAAAGTAACTAATTATGACTTATTCTATCTTATTCTATCAATGTATGTACATATTAGAACTTAAAATATAAACTTTAGGTTACTTTAAACATTTCCAAGTGCCTTTTTCTATTTGTTATCTGTATATCTCATTTTTACTTACCTTTCATAGTTAAAACAAGTTTAAAACTTAGCCATATCACTCATTCTATTTATATGGCACATTAGGATTATGGAACCATACTATCAACATCATCAAAATCTCATTCTCATTCTTTTCTCAAACTATTGATTCATCTATCCTTTATATTACTTATTTAGGCCTCTTAACTTATTATACTAAATTAAAAGCTTTCTTAGCTATCTTTTCTTCACCTAAGTCGAGAGTTCACCATAAGGCCCCAAATCTTGCAATTTTGTTTGTTTAAGAAGGGATTTGAGCTCTTTAAGATATCCATAATTCATTTCTAGTTCAATTATAATATTATGGTAAACAAATAATCTTCCTAAGGTTTTAAAATATTCACGGCGTAACTTCAACCATAGGTGATGTTACCATGCCTTATTTTGGTTTTTAGGTTAGTTTTTTTTTACATATTCTTATTTCTCAGCCTTCCAAACCCTTGATTTCATCAAGCTTTCACCAAATACTTGCATTTGCCTCTGTCTCTCTGTGCTAGGCATAAGGAGAATTAGAGTTCCAAGAAATATAAATTTTTATATTTAAATCATACCTTATTTTAAAACTCTCTTGATGCAGTTTCCTTTGGTGTAATTGGTTTCCTCAAACAAGCTCTTTTGCTCAAGGTGACAGCCATAAACTTCACCATTTTTAGAAATCAAACCTACCATGAGAGAGAACATGAAAAGTAGAGTAAGTTTCATAACTAAAGTATAGAAAAATTTTGCATGTTTTTTTTAACCTATTTTGGCTTGCTTTCTTTTCTCCCTCCTTTCTTTTTCATGCCACTATGAAAATGGTTTTGGAAATGCCTAGGTCGGTTATCAAATGGAGAAGGAGAATGCATGGCCCAGATATATAAGGTTAGGGCTTTTTGACATTTCCAAAAATGACCCTTTTGTCTTTATACTTTGATTCCTCTGTTTGAACCCATTTTTCAATCTTTTTGGAAATCGGTTGCTCCCTAGCAAATTTTAGACTCTCTTCTTTATTAAAAATATCTGCTTAGGGGTTACAAGAACTTAAAACAATTTTAAAAAATCTAGTATAAAATATTGCCACTAAGAATTCTAATTTATACACCGTCATGGATTTAACTTAGTCATCCTCATTTGGTTAACCTACTAATCTTATTTTATAATATTATGATGACGGATATATGCTTCTCATGTTAATTCTCATATTTTCTAAATATCTTATTTTTCTTGCTTTATGATTAAATTGGCCCCTTTTTTCCTATTTTACTTTTTTGTTACTTTTAGCCTATTTTCTTTCATTTTAATTAGACTGCTAATCCCTCTTTATCACTTTCTCATTTTTCTTTTAATATCTAGGAATTTACATAAATTAGTAGTAATGACATTTTACCCCCTCCAAATAAAAATTTTGTCTTTAAACTTCAGAAGTTTACCTTATTTAAATAGCTTTAGATATTTCTTCTTCATCTCTTATTCCATCTCTTAGGTAGCTTTCATAGAAAATAATCCTTTCCAAACCACTTTTACCAGTGGCATGCTTTTATTCTTTAACTACTAAATCTTTGCATCTATAATCCATTTTGGTTCTACTATATAAGATAAATTATCCTGCAAATGAATGTTCTCATATTTTATAACATATGAGAGGTCTGGCTAGTATTTTTTAAGACAGGATACTTGAAAAAAATTATGAATTTGAGTTAGATTAGGAGGAAGAGCTATTTTGTATGCAACTGGTCCAATTTGATTAAGAACATGAATGAACCTAAGTATTTTGACTGAACTTTTTATATTTTTTAGACCTACTTATCCCTAAAACTAGAGACACTTTAATAAATACATAGTCATCAACCTTAAACTCTAGTCTTATCTTTTTATCTACATAACTCTTTATCTATTCTTTATCATTAAGAGTTTCTTTATAATTAACTCTATTTGTTTAGAGGTTTGATCTATTATGTTTAGACCTATAAGACTTCTTTCTCCAAGCTCAACTCAACACACTGGAGATCTACGTTTCCTCCTATATAAAGCTTTATATGATGCCATTTAAATGCAAAAAAGATAACTATTGTTCTATGCAAATTCAACTAATGGCAAGTATGTATCCTAATTTCTTTTCATTTTTAACACACAAGCCCTCAATATATCTTTTAAGGGTTAGATGACTCTCTCTGTTTAGCTATTTATATAGGTGTGGTATGTTGTGCTAAACCTTAACTTGGTTTTTAAGATAGAAATTTAAGGTGAATCTAGGATCCCTATCTAAAACTACACTTCTTCATACACCATAAAGCCTAATAATTCCCTTTATATACAACTAGACTAATTTATTTAGGGTATATGTGGCTTTATTTGGTAGAAAGTGGGTAGATTTAGTCAATTTATCTACTATTATCCAAAATTTATTGCTATTATGTAGGGGGGCGAACGTATTGATTTGTTTATATAAGCTCCTTTATTTTCATTTGTAGTAATTGGTGTAGGCAATGATGGGTAAAACAAGGAAATTGAGGCAGACAATAATGAGTTCATGCGGCTTTAATGGATGGCTATACATATTTGCAGATGAACGGCCTAGATCTTCTATAATTTGGCAGTATTTCAGCCTCTATGAAGTGCACCGTTTCATTAATATGAAGCTGTGCATATTGCATGCAAAAGATGCTATAGTTGTCACCGTGCCAAGCAAAAAATTTTGTCGTGAGAAATGAGGGGTGAAGGCTAAGATTTGTTTATATAAGAGTACTAACCTTTAAATTGGTCAGAAACATTTAAAATGGGGTTATATTCTCTATCGTGATAAGGGCACAATACAAACAAGGGGCGTATCCCTTTTATTATTATTATTATTATTATTATTATTATTATTGTTATTATTTACTATTTTATCCTTGTTGCTTTGTACAACGATTCAATTTGATTTAAAATGTTTAGCAACCAAAATTTAGATTGAAATACTTTATTTCTTAAAATCAAAATTTTTGTCACAAATTTTAAAATAAAAAATAATTGATTTCTTTTCTTACCAAAATATATTCAATCGAAAAGATGTGAAAAATTTTACCCACTTTACTATTTGTCAATTTTTTTAAAATAAATTATTTATTATATAAAATTTAATTAATAATGTTACTAATTTAAATTATATACGTTTGAATTAAATACATCTAATCTAAATGCTACACTACTATATTGTGTTGATTTTTTTTTCTTAGATAACTCTATAATAGTAGATCTCTCATGGGTACTCTAGTGCACCCTTTCCAGGCTATATAGCAACTTGACTCTCTCTCTCTCTCTCTCTCTCTCACACACACACACACATAATTATATGCACGTATGTTTAAAATATTTGTTTAGTGGTGATTCAAGATTTTTTTTTTAAATTTCAATAAAGTATTAAAAAAGTAAGGATACGATTATATCGTACAAAAAACAATGAATATCAATTTTTCCTTGAAATTTGAGTATACATAGTAAATTAAATTTGGTTGATAGTCTCCATTTCATAAATAATGAATTTAAACACTCTTTGGTAAAAATAAAATCACATAAATTATATTATTCATCATGTTTTTGTTTGGTGGAAAAATATTTTTTTAAAGAAATTTCTATGATTTTTATTTTTTTTGAATTACATGAAAAGAAAAATGATAAAGGTGGACAATGGTGGCAAGGCTGTCGTGCCTTAGTGATTGAGCTTGGTGCCAGTGGTAAAAAACAATAGGGATAATAAGGCTTATCTGGAATTGTTGTGATTTTTTTTTTATTTTTTTTGACAATAAAAATCACAACTTTAGATTTGGTTAATCTTTTTTTTTATTATGCTTCTTTAGGTGTATTTTAAAGTCACAATAGCTTTAAAAAGAAAAATATTAGGAGTGCTTTTAAAAGCAATCATTTGTAAATTTAAAATATTTGAAAGAACCTTTCTATTTTAATTTTATACATATATATATGTATATGTATGTACGTATGTACGTATGTATGTATATTGCAAATCTATTATTATAAAATTTATATTGATGCCTATATATATCTTCTTACATCATCATCATCATCATCATTATTATTGTTATTATTTTGCCACAACACACACTCATATTTGATTCTTATCATGAGAATATTTTCTTCCAATTTAATTTTTCTTATAATTTTATCTGCTAGCTTTATGAGTCTTACTTTGACCCAAATATTATTTACTTCTAATTAAACATCAACTAAGCAATGTAATTTTAATAACTTGATAGAAATTCTTTTTGAAATTTTAGTATTGAAAAAAAAGTTCATCATATACCCATTATTGTCATTCATAACTACAGCTACATTGAAATATTATTATCAAATACTGTGTCAATCAATTATGCTTTTAAAAATAGTATTAATTGAATTTTTGCCAAACATTATTTTTACCCTTTCTAAATAGTTGCTTTTCATTGCACTTATAGGACTGTAGCTTTTGAAAAGCTACAACATTTCCAAATAACCCTTAATCATGTGACATGTTTTTAAGAGAAAATGCAAGAACATTGAATTCACCTCAAGCTTTGTTTATACTTATTTTTGAAACTCCAATTTGTATTAGAGCGTATCCTATCTTGAGAGCATGCCAAGGCTTGTTTCCAATTTCTATTCGGATTATAACTTAAAATGAATAGAAAAAATTGCCTCATGCTCGGGTTTAAAAACCTATCATGTTTTTTAAATTGCTATTTATGACCTTATATTTATATTACTGTCTAAGATTGAGTTTAAACCTTACTTGTTTTCAAAATGTTTGCTTGGTTAAATTTTTAGTTTTAATGAAAATTTTAGGTTAGATTACCTAATTGGTCTCATGGTTTCACTCAATTTATAATTTAATCCCTACAGTTCAAAATTTTGTAATTAAGCTTTCATAGTTTAAACAATTTTTAATTTAGGCCCCTTTATCAAAATTCTATCAATATTTGTCAGTTAATTTCGTTTTTCTTTAAATAAGTAGCCATGTGCAGTCTTGATAGGCTAAATATGTATGAATTAAGTTACTTCATTCAAGTCAATAACATTAGTTGCATCATGAGCCATACGCATTGGATAGAATTGTAGGTGCAAACCAAGGGATGATGTTTGGAGTAAATTGTGAGAATCTTGAGGGTATATTTGGATGAGGAATAATATATTGGAGGGGAAAGAAAAGAAAATAAAAGTTTGATTGAAAGTTCTCCTTGTTTGGGAGTCTTTTACGAGGAAAAGAGAAGGACGGGAGATTTTCAATTAACCTTCCAAACTCCTCTAAGGTACCTTTGGGTGGGGGATAATGAAGGAGAAGGGAGTGTTTTATTGAAAGTTTGCCTTTGTTTGAGAATTTTTTATAAGGAGGGGAAAAAAGTGGAGTAATTTCAACTAACCCCCCAAAATCCTTCTTCCTTTATAATTTAAATTCCTATAATTTGATGATTCTGAAGTAGAAAATTCTCTTAAATAAGAGGAAAGAAAATTATCACTTAATTTCCCCTTCTTCTCCCTTTTCTTGAAATTGCTTTCTTTCCCTTCCCATCCCAACTCCCAAACATATACTAAGCCCTCACTCTTATAATTTTAAATTCTCCTAATTTGAGAAATCTTGGATAAAATAGTTTTTCCAAACAAAAAAAAAAAGTAATTTTTTATAACCTTTGATTTTGTTTTTTAACCTTCCTTTCTCCACCTAATTCCCAAAGTGACTAAATCATAAACAAAGATTTTCTCTCCTTGTTCTTCGAAAGTTAGCTACCAATGTTGATATACCCATCTCCCTATGTCATAGAAGGATTTATTTCCAAATTCTTAAGCGTGCGTTAGTTTGCTCCTTCGCCTTGTTGTTCTGAAAAATTTGTTAACTAGAGGAAGAAAGTGAATCAAAAAGAAGAAATTATGAAAATGAATTCCATATCTCATTCTGTTAGCACATGTGCTATTTATAGCAGTATTAACAACCTAGCTCATGAACATAATACCAGCTAACTCATGACAAAAGTATAAAGGTGTACAAGCTAGCTTATAAACCATTTCTCTTTACAGTCCCTCCAAACTAGGAGTATGAACATCTTCAACTTTGAGTATGACAAATGAATAAGGCTATATTCATTTAAGACTACTAGAATTAAAGCAAAGAACATCATAAGAAAGTGTTTTCCATGCCACATTTAAGAATAAAAGAAGAAGGAAAGTGATAAGAATCAAAGTTATTAATCACAATCAAACTAAAAAATAACACTAATGATAATAGTTGAATTAAAAGGTAGCAAACCACGTGCTTATCTTCTTTTTCTACAAAAGACATTATATTTTACATAAAAACACATTTATAAGTAAATTTAATAATTTAAAAATATGGAAAAAGTCCAAAATTAATTCCTATATAATGTTGACTTTTCCAACCCCATTTTCTTCATTGCATATGACTAATCCTACCTGGGCCTGGGCTCTATGTTGCACATGAGTTGGGCTTTAAATAGGCTGAATATCTTTTAAAATGCATGGCAAGAGTTGTTTGAAGCGTTTTGGCCATTGAAAAATAACTAGCTTAGAAGTAGGTATTAGTTGGTTTAACTCATCTTTTTTGTCTCCATTATGCACGTCACATAATAGCACTAAGGTTTTCATAGTATAAAATTGGAGTTTTGCCAATTAGAATCTTTATTCACTAATTAATGGCTTGGACCAAGAAAGTTCTACTACAACTGTCGTTAAACTTCTATGTATTTGCTTTGGTGCTTGAGGGGGAAACTACATATTTCTTTTTAGAGGTCTAGGGAAGTGAGGTTTGACCCTAGAAACGCATGTGCACGAAATTGAACACTTATCATCATGATTAAAACCCCAATCTGAATCACAAAATGCCATAAGGTTTAATTGTGGTGATTTTCTAAGATATAGACCATATGACAAAGTCCCACCCAAATATTTGAGGAATGTTTTTACTGCTCAACAATTTGTTTGAGAGGATTGTGCATAAATTTACACAGCCTATTAGCACATACGCAAATTATAGCCTTCCTATGGTGGCATACTGCAGTCCAACTATGGAACGATTGAGCTTAGGACCTTGGATTGGTCCCTTGTGCTGACAACTTAGGACCTGTTGTCATAGGAATATTTGATTGAGCATGTTATATTTTGGCTTTAGTTGACAAATCTATGATATATTTAGCTTGACATAGATAATATCACTGGATCATAAATCTTGGACTGATTCTCTTATGTTTAGTAACTAACCCTTTCCAATTCCTTGTGCATCACTTTTATTGATAAAGAAGAGCAAGAGTTGACTTTATAAGTGAAAAACCCTGGTCACGAATTAGGATTCATTGTTGTGCAAGTTCCACAATAAAATAGAAAAGGAAAATATTTTTTTAATTTTCATCAGACAGACATTTTTTAAATTATATATATATCATTTGATATCTATTTGGTGAAAAATAAAGTATTATTGTTATCTTACATTTTTCTTCATCTGGAATAAAAAAATAATTAAAAAAATTGGACAACTAAATCTACTACACAAATGCACAACTAATAGTGTATTTGGATATACGTTTGGAGAACTTAAAAGCCCGTTTGCCAATCACATTTACGCAAAAATAACACATTGTTGCTTTGTACAAAACGTGATTTGGAAAATGAAAAAGTTTTTTTAAACGCACACTAAATCTGCTGTAAAGCCCGCACAACACCACCCAAAGGATCTTGATTCCCTAGTGACACATGACCTTTTTTTTGGGGGGGGGGGGGGGGGAGATGTTAAGAAGCATTTCCTTCCCTGCTTTAGGGTACTTTTGAAAATTAAGAGACACGTTTACCCAAATTGTATGTACACATGGCTTCGAGGATGTTTTTCATAAAACTAATCAGTTTGGTAATTGCTTGAGAGAGAAGATTTAGATTTTTTTTCTTTTAGAAAATGCAAGAGTTTGAACTTTTGAATTCCGTATAAAATAATTTATTATTATATGTATAAATTTTGAGAAGATGTAATAATAAAATGCTCAAATTCTTTATATCTTCACTCAATTTCTTTATGTCTTTATTATTAAATTATTTAATAAATATATAATACATAAATTTCTTTTGAACAACCAAAAATTACAGCGTCGAATTGTAAATATTCTCTGTTGTTATATTAACATACTAGGACCAAAAAATTTTGATGGGACTCACAAGAAGAAAAATAGAAAAAAAAGGAGAAAGTTGTCAAATTATAAATTAGAAATAGTACCAAAATTTGAGTTTTATCTAGATATACATTTTTACAAAAAACAGTCCTTAATAACAATAATTTTTCTATGAATTTTTGTCCGTATTTGTTCTATTCTGACAACCATGGACTTTTTCTCTCTCTAGGCGAGATACCTTCCAAAGGAAGTGAAGAGACATAACACAGCGTTCATCTTTATATAGGGAAAAAATTTGGAAAGAAACTGTAAAGAAAACCACACCTGCCTTTTGATCTTCTGCTGTGGATGTGCTATATGCTCTATGGTTCTTGTGCTCAAAGTGTTAGGATGTCACTTTGCTTATATTCTAAGAATGAGCTTTAGCCTTTCTAACAAGATTCCATTTCACTCACATTTTTGCTTCATAAGATATTGCTTGACCCTTAAACACCTGATGTTCTCTTCCCCTTTTTAAAACGTTCTTTCCGTTTTCTTCTTTGCCAAACACACTAGATAAAGATGTGAGTGGGGGGATCCTTTACATTTTTCCATTTCCTCTTTTTTTTTTTCTTCCCTTTTGGGGTGCAATTAATCTGCTTGTAATTTCTCTCTTCATTGTGGGGCTACTATTGTGGGCCTTCTTTTCTTCTCCACATAAATAAACTATAATATATTATGTGGGAAGTCTCAATCTCAAATTTTTGGCATTCACGTATATTACAGAGTTGGGAATGAGATTAGCGGTGGCTCTTTGAAGCCGAGTTAAGATAAATAAAACTGTGGGAGCGTTTTCACGTTCTTTTTTAAATTTTGTTTATTTGTGCAGTTTGGATCTTGGCTTCAACTTTACTAGGAATTGAAAAATCATCCACTTTGCTTTGATGAATAAATAAGGAGTAAATTATTGTTTTGTCCTTGAAAGAGGATTAACTTTTCAATTTGGTCCTTTAAAATGTAACTTATTCTCCCAATTGAGAAGGTTACACTTTTGAAAACCAAATTAAGTAGTTATCAGGACGAAAGTAGTAATTTACTCATAAATAAATGTTTAATAGGAAGTTGTAGCTTTTGAATGTCTTTAGTGTGGAAGAATAGACAGGGAAAGTTCAAAATAATGAAAATATATATATTTCACATTATTTGGGGCTCTCTAATAACCATCAAAGTTTAGCTTTCCTTTTAATGTCTTCCTTTGTCTTGCAGAAAAACAAAGGTGTAAGTGTAACCATCAAACTGCTATATCCGGAATTTAACATTCCCAATGCCACCAATGAAAAAGACAAAGATTGCAGCTGCCTGCAAGAAAATGAAGCAACTTTGCGTCTCGCGGAGCTAAAGTAAAGGCAGCAGCAAAGGAACTTCTACAATTGTATGAACATAATTGGAAATTTATTGATGATGACTATAAAGTTCTAATCGATTTTAGACTGGAGAAGGAGCAAGTTGACGATAAGGTGTGCATGACCACATCATGCTAAATTATGAGTTACCCTTTTAACAGGGTGTTAGCCTTATCAAATCCTTGATATCGTCCTTCCTATCTATACTTTGCAACTTATAAGTCCGAAATTTACATATATGTAGCTGTATAAAACTTGCATATACGCATATTACTACGAAGATCTCATCATACATTATTAGTAACGCAGGTCATAAGTCTCAAAATTCACAGCACCAGATAAAAACATAGTAGTAATTCACTAATACAATGAACTTTGGATTTTGGAGTCTTAGAAAAATCCGAAAAACAGGAAGCACAACACAGCAGGGGGAGGGGGAACTACAGCTTCTAGAATTTGGGTTGGGGAAAGCTTGGATACTGTTTTCTGGTTTCCCAAAGCCAGAACATAGTGTCATGGCAGAAGAACATGATCTTGCATAGGATCAGGATTGTTTTCTCATGGTAGGATATGATCAAGATCACAGTCTTAACATCCATGCTTGAGGGTATTAATTTACTTGTTTGTTTTTGGTTTGCTTCTTTGCAATGAGATAGGTGTACAACTTACAATCCTCTGCATTTCTTTTTGCCAGGGAACAGAATGTAACAAAGAAGAATATGAGTCAAACTCTGACAACAAGGTAAAAGTTCATGTATAATTCATTTTGCTATCTATCTTTATCCTCAAATTTAACCTTATACTGTCTTGCCTATCTCCAGAGTAAGATATCCATTAAAAACTTTATGATATTCTTTCTCTTATCATTTTTTCTCCTTAATGCAATGCACTAATTATATTCAAACCTTTTTATCATAGGACATAATGGTTGGCGGATTTGTACAAGAAGTAAAACTTAACAAGGAAGTTCTGTTACATAATGATCCTTTTATCTCTCAATATCAAAAGAGTAGATTGAGGCCCAGGGAACAGAAAGGACAGGTTGTGGGTCCTGTGAATAATTCAAAAACACACTTGTTGAAAAATACAATGACGTTAGAAGATGATGAGGTTGCACTTCTTCGCTTTGGTTGTGAAACATTTTCAGAGCCCCTAACATGTTCAGATGAAGACGGTAAACTTGTTCTTAATAGGAAACGTTTCAGAGACCAGAACAGGCAGGATCTGGTTTCAAGTAATACTATATGCCCTGGGGATATGTGTAGTTCATGGCCCAAAGAAACCCCATGTAGGGGACAAGAGAAAGAACTCAAAGAAGATATATTATCCTCAAGTGAATATGACAAGCCTCTTATGAAAAGAATGTGTCGCACAATTCTTGATAACTCAAATCCACAGTTGGCGAAAACATCATTAAGGAGTGCATGGGAGGGTGGGACTGAATTGGCTCTAACTTATTGGGGAAAGAAAAGGCCCAAGATTTCTCTGCAGTCCCAAGCATTTGGAAAATATGAGTTAGAGCCTAATTCACCACTGCAATGCCCTCCTCCTGAAACTTGTGCTAGTTACAGCCAAAGAGACAGGGACATTATATCTGACAGGGGGCATGGAAAGAAACCTCTGATTTTTAAATGTGCTGGTGAAGATAAAATGTAAATTCAAACACTGCAGATAATATTTTGCTTCCTGGAAAGCAACAATCTAAGTCCTGCACCGACCTGATTCTTTCAAAGAATTTTCTTCCTAGACGAGCTATTCAATGATGCCACTGGATGAGGTTCCTCTGGCTTTGATGGATGCAGGTATGCCCCTCTTTTTTTGTTAGTTTGTTGGTGAAGAAACAGATATAGTTGATAGGATATGTAGGCTCTTTCTTAAGACTGGACTTGAAGGGAATCAACAGATTCCTGAATAGTTTAAGATTGAACTTCAACTCTTCCTTTCTTATGTACACATGAGCATGTTTATGTGCATACTGGCACACTCATGATATAAATTTAGCTTCAAGTAGTAGTGGATTGATGTCTTTTATCGTTCCACTGTTTTTATGATATTACTAATTGGATAGGTTTGATTAATTTTTATTGGGCCATTGATCATTGGGAGGCCGTTATGCAGTTGATGGAGCCAAAAGAGGGGAGAAAAATCCAACGAAAAGAAAGAAGTAAGATAGTTTAAAGAAGGAAGCCAATTTGAAATGCAAGTTTTATTTCAACGAAAATGAGATAACCCAGGACCAGGATAGAATGCTATTGAGGTTTTCTTAGAATGTTATAAGGGTTCATTCATTTAGGATGATGACAACGTTAATATGCTTCATTATGCCAAGGAATTTTTAACTGTTAAGAAACAACAGATTCTTTGAATAAGTGTAGATGATACAAGAACAATGAAATGGCTTAGTGATAAAGTGAGAAATTAGTAGGAGAAATGAGAATATTCTGTCAATCTTGCTTCTCTGCATAATTATATGGATACTATGGCAAAAGGACTTTTTGAGGTAGAAGTCCACTTGGTGGTAGTTTTATCTTTCTCTTTTTCTTTGGGTGGGGGAGCAAGGGATAAGACCAGTAACAGAATTTAAGAAATTGGAAGCAAGGAAAATATGTGCCTTCGTTTACAAGGCCATAAAAGTGCCCACGCACTTGAGGGGATAATGTTATATTTATTGGTGTTTTATAAACAAAACTACATCTACTGGTTCTGCTATGGTTTGGCTCATTAATAACATGCCACTTGAAACCTAAATCAGCGTTTCTCCGTAGGTGAGTCTCAGACTTCTGTTAATGCACCTATTAATGCCAATTTCCTTGTGTTGTCTCCTTATTTTTTGTTCTATTTCTTTTTCTGCTGCTTCAAACGGTAATAGCTATGATGATATGGGAGAAGACACAAGGTTTCAGAAGGTTGAACATTTAAATGTAGATAATCGAGTTGATAGTCTTTCAAATACTTCACAACTTGACATTGTTTCTACATGGAAAGGAGAGATGAAAATTTCTCCACTATGTAATCCATATCCTGAGTTTGGAAGCAGTTCACAAAATTATGGATTTAGGTTTAACTGGGATGCTGCTGATGAGAGATGTCGGCAAATGTTTCTTGGCAAAGAAATCTAAAGTTCAACAAGTTTTTACGGAAATGATTCTGGAATCAGATTTCATAATCTTTTCAAGATAGTACCATGTATTACAAAACCTACAGCTCTTAGTGGTTTAGAACTTTTACATTGCATTATTGGTTTTAAGATTTCACTCGCTGTAGACATTCCTTATCACAGGGAAAGAAGGATAAAGGTTCTAAAGGACACACAAATTTCAAATTCATGGGTGGTTGGCATCCAGAAGCACCCTTCACTACTATAGTGAAATGTTGTGATTACATTGATAACATGACTAGAGGTGAAGAAAGAATGAAGATTTCCTTGTTAAATAGTAGTTGTGCTGAAAATTTGCCAAACTTCCTCGACATTCAACATAATCTGGTTTACAATAAGGCCAATGTAGTTATACACTTGCTAATATATCTGATGAAGGCTGTTGTTCACATTGTTTTGGAGATCGTCTAGCATTGCCTGAACCTTGTGCATTTTCTAGTGAAACAAAAGGTAAGTTTGCTTACACACAACAGGGATTGCTCAGGGCGAAGTTTCTTGATGAATGTATCTCACTGAATCAGGGCCCAAAAAAAATATTTCTTTCATTGCAAGAGATGCACACCAGAGATTTCTAAGAACAGACAGGAAGTCAAGCCCTGGAAGGCACATCTAATGAGAAGTTCATAGAAGAATGCTGCTCGAAATGTGAATGTCATAAGAAGTGTGGCAACTGTGTTGTCCAGCGAGGCATTAACGTAAATCTCCAGGTCAGATTTTATTCATTCTAAAACTGTAAATGTTTATATTTACTTGCTTCTTTTGGCTATTAAAAGGCATTTCATTCTATTTCTATGAATTCTAGGTGTTTTCAACACGAGAAGGAAAAGGTTGGGGTCTCCGAACACTTGAAAATTTGCCAAGAGGCACCTTCTTTTGTGAGTTTGTTGGAGAAATATTAACCAACACAGACCGATATGAGCGTATCACGCAAAGCACGAGCAAGGACAAGGATACACATCTAGTAATGCTTGACGCAGATTGGGGTTCAGAGAATGTTCTGAAGGATGAAGAGGCGTTATGCCCGGATGCAACATGTTATGGAAATGTTGCGAGATTTATCAATAATAGGTGCTTCCAAGATACTATGTGCTTTGATGCCCATTTACAAATATCAGCTTGTGTAAATATTGTTTTGGCCAATATTTTTCTATACAATATATCTAAAGTTTTTTAATGCTAGGAAAGAGCTTTATCAAGCATCTGATTTGTTCTTTGAATTGAGTTTTCTTGTGAAGATTAAATAGGGCCATTCTTGCTAACTATCTTATTCACGTTTGTCATCCGTTGGTCAACAAGCTATCCTTACATGTATAGTGGTACTCATATGCTTACATGAATGTTAAGGACAAATATATCTATAATAGAGGGAAAAGAAAGGGTGGGAAAACAGCATGAGCAATGCTTCTTTGTATTGATGTAGTTACAGAAAGAACTGAGAAAATTAGGAGGATAAGAAAGAAAAAATAGCAAAAGGCATGGCAAAAGAGGGAGCCAAAGATAGGAACAGAAAAAAAAAAAAAAAAACTCAAGAGAAAATTAATCTTACTTCTCTTTATTTTTTTAACTAGTTTCTTTCCCATGCAAATGCACGGAAGTTGAGAGAAAAAAAAAGAACAAAAAGAAAAGTTAAAATAAATAACCAAAAAAAAAATATGGAACCCGATATATGCGCTATACTATAGATGACTTAGCATCTATAGTGCGGCGGAGACACAGTTTATATAATAAAAGATTATGAGAGTATAATTTGGGACAACTAATGTATTTAAAACCATGGTGATAATTATACCCAAACAAAATTTTCTTATGGTATTTTTGGTATGGGGATAACAAGTAAGTTATAACACTTATCCTAATCTCTTGATAATAACAACAGTTGAATATTTTAAAGGATAACAGTACTCTCTTTTTACACCCCTTCAAACAGTAGCACTTATCCAGTTATCCTACGATACTTTAATAGGGTTGTTCAACACTAACGAATCATAAGAAAAAGATGACTCCAGGACCTAGAATACTGTTACAATAATATAAAGTTTGAAGCCCCTTTTGTCAATGGCTTAAATTTATGCTGCTTGAAAAGTATCAATTTCCTGTATTTTATATACTGCATATACATTAATGAAGCATTTGAAGGCACTTCTTGACATGAATGCTGGAGAGTTACAATCAAATAGTATGTTAAAATATAAATGTAATAAATTATTTCATGTTAACATCAATTAATATATTTTAATTTGTCATCGTTATATGTCTTCTCAATATTTAACACAATGATTACACTTGTACAATCATTTTTTAAAATGCACCAAAAAATTTACTAAAATGAAAATTCACGTTTTTAGTAACTAAACGTTAGAAGCTGTAACGTTGTCACATTAATATTGTTAGAAGCTTTAAAGTTGCCACCTGATGTTTTACATCCAATTTTGTTTTACGAAAATAACGCTGTTGATGTTAAAATGATTATTAATTTTGAGCCTAATAAGAAATTTAAAATTGAGTCGGTCATGAACTCACGTTTCACATATAGCCATACTCAGATATCTTTATTTGGACTCAAATTAAAATTTAAAAAATGAAATGGGCCTGAGCTCTATGTAAACTTTTTGTTTGAGACTAAATATTTTTCAAAATGATATGGACTTTAGCCCAAGCATGGGTCCAAGAACTTTTATATAGGCCAGGTAAGCTTGAGTACAAATTTTTAAACTTAAAAATATTTGGGTTTGGATCCAATTTTGTATCTAAATATTTCTCTCTAAAAAGCCGAATTCCTATTCCGTGATAGAGTTCACCTAATTAGCAGTCGAACCCAATCCTCTACCACTCTCCTCAATGGTCTTGCGATTAATTGGAGTTCTGCACTTCTTGATGATATTGTTAGCAATTTGGTTCCTGGTTGTTTTTTTTTTTCATTTCTTGTATTAAAAATCTTTGGACGTATATTCATTATTTGAACTTTGTTGGAATCCCCAAAAAACAAAAAAGGTATACTTCTTATATTCACAACCAAAATACTCGGTCATTTAAATATGTGAAAATGTTGAAGTACCCATAAGCGTTGGGTATCGAGTCCTAACCACCAAATATACATATTCACCGTCCAGAATATAATTTATAACATAGTTGTTGAAAATTGAGAAGGGCTATAGACAAGGATAGAAGACTTAGAAAGAGGATGAGATATTAACTGGTGAAGGTAGTGCGATAATAATAAAACTAGAATAAGGATGGAGAATGAGGATGGCCATGGAAAAACATGGCCTTCTCGACGCCGCTTCGTCTCATTACCGTCCCTAGAACTTGTAGTTGATTTTATTCTATTTTCCCATCCTCTTCTCTTTCAATTTCATGATAATCACTTATCAACCCATATATTGAAATTATTTTGTATTTTTCTATTTTGTAGTTGGATGACTAGATTTTATGTAAGATTTATATGAACGCTAAGAGCTATAAAATTAGTTCTACCTAGCAGAACATCTGTAAAGATGAGTCAAAAGTTTTAAAGTTTTTCAAAATTTAAGGATTATAACATACTCCTTTATCTTCAAACTTAAAATCGAACATCTTCAATATTCTAAACAAAACAAGAAATAGGGCAAAGAAAACTCCCTTATTTGCCATCAAATCCAAATAATGAAGCAAAAATCCATCTTGTAATCCATCTTGTAATCCACCTATAAACAAACAAAAATATTAAGATCAATAAAACATAAAATTACTAAAACATAAACTAGTCTAATGAAAACTCACAATAAGCGATCTCCTTACTAATATAAAAAAACAAATAACAACTACTCTAAACAAATTGCCAAGAGGCAATATATACTTTGCTCCTTTTAAAGTCCAACTGCTAGACTATATTAAAGATTTATGCATAATGGCTGATATACCATATTTTTACATTTATTATGTGACCTTAAATCCTATATTCTAGGCCATTTTATGAGATTTCTTATATTGTAATTGTGTATTTTCATTGGAAGTTGATGCATGAGGTGGAGAGGCACTTTTAGAGTAGAAAGCAGAGATCTTAGCATAAATGCACGGTCCCATGTGATGTTATACAAGTTACGCGTTTGACAGGGTAGCACAGTAGCAGAACAACAGGATACACAGCTCCCTCATGTAAACTTACATGGATCATGTAGTTGTTAGGGGTTGGGAAAGCTCAGTCATGTAATGGCCATGTGGAAACTCACAGCCCATGCATCCCTCGATAAAATTACACAGCTATGCCATTGGGCATATTTACATGATTCAGCTGTGTGCATAGATTTAAACAAGATCAGCCGTCAGATTTGGAGATTAGGGGTAATTTTGAAAAAAAAATTTAACTCTAAACCTAATATCTATATAAAAGGTTGTTTAGTTCGCCGCAAGGTGAATACATTATATTAACATAATTTATACAATGTCTATTATACTCTTATAATTATTTCTCTATTAATCAAATTATTATTTTAACTATCAAATCAATTTTTTAAAAGTAAGGGTAAAAATTTTTTTTTCTATCCTACTTATTCCTATATATTTATTTTTTATATTTCTTTCACTTTTATATCCTCCAACCAAATAATCCTTAAGAATTTCTCATAAATTTAAAAAGTACACATCAACAAAGGAGAAATTTGAGAGCCTCCATCACCATTGGAGGATTCAAAGATTGCTCCTGTAGTTGTTGCTGTGATTTTGTTTGTGATTTCTTATCTTCTTATTCTTCTTTGTCCATTAGAAACTTTTTAAGTTTAATGCTTAGGAATTGCTTTTAGTTAGGAGTAGCTAAAAATTTTAATAAACTATAGAGACCAAAATAATTTTTTCCCAAAAAATATTATCAAAATATTATACTGGTATTGAAAAATATGATAATAAGTTTCCAGAGATCTTTAGCTAATTATAATCTTTATATTATTTATTTTATCAAAAGTGAGTTGCGACAAATATATACTTATAATCCTAAATAATATATACAAATAATTAGGGATAATTCAACTTGAACCCATCACAAATATAAATAAGTTGAGGTCTATATATTTGAACAAGCAGGTTTGGAATTTGTTGATAATAATTGTTAGGATGTATATGCAGCGTTCTCAAGCGTGGTTGAAGTTGAACCCATCACAAATGGAATTTCTAACTAAAATCAAAGGAACCAAATTAAAAGTAGGGTTGAGCTTATCACTTTCTACTTTTCATAGAGTTAAAAGTTGACAAACTCCTAATCTTTTAAGCTTTCCATTGTCTCCGCGAGGCTCACCTTCCAATGGAATAAATTCATTTCCCAAGTTCTGTACCATTTCTTTGGGAACCTGATACTTTGGTATAAATTTATACCACACACCTAACACGGTTATTGAGAAAGTGCCAAATAAAATTAAGAGAAAAAATTTTGGGTAACTTTAATGAGCTTTGGTTTAATTAGTACTAAGTCAGAGCCAAAATAACCAACCAAGACAAAAAAGCTTAAATATATAACAACAGAATTTAAAAAGTGAGGCTGCAAGCCAATTGAAGGTATTATGATGCCATTAGCTTCAAACCTTGAGAAGCATAAAGAAAATTTAAAGCGACCTCATATCCAGGCACGTTTTATTGACTGTTGAAATTATAAAAGTAATTAAATTTACTAAATTAGTACTCCCTCCAATCTCATATATAAAAAATAAATAAATAATTTATAAGAATTAAGAAAGTAGATTAAAAACAATTGATCTTCTTAATTTTGTTCCAAATAAAATTACTTTTTAAGAATGTCTATATTTAATATATGTACTTTCTCTTTAATATTAATTATAGGTACTATTTATAATTTGAAAGACCCATTTAATAGAGGATATAATTAGAATACTATAATTAATATATAAGATATTAGTAGTTTTTTTTAATATTTTAGACCAAGTCAAACAGAAAAAAATCTCTTATATATAAGATCAAAAAGAATAATTTTAAATTGGAGTAACTCTTGTAGAATCTATAGTACACCATAGTCTGAACTAATAAATCCCTTCCACTAATTGAAGGAATCTCAAGTGCCTAAATGGGGTGTTCTGAAACATCTTGAAAAAATCACAGATCATATTAAATTTTTTATTTCATAAAGAATTTTAACTTTTAAAATTATTTTAAGGTTTAAAGAATTAAAAAAAATTAACTATAAGGGGCTAGTCATTTTTTGAACAATAATAAACAAGAATAATGAGAAAGAAAATTGGGATGAATAGTTATCTTTTAGTTTTTTACAATAATTTTAAAATTTAAGATTTTTTACAATAAATATTTTTAACTTATAGTCCTAAAATGTTATAAACAAGAATGATGGGAGGGAAAACAGGGGGTGAACAATCAAAGTTTTTAATCTTTTGAACCTTTAAAATAATTTTAAAATTTAAGATTTTTTACCAAAGACATTTTTAATTTATAATCCTAAAGTGTAATTTTTTCAAATATCATTTACGTTCACGCATCCAAAAGTCAGATTCAGGCATCCAAACATCTTTTAGACTTTTTACTTGGTTTCTCATTTCTTTGTTAGTCATTTTCCACCAATTCTTCCCAACATTTGCATCGCACGAAATGCAACTTTCCGTCAGATCATGTTTTCCCCAACAGAAAAGTTAGGAAAACGTTTACTAATTATCTCAAATTCCATTCAGACAAGCAGCAGACCCTTAAACTAATGCATGTTATCACAAGCATTTGAAGTCCTCATTGTGTTTCATGTGCAAAGTGGGTATCCCAAGAGTTATCACCTTCACCACTTACATGGATTAGAGTTGTGTTCCTAACTTGACAATTTTAGTCAATAGTTGGGGGTTCTTTATGGAAATAGATATACAACTCGATGCAACAAAAATGTTACGTTGCAACAAACAACTATTATCCAAGATAACTCTAATAGTCAAGATAATAATTAAACGGAAAATTAAACTTTTGGTTTCCATAATTTCACTTAACTTTTAATTTAATTATTATAGTTTCAAATTTTGTAATTAGGTTTTTATAGTTTAAATAATTTTTAAGTTGGCCTCTACTGTATTATATTTTTTATAATATTCTGCCACATATATAAATTAATCTTATTTCATTATTTACGTGTTTACCTTTTTTGTTAGCATAAATAGAGTGTCAAAATAATATATAATTAGTTACATTAACAAATTTTAATAGAACATTGACAGAATTTTAATAATAGAGACTAAATTAAAAAATATATATAAATTGTAAAGATTTAATTACAAAATTTTAAAAGTATAAGGACTAAATTAAAAATGGAATAAAATTATACAGACTAATAGTATAATTTTTCTATAATTAAATTTTTGAATCAAGGAAAAGAAGATGAAATAAAATTTTCTCATAAATGAAAAACTAACTGTATATAGTACTTAAAAAGAGTATAGTGTGAGGTATAATAATAGTATAACCATTTATGAATCTTAACTTTTGGTTAAATTATATCTTGACAAATTATCATGCTCAAGCCATCAAGATTTGTCTTTAATTATCCCATTCTCCTAATTAATAGGTTAAATTTTATCACAAGGTATGGCATCAGAGTGTGTGTGTGTACTGAGAAAGAGTATTGTGAGAGATATACTAATAGTTATGACCATCTATGAATCTTCTAATAACTTTTGGTTATATTATATCTTGACAAATTATCATGATCAAGCCATCAAGATTTGTCTTTAATTATCCCATTCTTAAATTTTATCACAAGGTATGGCATCTCTGTCGGTGTGTGCGTACACTTTAAGCTTAAAATGCTTTCACTCATGAGTGAACTTAATCAAATTAGAGAAAATAATAATATTAAACTTATTTTTGAAATTTTAAAATCATATGAAATTAATTCATGGATGAAATTAAAATTTTTGGCAACTAAGGATCAAAAGGTGTGTTTTGGAATTGATAATATTTATATTAAAAGATTTTAAATTTTAAAATTATTTTAAAAAATTTTAGAACAACAAATTTTAACTTAGAGTTTGAACTATAATTTTTTATATAATTTAGATTTTTTATTCTAAAATTTTTTAAAATAATTTTAAAATCTAAAGTTATTCATTATAAATATCTTTTTTAACTTAAAATTATGAATTCTAATTTACCCTTTTCCAACCACGAGCATGAGTAGCCCCGTCGATTAGTATAATTTTTTCTTTATTTTTTGGTGCTTTCATCTTACTTTTCCCCACCTTCGAGAAGGACCGACGGACGCGGAAAATTGTATGGTTGAAGCCAGTGATCGTGAGGATTGGGAGGGCTTTAATTCAGCGTTGAACCTGTCATACCGAATTCCTGATGTGAGGGCTAACCATAGTTTTGTTAACTTAACCGAATTAGTTTCATCCCCCAAAACAAAAAAATCTAACCGAATTAGTCAGTTTCAAAGACACATTTATTTGGTCAATTTATGTTAGATTGTTCAAAGCAATTACTATAATCATGTTTCACTTTGTTGGCAACGTTCGGGGTCAATGCTTTATAATTGTGCAATTAATTAGACGTTTAAGGGTCAAATTACTTTAGTTTGGTCATAGTTTGCTACTTCTCCAAGTTCAATGATTGACTCATGACGGGGCTTTCTTCTGACTCTTTCCCATTGATTTTCTTTTCTCTTTTCTTCTATTTTTATGTTTTTTTTTCTTGGGGGACAATCAGTTATACCTGTAATTTTTTACATTATTTTGTTTGAATTTTACCTGACTCTTTCCCACTGATTTTCTTTTCTCTTTTCTTCTATTTTTACGTTTTTTTTTCTTGGGGGACAATCAGTTATAACTATAATTTTTTACATTATTTTGTTTGAATTTCACCTAACATTCAGATACAATCAAGTTAATGTAAATGGAGACGTGATAATTGTAGATAATCAAAACATTTGTGCTTACAAGATTGAGGAAATATTCGTAAAAAATATTTTTAAAAAAATTCTAAATCATTTGTGCAAGTCAAATTACTATTTTTGTTTAATTAAGTAGGTTAGTATGTTTAGATAAATTAGAATCATCGGATTACAAAACTTTTTTTTTTTATTTGTACCTTTTAGCAGTTAACCAATAGATTGAAAAAGAACGGTTAATGTTTAATCCATCTTTTTTTCTCTATAATATCAATTTTTTTTCTCACAAATTGGGAGTAAACAAAGCAACAGAAGGAGCACTTTTTTTAGGAATTGACATTTATGATCATTCTATAAAAATTATGACTTTCTAAAACTTGCATTCTAGTCTCCCGCCGATATTAAACAATTGGTATTGAATGTAAGTATAAAATATTATTTAATAGAAATTATTATTAAATGATTATAAATATTTAAACTTAAAAAAATAAACTTATATGTTTACATTAAAAAGAATAATATTAACAATTAATACAAGTCATTTTCGCCTAAAATAGGTCACATTAATAATAAGGATCCTATCCTAAGATCGAAAATATGAATAATGACAACTTACGAGTAGTTTTTAAAAACGTGTGTTTAGATTTATGTTGTGTTGGTCTCCTCCAAATTTATTTTGCATCATGCTGAAAAACTGCAAATGAGGCCAACAGACACATTGACACTTGATCAATAAACGAAACTGTAATTAATTGAATATTGCGTAATTCAACCTAATATTATGGTCGCACATCTCAAACGGCACACTCATATGGGAAGCTACCAGGTCAATTTCAAAACCACTATGCTTTATTCAATTAATCCCACCGTCAACGTTATAGTGTACTAAGTAAACGTTCCTTTCTCATTATTATATTTGCAATTTTTCCCTCTATTTCCATGTTAATATCTCCATGGTGTATGGGAAGCATTTGAAAAATAATTGATAGAAATGGTCTTTATTATTTTCCTTTCCCTATATATATATATATTGATATAAAAAATATATATATATACGTGTGTGTTAACATTTTTTTTAAATTTTAACCCCTTAATAGCTTAATCTTAGATCAGTTGCTATTTTAAATTGTAATTTTTTATGCAATTGAAATCATTTGATATAAATATTTTTAACTTAATATTTAAAATTATAATTTTTTTAACTACTAGTATGAACTTAGATAATTAAATCTTAAAAAAAAAAATTCTTGTAATGCGATAACTGAGCTACAGTGACAACTATTGTGGCTAGTCTGGTGGGTGAGCTGTCAAAACTAATAGATCCCAATTCTTTAAAAAAGTTCACCATTCTCTAAAACGATGGAGTTGAAGCGAGAAGAGGGAGCAGGCTTTAATTAAAAAAATAAAAAAAGACTAACAGTTACTCTCTTCAAACTTCATCACTTCCACACTTTAGAGATAAGTACCTATGAACAAAGAAGATTTTACTTAGATCTCTTTTACTACAAACTATCAAAATTAGTATCAGAATCAATTATAACAGACTACAGAAAAGCCTTTAAAGACAACGAAAATCTAATGTTACATATAGATACTATGGGAAGAAGAGAAGCTTATCTAAGATAATATTTCTCAAACAAATGTAAAGAAGCATGGAGAATGATCAAATATTACCAAAATAATAAATTAACCCTCCAATGTGGACATTATGAAATACCTCATAGATGGGGATGTCAGCTACCGAAAAATTATAAAAAGAAAAAATATTTAAGGAAACAACCCTATAGACGCCAAGAATATTTAGAAAATACCCAAAATCTAGATTTCAAGGAACTAGAAAACCCTTTATTCCTAGATAAGCTTTATTCCTACAATTTCGAGAGAATTTACTCGAAGTTCAAGGGAATTTATTTGTTCAATCAGATGGGTTTGATCCTCATCTTCTTCGTTGTGATTAAATGTACTGTTCGTTGGTGATTGCTCCATCTCTGGAAAGGAAATCAGCAATCAAGTTATTTGTACCTTTGATGTACTCAACATTATAATCATAATATGACAAATCAGTTTGCCATTTATATAACATTTTATTTGATAATCTTTCAGTTCTAAGTCCTTTAGTTAACTACATCTTTACTTGAGTATTATCAGTTCTGATAATAAAGCTACTATTAACAATGAATAATTCAAATTTAATTACAGCTTTTACAATTGCTAAAAATTCTATGAACCAAATTATCTTTCCGAAATACCTGTAAGATCAGATTTATTAGAAATACAACCAAATATCCCAAAAATAGATTTAACCAAAGATTTAGAAAATTTAATCCTCGTAGAAGTACCTCAAGAAAATAATTGGATAGAAATAATAGCCCTAATAAACCCCGAAATAGACAAAAGTTCGATACACATAGAATACACCAATAATAATATAGAAATACAAGAAGAAGAAACTACTGCACAAACTATGTTGAAATTTAATAACAGAGATATAATAAAAGTAAAATTATATGTAAAATCAGAAATAAAAAATCAAACTCATAAAATTATCTTAGGAAAAGATTTTTTAGAACATGTAAAACCATACAGAATCCAAAAAGACAGAATTCTAATAAACATAGAACGACAAGTAGTAATCCTCGAAAAAATAAAATTGATCTAAATGAAATTTTATTATGTCCTAGTAAAATTCAACTATCAAAGATATCAATCACGCAAATACCATGCTATGATTGATACAGGAGCAAATATTACGACCTCAAAATACAACATATTACCACCCGAACTTTGGAAAAAAGAAAAACCATTTTCGCTTAAAATGGTTTACATTAAAAAGAATAATATTAACAATTAATACAAGTCATTTTCGCTTAAAATAGGTCATATTAATAATAAGGATCCTATCCTGAGATCGAAAATATGAATAATGACAACTTACGAGTAGTTTTTAAAAACGTGTGTTTGGATTTATGTTGTCTTGGTCTCCTCCAAATTTATTTTGCAGCAAGCTGAAAAACTGCAAATGAGGCCAACAGACACATTGACACTTGATCAATAAACGAAACTGTAATTAATTGAATATTGCGTAATTCAACCTAATATTATGGTCGCACATCTCAAACGGCACACTCATATGGGAAGCTACCAGGTCAATTTCAAAACCACTATGCTTTATTCAATTAATCCCACCGTCAACGTTATAGTGTACTAAGTAAACGTTCCTTTCTCATTATTATATTTGCAATTTTTCCCTCTATTTCCATGTTAATATCTCCATGGTGTATGGGAAGCATTTGAAAAATAATTGATAGAAATGGTCTTTATTATTTTCCTTTCCCTATATATATATATATTGATATAAAAAATATATATATATACGTGTGTGTTAACATTTTTTTTAATTTTAACCCCTTAATAGCTTAATCTTAGATCAGTTGCTATTTTAAATTGTAATTTTTTATGCAATTGAAATCATTTGATATAAATATTTTTAACTTAATATTTAAAATTATAATTTTTTTAACTACTAGTATGAACTTAGATAATTAAATCTTAAAAAAAAAAATTCTTGTAATGCGATAACTGAGCTACAGTGACAACTATTGTGGCTAGTCTGGTGGGTGAGCTGTCAAAACTAATAGATCCCAATTCTTTAAAAAAGTTCACCATTCTCTAAAACGATGGAGTTGAAGCGAGAAGAGGGAGCAGGCTTTAATTAAAAAAATAAAAAAAGACTAACAGTTACTCTCTTCAAACTTCATCACTTCCACACTTTAGAGATAAGTACCTATGAACAAAGAAGATTTTACTTAGATCTCTTTTACTACAAACTATCAAAATTAGTATCAGAATCAATTATAACAGACTACAGAAAAGCCTTTAAAGACAACGAAAATCTAATGTTACATATAGATACTATGGGAAGAAGAGAAGCTTATCTAAGATAATATTTCTCAAACAAATGTAAAGAAGCATGGAGAATGATCAAATATTACCAAAATAATAAATTAACCCTCCAATGTGGACATTATGAAATACCTCATAGATGGGGATGTCAGCTACCGAAAAATTATAAAAAGAAAAAATATTTAAGGAAACAACCCTATAGACGCCAAGAATATTTAGAAAATACCCAAAATCTAGATTTCAAGGAACTAGAAAACCCTTTATTCCTAGATAAGCTTTATTCCTACAATTTCGAGAGAATTTACTCGAAGTTCAAGGGAATTTATTTGTTCAATCAGATGGGTTTGATCCTCATCTTCTTCGTTGTGATTAAATGTACTGTTCGTTGGTGATTGCTCCATCTCTGGAAAGGAAATCAGCAATCAAGTTATTTGTACCTTTGATGTACTCAACATTATAATCATAATATGACAAATCAGTTTGCCATTTATATAACATTTTATTTGATAATCTTTCAGTTCTAAGTCCTTTAGTTAACTACATCTTTACTTGAGTATTATCAGTTCTGATAATAAAGCTACTATTAACAATGAATAATTCAAATTTAATTACAGCTTTTACAATTGCTAAAAATTCTATGAACCAAATTATCTTTCCGAAATACCTGTAAGATCAGATTTATTAGAAATACAACCAAATATCCCAAAAATAGATTTAACCAAAGATTTAGAAAATTTAATCCTCGTAGAAGTACCTCAAGAAAATAATTGGATAGAAATAATAGCCCTAATAAACCCCGAAATAGACAAAAGTTCGATACACATAGAATACACCAATAATAATATAGAAATACAAGAAGAAGAAACTACTGCACAAACTATGTTGAAATTTAATAACAGAGATATAATAAAAGTAAAATTATATGTAAAATCAGAAATAAAAAATCAAACTCATAAAATTATCTTAGGAAAAGATTTTTTAGAACATGTAAAACCATACAGAATCCAAAAAGACAGAATTCTAATAAACATAGAACGACAAGTAGTAATCCTCGAAAAAATAAAATTGATCTAAATGAAATTTTATTATGTCCTAGTAAAATTCAACTATCAAAGATATCAATCACGCAAATACCATGCTATGATTGATACAGGAGCAAATATTACGACCTCAAAATACAACATATTACCACCCGAACTTTGGAAAAAAGAAAAACCATTTTCGCTTAAAATGGTTTACATTAAAAAGAATAATATTAACAATTAATACAAGTCATTTTCGCTTAAAATAGGTCATATTAATAATAAGGATCCTATCCTGAGATCGAAAATATGAATAATGACAACTTACGAGTAGTTTTTAAAAACGTGTGTTTGGATTTATGTTGTCTTGGTCTCCTCCAAATTTATTTTGCAGCAAGCTGAAAAACTGCAAATGAGGCCAACAGACACATTGACACTTGATCAATAAACGAAACTGTAATTAATTGAATATTGCGTAATTCAACCTAATATTATGGTCGCACATCTCAAACGGCACACTCATATGGGAAGCTACCAGGTCAATTTCAAAACCACTATGCTTTATTCAATTAATCCCACCGTCAACGTTATAGTGTACTAAGTAAACGTTCCTTTCTCATTATTATATTTGCAATTTTTCCCTCTATTTCCATGTTAATATCTCCATGGTGTATGGGAAGCATTTGAAAAATAATTGATAGAAATGGTCTTTATTATTTTCCTTTCCCTATATATATATATATTGATATAAAAAATATATATATATACGTGTGTGTTAACATTTTTTTTAATTTTAACCCCTTAATAGCTTAATCTTAGATCAGTTGCTATTTTAAATTGTAATTTTTTATGCAATTGAAATCATTTGATATAAATATTTTTAACTTAATATTTAAAATTATAATTTTTTTAACTACTAGTATGAACTTAGATAATTAAATCTTAAAAAAAAAAATTCTTGTAATGCGATAACTGAGCTACAGTGACAACTATTGTGGCTAGTCTGGTGGGTGAGCTGTCAAAACTAATAGATCCCAATTCTTTAAAAAAGTTCACCATTCTCTAAAACGATGGAGTTGAAGCGAGAAGAGGGAGCAGGCTTTAATTAAAAAAATAAAAAAAGACTAACACTTACTCTCTTCAAACTTCATCACTTCCACACTTTAGAGATAAACCTGTGCTAATTAATTAGCAAGCCTATTAGCATTTTTTTGTGTGCGCTCAGTTTACAGAGATCCGAGAGGCCAAAATGCCAAAAATCCTTCTGGGAGGATCGGACCATCCCCTGCTTTGCATTGTTTTTGTTTTCTTTTTTTTCTTTTAAATTTTATACGTTAATTTATTCATTATTTAAACACCTCTACTTATATTAGAACCGCAATAAGCTAATACTAATATAGTTCGTTTCCCTATCACTTTTTTGTTTTAAATACAACCCTATCACTCATTCAGGGGTCGCAATATGTTTTAACGCAATTTTGAACGGTTTGATCTAATCAGGGTTTTGATTCCACCAACCCAGAATTAAGAGTAAATTAATGTTTTTTTAAAATTTGATTAAATTATATATAATCTTTTTTTGTTTGAAAAACATCACTTAATTCTTCTAATATTTGATAAATATTTTACAAATTTTTTTAATTTTACTTTTTATTAATAAAATTAATGTAAAGACATTTCATATACATCATGAAAATGACAATTATTTTGTGAAACTCTTTTATATTAACTTTTATTTAAGTCATTTGATGAAGATATATATGAATTTTTAAAATAAAAATTAAAATATTTTGTACTATATTTAAATTATTATGAATAACAATTTCTACCCATTTTGAGCAAAAAAAGTGAAGCAAAGTAGAATAAATATAGGCACACATACTGTGGCTGAGAGTGGGGCGGCCATTGGTGTCTTTTGCAACGCTTTCAATTTGCAGTGCAAAGCCACTTTCTTATCCTGTTCTTGCTTTACCCAAGGATGTCACACTAGCTTTGCCACGTTTCACAAGCGCAACGGTCGTGTTCAGTGCTACAGACCTTACTCGGCTACAGTTACGTTCACTTTTTGTGCGTGCAGACGAGTTCATGCGGTGGGAACAGTTGAAAGGCAACGCGTTTCGAGCTGGGATGTTCCGATCCTTCTGACAATTTGGATCCGTTTCGGATAGTGCATAATCGCAATGATATTTTATTATAGAGATATAGAATAAGGATGTACGCTCTATACATTTCTCTTTCCTCTTTTTTAATATTAAACTTTGTATTTTATTTTTATCTCTTTTAAATAAAATAATAATATTTGAGAGGATTCATTTTACCTTGTAACTAAGGGGAGATAGAAGACTCCTAGTTTTTCTATTAATTCCTATGTCATGTTATGGATGTCTTAATTTGTCCAATTATATTTTTCTAGGGTAATATGTCATATTTTACCAATAATCATATAAAAGACTACTTTTTAGTACACTCATGTCTATCAGTTACTAAGTTTTTAGTTTTAGAGTTGCTATATTCTTACTCTTTTGTTTTTATTATTACTTTACTCATATCAAGAGCTATCATCTTACTTGTCTAATTCTCTTTACATTTTATGGTATTTAGCAAAGATTGAAGCTTATCCATTTTCTCTCTCCACAAACGTGCTGTGTCTAACTTCATCGTGCATGCTCCACCCTACGTTCTAAGAATGGGAACGTTCCTCGGACAGATAGTCCTCAGAACGTGACCATTCTCTACTTCTCAATTCCCTTCCGGCTAATGAGCAAGCATCGACCTTTTCTGATGTCAAGTTTTTATAAAACAATGACGAGGTGACCTTAAAAGAAAAGGAGGATCCTCCCCTTCCACTGGACAATGATAGGCACTGCAAGAATTGTAGCTTATGGGGAACCATTGGAGCTTATGGAGTCAGAGTACCTAGAGAACAAGAACGACTCAATTGTACAAGCTTATATAGTCGAGTCGGTTTCTAGAAACCTACCACCTCATTCTTTCAAAGACAAGCTATTATCCTCTATTTTTGATGACGAGATAGAGGAAGTTGTGGTGAAGGAAGATGACATAAAGGTAGTCATGGAAGACTCTGTCCCTTCTATAATCTTCTCTGACCGTGTGAAGAAACTTCTGGACGACAATATGAGGCTTGCCGTAGTTCTAAAGCTCTTAGGGAGAAAGATTAGCTACAGGACTCTCAAGGATAGGCTAGCGGTCCTCTGAAAAACTCTTAGCTCATTTCAACTTATTGACCTTGAAGGTGGTTGTTTTATCATTAAGTTTAAAGAGGAGTTAGACTTTCAGCATGCTCTGCTTGGAGGCCCGTGGATGGTGATGGGTCACTACCTAACGATACAACCATGGTCTCCGACTTTTAATCTTTTGAATCACAAGGTTAATTAGGTTGTGGGTTGGATTCGTATTCCAATGCTAGGTGCTAAGTATTACCATAAAAGTGTCATCAGAGCAATAGGAAAAGTGCTTGGAGAAGTTTTAGAGTTGATTATAACACCGACTCCGGAGATAGAGGTAAATTTGTGAGGGTAGCCATTAGCATTGATCTTTCAAAACCTCTTGTTCCTCACATCAAAGTAGATGGACAACTCTTTTTTATTGAATATGAAGGCTTGCCCACCATCTGCTATCATTGTGGCCGTTTTGGTCATCTAGAAAATGTCTGCCTTTCAAAACACGCCTTTCCTTCTAGAACCCAAGCCGACGACGGCAACTCGGTCCCTCATTCGGTAACCATGTAGGTTGAGGCGCTTGAGAAGGATGCCTTTGGCCCTTGGATGCAAGTCAAAAGACAAGGAAGGAAACCTGATAATCTTTTGCAGAGAGGATCTAGCAGCAGACACCACTTTGATGCTAGGGGTGACTTTAGATTTGACATCTTAATGTCTGACGGTGAAGCTGGGGTTGAGGCCAATGAGTAATATCATAAACAAGTCCATGGAAATGTCAGACGTACCCACTCCTGAGCTATTGATCCATTGAGGAAGGTTGGTGAAGTTCAGAAGAAATAGGCTAAAGGTGATACTTCCAAGATTCCTCAGACTTACAGCAGTAAAGCAGGTCACCAGTTACCTAAGAAAAGAGCAGAAGAAAAAAACAAGATCTCATTATCCAAGGAAGGCAACGACTCTATCTTTTCTTCAAAGGCATATTATGAAACTCATTCGGATACAACCCTTGATAAAGAGCATCACAGCATGGTCTCCTTTAGGAACCTAAGCACAATACATGAAGCTCCAATGGAACCCACTTTTGCTCTTGCGTAGGAAAACACTTCTTAAAAATTTTAAAATAGGGCCTCTGCTAGTAGGCCTAAAGCTCCAGATAAAGGTTCTATTGCTAGACATAAACTTTATTTTGGGCTTAAAGTTAAGGGAATAAATCCTCGGCCCAAAAATCCTTCTGAAGGTCCATTTAGGGGACTTCTACAAACCTCCTCTGATGATTCTGATACTCCTTCCCTTGATGACAATGGCAATGATAGGGAATCGAATCTCATAGATGATGATGTGGGTGTGCCTGAAACCCCTTTCCTTACTTTCTAATATCCATGTCTTTTTTGGTTTGGAATTGCCAAGGGGTTGCCTCATACAAATTCCTTTTGACCCTCAAGTCTTTACTCCATGAGTATCATCCAGAAGTTGTTGTCCTACTCAAACCAAGAATTTTTAGTGTTCAAACTGACAAAGCTATCTTGAATTTTGGTTACTTGAGATCTCACCATGTAGAGGCCAATGGATTTTTTGGTGGCATTTGGATTTTGTGGTCAGAAAGAGTCAACGTTAGCATCATCCAAAACCATCATCAATTTATTTTAACTTCTATTTCTTGGTTGGATCATAAGGTCTCTTTTGACTTCATGGCTGTGTATGCTAGTCCCCAACCTTCCACTAGAAGAAACTTATGGCGCGATCTTGACTAACTCTTACTCTCTTGAATCGATGCTTGTCTGATCGCCAGTGATTTCAATGCTACTCTTAAACTAGATGAGAGATGTGGAGGTTCATGTCACCACCTTCCTCCTTGTAACTCCTTTCTTTCTTTTGTGAATAGCCTTGGCCTAATTGATATGGGCTTCAACGGGCCAAAATTTACTTGGAGGAGAAGGACTCTCTTAGTTAGGCTGGATAGGGCCTTATCTAACGTTGACTGGACTTTTAATTTCTCGCACGCTTTAGTTTTTCATCTGCCAAGGATTCAATTTGACCACAGACCTTTATAAATTAAGATGGGCTTAAGCTCTTCTTACTCGAATAAGCCTCCTCCTTTCAAATTTTTGGCCACTTGGCTAACCCACCTTGAGTTTTCTCTTCTTGTCAAGGATAATTAGGCCAAGCAAGCTACTTTGTTGGACAATATTAAGAATTTCTCTTCCAAAGTTCAAGATTGGAATAGGTGCTCTTTTGGGAGTATTGGGCAGAGAAAGAAACGCCTTTGTGCTCGCATTACTGGTGTCCAAAAAGTAATTGAGTAGCGTCCTTATTCTTCTTTTCTTAGAGATCTTAAACATCTCTTGTGCTCAGAGTATGAAAATACCTGCCTCTAAAAGGAACTTCTGTGTATGCAGAAATCTAGGAGCGACTAGATATGTCTTGGTGATCGCAATACCTTGTATTATCATCTCAAAGCCTTGATTAAACAGAGGAGGAGCAAATTCTCCTCTATTAAAGATGATAATGATGTGTGGCATTTGGATGATGATTTTTCTGAGGGGCATGGTTTTCTCCTATTTCAAGCACATTTATTTAGTTGATAGCTATGATATGATCCCTTATCAGGTGAAAGGCCTTTTCCCTCCAATCACTTCTTCCTTTTACGATTTGCTTAAGCACAACATTACTCTTGAAGAGACCCGCATCGTCCTCTTTTAAGTTAGTAGCTTTTGTAGTTGAATATTTAAGTCGATTGTCTTATAAAATTAATAAAAATATAAGAGATTAATTAAAACAAAAAAAAATTAAGAGAAGTATGTGAAGATAATTCTCATTCACTTAAATGTTTTATGCTTAATACATATTCTTTATTTATAGGTATTCAACTATCAAAATAGACCTATAACTTATAATAACATAAATAAGCAAATTAATCTATTTAATTGTATAATTCATTTGGGAGTTATAAAGTATATGTTATTAAACATGAGTAAAGAATCCTAGAGAGTCATTTTCTAGGCAAGTTATAGGCATCTTTATAATTATATCATTTATGACATTGTATTTTAGATGTCCATTAACAAATAATATACTTTTAAAACTTTATTATAAAAAATTTAATAAGATAAAAACCTAATGAAAAAAAAAGAATACACAATACTTATAAGTTGCCTCATTAAAAATCTTACTAGAAAAAATCAAATGGAACAAAAGCTTGGTTAAGGGAAAAGAGCATGTGTCTTTTTCCCCTTAATGATATGTTACTTTATGTTTTTTAGTCAGTGCACCCTAATACTATACACTATCTTGTCAAATGTAACAATTAAATGTCTCAATAAACAAATTTATTAGATTACCACAAAAACACATATGTTAAACATTTATATCACCATTGTAACATCCTAAATTAATAAATCAATGAATATAATCAATTGAGGATTTATTAATTAACTTATATTATATTAAATAATTATTTGGGACATGAAAAATATGTATTGGGTATTTATTAGTATTTCATTGACTTATTATTCATGGGATTATGGGCTAGGAGTGATTTTATCATTTTGTTGGTTAATTAATAGTTGTTTTAATTAATTGGGTATTTGAGGATTTAATAAGTATTTTTATTATTTAAATTATTAGGAAATTACATAAGTTTATTTTATTAAATGGAATGTTGGGAGATAAATAGGTGAGTTATCATATTTTATAACATTAGGTTTAAAAAGATAATAAGAAATGATAAAATGCTCAATTAGTTTAATTTAGCCAAATTAAATAAAAAGATGAAGAGTTTGATAATTATTAAAATTATCATAGCCTAATAGTAACTATTTAAGTGAGTTACCATGGCATAAAATGAATGTTAATTAGATTTAACCTAAAACCTATGACCTATACATTTATCCATGTCATCTTTTATTTTATTTTTGATTTATTTTCCATTCTAAAAATAATTCCCCCACATTAGACTCACCAAAAGGGGAGGGAGGTAGAGTGGTGTCTTCCACCATTTAGAGAGAGAAAGTGCATTTAAAAACTAGAGTAATTCCATGGATACAATGCTTTGAGCTTATATTTGGTTAGCTTCTTAGAAGACTTAGCCAATGTAGTTGAAGAAAAAAAAATTTCTACTCATCTCTAGCCTTTTTTTTTTTTGGAACTAATTGGAATTTGAAATAGTTGATGTTGAAATTCTAGGTAGATGATGACTGGAGCTTTTTGAAATTGATGTTCAAATTGGGCAATTAGAGATATAATTCTTATTCTACTAATTAGTATTTTTGGATTGGATTGGTGTTGGAATATTTAATTTATGTTAGTTAATTTTGATTGGATATTATGTGTTTGATGAAATGTCTAGGTAAAATTGAAGTTGAGCTAGAGGTTGAATTGAGGTACATTTTAAATTTTATAATTATTATTTTATATATTTAATGGATTTAAATTAGGAATGGTGTTTAATTAAATGTTTTGATATGGTTTGTTGAAGATAAAGTGTTGGACTAGTGTGGTTGTGGCATGAATTGGATAATTATTGGCTTAAAAGGATTCTTGTTAATGGTAAGTGGTGGAATTATATTATTTAAAGGAGAATTACATAATATTTGGATTTATTATATTTTATTGTTGTAGATTTTTAACTTGTGTTTAGTGGAGGATTGATTAGCAAGTGTTCTCTTGGTTCAAATGGTAACTAGTGCCTATAAATATAATTCTAAATGTATCCTCATATTTTTATGAAGTGAGATTTATGAAATATTTTATTTGCACATCGAGTATTTGACAAAAAAAGGTTTATTGAGATAATGACTTGACTTATGTGAGTTGATGGAAATTTAATGTTAAAATTATGAGTTTGCTTTTATGGAATGAGATAATGACATTCTTGAATTGGAGTTGCTACTTTACTTGAAGTGAAATTTTTATATTGCTATGTGATGTTTTCAAATGTATGCTTAATGATATTGCCATTGTGATGTAAACCTTATGGTAGATATCCAAGGTAAACTATTTTACTTGATGATGTATGAGGATTTGGTGAAATGCTGCATATTATAATCCTAAAGGGCCATGGTAAAGGTAGGATGTGTTAGGTGAGGTGATGATGCATGCTTGCATCCTAATAGTGATCATTGATATTCAAGTGCTAGGTTTATGGTCATAGATCTCTTTCTAATATGAGATAGATTGACTGATGGCACTATAGCTCATAATGCAGAGCCACTTAGAGATAGGGGCTGTGGTTGAGAATTCCACTTGTTTAGTTGCCTTTTTGTTTATGAGCATATGGTTTTCCTTAACTTCTTGTGTTCTAAAATAATTTATAAAGATAAATGTTTGGTTTATTTAAAGTGATTGTGAACGTTTTTTTGGTTCACATAACATATGTATAAGACATGCATACATTTTATAAAATTAAATTATTTTTGAAAAGTTTTATTTTTATAGTTGGGAATATCATTTTAGAACTCCACTAGGATTTTTATCTCATCTATGCTTTTTTTTAAATTTGGCATTTCCAAGTCAAAAGGCAGTTACTGGGAAAGGAAGGTTCTATAGTGAATATCTTAGATAAAGTTAATTAGTAGATGTGATATAGTAGAGTATAGGACATGATGTGATGTGATGAGAGATTATGAGAAACATTACTTCAGTTTATTCAGTCTATTTTGTTATTTATATCAATTGTTTGAGATTTATGTTGAATATTTGAGTTACATTTAATATAAAAATATCCTGCTAGATTTTGGATATACTAATCAAGTCCATGTGTATTTAATTACGATAGTTGATTTATATTTTTGCTTCTGCAATAAGATATTATTTAGATGATTATTCAAGATAGTATTAAATTAGGGGATTAAACGCTAAGTGTTACATTTTAGGTGTCTAAGCATGGTTCAAGTAAGACCATTGATGTGATTGTTTAAGGTCATTTGATGATATAGTGAGTTGTGTATTGAGGTTAATTGACGATTGTGTCGTTCAATCTCAAATAAAACTAGGGAGCGGAATAAATTTTTATAGTTAATGGTGCAATCCTAGGTCATCTTCCTTGGAGTTTATGCCTTAATTTGTTTATGGAAAGGTTATTCTAAGTATTGCTACTGAAACTTAATTTGGGGTTGAAGTACTAGAATTAAATTGAACTAAATTTATTTGACAAAAATCAAAACAAACTTAAAACTAGATGAGATGATTAATTAAGAGAATATGGTAGCTAGCTTTGCATTGGACTCCCTAGAATTCAATTATCCTTGCCCTTAATTTAGTTTACCAAAATTGGAATCAATTCCTTACTTTTTAGTATATTCCTTATAAAAAATTCTTGAATAACCATCCAAGACTCAATTTATTAATTATACAAGAAATTTGCAACCACAAGAATCCTTGAATAACTAATTGATTGAATTAAGAACAAGAACACACTTTAACCAAATTTAAGCACATGCACAATTTACTTAGGATACTAATTTACCAATTAGATTAATTAATTCCTCAAACCTTTGCATACAATTTCTAGTTAATTAATTCAATAACCATTGTATTAATCAACCCAAAATCAAGAGGAATTTGAAAGTAAATTTGCACTTTAATTCTGGAATTTTATAAGCATATGATGATCAAAATCAAAATTCCAAAATCAAATTCAATTCATAAAACAAATTAACAAAATTTCAGCAACTAAATTCCTAAATCAATTAACTAAACCTAGTCAAATTAATCAAAGATTTAATGCTGGAAATTAAAAGACATAGTAAGGAATAATTATCCAATTTTGTGGGAGAAGATGGAGCTCAAATCTTCATCTAGGAGCTTCCAATTTTCAGCTAGCCACCATGATTAATTCAAGCTGCCATGGAGGTTTTTATTGAAGAAGAGTTGATGGGATTAGCCATGGATAAATCACGAAGAAAAACTGCTCCCTGGACGTTCTCCCTGGCTCTCCTTTTCTTCGTTGCAAACCACCCTTTTCTGCTCCTCTTCCTCGTTCAAAAGCATGCCTTTGTTTGATGAGTGGATGCATCTATATATAGGCGAGAATTTGCTGAGAGTTTGAGGCGTGATTGGATGGAACTGTGCGAAGGGATCAGAGGCGTGAATGAGTGAAAGAGACGTGCTGAATTGAAGCTTCCTTCTCTTAAAAATCACGTGCTCAGCTTCTTTGTTTTCATGCGTTTTTCAGCGTCTTCTACATGCTCTTCTTCACGTCTCCTGCCCCTTTTTTTTATTCATGTTTACTTATTTTATAAATATATGATGGGCCCCACTTCCTTTTTATATTGAATATAATATCAATATTCATGCAAGCATTCCCACGTCCAGCTTCCTCTTCGTGTTTCTGCTTCTCTCATGCAAAATCATGTTGGCTTCAGGGTTTTTTTCTGCCCAGTTTCTTCGTTCTTTTCTGCCCAGTTTATTTGTTCTGCTCGAGTTCAGCTCCTGCATGTTCTTAGCTTCTTCTTTCTTAATTCTCCAGCTCGAGTTTCTTCTTTCCAGTGTGATATCCAGCTTCTTAGAACAGTAATCCTCAGGTCCAACGTTGCTTCTTTTGCATCTTATCCCTCTCGTGCAGCTCGTCCTTTTCTTACGTTTCTGTATGCATTATCCATCTTATATTACGTTCCCAGCTGCTGTTCCAGCTCTAAACTTCAGCGTCTTCCAGCTTCTTCTCTTCACATGAGCTGCCTCGTGGTTTCTTCATTCGTTTCCTCCAGCTTTTGCATATGTTCTGCTCAACTGGTGCTTCTTCGTGACGTGGGGATGCGCTGCTACGTGGATGGAGTGTGGATGATCCTGGAGCTGCCTCTTCTTTTTAGCTCGAAGCTCCTTCTTTTTCATGTTACTGTCCAGTTCTTGTTCAGCTGCTTGCATTGTGTTTCTCACCTTATGGATTGGTGTTTCATGCATATGTGTTGATGTTGAGTGAAGGGCTACTCATATGCTTCTTTAGTCATTCCTTTTTCTTCTTCAACCATTATTCTCATTCAAGCTAGTTGCCCATCAAAATTCTGCACAAATGAATGGAAAATATTCAATAGAATTATCACAAAATTATTTAGAAGAATTTCATGCATTAAAACTCAATAAATTTGCCAATTAATTCATAAAGTGCGTAAATGACCAATGAAATCAATATATATATAATTAAACCCTTAAAATCATATTCCATGATCAAAATGCCTAAGTTAAGAAGATTAAAGTGTATAAAAATCTTGCTTATCATTAATACCTATGATATTTGAGGTATTTTAGATACTATGTCTCTAATCTTTATGTTTCCAAGTTAGATAGAGCTAACATATGAGAGTAAAACAAGATCATGGAAGAGATGGCTAATAGGATGGTAAGTCAAGAGGCAATCCTAACTGAGATTGCTTGTTTACTCTACAAATTGAAGGAGGAAGTTAGGAGAGATATATTGGCTAAAGGAGAAGGAAGGAATGAGCTAGTGGCTAGAAAACAACAAGCTGTTGTTGGGGGGGACCAGTAGGAGGTCAAGTAACAGCACAAGTCAAATTAAACCATAAGTTAATTAGGAAATTTCTAAAAATTAATCCTTTATCATTCTTATGAGCTTCTAATCTACTTGCATATGAACTATAGATAAGATAACTAGAAAAGATCATTAGGGTTATGCAGTGTTTAGATGAAGAGAGAGTACTATTGGTAGTCTATAAGTTGGAGAAAGCAATTAAGAATTGGTAAAAGGGTGAAGAGAGGTTATTGAAGAAAAAAGGGTGATATTGACTTGGGCTGTATTTCAAGCATCTTTCTTCAAGAAGTATTTCCCAGACCATGTTAAGAGGCAAAAGAAATAGAACTTTTGAAACTTAAGTAGGAAGATATGTATATGTGCCAATATGAGTAGTTATATAAATTATGTACTTACTTGAATCATACATATGATAAGGAATGGAAGTTTATGAATTTCTAGAAGAGTCTGAAGCCAAAGATAAAAGCTCAAGTAGTAGGTTGTGAAATTAAGAGTTTAGCTATATTAGCCAATAAGGCTAAAATGATTTAAGAAGGGATTTTGGGGTTTGTACTTGACCTATCCACCTTATCACTAGGGAAGAGAAGCAATGAAAGTACATTATAGATAAGGAAAGCAAGGAATTGACAATGAGACAAGAGGCTCAAGGGATGGGAATTATTATGGCAAAGGGAAAGCACCAATTGTTGGCAATATGGTTTGTCAAAAGTGTGAGAGATTCCATGGTAATAGGCCATGTTTAAGAGGCTAGGGTATAGGCCAAGGCTCCTGTTATCAGTGTGCTGGGCCTGGTCACTACATTAAGGATTGTCTAGAGTAGAAAGAGGCAGTCCAACCTTTGAGACCACGAAACCAAGATTATGTTTTTGCTTTGAGCTAGCAAGAGGCCAGTTAATCTCTAAACTCAATCTAGTATATTTTAGATTAAAAATCAAATTTTGGATGCATTATTTGATTTTAGGGCTACCTATTCCTTTATTTCATTTAGCTGTGTGAAACATTTAGGTCTGTGTATGAGTGACTTATCTTTTAATTTGTCTGTTACTACTTTTACGGGAGGTAAAGTCAGAACTTCCAGAGTATGTTTGAATTGTATTGTTGAATTCAGTAACTGATCTTCTACTCTTGATTTATTTTATATTCTTTTAATTGATATTAATGTTATTGTTAGTATGGATTAGTTATATGCAAATAATGCTATTCTTGATTGTTCTAAAAAGTCTATAGATTTACCTATCTTGTGTATTTAGTGTTGAAACTGCTGCTCATTTGTCTTATCTATCTAGCACTTAGGTTGAGATATATCTTAGAAGGCGATGTTACGGGTTCATGGTTTTTTTTTTCACTTTGTAAGGTGAAATAGAAGGTGTGGAGAGTATACAAATTGTGAGAGAATATCCTAAGGTTTCTCCTCAAAAAGTTAGTGGAATACCTCCGAAAAGGAATTGGAGTTCACCATAGATCTAATGCCTGATGCTTACCTATATCCAAAGCCCCATATAAGATGGCACTTGGAAAGTTGGCTTTAAAAAAGTAAATTAAGAAGTTGTTAGAAAAATGGTTCATTAGGATAGTGTATCCCCTTGGGGTGCACCGGTTTTATTTGTTAAGAAGAAATATAGGAGTATGCAATTGTGTATGGACTATAGGTAATTGAATTAGGTTACTATGAAGAACAAATTTCCATTTCCTATGATAAATGACTTATTAGATCAATTGTCAAGGGTGACTGTCCTTTCTAAGATAGATCTTAGGTTGAGGTATCACCAATTGGGAGTTAAGGATAAGGATATTCTTAAGATAGATTTGAAGACTAGGTATGGTCACTACAAGGTTATGGTTATGCCTTTCGATTTGACCAATGCTCTAGTGATCTTTATGGACTACATGAGTAGGATCTTTAAACCTTACCTAGATTAGTTTATTGTGATATTCATAGATGATATCCTTATATATTTTAAGAATCCTGAAGATTATGAGAGACATCTTAGGATAGTGCTCTAAGTCTTGAAAGAGAAGATACTCTTTACTAAACTTAGCAAATGTCAATTTTGTCTTAGAGAGGTTAGGTTTCTAGGACATGTTATCTTAGCATAGAGGGGGTAGCAATCAATCCTAATAAGATTGAGGCAATGATGAGTTGGGAAAGGCTTAAGTCATTAATTGATGTTAGGATTTTTCTAGGATTGGTTAGGTATTACTAGAGATTCAGTAAATGGTTTTCTCAGTTCGTTATACCTTTGACTAGGCTAATCAAGAAAGATGGATCAGTTGGATGGGATAGTAAATGTGAAGAGGGTTTTAAAGAGCTAAAGGTCAGTTTAACTTCCACCCTAATGTTGACAATCCTTGACCCACAAGAGACTTTTATAGTATTTAGTGATAAATCTAAGAGGGGTTTGGGGTGTGTACTAATGTAGCAAGGAAAGGTAATATGCCTCTAGATAGCATAGATCACATAAGGAAAACTATTCTACCTATAATGTAGAGTTGGCTACCATAGTTTTTGCTTTGAAAATTTTGAGGCATTACCTTATGGAGTGTTATCTAAGATCTTTAGTGAAGTCTTGAGTATTTATTTGATCAGAGAGAGTTGAACATGAGATATATAAGGTGGGTAGAATTTCTTAAGGACTATGATTTTGTTCTAAAGTATCATTGAGGAAAAACCAATATTGTAGTTGATGCCTTGAGTAGAAAATCAATCTACATGACTATGATGATGGTTAAAGAGTAGTAGTTAATTGGGGGTTTGAGGAATTTGAACTTATCTATCTTTGTGTAACCTAACTGAGCTTAGGATTCAGTATGATTTTAAAGACTAGATTAGGAGTGCCCAAATTCAAGATGAATTTTTGAGAAAAGTTAGGGAGTAGATTCCTTTAGGAAAATTTCAATAGTTTAGTGTTGTTAAGGAAAGTATAGTTTTATACTGCGGTAGGTTGTGCATTCTAGAGAGTGATGACATGAGAAATATGGATTTTGTTGAAGCCCATAAAAGTAGATATACCATTGACCCAAGTATTATCAAAATGTATCAAGATCTTAAGAAAATCTTTTAGTGTCCTAATATGAAATTAGATGTAGCCAAATGTGTCTAAGTGCTTTACTTGTTAGAGGGTTAAGATAGAGCATTAAAAGCTAGCTAGAGTATTGCAATCCTTAAAAAACACCTGAGTAGAAGTGGGATGATATCTTTATGGATTTTTTAATAGGATTGCCTAGGACATCTTTAGGTTTTGATGCAATTTGGGTAGTTATGGATATATTAACTAATTCTACTTATTTATTACCAATTTAAGTTTACTTATCCTTTAGACAATTTAACTCAGCTCTATACAAGGAGATTGTGAGGTTTCATGGGGTGTCCAATAGTATAGTATCTAACAGAGACCTTAGATTCATTTCTAGATTTTGGAAATCACTTCAAGGAGCTCTAAGAACTAGATTGAATTGTAATATAGCCTATTATCCTTGTTAGATAGACAAATTGAACGAACCATTTAGACCTTAGAGGATATGCTAAGGATGTGTATTAGACCTTAAAGGGAACTAAGATATGTATCTACCATTAAATGAGTTTGTTTATAACAATAGTTACCATTCTAGTATTTAGATGGCACCATGTGAGGCTCTATAAGGGAGAAAGTGCAAGTCTCCACTTTGTTGGGTTGAGTTAAGGAAGAGAAGTCTGCTAAGTCTAGATATTATAGATCAAACCTTTAGACAAATAGAGTTTATCAAGAAGAGGGTTAGTTATTGCTCAATGTAAGCAGAAGAGTCATACTAGAAAGAGAAAAAGACCCTTAGAGTTTGAAGTTGATGATCATGTGTTTCTTAGAGTCGCTCTAGTTATGAGTGTACACTAATCACTAAAGTCTAGAAAGCTTAGTCCTCAATATATAATTCTATTTCATATCTTTGATTAAGTTAGGCCAGTGGCCTATTGTATCACTTTGCCATCAAATTTTTCTCAAATCCATAATGTCTTTCATGTGACTTAACACAAGAAGTATCCTCTTGATCCTTCTTATGTCATTGAATTTGAGTAGGTGTGTTTACATAAGGATATGTCTTTTATGGTTGAACTGCGGAGAGTCATTAACTATCAGGTCAAGCAACTCAAAAGCAAAAGTATACCATTAGTTAAGGTGGTTTGGAAGGGATTATTCTTAGAAAAAGTAATGTGGGAAATTAAGGAAGTCATATCTAGACTTATTTACTTAAGGTAATTTAAATTTTGAGGACAATTTTTAAAAGGAAAGGAGAAATATAACATTCTAAATTAATAAATCAATAAATATAATTAACTAAGAATTTATTAATTAACTTAGATTGTATTGAATAATCATTTGGGATGTGAAAAATAGGTATAGGGTATTTATTAGTATTTCTTTGATCTATTATTCATAAGATTATGGGCTAGGCATGATTTATCATTTTGTTGGTCAATTAATAGTTATTTTCATTAATTGAATATTTAACTATTTAATGGATATTTTTATTGTTTAAATAATTAAGAAATTATGGAAGTTTACTTTATGAAATGGAATGTTGAGAGATAAATAGGTGAGTCATCATATTTATAATACTAGGTTTAAAAAGATGATAGAAAATGATAAAAGCCCTAATTAGTTCACTTTAGCCAAATTAAATAAAAAGATGAAAAGCCCAATAGCAATTAAAATTACCATAATCCAATAGCAACTATTTAAGTGAGTTACCATCACTCAAGATAAATTTTAATTGGATTTGACCTAAGACTCATGATCCATACACTTACTCATGTCATCTTTTATTTTCTTTTTGACTTTTTTTCCATTCTAAAAATAATCATGGCACATTAGATGCATTAAAAGGGGAAAGAGAGAGAGAGAGTAGCATTTTCCACCATTTAGAGAGAGAAAATGCCTAGGTGAAAATTTTCATTCTAAAATTCCAATGGGTTCAAAACTAGATTATTCATGTTTAGTAATACCCTTTATTTATAAGCCTTCAACCATAAATATAGACCTATGAGTTACAATAACATAGATAAAAAAACAAATCTATTTAATTATACAATTTATTTAGGAGATATAGGTTATATGCCATTAAACAAGATAACGGATCCTAAAAAGTCATTCTTTGGAAATTATAGGTATCCATATAATTATATCACTTATAATAGTTTTTCTTTTTAGTCTAATATATACATTAAAATGCCAAAACACATGAGTTCTTCAAAATTAGATCCTTTTAATTTCTTTTGCTTTAATTTCTTGTCAACTTGGAGAAAGAAAAATAGAGGCTCTAAGAAAAAAAGGAGAGAGTGTATGGGGCCCATTCAATGGGTCCCACCTATACCCTCTCTTTCTTTCTCTAACCTGACAAAAAATTGTTGGAGAGACAATTAAGATGATCCAAATCCATGTTTTTGAGACCATATTTGCCATTTATATACTTGACTTTTAGACTTGAAGAAAATGATGGAGCCAAATGGCTTTTTTCTAGTTCCAAGAGTAAACAAAAACAATAGTATAAAAATAATATGTGAAGTTATGGTTCAATTTTGATTCTTAAATATTTAGTTTATGAAATGCAAGTAAAGGAAACAAATAGAAAGAATTAGGCATTTTATTATTATTATTATTTTTAAAAAGGACTCATTCATAACATGTTTATTAATTTTTATAAATTGAATTCATCTAAAAATTTATAGCACACACACACACACACACATATTGTTATAGGGGCCTCCCAGCCATAAGCATGTTAATTGGTCCAACCCGTTTCTGAAAAGCCAAAACAATTTAACAGTTATTATTCATTGAGTTTTATACAATATATTGACACAAGTTATTTAATTTGCTTTTAACAAAAGAACTCTAGCATGGTAATCCATCATTAAACAACTTTTATAACTCCACTAGACAATTTGGTTTGACAATCATCATTAGTGCATTGCCCAAAAAACTTATAAATAGAGAACTTTTATAGCACAACTTAGGGGGTCCATGATCCATTCCACTTAACTTCATCCTACTAAGCTGAAGATACATAATCTTTACTTGTCTTGCCATTATATCCCTTTGGAAGACCCCTCAATAATGCAGATTGTTGTCTCTTTGATCTTTTATGATTCTCTGATTCCTTCTTCATTTGAATGGTGATTTTCAAGTAGGGGGTAGGAAGGATGATAGTAATACAACAAGATTAGGTTAAAAGCCACCACTTTTAGTTACACCCATTGTTTAAGAAGAACAATGGTATTATCTTAACGAGGATAAAATGAACAACTGTCACTAACATTAGTACTAGTCATTGGGACTTGACTATTTTAGAGTAAAACTTGGACAAATAAAACCACTGTGTTTAAAGGAACTAGAACCCTAACATATTATAACATTGGCTTAGCTTATCCTTAGTTCCTTCATCTGTAGAAACACCTTTCTAGTTATAACAATGATTGACCTTAGCACTTTATATAGCAAGGAAAGCCCAAGGATAAGAAAATCCTAACATGCTTTAGGTGTTTCAAAGGACATAAAACAGCCTTTTAGGAGGGTCATGACTGACAATAAGATTAAAATTTTGAATGAAACTTCTACAAGAAGCTATTAATAAGTATTCCTAAAATTATAAGGATTTGCTTAGGTAAACATTAGATGCCTAAGGCTAAGTTGGATACCCCTTCTATAAAAGCTTTAGTGCATAAAAGTTATATGGGCAAAATATATACAAGATATAAAGTCATACAAGTTGAAAATCTTATTAAAAAATTCTCAAAGTAGAGACCTAATCAACCTTATGCTATGAGATGAAGGTAACCTTGTAATATCGAGACTGAAGTCACAACATGGGAAGAGAAAGAATGCTAAACCCACTCCGAAGCAGAGCAACACTATAAGGATCCAAGGAAAATTGCCTCAAACCCTCTTCAAAAACCTCTAAAAATGCACAATAGAGGAAGCTAGTTACCATTGTAGAGATCAATAAATGATGCTTTCTTTTTTCTAAATACATCACAAAGTGTGCCTTTAATTAGCCTACCATCCTTCTCAAATTGGAAGAAAGGAAGGCATCAATAATAAACCCTATCAACCTTATCAAAATTTCATCCTTCAATATCAATAAAGATTTCTATGGGAAAAAAGAAAAAGCCCTTAAGTTCCTCATATAGCAATAAGCTACAACAAAAGAGGATAAAACATGCTGTGTGAAAGCATATATATCAAGAGATGAACAATCTAAATAGGAAGACATAATAAATCTCTTGAGGAGTTACAAGATCATGATTAATGAAATTATTAAGGCATTTAGTAAGGATAGTATTTACTTCAATTTACTATTTTATTTCATATATCTTACTTTGCATTGGATTAGTTTAGTATGGATATATTGGGCTATGTATTAGACTAGGCCATTTATTTCATTTACAAAAGTGCAAAGAGCAAAAATAAACACTATCTCAAGATACAAATCCAAAATCATAGAACTTATATCATCCGTATATTCTTTACAAAGTTTTAATAGTGTATAAGTATAATTATAAAATATTACAAATGTGATATTCTTCAATAGATAGTCACAATGGTCTTGCCAGTGGACTCAAGAAATTCCCCCACAAAGCTTCTACAACATCAGAAGTAGTGGGAAAAAAACATAAGTGTGATGTTGCCAATTATAATATTGGCAAAATGTGAAGGTTAGCTTCCATCTTAATTATGGAGGGAACTAACCAAGTGACCACCATGATAGCTACAAAAACATGAAACTGTTTTCTAACAAGGAAACAGGAATATAAAATTGTATTTGATGCAACTAAAACCCCATTAGTGACTAGCTAGTGGGAGCTTATTATGTAAAGCCATATGCTACAAAGGCAAGCAAAGCGCAAGGGAACTCTAGAATCCATCTCACTTAGCTTTATCATACTAAGTTGAAAAAATATATATATATATATATATATATATTACTTTATCTTGCCATTGTATCCCATATAAAAGATCCCTCAATAAATACAACTTGTCTTCTTTTTTATCTTTCCTCATTCTCTAATTTCTTCCTGGTTTGAATTGTGATCTCTTGAACCAATATGTGTATATATATATATATATTATACATAAGGCATAAAACTTAAAAATTTATTCATCACAAAGATATAGTCCACTAGCACAACAATTTTAAAATTTTCAAATCTAATAATAATAATAATAAAATAAATATCTATAATTTTTTGTTGAACTAAATTACAGATAAAATCTCTAGTTTTTCGATTTTTTGAATTAACATTCATTATTACTTTTAGTGCTATAACAAGATGATTACATTTGTTTACTTCACAGAAGAGATCCAACGAATTTCACAATATTATAAAATTCTTGGTCTTTATATTAAATAAAGTACAAAAACCTCCAAATTAATAGATGATTAACATAAAATCTTTTAGATCTATCATTATGATAGAAAGAAAGACGAAAAACTTTTAAGCTGGTATAAATGGCAAACCGAAAGACTAGATTAAAAAAAATCCAATCATGTGCATTAATTGTTGATGTATATTCACGAAAGTGTGAGATATATAATTTATTTTATATAATTAAATTCAAAATCAGGGTTTATTGGTTTCATATAATGAAAGTAAGAAAGAGAGATCGGTAATGGTTAATATATCTCTTTTTAATATATCAGGGATTGAATTTTTTAGAAGCACTCCAATATTATAATTATGACAACACTAAATTAATATAAAAGAGTATACTTTTAAAACCATTGGAAAGATAATAGTTTACATAAAATTTAAACATGACTAGACTTAAATGTAATTTTTATATTTTTGTTATGAAAAATTTTAATTAAAATATAGTATATATATAATTTTTTAATAATTACATAATAATTATGTAATGTAATTAGAAAATCATATATTTATCTATAAAAATTTACATATTCATCATGTTATTATTAAAAAATATACACGTATTATATTTTAATTAAAAATTTAATAATAAACATATAATTTTTTTCCTTTAACCCCCCTTAACCATGATACCTCAAAATTTACCCAAAAAAAAGGTCATGATAGCATGTCATTACATAAGCTACTCTATATTCAAAAAGAAAAAAAAAAGCTTTATTTAACTGTAATTTTCCTTTCATCTTTTCATAAAGATGATGAAAAAAGAAAAAAAAAAAAGTAAAAGAGAAGCTGTGGATGGCCTCTCTCCACCCTGCTTTCTATTCTATGGATTAGGACAAAACCATAGGCTTCGTTGAAAACTAACTTGATCCTCTCAAAGCTTGAAGTAAAAGGCAATACAACCAAAAGAATAAAAAGTACTAGATACCTGCCACTCTTATTTTTTTCTTTAATTTATTTTTAAACATTTTAATATAAAATTCAATTACAACAAATTTTTTGCTTTAAAATTAATAAAAAATAAGGAGAAATTATTTAACTTTTACTCTCACAAATATATATGAGCTAATTTTGTTATATTATAATATATTTTATTTTATTTTATTTATGTACTATTGCTAGCATACAGATATATAAAAATTTGACTCTTTCTTCCGATCTGCATAACTCGTGGCTGCAGCATGGCCCACGAGAATTCGTGTGGATCCCACCAGATGAGTTGAAAGTTTGAAACACTCTTCCTTCGTTTCTCATTAGCATGTTCCGGTTTCGTATGACAGGAATATATGATCTTTGAGCAGTCCCAAACCTCTGCTGCAAAAAACCCGTGCATCTTCTCTGCTGCAAAGTTTTGTGGGAGGAAAATGATATGTTTTTTACTTAAAACAAAATATACGGTCAAGATTTTATGAGCTTGAACGGTGCACGGAGCGATCAAGTTGCAGCAGAGAAGATGCACGGGTTTTTTGCAGCAGAGGTTTGGGACTCATCTTTGAGTCGTAGTTGTTGACCAAAGAAACCTTCAAATATGGGAACAAAATCAATAACTTTACTAGTCATTCACTTTTTCTAGAAAAATAATAAAAAATCAAATGGAGTGATCAGAGGATATTAAAAAGAGAAAGATTAAAAAATTTTTAATATTTTATCTAATTTTTAACGTTGAAAATTGCTTGGCTTCATATTCTCTATCTTTTTTCACTTGGGCATCGCATAATTATTCCCTGAATGTAAAGAATCTGAAGTGAATAGAAAAAGCTGGGGGAAAGCGGTTTGAATTCAGTTTTCTGTAATGAACGCGTAGAAAATTCACGGGCGGAGACGATTCTACCTTTAACTACTCAGATCCCCATATCTATATATAAATACCACGAGTTGGCTGCTTCAAATCCTCCTCACCAAGCAACGCGATACAGAAAAACTTACCAAATTTTCTCTCTTTTGTGTTCCCTCTTCTCATAACAAACACTTCACCATGGTTTTTCCAAAACCATCCTCTGAGTCTGATCTCTTTTTCCGCTCTAATTTTGCTTCTCGCTATGCCAGAGACTCTCTTCCTAGGTACAACTTTAACATCCATAATCAACAACCTTATAGTATTAATATGTGACACGATGTTTTAAATTATTTTTGAACACTATATAATTTGTGGTGTCATGATTTCTGTTTTGTGTCGTGTATCGTATCCGTATTAGTATGTAGTGAATTGTTTGCTGGGGGTGACGCAGGTTGAGCATGCCGGAGGAGTCGATGCCGAAAGAGGCGGCGTACCAAAACATACACGACGAATTGCAGCTAGATGGGATTCCGAAGCTGAACTTGGCTTCCTTTGTAACAACTTCCATGGAGGAAGAGTGCAACAAGCTCATAATGGAATCCATTAACAAGAACTACGTTGACATGGATGAGTACCCCATCACCACTGAGCTTCACGTACGTCTTCCTCTTCTCAAAAATATTATACAACAGTTACACTTGCTTGTAATGAAACATCGTGGAGAAAAGCTTCAGAGTAGGCTTTTCTAGAATTTGAATCTCTCAAAAAATTCTTCTTTTTTTGTTTTTAAATTATCATAGTCAAATTTTTTTTAAAAGTAAACACATTTTTTAAAAATATCTTTTATGAATATATACTCACACAATATGTAATTTTTTTCTTGAAAATTAACACTGTCAATTTTTTTTAAAAGCATCTTTTATGAATATCTATCAAAAGATATCAAATAATCATTTTATAAAATTATTTGAGTTTGAATTTATTCCAATCTTGTTTCTTGAGTTGTATTTATTTATTTCCTTACATATTATATTATTATATATGGGTTTTCTTTTTTATATTTCTCTGGGCCAAAAATGGATCGTTTCTATTATTTTATTAAAAGCATCTGCAGCACAAAAAGGAAAGCATAATATCATGAATATTGGTATCTCGTGCAGTCAAGCCCATGCTACGTGCTTTTCAAAAACTTATACCTAAAAACAGAATTGTATTATACCTGATACGATTTAACATACAATATTTTAAATTGTATTTAAATATTATACACATGTTATGCTGTACCATCATGTTTATTGCGTCCTGTTTTATATTCATGTCAATATGGATGTACAAATGAGTATGTACAATTTGCAAATACAGAATCGATGTGTGAACATGCTAGCACGATTGTTCAATGCTCCAATCGGAGAAAGTGAGTGTGGAGTTGGAGTGGGAACGGTTGGATCGTCGGAAGCGATAATGCTGGCGGGGCTTGCATTCAAAAAGAGATGGCAAAACAAGAGGAAGGCTGAAGGCAAGCCTTATGACAAGCCCAACATTGTAACTGGTGCCAATGTTCAGGTTTTGTATATATATTTTTTTCTTAAGTTCCTATATTGCTTAACTATTTTATCATTCTCATGAATAAGCTGAATGGGATGTGCTTGAGCTATTAAGAATTGAATGGGTTTTGAAGGTATTTTTTGGGCCAATTTCTTGATTATTTTCTCCTTCACACATAAATGGCTAAATGGGACATACTTACCCATTAAGAGTTGGCTCAGGCCTTTTTAATTAAGTGCAACCTTGTGGTTGTAGGTCAGCTTTTATTACTGGGCTTGGAACCTTAGTAGTTTTTGGTGCATTGAGTTTCATATTTGACACAAATCCTCACTAACCCCAACTTCATCCATCTTTTCGACTTAAATATGATTTTGGTCTTCTAATTAATTTATTTATTTCAATTTATTCTCTTAGTTTTTTTTTAATTTTAATTTGATCCTCTAGTTTTCATGTCATATTTGTCTTTTTTTTTGGGTTATATCAATCAAAAACCATTTTAGGAAACAAAAAAAAGTTAAATGATTATTTTGTAGTACTGAAAAAGTTGAAAGACTTTTTTGAAACATAAAATCAAGTTAAGGGATAAATATGATACAAATTGAAAATTAATGGCTTAAATTGAAATAAAAAACTGTTAAGGGACAAAATTGAAATAAATAAACAAATTAAGTGATCAAAATGATAGTTTAGCTATTTTTTAAGGAAAAATATATATATTACCCCATTAACTAATGTTTAATTATAATTTCTAATACATTAATTTTAAAATATGACAAAACATGTACCCCTATTCTTTGAGAAAAAAAATTGAAAAAACAAAACACCCTCTATTAAATGAGACTGAAATGACATGTTTCATATATTTTTTCCCCCCAAAAGAACAGGGGATGTTTCATTCCATTTTAAAGATAGTGTATTAAAATTATAATAAGGCCTTAGTTTGAGAGAGAGTAAAATTTATTTTCCTTTCGTTTTTAGATGAAGACCATGAGCACATTAAATTTATGTGAGAATCAATTTGGCATGCAAATGATTTCTCTGGGGCTTTCGTGATTGCCGTTGATGCTCAAAAGTGAATAAGAGTTAGTAATTGATGAAATGCATTTTGATATATATAGGTATGTTGGGAGAAATTCGCGAGGTATTTTGAGGTGGAGTTGAAGGAAGTGAAGGTGAAGGAAGGGTACTACGTGATGGACCCAGCTAGAGCCGTTGAGATGGTGGACGAAAACACTATTTGCGTGGCAGCAATTCTGGGTTCGACATACAATGGAGAATTTGAAGATGTCAAGCTCTTGAACGACCTTCTTCTGGAGAAGAACAACCAAACTGGGTAAGAAAATAAATTAACCAAAGTATACTCGATCACTGGTTTGATTGAACCCGGCTGCAGAACACATGATTCGCTTAACCTCTGTTTGGTACTGTAATTTTTCCTTTTTAAACGTTGTATTAATTAGTTTGATTGGTTTGTGATATTATAGATGGGATACACCTATTCATGTTGATGCTGCGAGTGGTGGGTTTATTGCCCCATTTCTTTACCCAGAGCTAGAATGGGATTTCAGGCTGCCACTGGTGAAGAGCATCAATGTGAGTGGCCACAAATATGGTCTTGTTTATGCTGGAATTGGTTGGGTGCTATGGAGGACTAAAGAAGATTTACCAGAAGACCTTGTGTTCCATATTAATTACCTTGGAGCTGACCAGCCGACCTTCACCCTGAATTTTTCAAAAGGTTCTTCACTTTATCTAAATTCTTGGCCCATCTTAGTTTTCTTTTTTATTTTTATTTTATTTAATTGTAGCTTTAATTTAATCTAACTTGTCACTTGCAGGTTCTAGCCAGATTATTGCTCAGTATTATCAGCTAATTCGCCTGGGCCAAGAGGTGAGCAAATAATTATTAAAGAAAAGTTTAGTATGCAAATTTTTACGATGTTTTTATTTCAAGTTAATTATTATACAACTCATAATCACATTAATTACAAACCAGTTACTTTTGGGAAGGGAAAAATACAAATACATTTCTTCTACGGTAAATTATTTCCAAACACCCTCTTTAGCTGCCTAAATTTTCACCACATAAAATTTTCTTATTTTATTTGCTAAAGGAGAAAATGCAGATATGACTCAAAAAATTTTAGACGCTGTATGTAACAAAAAAGGAAGCAAGATTATTCTTTCTGATTTAAGTTCGCTAGACCTTCAAATAGTTGTGAACAAGATGTTTGGTAAACTCAATTGAACAGTATATATAGCTAATTAATTTTGTCATGTGTGGCTTTTCTCTAGGGATACCGTAGTGTGATGGAGAACTGTAGAGAAAACGCAATGGTGCTAAAGGAAGGAATAGTGAAGACCGGATGCTTTAACATACTCTCAAAGGACGAGGGCGTTCCTGTGGTGGCATTCTCTCTCAAGGACAGAAGCAGGCACGATGAGTTCAAGATCTCGGAGATGCTACGCCGGCACGGCTGGATTGTGCCGGCATATCCGATGCCACCAGATGCTCAGCACATCAATGTGCTCCGTGTAGTCATAAGGGCCGAGTTTTCTCGCACACTGGCTGAACGCCTTGTGCTGGACATCACAAATGTGCTGCATGAGCTTGAAAAGCTTCATCATAAGTCCAATGCCCAGGTTGCTGCCAACAATAATATGAAGGATGAGAAGGCAATGGATGATCACAATACTGGAGTGAAGAGGACTGCATTGGATGCACAAAGGGAAATCATTGCCCAAGAAGCCAACAAACGCCAAAAAATCTTGGCAGCCTAGCTAGGGACTGTGATCTCATGACTATGACTATGAGAATTCAACAAAGCAAACTTAATTAACTAAAATGTTTACTAATTCAAATGCAAGAACCTTTAATTTAATTTAATTTTTTGTTTCTAATTTTTGTCGATTTAGCTTATCTGTTTTCTTCCCAGTTTTTGTTGTCAATTATAATGTCAATTTGAAATTAATTATAATGATACTTTGGATCACTTCTCTGCTACATTTGTACTATTATGAAAAATAGGATTTTTGTTCTTTTTATGTTATTTTATGATCATTATTATTTTTTGTTAGTTGGTTTATTTTCAATCAATACCACGATCAGGCTGTTCTAAAATCCATTTTACATTTTTTATATAATAGAGTACATAAATTACAATCATTTAAAAAATAAATAGTTGAGATTATGTTAATTAATTATTTAAAATATTTAATATTAAAAAATTGCAGCTTATAACGTGTCTCACGTTTTTTTCCCCTCTTAATTTTTATATCTCCCTTTCCTTACGTCCCTATAGTATCTTCTCAGTAAATTCTTCTTGTTTTGCTTTTACTTTTTTATATCCTCAATCCAAACGCAAGCTCCAATTTTAGCTTTTTTTTTGGTTGCAAAGGAAATGGCCTTGTGAATAAAGAAGGGAGGAAAGAGGTAGGGTAGGAATTGAATCCAAATACATTAAGACATACTAACACTTATGTCTAGAGTGACCACACAAGCTTCAATAGCAGAATGGAGGCAAACATCTTCAACCTTCGAGTTTCCTTTATGCAAGCTTCTTCAGTGTGTCATTTGGGGCTTCAACGGCAAAACAATGGCATTTGGAACTTCATGATACTTGAGCAAGTTTAGATCATCATTTGAGGGTTACCTAGGCTCTCATTTATGCTATGTCAAATAGCCTATTAAGTATCAATGACTTTGCTTAATGGAGGAACAATTTGGATTGGAAAAATTATTACTCGACTGATAATTGTAGTAAATATGTTTTGTGTACAACATGAAAGGAGATGGGCTATCTATGCTTTTGTATATGATTGAGTTTGTTCTAGGTGTTTTATGATTTCTCACTAAGATATACTATTGTCATGTTATTGAAAAATATGTTGTGGTTGTTTGTTGAAATTTGAAACTTTGATCACTAAATTGGGTTGTATTTGCTAAACATAATCAATTGATAGTTTAAAAAGTACTATTGTAAATTTTGGGACAAACCTTTTTTTGGGGAAAATTCTGTTGAGATTGCTACATAAATCTTATAATATGTTGTTGTAAAACCTTAGGGCCTGTTTGAAACTGTTCTGTAGAACAATTTTTTTGTTTTCAAGAACAAAAAAATAAAAAAACTTGTTTGATAATGTGTTTTTAATGAAGTGTTTTGGAAAACAAAAAAACAAAATTTTGTTTTCAAAAACAAAAAATTCAGAACACTTTTTAAGTGTTTTATAATTTTTGTTCTATAGAATCAGGTAAAAAATAAAAAATAATTACTTTTCAAAATAATGATTCAAACAAATTTTTTAATTTTTTTGTTCTTAAAAATTTATTCTTAGAAACATATGTTTTAAAAATATTAAAACAAAAACAGTTTCAAACAGGTCCTTAGTTTCCTGTTTAATATTTGATACAAGTGAACATATGTATCTTTCAATGCATGTGTTAGTGTATTGAATCTTGAATAGACAATTTGGGAAGATTTTTTCTTTTATCTAAATAATAGTACACAGAAATATCATACATTCTACTTGGTGAAATTTTCGATTATTAAATTTTCTTTTGTTCTTTAAGTGTATACTTTATTGGATTGGGGGAGCCTTGATCTCGTTGTGCACTTATGAGACCAAAGTGAAATGCCTTGCTGTCAAAATTTTGACAAATATCGGGGGTGTTGGAATTTTTTGAGTGCCACTAATTACATTTGGAAAGGTATCTTATAAAATAGGATAGAGCCATACCTTGGTGTCAGGGAGCCAATGATATGCACTAATGTGTTTTTAAATATACTAATTTTCATTACAAAGATATAGTCTAGTAGCACTTAATTACAATAATTGTAAAATTTTTAAATCTAATAATAAAATTGGAATAGTTTTATAATGAGTTTAATGTTAATGTTAAAAAAATTAATATAAATAAAATCTTTCAAGATGATTATTAAAACTATTCAAATAATTATGTTAAATAATTTTAATAATATAATTCTGATTAGTCAAGTAATATATGAAATTATCTTTCAAGTCAAGTTAATGTTTAACATGATTTCTACAACATAATTAGTTTATTATTAAAATTTGAAAAAAAAATATATTTGTTGAAAGAATTTTAAGAAATCGACTAATAAATTTTTTTTTGATAAAGATAATATAATACTTCTTTATATTTAATATAAATAATTCTAATTTGAATTATTTTGGATATTTTGTAAGATCTATGTTACCATAAAACTAAATTAATTATCTCTCCGTGTTTTCTGACACAAAGAAGATTAAAAAAGCTTTATAATAACCAAATTTGTTTTGCTTCCAATACTTTTACAGTATCTTTTATTATAATTATTTTTTATAACAAATACAAAGAAATAAAAGGTGAAGAAAATCTAACATGTTAGTGATATAATACATTGAACAAAGCTGAGGAAATCATCACAGAGGAAGACTAACAAAGCTAGGAATGTATGCTTGAGCACTTTTGTACGAGGAGTATGAATCTTCATAAACATTCCTTCTTGTTGATTCTTCATGTTATAAACACATAGCAAATATTCCGATTGATGATCATTATCATTTGAATAAACAATTAAGAAGGATGCAAAATGATATAGCCATCAATGAAGTAAGAGGATCGAAAGACGAAGGATTTTCAATTAAACTTGTGATGTGTTCCCAGCAAGGAGTCACCATACCAAAAAGATTGAAGAATCATATATCTAGTTTGCATGGGATCTTATAATTCATATCACAGAAAATAATTGTTGGATTCCTCTTGTAGTTAATTACTCTGTAGTATCATTTTATAGAATGATCTAGAATTTTGACTTCTATAAAATTTCTTGATGATATATCATGAATAATGAGATAGTCAGTAGCATAGTAATCTTCCTAATATCAATAGCAACTCATAGAAGATGTGTATAGATGGTCAATGTATCATTCACTACAAAAAAATAGATCTTTAGTAATGACTTTTAGCGGCGACTTAAAAAAATGGTCACTGAAAAAATATTTTTAGCAACGACTTTATTAAGTTGTCACTAAAAATTGTCACTAAAAAAATATTTTTGTTTCTGAAAAGATTTTTAGCGACGACAAAGAAAAAATAGTCACTAAAACTATTTAGTAGCAACAAAAAAGTCGTCACTAAATATTTTTTGCAGCGACATCGATATAGTCGCCGCTAAATAACCTTTTAGTGGCGATAGGATTTGGTCGCCAATAAAATATAACATTTAGCGACGACATAATAGGTCATCACTAAAAGTCCAAATGCCTATTATTTGACAAAACTTTTAGCGACCACCAGATTAAGTTGTCGTTAAAAAAAACTTTTAACGACTATTAGCTTTAGTCGTCGCTAAAGTGTGATTTAGTGACGACTAAAAATGATCGTTTCTAAAAGTTCAAATGCTCATTATATATCTTGACAAAATTTTTAGCGACGACCAGATTTAGTCGTCACTAAAATAGAACTTTTAGCGACTATTAACTTTAGTCGTCGCTAAACACTTTAGCGACGACTAAAGGTGATCGTCACTAAAAGTCCAAATGTCCATTATTTATCTGACAAACCTTTTAGCAACGACCAGATATAATCGTCGCTAAAACATAGCTTTTAACGACTATTAGCTTAGTCGTCGCTAAAGTATGATTTAGCGACGACTAAAGGTGGTTGTCACTAAAAGTCCAAATGTCCATTATCATGTGACAAACCTTTTAGCGACGACCAGATATAGTCGTCGCTAAAACATAGCTTTTAGCGACTATTAGCTTTAATCGTCGCTAAAGTGTGATTTAGCGACTACTAAAGGTGGTCGTCACTAAAAGTCCAAATACCCATTATCTATCTGACAAACTTTTTTGCCACCACCAGATTTAGTCGTCGCTAAAAGATATGTTTTAGCGACTATTAGCTTTAGTCGTCGCTAAAGTGTGATTTAGCGACGACTAAAGGTGGTCGTCACTAAAAGTCCAAATCCCCATTATCTATCTGATAAACCTTTTAGCGACCATCAGATTTAGTCGTCGCTAAAAGTTATGTTTTAGCGACGACTAAAGGTGGTGGTCGCTAAAAGTCTAAATGTCCATTATCTATCTGACAAAACTTTTAGGGACGACCAGATTTAGTCGTCGCTAAAACGTAACTTTTAGCGACTATTAGCTTTGGTCGTCGCTAAAGTGTGATTTAGCGACGACTAAAGCTTAGTCGCCACTAAAAGTTTTGGCGCCAAATTTTTTATCAAATAAAAATATTTGCGCCAAATCTTTTAGCGACGACTCATTTTATTTGTCGCTAAAAGTTAACTTTTAACGGCGGCTAAAATAGTCGCCACTAAAAGTTTTGACGTAAATTTTTTTATTTATTAAAATTTTTTGCATGAAATATTTTTGTAATTTATTTATTAAAAAAAATATTTGAAATTAGAATATTTTTAAATTTAAAAAATAAATTATACGTGTCAATTAATATATGCAAATATATAGGATACAAAAATTAATTAGAATATTTTTAAGTTAAAAAAATATTTTTAAAGTTAATGATTAATATATACAAATATATAAGACTAAAAAAATATTTTAGTTGTAGTCATTAATTATGATCATTAATTAAAAAAATAAAACTAGAATTTTTATTAAATTTAAAATATCTAGTAGATTTAAGAAGTTAAAATTTTAATTTTTATAATTCACGAAATTAATATGTCTAACATTTCATATGTTAAAGAATCCATATATCTAAAATTTTAATTTCTATTTCTATGATTTATTTTATTAATGTGTCCTTTTCAACTTTTGAAGCGACGTAAACAACAAAGAGGTAGAAAGAAAGAAAAAAACAATGAAAAAGAAAAAAAAGGAATGGATAAAAGATTGAACTCCACTTTAATCTCTTATCATTGTAACATTAATTTTAGTTGGGTAACCTTTTTAAATTCCTATTCTGTCTTCTTCTTCATCCATTAATGTCTTCTTCTCCCTCATGTTCTACCGCTTTAAACTTGATATTTTATAATGAAAGCAAAAATATAATGATTTCTATGGATTTTTTGGTGAGGGGGCAGTCATAGATGTGAATTTAGAACTTCATCTTGATACTTTAAACTTGGAGAGATCTTAAATGATTTTTTTTTATGAAGATGATCCCAGTTGTAATGTAATGAGTCATATTGTAATGATTTAACATACATTTCCTGTTAAGACAGCCACGTATACAAATTCTAGAGAGATAAGCTAGAGGATGATTTATATTTAGGATTAAAAACTTCAAATGTTTTAGATTGAACAAAAATATATAATAGATAGATCATAGAAAAAGATACATTAGGCTATTGAAAAATAAAGATTCTAAATTCTTAATTAATTTTTGAGTTCAATTTTGTATTTCTTAATCTTTACCTTCTTTTTATTGTTAATCAAGTACTTGAATTCAGAACTTAAATAAAATAAAACTTAAGTAAATTATAAAAAGCATTATATAATTATAGACTTGTTTTAATGTTAGTGAAAGGTAGTAAAAAACAAAAATCACAAAATTAAAGCCCTAAACAAACTTTTTTAAGAAAAATAAGTGACTGAGTCGCCTTCGGCATTCGCCACGCGTAGATCTCGAAAAAATACCCAAAATAAAAAAAAATCACCTCAAACAGAGTACGGTACACAAAGTTATGGCATTTTAAAGTTTTACCCCCCAATCTTATATTTTCTTCATAATTTCTGCTCCAAACCTAAAAGCACTTCAACAATAAAACCTAGGTCAGTTTTCATTCCCCGCCTCTTTGTTTTTCCCGTCTTTCCCCTTTCCCCCTTTCTCATTTTCAAACCTTCTTCGCGTCTGCTGGCAAAGGCTATTGGAAAATCCTTCTCAATCTTCGTTCCAATACATCCCTCTGGTCGATTTCGTTGTGAGTGAAGCTATTCTAACAAAAACATTTCGCGCACGAAAAACAGAGTATCCCTAAGAGTTGATTTCACTGTGGAAGAGGAAAACACAGAAACTGAAAAGGAAGGAAGCTATGTAAGTGGTAATCTAGTTTATTGTTTGCTCCTTCTTTGGTCTATTGTTTGCTCCTTCTCTGGTCTATTGTTTGCTCCTTCTCTAGTTCATTGTTTGCTCCTTCTCTGGTCTATTGTTTGCTTCTTCTCTGGTTCATTGTTTGCTTCTTCTCTGGTTCATTGTTTGCTCCTTCTCTGGTCTATTGTTTGCTCCTTCTTTGGTCTATTGTTTGCTTCTTCTCTGGTCTATTATTTGGTCCTTCTTTCTGCAATTGATTTTGTGTTAAGTGTTGTGGCTGTGGCTAGCAGAACTGAATAATGCCAATTTTGAATCGAATTTACTTTCTTTTTTTTAGAATTTCTTCTTTCCTCTTCTGATATGTAAATTTTTAGTACATTTTGCTAAACATCTGAAAATAATTTCTTATGTTTTAAACTTACTTCATACAATGCAGATTCTCAAGTATTAGCTCCTCAAACAAATCAACTGTGGCTCCTCAAATCTTTACTGTAGCTCCTGAAGCATAAAGGTATTATTTTTCTAAAGTAGGGAACTATCAAGCTTGGAATTGTAATATTTTGCTATGACATTGGTTATCAATTCAGTTGTTGTCTTGATAGTTTGCTGTGATACAAATGACATGGTTTTAATTTCTGATGTGTGCCTAAGCCTTTTGAGGGTGGAATGGTTCTGTTAAGTGTTGTAAATTTGGTGTCTAAACAAGATTTGATTCAATAATTCTACCTGTGTGTGTACCTGTATAAGTTCTGATATGTGCCTAAGTCTTTTGAGGGTGCAATGGTTGTTTTTAAGTGCTGCAAATTTGTTGCCTAAGCTCTGATATAGACCCATAAGTTCTGTAGGTTTGGTGCTTATAAGTGCTGTAGGTTTGGTGAATGCTATAAATTTAATGCTTATAAATTCTGATATGTGCCTTTAAATTCTGATATGTGCTTTAGAGATTTGGTCCAATTCTGTTGCCTTGATAGTTTGCTGTGATACTGCTGAAGTCTGGTGTTAATTTTGATATATGTCTATAAGTTCTGATATGTGCCTAAACTCTTATATATGCCTATAAGTTCTGATATATGCCTAAACTCTTATATATGCCTATAAGTTCTGATATGTGCCTAAACTCTGATATATGTCTATAAGTTCTGTAGATTTCTAAACTCTGATATATGCCTTTAAGTTTTTATATATGCCTAAACTCCGATATATGCCTTTAAGTTCTTATATGTACTTTAGAGATTTGGTCAAATTCTGTTGCCTTAATACTGCTGAGGACTGCTATTTTTTTTTAGGATGAAGTACGGTGCTTAAGTTTTTTAAGTGCTGTAAACTTAGTGTTCAAATTACATTTTGTCCTATTTCCATACCTATGTGTGTCATACCATCATACATTATGTATTCTACCTTTCTATAGTTAAGACCTTATTAAGAAGATTCTAAAGGAGTTGCCCAACTTTGAGTTTCTTCAAAGCTTCTCAATTATAGATTATTCTGACATGAGGTAGAAGATCCTGTTGACAAGGTCTTATCCTATCGACAAGGTCTTCAATTTTCCTTTGCTAAATTTGAGATCTTGTCGACAAGGTCTTATCTAATCAACAAGGTCTTCAATTTTCCTTTGTTAAATTTGAGATCTTGTTGATAAGGTCTTATCTTGTCGACAAGATCTGTTACCCTATCAACAATATCTTATAACTTATCAATTTCCCTCATTATGTTTTATACTAGAACAGAGTTTGGTTTTAGTTCAGATCTAAAACTTAGAGATCTGAACTAAAACATAAGTATATAATTCTTTACATGTAACTCTTTACATGTAACTAGAACAAAGTTAAGCAGTGACGGCATGGACTTAACATAAGTATATAATTCTTTACATGTAAAAAGATTTGACTTGTCCATAACTTAACTTGCAATGATGTTGATTAAAATGTAGGAAGTAATAGAGATGGATAAAAGTTGGATAAAGATCAATAATAGAGTTAATCCAGCATACAGACAAGGAGTTGATGAGTTTTTACAATGGGCCTTTAATCAGCCAAGGGTGACAAATATGATTCGATGCCCATGCAAGGGGTGTAGGAATACAGAATGGAAGAGTCGCATTGAGGTAAGGGCAGATCTATTAAGGAAGGGTTTCAGCCCAAGTTATGAAGTGTGGGACTCACATGGAGAAGTTCGTCTTGGTGCTTACAGTTCATTGCATCAAGATAATGGTAGTGAGGTAACTGATGATATAGTTGATGAAACCGATGAAGAAGATGATATTATTGGGATGCTCCATGATGCATATGGTCACGAAGATTCAAATAAAGGGAACCGTGAGTCAGAGAACCATGAGCCACCTAATAAGCAGGCAAAATAGTTCTTTGACTTGTTGCAGGTTGCTCAGACTGACCTCTATCCAGGTTGTGACAAAGTTTCTAAACTCTCTTTTATAGTTAGGTTACTCCACCTTAAGTGCCTTAACCATTGGAGCAACAAATCCATGGATTCATTACTAAGTTTATTTAAGGATGTTCTTCCGGAAAGGGCATTAATACCTAACTCCTACTACGAAGCAAAGAAAGTTATTCAAGAGTTAGGAATGAATTACACTAAGATTGACGCATGTGAGAATGACTGCATCTTGTATTGGCAAGAGCACACCAATGCTCAGTCATGTCCTAAGTGCAATATGCCTCGATGGAGGTCAAAAAGTCATAGAGGAAAGAAAATTTCTCATAAAGTGCTACGATATTTTCCTATAAAGCCTAGGCTACAAAGGCTATACATGTCTCACCATACAGCTAAGGAGATGAGGTGGCATAATGAGGAACGCATTGATGATGGTGTTTTACGGCATCCAGCTGACTCTATTGCATGGAAATCATTTAACCAGCAGCATCCAGAATTTTGTAGTGATCCAAGAAATGTTCGGTTGGGCCTAGCAAGTGATGGGTTTCAGCCTTGGGGAAATATGAGTACTAATCATAGTATTTGGCCAGTTGTATTAGTTCCATATAATTTGCCACCATGGCAATGTATGAAGCACCCATATTTTATGATGACTCTTTTAATTCTAGGCCCCAAAAGTCCAGGTGATGACATAGATGTGTACCTCCAACCAATGATTAAAGAGTTACTTGAATTATGGGAGCAAGGAGTAGAGACATATGATGCCTATAAGAAGTCTAATTTCAAGTTACGCGCAGCATTATTATGGACAATTAATGACTTCCTAGCATATGGGAACCTATCAGGATGGTCTACAAAAGGAAAACTTGCATGCCCCTGTTGCCATAAAGATACATATTCTATTTCATTACGAAATAAGTTGTGCTACTTGGGCCATCGTCGCTTCCTGCCAACCCATCATCCATGGCGGCGAAATCGAAGGGCATTTGATGGGAAAGTTGAGCATAGAGTTCCACCCTCTCCTTTAACCGGTGATGAGGCACTTTGTCAATTACGAGCACTAGGTAATGTAACTCTGGGGAAAGGTCAAAAACGAAAGCGTGGCCATGTCACTGGGGCATTTAATTGGAGAAAAAAAAGCATCTTTTTCTGCTTACCTTATTGGAAAACATTATTGATCTGACACAACCTTGATGTTATGCACATTAAGAGAAATGTTTTAGATAATATCGTGTCAACTGTTATGGGATTAGCTGGAAAGACAAAAGATACAGTAAAGAGTCGGTATGACTTGGTTGACATGGGAATTAGATCTGAATTACACCCGATAGAAGAAGGAAACAAAGTTCTGATTCCAGTTGCTTGCTATGCATTGTCCCCACAAGAAAAGTTAAAAGTTTGTAACTTCCTAGCTACTTTGAAAGTGTCTGATGCCTTTTCTTCAAATCTATCACGATGTATTAATGTTCGTGACAGAAAAATCTATGGATTGAAGTGCCATGACCACCATGTTTTGTTACAAGATATATTCCCTATAGCATTACGTGGCTTGTTGCCCAATGAGGTATCTGAACCTATATTAGAGTTGGGTAAATTCTTTAAGAATTTATGTTCCAAGTGCCTAACAACTGAGGCTCTTGATCATCTTGAATCCCAAATTGCAAGCACATTATGCAAATTGGAAATGGTTTTCCCACCAGCCTTCTTTGATATTATGATCCATTTGCCTATCCATTTGGCAAGAGAGGCAAAGCTTGGAGGGCCCGTACAATATAGGTGGATGTACCCTATCGAGAGGTAACTTACTACACTAGATATGCCTTTTATAAATTTTATTAATACTCTATGTTAAATTCTTTATTCAAATCCTCTTATGTATTTAGGTATTTGCGGACATTAAAAACATATATTCGCAATAAGGCTCGACCAGAAGGTTCAATAGCCGAAGGATATTTGGCAGATGAATGTCTTACTTTTTGCTCCCGTTACTTGAAAGACATCCCTACCAAGTTCAATAGGCCTGTCAGAAACGATGATGGACTTATGGGAAAGGATGAGACATCCATCTTCAATAAAAGTGGCCTAGTCCGGGGAGGTTACGAATCAAGATTTCTCTCTAATGTGGAGTTCAATCAAGCTTGTATGTATGTGCTCCACAATTGTGAAGAGGTTTGGCCATTCATAGAGTACGTTCGTGGAGCTTGGTAACTCCTTCCAAATAATAACTTCTTCAAGAATTTATTGCCTAAATTATGTTATTCATTGCAGGGAGCATAAGAAGCAGATGGAAATGCACAGATCAACAGTTAAAGAGTTCCCAAAATGGTTTCGTGAACAGGTTAGTTTTTGGACACCGCGCTAGGAATGTACGAATTATGTGATAAATTTTGATCATAACAGAATTTATCAATTGTGATCTCTCATTGTAAGTTGCAAAGTTAAGCGCACAGGGCAAGGCTAGTGATGACCTCAAGAGTTTAGCAGTTGGCCCACTCAAAGTGGTTCACCGCTACTCAGCATTTACAGTGAATGGCTTTAAATTCCACACAAAAGATCGTGCCTTAGGCCGAAGAACAGATAATAGTGGAATACTTGTGAAAGATGATGATGAAGATGAGAATAAAGAATACTATGGTGTGTTAGATGACATATATGAGTTGTCATATATTGGGCATAAAAAAGTGTATTTATTCAAGTGTCATTGGTGGGATGTGGCTCATTTAGGAAGAGGATACAAGGTTGATAAATTTGGAATCACTAGCGTGAATACCCATTATTCACTCAACTCTAATGAGCCATTTGTCTTAGCATATCAAGCTGAACAAGTATTCTATTTAAATGACATAGTTGATGCAAATTGACTCATTGTTGTCAAGACAAATCCTCGTGACCTGTTCAATATGCTTGAGGTGACTGATGATGACGTTAGTGGGGACTTTGAAGGAGGGCCCATCGATAAGGCATATCAACAAGATGAAATCGAACTATATGTGGTCCTTGACGATAATGTGGGAAATGACTTTGTGGTCCAGTTGCAGAGAGATGATGTTGCTCCAGAGACTCTAAGCCATTCAAGCAAACGCCTACGAACACAATGCCCAAGTGCAATTAATGCAGAATATGAATTTATTGATGATAATGATGAGGATGTATCCACTAACAAAGAAGATTCAGAAGACATACTTAGGGAGGATGATGAAGTCGATACTGACACCACAGATACAAACCAAGATTAACTAAGATTCTATGATATTTAATGGTACGTATAATAAATGACTAAAATATTAAATTCGTAGATAGCATTCTATTTCATTGAGTATTTTTTATTTTGATAAGGTTAAAGATCTTGTTCATAAAGTAGAAGATCTTGTTGACTTGACCAATATCTTGTCAACAAGGTTTTCGATCATAATAAGTTATAACACATAATAAGCGATGATTATGACAGTTTCTATAAGGTTGTTATTATTATTATTATTATCATTGTTTTAAATTTTTAAAACTTCCCTTCTTATAATTCATTTCTTGGTTAAAAGTTTTATAATTTTACAAATTGACATTGTTTAACTACCTTATTCTCATAATAAATGTGGAATGATATAGGAAATGTCAAGTGCTGGGCGTGGCAGAGGGGCTGGACGAGGCGGACGAGGCTTAGGACGTGGAAATGGACGGGGGAGGTAGAATAATATGAGTGATGTTGCATCCCCACCATGTATGAGAGGGCAACTTGAGCATGATGCACTAGAAGCTCTAGAAGCTCAATATTCTCCATTGCCACTAGAGCCAGTTGGTGAGGAAGAACAAGAACAAGATGGTTCACCTCTTACCCAACCATCACAAAATCAGAGTAGTGCAGGTAAGCAAGGGAAACAATATAAGTGTTTGGTTAATTTTTTGCCTTGTGTCATATATAAGTATATTTAGTTTTTATGTATCATAATCTAATCATTTTCTTTTTCTATATTGTTCAGCTTCTTGCAGCACTGTTAAAAAGGGTCGAGGGAAGTATAAGTGTTTAGGAGTTGATCTTAAAACAAAATTTGGCAACAAGATCTTAATTACCATGTCTAGGACTACTGAACGCCCGATTGGAGATGGAGCTCGAGACTTATCTAGTTACATTGGTTGGGTGGTGCGGACTACTGTGTCCTTAAGAGATGGTGATTGGAAAGATATTGCAAATAAAGATGGGGACACCATGTGATTGAAAGTGAAGGTAACAAGTTACATATTTTAAATGCATATCTTTAACTAATATGCAAATACCTATGTTATATTTGCAATTATAACTACTTATAATTTGAATTTGCTATTCTATTCTTAATGTATAGTACAAATTTGAAGTTCGCGATCCTCAACAGGAGGTGGCATTCAAGTCTTACTACATGGACTCGATGCAACGACTCTTTAAGAATTGGAAGTCTTCGTTGTCAAAAATATATAAGAACTACATGACTGACGAGGAAAAGCAAGCAGCAAAACCAAAGGATGTTAGCCTTGAAGATTGGGATTGGCTAATTCAGCACTTTAAGTCCGATAAGTTTCAGGTCCTTAGTTCAAACTTTATTGCAGTTGTACTATTATTAATTAAAATTATCATTAACAACACTTTGGCTTTATATGCAGGCTGCAAGTAGTAGAAATAGTAGAAATAGGTCAAAGCAGGTAACATTACATACATGTGGTACCCGCTCATTTGCAGAGGTTGAAGAGTCTTTGGTGAGCATCTCATTGTATTTTAGGAGAAATTCGTTTCTATATTCACTACTATTTTTTTTCATGTTAAAAAGCTTTGAATACTAATGTCTGAAAAATATGTAGAGGGACCCAGAAACAGGGGACCCAGCAACAGCTGATCGAGTATGGGAGGCACAACATACTCGTCGAACAAAAGAGGGGGAGATAGTGTGGGCTGATCCGCAGTCCCAGGAGATCCATGTAATGTTCTCAAATTCATTAACTTTAAACAAATTGTTTGTACAATTTTCCATACTTCTAACTCATGTCCTGCACTACAGTCACGCATTCACGATCTTGTTATTCAACAACAAGTAACAAATGAAGAGGCACGCCTAACTGAAGATGAGATATTAGCTACCGTACTGGGGGAGAGATCGGGGTATGTGCGTGGAAAGGGATATGGGAAGAAACCCTCGAGAAAGAGAAGCATCGGCGAATATGAAGTGGAGTCTAGAGTTTCTTCTGCAATAGAACAAGTGCGTGAAGAGATGCACTAAGAAATGGAACAAAAACTACAAGAGGAGCGAGCCCAAATGCAAGCACAGATGCAAGCTGAAATACGTGCTCAAATGACTGCCTTCATGGCCACATTCCAACAGGTATCTTTTCACTTTTCTTTTTCTTTTCAATGTTAAAAAACTTAGTGTTATGTTTCTTTTCAGCAGGGAAATGTACCTCTGATGAACAATGCTTCAAGTGGAGAAGCTCAATAATTTTGTGAGTAATTAAGAGTTTTAATGATTGATTATTTAACTAAGACAAATAATGCATCTTAATTTATAACACCATTTTCCTTTTAAATTTTTGACATTAATTTGTTTATGACATATATAGTCTTTCAAACATTATGCTTTACTGAAATTGGAAAGTGGTCTCAATTTGTCATACAGGTAATTGCTTTGATGGAGAATGTCTTGACATTTACAAAACAAAATGAAGTGTCTAGATTGAATGCTAGTGCCCTTCCCTTGAAATACGAAGATTCAAGCAATTACCAATACTAGCTTCTTGTTCTTTTCTTTTTGTTTAGTAATATTGTAATGCTATTTTAAACATTGAATAGTGGAGTGTATGAGTGAGTTTAAAAAATTATTCATATGACAAATTTTTGTATTTATACTTGTTGGATGAACCTTTGCAGTAATGTATATATCAAATTTGTTAGCAAAGTTTGATTTGCTTTCTTTTTACTTATGTATTTTAAAATGTTAGATTTTGTAAAAGGGTATATGTTATTAGAGATTTAAAAGATTTATTTTTCACCATTTATAATATTATAAAATCTATTTTAGTAAACAGGATTGAAGAAAATAATTAAGAAAAATACTAAAAATCTGAAAGAAAAAAAAACCTTTTTAGCAGTGACTAAAGTCGTTGCTAATAGTGTATAAAAAAAAAGAATTTTAGCGACTACTAATGTCGCCGCTAAATCTCTTGAACTAAAAGGTCGTCGCTAAATAGAAGGATTTTTGCGGCGAAAAGGTCGTCGCTAAATCTTTTGAACTAACATGTCGTCGCTAAAAGTATGCATTTAGTGACCACAGCTATTGACAAAAGTCGTCGCTAAAAGTTTTTAGTGTCAAAAGATATTTGTCGCCGCTAAAACTATACATTTAGTGATGACTTTTTTCGCCTCTAAATGCCGTGGCTCCAAAAGTTTTGGAGTTTTAGCGACAAAATTACATATATTTAGGGGCGATTTTTGTCGTCGCAAAAAGTCTTTTTAGCGACGACAATTTTTTGGCCACTAAATCTCTTTAGCAACGGCTGTAATTGCGGCGACTTAGCGACGATTACATTGTCGTTGCTAAATAGTTTTAGCGACGACTTTTGTCGCCGCAAATTCCATATTTTTTTGTAGTGATTATATAGAAAGTATGGTTCTAAATTGCGGTTCACATCATGTGATGCTGCCATAATATTGTTGTTGTGGCGCCAACCGTATATATATTAATCGCCCACAACGCTCACAATCTTTTTTATACTATTCACAACGCCCGCAATCACAATTGCAATGTAATTGTAATCACAACTGCAACCGTAATTTAAAATCATGATAAAAAGTTCCTTTGGACAGGACATCTTTTAGGTATAGTCTAGCATCGTTGCTTCAAAGATAGATTGCTGAACCAAATCTTGTTATCATCTAATTCATCTTCATAAAGAATTACACCAACATAGTCATCAAGCACCTTGTTATATCCAAATCCGTACAGATATTATCTTGATTAAAAAAAAGAATAAATCAGTTATTTAACATGTATAAATGAATAAAAATACAAAAAAATAGTCCTTAAAAATATATAATAAGCCTATTACTAAATTTTTTGCAATATCATTTACATCAAACCCCTCTTGAGTTACGGGATAAGAAACATTAATGTAATATGATGGTCTGGGAAATGAGACCATTGATGGTTCCGATGAAATTATAGAAATTCTTCTCGTGTGGGGTGATAAGTGGCACATTTATATGCGACATGTGCATATTGCTAAGTTCCAGCATATGAATCCTTTTAGATAATTTATTCCATTAAAATGTAAATCAAGTCATTATGATCCCGTGGGGACTGAATTTCTCCAAAAAAATTTGTTGTCTTTGGAAGAACTTCTATTTAAAATTTCTGTACCAATTCTTCAAAACAGTACAGAGCCTCATACAACTTCACAATCCAAACAAGTATTTACACATTATCTCTCCTAGAAAATTAGTCCCAGACTCGAAGAGAGAATCCATTACTAAAAACGGATGTCAAAAATTAGTTTAAGAAAAGATTATTCATAATTATCAGATAAGTATTTGGGTGTCTGTGTTTGGGTGTGTGTGTGTGGGTGTGGGTGAATATGTATACGTGAGTGCTTTTGAAAATTATATTCATACCTAGTTGTTCTTGAATATGTATCCTTGATCATTGCAAAATGATGTTTAGAGATTAAAAGAGATGAAACAAAATTGATTTGTGATAAAGATATAAAACAGAACGGGAAAGTTGATTAACCTTGAAAAATGAATTCAATTTATGCAACACTTCAATTAAGAAATCCGGACAGAGGTCTCTTATAAGATGCAATGAATTTATTTAAAACAGATTTATGATTTACAAAGCAGTATCATATGAATAGGTTGGAATTCTAATAGTAAGCAATAATGCAATGTGATTAATGTTTTAAATTAAAAGCATTTAGAAATATTGTAAGTATATTAATAAGACATTGATAATCAATATCTTGATGAATGAATTTATTTGATTTAAATAAAATTGTCTATTAATATCATCACTATATTGTTCAGATAGTGCTTCTTTCTGAGGCCAATTTATTGTGATAAATCGAGTCTTTTCCATAGAGACACTACTCGATTACAATGAATGGTTGTATTTAATAGAGGGCGTCAAATGGTTTTAAATCAATTATTGTTTCCTGTACTTAATGTTGTCAAAAGTTATTATGGCTCTTACAAGTTTACATTAGACCTTATCACGGATTGGAAAACTTACTTGGCCTAATAAGCCTAGTTTGAAAAAATAAATATGAGCCTGAAAAAAAAAAGTCTGATAAAAAAGGACCCATTTTAAAAAGTTGAATATAAAATGAACAAAGTTTGGACTATTTTTTGAACCCAACTCGAACTTGAGTTATGCCCGTAATATAATTGTTTTTTATATATTATTAATAAATAATATTATTAAAAAAATTATTTATAACTACCAATATAAGTTAAAAAAATTATATAATATATATAATAATTATTAATTTTTTACTCTTACTTATTGCATCATATATTATTTGGAACATATTATAATTTAAACAAAATTAATCAATAATCAATAATATTATTGAAAAAATATCATATTGAGAGGTTTTATTATCTTATATGTGCTTCAAATGGTTTAAATTTTCTACAATATTTTTTTGGACTATTTAGTATTTAAAAAAAAAGAGCCTAATAAGTAATAAAATAGAGATATCTAATGTTTAAAATTAAAAAAAATATATAAAATAAAATAAAAATTAATTTTCTTAAAAACAAACTTGGGTTGAGTTTGTGTGAGAAAAATGGGTTTGGTTATTGGTATTTTGTCATATGATTTGTCTGTATCTATCCTTATTGGAGGCTATATGATTACTTCTCACATTTGTTTGAATGTTATTATACAATCTAACTAGTATTTCACTATTATTGATTTGATTTGCTTGCCTTTCTATGATGTTAATTTGATTATTCACATGAATTGAATGACTACTAATAATGTCGTACTTGATTGTAAATATAAAACTATTACCTTACCTGAATATGGGACCATACCTAGTACTGGGGTTGAGTTATCTTTCTTGTCTACCACTTAGGGTGAGAGATACTCAGAACATAGATGCCGAGAGTTTCTAGTCTTTTTTTTTTTTTTATACAGGCAGAGGTAGAGAAAGGGATAAATGAGATCTTAGTAGTTGGGGAATTCCCAAAAGTATTTTCTAAGGATTTCAATTTTAGTGGTTTACTTCTTGAGAGAGAGATAGAGTTCCCCACTAATATTGTGCTTGGGGCTAGATAGTGTCTAAATCCCCTTATAGGATAGCTTTATCAAGCTAGCAGAGTTGAAAAAGTAAATTAAGGAATTGTTAGAGAAATGATTTATACGCCTTAGTATATCACCCTAGGGAGCTCTAGTGTTATTTATGAAAAAGATAGATAGTAGCTTGAGATTGTGTATAGATTATGAAGAACTTAATAAGGTTATAATTAAGAATAAGTATTCTTTCCTTAGATTTGATGATCTTTTAAATCAATTAGTGGGGGCATTAGTATTTTCTAAAAAAAATTTTTGATCTGTTTATCATCAGTTGAGAGTTAGAGTTAAAGATATCCTAAAGATGATTTTCAGGACTAGATATGAGCACTATGAATCCGTTATTAAGCCATTTGGATTGACTAATGCACTGGTTGTGTTTATGGACTATATGAATAGGATATTTAAACTTTATTTGGATAAATTTATGGTGGTCTTCATTGATGATATTTTTGTGTACTCTAAATCATTCGAAGAGTATGAGAAACATTTGAGAATGGTCTTGGAAATTTTGAGAGATAAGAGATTATATGCTAAACTTAGTAAATATGAGTTTTGGCTAATTGAAGTGAGGTATTTAGGTCATATGATCTCACAGGTGGGGATCGTGGTTGATGCCCATAAAGTTGAGGCTATGTTGCAATATGATAGGCCTAAGATCATCACTGAGGTTAGAAGTTTCTAAATTTGGTGGGATATTATAAAAAATTTATATAGAGCTTTTCTTAGTTTGTCTTACCATTGACGAGATTAACTAGGAAAGGAACATCGTTTGTGTGAAATGATAGTTATAAGAGGAGTTTCTAGGAGTTGAAACTCCATTTGACCATTGGCTTTGTGTTGATTATACCTAACCCTAATAAACCTTTTGTAGTTTATAGTGATGTTTTAAGAAAAGGATTATGATGTGCTTTGATGCAATAGGGTAAGGTAGTAGTATGTGCTTCTAGAGTTAGTTGTAGTGGTATTTGCTCTCAAAATATGGAGACATTACCCATATGGTGCCATAATGGAAATATACAATGACCACAAGAGTCTAAAATATATAGTGACCACTAAACTATGATGTAGAGCCTACTCCACTAGTCGATATTGTCCCTGACTCGACCATACCCATAGTTAGGTTTTGTCACAGGGTTTTACTTCACACTCCATGGGAAAACACATCATTACTAGTAGGGGCTTCCATCTCAACTTGTAAAGGCCTAGCCTATGACCTTCCTTCTTCAATGTGGGACATTACAATCCATCCCCCTCTTTGGGGCCACATTGTCCTCGAGGTGTGCATTTGGTTAGGCTAGCTCTAATACCACCGTCCACTAAGTCCACTCCACCAGCTAATATTGTCCCTAACCCAACCATGCCCGTGGTTGTGTTCTGTCATAGGGTTTTACTTCCCACTCTATAGGAAAAACATGTCGTTGCTAATGGAAGGTTCCACCCCAACTTATATGGGTCTAGCCTAGGACTTTCCTTTTCAATGTGCAATATTATAATCTACCTACCTTTTAGGGCCACCTCGTCCTGCAGGTGCACATTCAACTAGGCTGGCTCTGATACTACCACCCATTAAGCCCGCTTTACTAGCTAATATTGTCCCTAACCTGGCCATGCCCATAATTACGTTTCATCATGGAGTTTTGCCTCCCACTTCACGAGAAACTACATCTTTACTTGTGGGGGCTTCTACCTTTTCTTATATAGGCCTAGCCTAGGATCTTCCTTTCCAATGTAAGACTTTACAATGAACCTCCATTTAAATATACTCTTATGAAAGTAAAGAAGAAATCTATTGCCTCTAGTCACAGCAAAGCTGCTAAAGGAAAGAAGCCTAAGCATTCCTCACCTTTAAGGAAATCTACTAAGCTTTCTACCAAAGGAAAAGAAAAAGATATAGCGATGATTGATTAGACTAAAAAGGAGAAAACATCCTCATTTGAGTTAAACGAGGATTTTGGTGTGGTTGAAATGTTAGAAGTAGGGGAAACCCTTGCCTCAAAATTTGAAACTACTTCATTATCCTTGACCATAAAATCATAATAATAGCAAGGAAATGATATAAAGGGAAAAGCTTTTACATTTGCTATATAAACTACAAAAGCCCTTGTTGATACCTCTCCCAAACCAATATTACGCCTCCCCAAGTCATCACATTGATTTATCAAGTTTAGGATGACATTATGAACGAACTACAATGTTCTAAAGATATGACTCCAACATCTACATTAGTTCATGATTGTGAATTTGACTTAGTCAAACGAAATGTCAAGAACTTAAAAAGTGAAGTAAAGAAACTTAAGGAACTTCTAGATCCCCTACGTACATCTAGCTTCACCACACTTTACCACATTGCTCTTCCTATTCCACTCACTTCTACTTCACCAATGGACCCCTCTGCATCTGCACCCACATCTACTTATTTCATGTTATCTAGCATGTTGCATTTCATTTATTTTATTTGTGTTAGATGATTGTAGTAACTTTCTGGTTTTTGGATTATCTTATTCTAGTAGGACCCTTTGGGACTTTAGTTGATTGCTATGGATATTTCTAAACTTATTACAATTTCTTATACATACTAAGTCATATTTGATATTATCTTATTATGGTTTGATATTTTTGGCAAAAGGGAAATTTTCTCTTATTTTATTTTTGTTGATCTCATGTGCTATCTTGTCTCTACCTTTTTGCTTATGGTAATGGGAAAGAAATATTATGTGAAATTGCTATATTGGATGACGGATGAATTGAATGATTAAGATTAAAACTACAATGCTACTATTCTCTATTATGAATTATATCTTTGTGAGCTACAATAGGTTTTAAAGGAAGCATGAAGTGAGGGGTAGTTTTCCCTTACTAAATATGTGCTTCGATTAAGGGGGAGCAAATAGCTCATTAACATCTATGAAAGGGGAAATGTACTCAACTCTATACTTTTTAGACATTTTCCAAATCATATGCTTGACAAAATCTCATATGTTTGCCATAATTAAAAAAAAAAAGAGAATGTTGGGAAAAAGGCTATTTAGTTTTGAACTATGTCAAACATATTCAATTTTGGAATTATTGGAAAAAGGAGTAATTTGGCTAGAAATGTTATTAGATCAATTTATGTGCTTACGTTATTGGATGAATATGTTTTAATGTGTTTAATTGAGTTTTATGTCTAACTAATAAGGATTGAATTTTATAGTGAAATCTTATTTATTGTAAGTTTTCAAGAATGATATTAATTAAGTTGAATGTGTTATAAGGAAAGTTTTTATACAAACTTAATATGATCTTAGGAAATATCATATAAGGGATCTTTTTGAATGTGCACATAAATAGAAAGAATCATAGGAACCTTATATGAAATGTTTTTAAATTAATCTGCATATTAATGGAAATAGTTTAGGAAAATTTTCAAATTGTTTAGGTCAACTTAATTATATGATAATATCTTATTATGATTTTACATTGATGATTAATCTATGTGTTTAATATTACAATTCAAACTAGGAATATAAAAGGCAAGTCCACATTTTAAGGAAGCTATATATGGAAGACTTGACACGTAAAGGAAGTAGAAACATAACCAGGTTAATGAAAGCCATTTCAGATATGCTAACTTCTAGAAACAAAATATGGAAACAATGACCTGGATAATGGCTACTCGATATGGAAAAGAGTCATTGCTAAGTGATATGGAGAATTCAAGATAGATTCTTGATTAGTGAGCATATATGGGCAATCTAAGGAAGTTGTTGTTAATGGTTACTAAGCTGAAGGCTAAGATATATGCTAAAGACCATTCAAAGAAGAGAATAAGAAGAGAGCACTAAGCATTAACCATTTTGCTCTAAAGTTACTTTAGCTATGCATTAACATGTTATTGCTTTATGTGAGTTAGCCATTGTATTTTAAGAGAACCCTTAAAGAGTTCAAGTGCCCAACCTGAATCCTCCTTTGATCTTCAATTTCTAGGTGTCTAAGGAAAAACCTAGAGGAGAGTTTTGAGGTATCTTAAGAAAAACCTTGCAGAGGTGAGAGTCTTATTAAAAACTTAGTGTATGGGAAAATTGTATGGAGAGAAGAAATTTGTAGAAGCTACATGTTGAGCCCTATTAGATTACCTTTATAAAAGGTTGATAAAGAAAGAATGTTGCGTCGTGATTGTAGGGTTACTTGTATCATTGGTGACTATCTACATATAATAAAAAATCACTTACTATGCATTTGGGGACTAGACAAAGGACATTTTGGTCTAAACCATGATAAATTGTTTTGTGACTTTCTTTCTCTTCTACTCTATTTGCTTTATGTTGTATATCTTGTATCTTATGGAATAGAATCACATTCCTTAGGAAACTGACAATAATTGAAGAAATCACAAATCATAAAAGAAGGTAAAATAATTTTGGAATCCAATTCAATCTCGTCTTGGATTACTTTTAAACTAACATATACTATCATGTAAACAAAACTCATCAACTCAAACTACAAAAAAATGACTTTTAGTGGCGACAAAAGTTGCCACAAAAAATAACAAAAGTCATCACTAAAACCTTATAGTGGTGACAAAGGGTCGCTGCTAAGTTGTCACTGTAGCAAAATGTCTTTAGTGGTGACAAAAGTGTCGCCACTAATAAATAATAATTTGTGATGACAAAAGTCACTAGTAAAATTGGTTTAGTAGCGACAAGATCGCCACTAAATAGTGCTATAATGATTTGAAGGAAGGGTCGCCGCTAAAAAGATACTTATCAATGGCGAAGTCATTACTAATTAGTAAAGATTAGTTAAAGTAGTAATTTTAGGCCACTAAAATGCTATTATTAGTGGCGAGGAAGTTTTCATTGATTAAGCTTGTAGCCACTAAAAATTTCTTATTTTAGTCACCCCTTAGAAAATCATTAGTGGCGCCTTGTTGTTGCCACTGATTGTTATTTAGTGCCAATATTTTAGTCGCTACTAAATTCTTTTTTGCAACCTTTTGTGATGACTTTTGTCGTCACTAGAAGTTCCAGAATTTTTTTAAAATATCTTATAATTAATTAAGCATTGTTTACCTAAAAAGTGGCAAAAAATTCAAATGGTGCTAAAATCAACTTTACAAGATATGAAAAGCCAATGATAAAGTAAAATTCCAACAATTAAATTGAATCACATGAAAAGAAATATTTTACCAAAAAAAAGATAATAAATTCAACAAAGTCATATCCAGATACATAATCAACAACAAGGAAATTGAAGTTACAAACTATACATTTATTGTTGATAGTTGTTGAACTTCTTAAAAATGCAACTAGTGAGGTGGGAATATGCTCTGTTATCCTTTGAAGCCTACTTAACTTGTAAGGAAAAAAATTGTGTTATTGAATTTAATATTGATAATCACCTTGGACTAAAAGAAAAATAGCAGCAATTAAAATGTTAGACAGCATTTAGGTTAAAATTTGAACTTTGAATCATGCTTAAATAAAGGTTCAAACTAGTAAGAAATAAATAGTGATTTATAAACATACTGTCATTTATCTAAGTTTACTAGGTTGGTCTACCTGAAATATCACTGCTTGAAGGTATATGTCCCTATTAGAATTAAAAAGAACTATAAATATCATTCATTACTAGAAAAAGAAAGGAAACTAAGTTATATGCTTGCTGCTACAATATGGATAACAAAGTAGCAACGTGGATAACAAAGCAGCAACTTGTGCGTGAACTTCATCCTACACTTATTGAGCCATCTAAGCTTGCTCTTGCTGCAACTTCCATTCAAATTCTTCTTGCATTTTTGTTCCATTTTTTCATGCTCTTGTGCCATATGGGCACCATCCTCTTCCTATTTTCGTTCCCTTGCTTCTTGGGCTTGCTTTATTATAGATGACACCTTGTAGTCCACATTAGCTTGGTCAATGGATCTTTTTTTTAGGTTTCTTTCCATAACCTTTCCCACGAACAAACCCTGATCGTGTACCCTATACAGTAGATAAAATCCCATCTCCAGTCATGCGAGATTCAACTTTAGAGGATTATTGTCGAAGAACTAACTCGTGTAAGCAACCCTATATCTTAAGCAACAAATTAAAAAACACATATAATAAATTGTAATTAAACAAAGATTAAAAATTGAAAGATGTTAAAAAGTTACATGAATCTCCTGTGACTTAGGATCAGCCCACTCTATCTCCCCATCCTTTGTTCGACGAGTGTGCTGTGCCTCCCACACCACATCGGGTCCTACTAGTTTACCAGTGATGGAATTCTTCTAAAATATTTTGTAAATAACATTATTTCATCTTATAATAATAATGAAAACAAAATAGCCATATAGAAGTATATTGGTAAATAAAAAAAGAAGAGGCCGTTCTTACTAAACTATGCTCCACCTCCACAAAAGACAGCATGCCACATGTATGCTTGGTTATATGCTTTGCCCTATTTAGTTTATTTCTATTACTCATTACTTACAATTAGACAAAAAATTTTGTTATTGTTTAAAGATAGTTATAAGAATTGCATATAAGAGAGCATGTTCAAACTATACTATACAACAAGAGTATATTACCTTGAAATCTTTAGTAATTCAATGTTGGAGCAACCACTCCTAATCTATAGGATGCACATCAACCAATCAAACTGCATACCTATCTTCATCTGTATCTAACAATTTGATTAGATCATGTAACTTTTCCTTCTAACACCTAAACAATCTTCGCAAAGTGCTAAGAGTGAAGCGCTTCAGCGATGACTCAATTTAACCCTTTCGTGGTTCAAATTTGTCCTAAAAACCACAAACATAAATAGTTATAATTACCTATGTAAAGGGTTTAAAATTAAATACCATTCAATTTGCATAACTGTCTATATACAAACATATTCCTTAACCTTTAACCATATAATGTCCCTATACTTTTCTTGCTTAGCAAGCTAGTCACCATCTCTAAACAAACAAGTGGCAGCCATAGAAATTAGAGAACTCTAGAACACCATCTCCAACAACCTACTTAAAGTTTTTAAGGATGTCAATAACAATCTTTCTAGCATGCTTGGTCTTTAAATCAATAGACATACACTTATATCTCCCTCAGTCTTTCTTAACAATACTACAAGAAGCTAAATAAGACATGTGGATTAAAAAAAACCATTACACATGGATATATATATGTGTGTGTGTTCATGTGTTAGGGGGGAGAGGGAAAAGTAAACCTTAAATAAACAAAATTTGAAAGTGGTTATACTTGCACTACTCTGGTTTAGCGATGACTGCATTGGAGGAAAATCTTCATGTTCTTATGTCACAAACAATGGTAGTGTGGGTGGAATAGACTCCCTACACTCAAACACATTCCCTGTGACAAGTCCTGGTGGTGATGTCATACCACCTGTCTGGTCGTATCTTAACCGATCACTACCACACCCATTCCCTCTTCCCCCCTTCCTCCTACCCTACCACGTCTACCACTTAACATTTCCTGCAAAATTGCAAATAAAATGTGAGATACATTAGTTTGAATCCAAATACTAAGTTGATGAGAAAACATAAGGCAATCTATATGTAAGTACACTACCACAAAAGATATTTAATCTAAGTTATCGTTAGTATCATCTACATCAGCCTTATCAAGTATGTCTTCCCCATCTTCTTCATTAGTGGACACATCTTCCTCATTATCATCAATGAATTCATCCACTGCATCAATTACATTTAGCCCACTTGGTAGGGGGCGTTCGCTTGAATAGTTTATTGTTTCTAGTTGAATGTCATCCTTATGAAGGCAAACCACTGGATCAATGCCTACATCATTATTAGTAGTCAAATCTACTTCAATTTCAATTTGCTGATAAGCCTTATCACTTACTAAATCCTCATTGTCCCAATCTATGCCATCATCAATTATCTCTGGCATATTAAAGAGATCACGAGGATTTGTTTTTACAACAACAAGCCAATCTAGGTCACAAATGTTCTCCAAGTAAAAACTTGTTTTACTTGATATGCCAAGACAAATGATTCATTTGAATTCAATGAGTATTGAGTGTTGACACTCATGATTCCATATTTGTCAACCTTGTATCTTCCTCTTAAATGACCCACATTCAACTAATAACACTTGAAGAGATATGCTTTCTTATTCCCAATATATGACAATTCATATATGTTTTCTAAAATACTATAATACTCTTTTGTCTCATCTAAATCATCACCCTTTACAAGGACTCCACTATTTTGCATTCTCTTACCGGAAGCTCAGTCTTGAGTATGGAATCTAAATTTGTTCACCATAAATATGGAATAACGATGGACCATTTTTAATGGTCCAACTCCAAGACTCATAAGGCCATCACTTGCATCATCCCATGCACCTAACTTTAAAACCTATAAATGACAATATGTGTGAACAACGTAACTTTTAAACTAACCAAAGGAAATATAAGGTCAAAACATACTTGTGCACAAAGCCATTATGGGAACTCTACAACTAGTGAAGCTTGTGTTTCAGTCTCCATCTTATGGTTCCTACAATATAGGATCTAATAATTAAAAGGTCATAACAGAAAATTTTTGGGTAGTGATAGCCAACTCCTATAAACTTACTAAATGAATGGCCAAATGTCTTCACAATTTTGAAGCATATACATACAAGCTTGATTAAACTCTACATTTGATAGAAATATTGATTCATAACGTCCCCTCACCTGCCCACTTGGATTGAAGATGGACATCTTATCATGTTCCATATGTCCATCATCATTTCTAAGAAGTCTGTTGAACTTAGTAGGGGTATTTTTTAGATAACGAGAGCAAAAGATAAGGCATTCATCCGCAAAGTAACCTTCAGCAATTGAACCTTTTGGATGAGTCTTATTGCGAATATAAGTTTTTAGTATTCACAAGTACCTACATTAATATGAATAAGGTAAGAAAGCTTCTAAGTAATAAAAAAGACATCAAAGCTTAAGGTCAACATTACATCTCGATAGGGTACATCCATCGATATTGTACTGGTCCACCAAGTTTAGCTTCTATTGCCAAGTGAACGAGCAAATAGATCATGATATCAAAGAAGGCAGGTGGAAACACTATTTTCATTTTGCACAATGTGATTGCAATTTGGGCTTCCAAGACATCAAGATTTTCAATCCTCAAGCACTTTGAACACAAGTTCTTAAAAAAATTTTCTGACTCTATTATAGGTTCCAACACTTCATTAGGCAACAAGCAACGTATTGCAAGTGGGAATATATCCTGCAATAATACATGGTGGTCATGACATTTCAACCCATAGATTTTCCACTCATGGAAATTGATGCACCTCAAGATGTTTGAAGAAAAGGCATCAAGTAGCTTCAACTTAGCTAAAAAGTTATAAATTTTTTACTTCTCTTGTGTTGATAATGTATAGCATGCTACTGGAAATAGGATTTTGTTCTCATCTTCTATTAGGTGTAATTGTTTCCTAACCGCTAAATCAACCAAGTCATATTGACTCTTTAGTGTATCCTTGGTCCTTCCAACCACACTCATCAATGTCGACACTATGTTATCAAACATATTTCTTTCTATATGCATAACATCAAGGTTATGTTGGAGCATAAGGGTTTTCCAATAAGGCAGTTTAAAGAAAATACTCTTTTTCCTCTAATTGAAAACATCATTGGTGTGGTCACACTTTCACTTCTGACTTTTCCCAAAACTCACATTGTCCAATGCCTAAAGTTGTATAAGTGCTTCATCACTGGTTAAAGGAGAGGGAGCAAGTGAATGCTCAACTTTCCCATCAAATGCCCTTTTATTTATGTGCCATAGATGATTGATTGGAAGGAAGCAACGATGCCTCATGTAACATAACTTATTTTGTAAAGAAGTAGAATACATGCCTTTGTGGCAATAGGGGCATGTAAACTTCCCTTTGGTGGACCACCCTGAGAGATTCCTATATACTAGAAAGTCACTAATTATCTAGATGATAGTGGCACACATCTTAAAATTGGATTGTCAGTAGGCATCATACGTGTCAACCCCATTGTTCCATAATTCCTATAGCTCTTCAATCATGGGTTGCAAATACATATCAATGTCATTACCAAGACATTTATGACTTGGAATAAGAAGTGTCATCATAAAGTATGTGTGCTTTGTGCATAACCATGGTGGCAAATTGTATAGAACTAGCACAACCGACCAAAGACATCAAAGTTTAAGGTCAACGTTACATCTCGATAGGGTACATCCATCGATATTGTACTGGTCCACCAAGTTTAGCCTCTATTGCTAAGTGAACGAGCAAATAGATCATGATATCAAAGAAGGCAGGTGGAAACACTATTTCCATTTTGCACAATGTGATTGCAATTTGGGCTTCCAAGACATCAAGATTTTCAATCCTCAAGCACTTTGAACACAAGTTCTTAAAAAATTTTCCCGACTCTATTATAGGTTCCAACACTTTATTAGGCAACAAGCAACGTATTGCAAGTGGGAATATATCCTGCAATAATACATGGTGGTCATGACATTTCAACCCATAGATTTTCCACTCATGGAAATTGATGCACCTCAAGATGTTTGAAGAAAAGGCATCAAGTAGCTTCAACTTAGCTAAAAAGTTATAAATTTTTTACTTCTCTTGTGTTGATAATGTATAGCATGCTACTGGAAGTAGGATTTTGTTCTCATCTTCTATTAGGTGTAATTGTTTCCTAACCGCTAAATCAACCAAGTCATATTGACTCTTCAGTGTATCCTTGGTCCTTCCAACCACACCCATCAATGTCGACACTATGTTATCAAACATATTTCTTTATATATGCATAACATCAAGGTTGTGTTGGAGCATAAGGGTTTTCCAATAAGGTAGTTTAAAGAAAATACTCTTTTTCCTCTAATTGAAAACATCATTGGTGTAGTCACACTTTCACTTCTGACTTTTCCCAAAACTCACATTGTCCAATGCCTAAAGTTGTATAAGTGCTTCATCACCGGTTAGAGGCGAGGGAGCAAGTGAATGCTCAACTTTCCCATCAAATGCCCTTTTATTTATGTGCCATGGATGATTGGTTGGAAGGAAGCAACGATGCCTCATGTAACATAACTTATTTTGTAAAAAAGTAAAATACATGCCTTTGTGGTAACAGGGGCATGCAAACTTCCCCTTGGTGGACCACCCTAAGAGGTTCCTATATACTAGAAAGTCACTAATTATCTAGATGATAGTGGCACACATCTTAAAATTGGATTATCAGTGGGCATCATATGTGTCAACCCCATTGTTCCATAATTCCTATAGCTCTTCAATCATGGGTTGCAAATACACATCAATGTCATTACCAAGACATTTATGACTTGGAATAAGAAGTGTCATCATAAAGTATGGGTGCTTTGTGCATAACCATGGTGGCAAATTGTATAGAACTAGCACAACTGACCAAATACTATGGTTAGTACTCATATTTCAATAAGGCTGGAACCCATTACTAGCAAGACCCATTTGTACATTTATGCAATCACAAGAGAAGTCAGGATGTTGGTCATCGAATGATTTCCAAGTATGAGTTTAAGACAAATGTCATAGCAAACCATCGTCAATACGTTCTTCCATGTGCCATCTAATATCTTTAGCTGTTTGTCGAGCCATATATAGTCATTACAACCTAGGCTTTAATGGAAAATGTTGCAACACTTTACGCAACACTTTCTTACCTCTGGGACCATCCAATTTCCATCTAGACACGTTGCATTTAGGGCATAATTTTGCATTAGTGTGTTCTCGCCAATATAAGATGTAGTCATTCTCACATGTATCAATCTTGGTATAACCCAATTTGAGCTCTCTAACAAACTTCTTTGCTTCATAGTAATTGTCAGGTACTAATGCCCCTTTAGGTAGAACATCTTTGAATAAACTTAACAATGTATATATAGATTTGTTGTTCCAATGATTGAGGCATTTTAGGTGAAAGAGTTTGACTATGAAAGACAACTTTGTCATATTATTACAACCTAGATAGAGTTCGATTTGAGCATCTTCCAACAATTTAAAAAACTGACTAGCCTATAAGTTAGAAAACTCCTTTGAATATGTTTCACTGAATGCATCATGTAAAATCTCAATGATGTCATCTTCCTCATCTTTATCCTTAGGTGCTTCATCATTTGCATGTTGAAGGAGACTACGGGTACCAGGTCGAACTTTTCTATGTGAGTCACACACTTTGTAACTTTCACTGAAACCCTTCTTGAACAGATCTGCCTTGACTTTACTTCTTAGCTTCCATGCTATATTCTTGCATCCCTTGTATGAACATTGAATCATATCAGTCACTCCAGCTTGGCTTAATGCCCATTGGAGAAAATCCATCAATGCCCTGTCTATATGCCATATCAGCCCTATTCTTGATCTGCATCCAACTTTTTTCCTTCCTTAAATCCTAAATGAATGTTTTCAAAGTGAGTATTCATAACTTGTTTGTTGTTATCTACCATCACTGTGTGAAAGTAACCCTTGATGACAAGTCATGCTTGAAATAGCCTAGCATGTTGCACGCTTGCAGGTTTATCCCGAAGGCTTGGAAGTTCATGCTTATCTAATTTAGGATGGGGTTATGGCAGAGGAATTAGAATCTAGATATAATGGTCAAGAGTGAAGTCCAGCCATCTAGTTTAGACTCAAGGGCTTGTTTGGGAAGACATGTTGGGGGTTAGGGTGAGGAATAATAACAAAACTTAAAGTATAGCTTCTAAAATATTTGTTATTAGGCTTTACAATAAAAAATACAAAATGTTTTACACTTTAGCATTACAAAATTAATTTAAAAAAAATAAAAAAGATTCTCATGTTACAAATTTTATTTTATTTGAAATATAAAAATATTACAATTATAATTTTATAGCAATAGAATACTTCAAAATAAATTTAGATCAATTTACAAGTGGATATTAGATAAAAAATTTAATGCATCAAAAGATAAGAACATAGTATGAAATTTAAATTAATTTAAAAATTTTAATACTTATCTCATAAAAATTATTATTAATTTAATTTAAAAATTTTTAAATAATTAATATACTTATCACTAAAGCTATTTTTTTTATATATATCGACAATTAGTAATTTATTTTAATTTATGCTTTATCCAATTTCATTTGAATTTATTATGGATTAGTTTTTATTTTAAATAAAGTTATCTATTTTGATTATCTTAAAATATGGGTTTATTTTATTTATTTGATTAATAATTTCATAACTTTCAAAACTAAATAAAGAATAATTAAACAAAAACTACTAGTAATTGTTATATAAATAAAACAAGTTTATAAGATAATTATATTTTTTGAAACTATTTAAATTAAATTAATATTGATTATTTACAAGAATCATATGAGAAAAAGGATTTGTGAAAATTGTAGAGTTACAATTACTCTATAGTCTAAAAGAAGAGAAGAGAAAAGAGAAAGAGAAACTAGAGCAATGGAAGAGATAAATTTAAATCAACTTACAAATGGATATTAGAGACAAAAAAAATTTAATGCATCAAAAGATAAGAATATAGTATGAAACTTAAATTAATTTAAAAATTTTAATACTTATCTCATAAAAATTAATATTAATTTAATTTAAAATTTTTTAAATAATTAATATACTTATCACTAAAGCTATATTTTTTTAATCTATATATCAGTAATCAGTAATTTATTTTAATTTATTCTTTATCCAATTTCATTTGAATTTATTTTGCATTAGTCTTTATCTTAAATAAAGTAATCTATTTTGAAAATAGAGAGAGACCAGAGTAATGGAAGAGATAAGAACATAACAATCGCAAACAAAGAAGAAGATGACATCCTATTAGAAAATAGAATTGTTGATATTGCCTCCCAATTGTAGAAGAAAAGCAGTGGGCAAGGACAAGAAATGATATGTAACTAACAGACTAATAATTAAAAAGGCAAAAACTAAAGGAAAGTAAAGCAAATGAAAAAACATCATGTTTTGGGCAAGGACAAGGAATCTTAAAGAGAATCCTATATTTAAATGAGTTAGTCAGGGATAAAATAAGAGCAAACAACTTATTCAAAGAAGAGGAAATGAAACAAAACAAGTTAAACAGTGCAAGGTAAAAAAAATTAGAATTCTGAGAATTATGCTTATCCTCGCTATAGTGAGTTCATCCTCACTATAGCGAGGAAGAACAATATTTGCAAAAATGCATTTCTAAACCCAAAACACCTGAACCAAAAAAAAAAAACACCTGCAAAGAGAAATGCGAAAAACATACCCAAACCAATTATTATTAGCCTAGTTACCTACATTTGCCAAATCAAAGCCATTCAACTTCTAAACCCTAAGTTCTCAAAGCCATGCAATCTCAAGTAGAAAAATGGAGAAAAGAATGAAGAATCAGCATACCTAGTGTTTCGTGAAGATTAAGAGATGAAGATGATGGTATGAAAAGATGGAATGGTTGAAAAGAAAGCAAGATGCACAGGGTGGGGAATGGCTACACAGTAATAAGTAAGAATATAAAGAAGATGGGACGGAAATGTTTTCATTTTTTGTTTGTTTTTGTTTTTGGTTTTGTTTTGTTTTTTTTAAACACTCAAAACCTGAGATAACCAGAGACCCTCGCTGTTGCTTGTGCAATAGCAAGGAATCCTTTGGAAAATGTGCCATACAACGAAATTGCCATATCTTACAAGTGCGAAGTGGTCCTCTCGCAATGGCAAGAACACTTGGTAATTTTGGTCAGCCATAGAGTCTCACTATAACTAAGGTAATAGCAAAAAACTCTCTAGAATTTGTACTGGTTTAGAGGCATAAGGAACTCACCATTGCGAAAGGGCAAGTACGCAATAATGAAAACACTTGAAATGAATTTTAAAGACAAGATTTCTCACAATAGCGCGTGCCATGGCTAGAAACCCTGTGGATTTTGTACTAGGTTATAGAAACAAGGGTCTCGTTATGACGAAAAGGCATGCATGCAATAGCGAGAACACTTGATAATGTGTTGATTTAGCCTCCAATTTTCAATCAAAGCTTCTTGCCTCCAAATCCCAACTCCCTTGTGTATTTTTCTCTTCAGAAGGTCTCCTTCTAGGCTCAGATTCTTGAAAACATAGTTGCCCCTCGAGTTTTAAACCCAAAAGTTGAAGTTGTGTATTTTAGTAAACGAGTCTCGTTATAGCGAGGAGCACCTCTCGCTATTGCAAAAACTTATTAGTTCTAGATTCTAAGTGTTCTCGCCACAGCCGGCACTATTGCTAGAAGTTTCCTGGATTTTGTATAAGCCACAAATTACCTATAATGAATTGGCATCCTCATTCTAACGAGAAAACTTAGATAGCTTACTTTTGATTTTTCAGCCTTCTCCTTTTCTTTATTCCTTCCTAGTAGGTCTCTATCCCTCTCTTGAGATTAAAATCAAAATGACATGAAACATAGAGCTGCTAAAATGACTGTAAAGGCTAAATTTTATTTATTTACATTGATTGAAAAAAAATATGTACTAAAATACAAAATTTATAAGAAGAACAACCAGATAACTCGCTAATCCATCATAAAATATGCCATAAAATATCAAAATTAGGGAGTCATCATATGCTAACCCATTTGACTCACTTAACAAATTGAATTTAAAGTTTTAATGTATTTAATTGAGTGGGTATAAACAGATTAACTCATTCAACATGTTGTTCATGATAAATTAGCCTTCCCCTAACTCATTGTGAATGCCAAATGAACTATCATTTTTGTTTTGAAAAATAAGTCGATGGTTGCATCCAGCCAGATGTCTACATTAGGGACACTAAAGTAAGTGGCATAACAAACCATTGATAAAAAGTATGGAAAAACTTTAAACTATTTTCGGTTAGAAATTGTAATATTTCTTAGTCAAGAAATTATATTTTTATATAACTTTTATATATTTTTACTTTTGAAATGTTTAATAATTTTTTTTAAAAAATTTAATCATATAATTTAAATTATAAAAATTATTACTCATTATATTTTTATTAAAAAAATTTGATAATAAAAATATAAAAATATATTAATTTTTTTAATCTTTAATTAGAGTTTAAATCCTTTCTTATTTAGTGTCAGTTGAACCTCACTTTATTAAAGAGAAATAAAAAGAAAAAAATAATAGGTGAAAAAAATAAGAAGTAAACTTCATATATATTTTCACTTCTTTGTATCACTTTTTTTTTCCTATCTTCATCTAACAAATTAGTGCCTTGAATATATAGGAAAGGATCCAAATTACTTTAATTATTGTTTTTGTGAAATGAAACCAAATTAAAAATTCTTAAATAAATTATAGTGAAAATAAAATAAAATAAATCTGTTTATAGATATTTAAATATTTATATCTACAATGCCATGCATTATAACCACTATAAAATGTTTTAGTAAAAATTATTATTTTAAATTATTAAAATAGAGATTACTTTATTTGAACCAATCTAACTTAAACATTTCTTAATTTTTTTGAAAAATGATTTAATTGAATCTATGCTTCTAGAAAAAAAAAAGAAAAGAAATCAAGAAACGAAAATTAAAAAATTAACTGAATATCTTATTCAATAAATAGATACAATTATCTTATAACATGTTTTAAGAGAAATTTTTAGTATTCTTAGAGTTTTACATCATTTATACTCTTTTTAATGAAAAAAATCTAAGTCAAATAAAATAAGGCTCACAACAAAAGAAAATATGAATATTTTGTTGTCGCTAAAACACTAGAAGTCATCCCAAAAAATATTTAGCAATGACAAATTAGTCATCGTTAAGTTGCCGCATTAAATACATTCATTACAAAAAAAATGTCATATACCTATAGTCAATTTCTATAGGTATATCGTCACTTGCCCTATACCCATGGTCTAAACTTTTGTCAAATTTGCTCTACTTTTACCTACAATTTTTTGACCATGGATATAACTTATACCCATGGTTTCATAAGATGTGGGTACAAATTTATAACTTTTACCCACAAATGCTTGATTGTCACTCTAACTAATTATAATATCTTTATGAAACCTTTACCCACCGGCATTTTACTGTCACTAAATCTTTTACCTATAATATTTTACCATCACTAAAACTTATAATGACAATTTAATCAAACTTATACTCATAGACATTGCGCTGTCACTAAAACCTTTATCCATAGTTGTTTTGCTACTATTGTTTTATTGTCACTAAAATTTTTGGGATAAAATTATATCATTTAACATTCCAAGCTTATCTTTTAATACATTGATACTCATTAAATTTACACCAAAAAATAAAAAGTAAAAATACAAGACATAATAAGTTTTTAAGTAACTAAAAATTCATTCCATTATATTAAAGAAATTCTAAAAATCATTTTTACACAAAATAAGCAGTCCATCAATCCATTCTTATACAATACTTTTCCAAATCACAAGATAAAAGAAACCAAAATGGACAATATATGTTAAGTCAATAGGTGAATACACATGCATAATACTTTTAGCTTTACAAAATAGCTCATATCCTAGATGTCCCCTTTGAATAAGCCTGAAACTGTCTCAATCTACACTTGAAAGTCAATGATGTTAGTGTTAAAAATAAGATTATGATTTAGTGAAGTGAAACATAAACAAATTATAAGACAGCTAACTTTAATTTAATTAATGTATAGATATACTATTTTCATTACAATTGCTTGAAATTGAAGATCTTGGATGGCCATTAGGAGCACTATTACCATCTAGCACCCTAAATTCAAAATTCTATTAATAAGTTATTTAGATATAAACTTGCAATAAGAAGGAAAGAAAGGTTATCTATAATAAAAAAATTCATCTGACTAATACCTTCAGGCGTAAAAGTGGAATAACAGATACATGATACTATAAGTTTAACAAAAGGATTAGCTCCAAGTGAAAAGAAGAGTGGGAGGACGTAATAAAAATAGATAACTATCATTAAGTGTGTTTGTGATTCTTTGCTCATAGGCTATATATCAATGTGCCTTGAATCTAAAAAATTCTATTTAAACAATGATGTCTAATGTAAATAATAAATTGAAGGTAAAGACATTGTGCTATATACAGGGCTTGCATAAGACAACTCCAGAAGAGTAGTCCCTAGAATGATATTAAGCTGGGATAAAGGGAAGCAAACAAAAGTACATTAATGCAAGACAGAACCAATTATTGGGACCAGAATAGTGGTTAATTCAAATATTGTGTTTCTATCAGTCCTTAGAATTAGAGATAAGATCATTCTCTTATTTCATGAAACAATTATAATGAATGAGTTGATTATCAAGATAGCTGACTAAATCCCGATATCACTAATATTTAAAATCTATCTCTAAAGCAAACCATCTTTGAAAATTTGGAGAGATTCAGAAAGTCATTATGGAAAGTTCTGCTATGATAAATCTAGAGGTAAGCTCTTTATAATGTCAATAAACACTTATACGATGTCAATAACATCAGATGGCAATGCAAATTTAAAAGGACTAAACTAACAATATTGACATATATAGTACTAGTATCCTAGCAATAGTTGGCAGCAAGAAAAGCTTCAGGATACATAACAGAGGAATTGATGCATAGCATTCAACAAATCATTGGCCACAGGCCCAAATAAGAGTGAGGATCTACTTCAAAGGTTGAGAATATATCTCAAATGGCTAAAAAAAAAAAAGTCCTCATTATTAAAGAAAAAGATTTTAGAAGAGGCTCCTCAAGAGCTAGCCTTGAAGATGGGAGAGGTTCAATCTCTCTCTATATATATATTTAAGCAAAAGAATTATTGATATATACCAACATGACTACTCATTCATTATTGTCAGGTAATAACAGTATATATATATATATATAGAGAGAGAGGACCCTAAGAGGCAGAGCCTCTTTTGGATCTAGCTGTTTGGCATTCACCCTCATTTTTTCTTCAATTTTGTTTACTTTTTGAGTATTTTTCCTTGACAGGTAAAATACATTACTATTGGTAGACCTTGAAGATATAAATCTGACATCATACATGCAAAAATAATTTTTCTTACTTATAATTGTACAACCTATGTACGTATAACAACGTACATAATTAAAAGTGCATTTAAATTTTTGCATGTAGAAGAATTAGAGTTTGGTTACTGATATAAATGAACATAAACAAAGCCAGAATAGGCATAGTTTACCTTTATCCAAAAAAGGAAAAAACATTTCACTAAAAAAAATCAAGAATCAAGAATAGAAAAAAAGTTTAAATACACATTTAATTCCTCTAATTTTGTAAAACTTTTAATTTGGTTTTCTAGATAATATTTTTTTATTTTTGAAAATACTGAATTTTGCCTACCCATATAATAATTTATTCAAATTTTAATGTCAAATTTAGTAATAAGTTGATTTTGACATCAAATCTAAGTATGTCTTGTTTGTCAAGAATAAGACCCTAATCTTATCCTATATTACATATATTAACTATGGATGTGGACCTATAAATGTCAAACAGTATAGACACACACCACCTTCTTCACCAATATGCATGTAAATATAGGATTATATTACTCAAAAACATAATACATAAAAATAGAACACAAATAGGAACATAAGTAAATTAGGAAATAAATACACATGGGGAGAAAAATTTGATGAAGTTGAATGTCAGATATGGCAAGAAAAATATAGCAAGAACAAATATATCCATAAAAGACTAGTTGGGAAATTGAACTGTATTACATAGCAACAAGCCGACAACAGAAAGCCACACCAAAATTGATACTAAAATTCAAGCACTTAAGATCCAAAGGCCAAAATTAAAAAAATATAATAAGGTATAGAGCACAATTACCATTGTCTTTGTTCATTAGCAGGCTCTCTAAACTCAACATCCCTGTGTCTCTACTGTAGCAAGAAGTATATGCAATTGCAAGTCTGTGCAATGGAAACCTACCAATGTAAAGACATATATTAAAAGAAAATTAAAAATATCCTTTTTTTCCTTTATCCCAGAGTATAATCAATAGTATAGTAGATAGATTCTCATAGGGTCATTTGCGAAAAGATCCAGAGAAGCTGGAAATCCAAATATAACAAGAGGCTGGTTCAAATACTTGGTGCAGTGCTCCAAATTTCTTGCATCAGCAAACGTATACTCTCTAAAATGAGCACGTGACACAATGTGAGATATTTTTTAAAAGAAAAAAAACCAAAACCCTGAGGATCAAATTATACAAAGGCAAATTATAAGATGCAAGGCGTGAGTCAATTGAAGGGAAAACTTACTCGTTTGTGAAGGAAGACTGAGAAGATGGTTGTAAAGAAATAGAATAAGAAAGTGAAGGATTTTTCCTAATTTACATGCATATTTGTTGCCCGGTTACTTATATGTATTTTTCAATCAACGACACAAGTGTGAATTTTTTTAAAGATAATTTCGGTGTTTGTTGTTGAGAAAGAGCATGGTTTAGAAAATTAGAAGGAAATGACTAATCAAACCTAAAATTAGGGGAATTAGATGTGCTTCTGACCCAATTAACCCTAAAAATCAGTTGAAAAAAATTGATTAAAAATCAACTATATATCACTTAAATTTCTCCAAATTCCTTATTTGCATTTAGCTCAAAATTGAAGGACCCTAATTAACAAGAACAAGCCCATTGAAGAAAATGCAACAAACCTAGTACATTTTAGACCCAGTATGGAAACAATGCTTATGATAACTGATAATAGGTAAAAGAAATTGTAAGAAACGAAAATCAGATCGTAGATTGAAAACATAGATCTTGAAAAAGGAACAGGGAAGTAACTCTACTACTTAAATATTAACATATGAAGAAACAAAAAGCGAAAGATTACAGCAATTTGAATCAAGTAGAAAGCGAAGAAACAAACACATCAACATACATAAATTTCAACAATTTTTTTTAGGGGAAAGATCAGAGAAATTGAAAGCTCTTACTCTCTGGCTTCAACACTTCGGATTTAGGGCAAAAAATTGCTCTCTGCCTGAAATGCAGAACATACTTGATGGAAAGATCTAGTGCTCTGCCTTCTCCTCCTCACGTGCTTGCGTAAAATTAGTGGGTGAGGGAAATTTTCAGATACAACCCAAATTTTTAGCGCCATTTGGAGGGAACTTGGATGGGCAGAGGGAACATATGAAATTTTCAAATAGAGCATGGATTGTCGTCTTGAGGGTTGAGATGTTCGTCCAAAACAGAAGCGAGAGAGTGAGAAGTATACTCTGTCTTAGTTGGTGTCCCGCTGGTTATGTGGCAATCGATGACTAGTGGTCTGCTTTGGTGACTAGTGAGCTTTCTACTCCTCTTCCTATGGAACAACTATCACATGTTTCCTTTCTTTTGACATACATATTACTGATGAAAAAGAAAGTCAAATAAATAAATGATCAATAAAAAATTATTAAAAAAATTTATTTTATTATGTTGATATTTTAATCTATATTATTTTATATATTATATTTATTAACATATTATTCTTATAGGTAAAGTGAAATAATTTTAATTCAAACTTTTACCCATACTTTTTAAGCATTGGTAAAAATAATTTCATTTATACCTATAGCTATTTAAGTTATTTGTAGGTATAGTTTATTTTTACTTATATTTTTTTGTATCTATCACTAAAAGTGACTGTGGGTATATAGCAATTATTTTGTAGTGATTTAGAAAAAGAATGAGAAGAGAAAGTGTATGATTAACACTCACTCTCTCTCTTTCTCTCTTTATCTCTCTTTAAATTTAAAAGTCTTTTTATTCTCCCAAATAAAAAGGATCTAAATTAGCCAAAATCTATGCCAGCTAATGTTGCATTATGTGAGGCACATTACTTCAGTTGGCTTAAAGTTATTGGATGTTGTGCAAATAAAATAATACCATATATTGTTTATACGAATCTTTCATCCATAAGTGGTTATATTGCAAAATTAGTACTCATGCTCATTTTCATCAAAAATTTTGTGGGTCTATCATACTGATGAAATTCTAATTCCTCACCCTTAAGGATATGTGTATATGGTGAGTACAATAATTTTTTTTTCCTTTTTGTCTGTTGGTCTCATTGATCAATTAAAATTTTAATTTATAACTTTTTTCAATTTATTCTAACAATGATTAAAAACTAAGTCATCAAGAAGCAAAGTTTGAAATTAATAACAAAAAGAGTCTCATTCTAATTATTATTTTGCTCCTTCAACTATGGCTTTATGTTATTGTTTTACTTATTTGTTATATATTTTTATTTTTTTTATGTTTTTTATATAAAATTGTTATAATTTTCAAAATATTTTAATCTCATTATTTATGTTATATATCATAAAAATTTATTTTATTATTACTTATTCCACTATTACTTGATTTAAATTTCTTATTAATATATAATATAATTAATTATTTAAATTTCTTATTAAAAAATAAAAATTACCTATATTTAAAATTTAAACATACTTAACATTCAACTTTTATTATTCCTAAATTATATTAAGCCTCCACTATTATTAAAAAAAAACAAAGGGCTTAAAAATTAGAAATAAGAAAACATTAAGATTGCAATTCAAAAAACTTAACCAAGTTTAAAATATATTTATTCTTATAATAATATATATTACTTTTGTTATTTCTTATATTATATGTATGCCATATATTTGTTACATTATTATTTTTAGAAGTATATATTTAAAATAGTCTTATGATGCATAGTTTATATATATATATATATATATATATGAACTATGCATCATATGGCTATTGTTAAAATTTTTTGTGTTGACAAGCTCAAGTTGTTACTAAAAGTTTTGGTGTAAAAGTTTTAAATATTTAAAAAGATTTGAACAAAATGTTTTAGTGGCGACAATTATTGCCACCACAAAAGTTTTGACACAGAAACATTTAAATATTAAAAAAATTTGCGCCAAATGTTTTAGTGGCAACATAGACAAGTTGCCAGTAAAACCTCTTTTAGTGACATACAAATGTTATCACTAAATGTTTTGACAAAAACATTTTTAAGTGGCAGAAATTTAGAACCCAAACTTTTAGTAATAACTTGATCTGGTCGCCACTAAAACTTTTTAGTGGCGACTTGTATTTAGCTTGCCACTAAAAACTTTAAAATTTTTTTTTAAGTTTTCATAATTTTGTAATCAATGTATTAGTGGTGACCTATTATCACTACCAAAACTCTTAGTTTTAATTTAAAAAAAAAATTATACATCAAATATTTAGTGGCAACCTTGATTAGTCGCCACAAAAATGTTTGCTGGAGAGTTTAGTGGTGATTCTTGATTGTCGCCACTAAATTATTTTAGTGGCAACCCTTTGTCACTATTAAAATTTTGGTGTAGAATTATTTGTATAATAGCATTAGTTTCAGCTTTATGTCGTTGCTAAAGACCATCACTAAATATTTTTAGTAGCAACTTTTTTGTATCATCACTAAAAGTTCAGACAAAATATTACACCTTGTTTTAGTAACAATTTTTAGTGATAATTTTTTTTGTTGCCACAGTGTACTTTTAGTGACAAAATAATTTAGTCATTGTTAAAAATTATTACTAAAAATCTATTTTTTTTATAGTGTCTGTTGTACATTGGATGAATTTTGCAGCTTCACGATCAAACACAACAAAAATGGCTTTGCCTGTTTTGTCAATTATGCGCAACTCAATTTTAAACCTACACAAAAATGTAAAATCCAAAACCATCAGGCGCCACTTTTTTAATACCTCTTTTACATGCATTGTAAAACCAACCTTGATCTGTATCAATGCTTATAACCATTCCAAGCATAACACAGACAAAAGCCTGTCATTCAATTATCTTTATAAATATAAGATTGCATATAATAATATAGACATTAAAAAATGTATATAAATACAACACGGTAATTTTTTATATCATCAATAGTGTTCCTATCCAGGATTTGCAATAATTCTTCAACCAAGGAGACACTTGATTGGCCATAGAGCTGAATAGGATGTTGGGACAGAGTATCTTCGTCGAGCTTAAATCTTATTATTGGACAAAGTGAATAATTTCAGATATAAAAATAAAAGGAAAAATATAGGTAAACAATATATACAGAAAAATGAAACTATCTAACCTGGATAAACGTCAGTCACTTTGAGTATTCTTAGGCTTATAAGAATTCTAAATGCATACATAGAATTTGATATTACTCTATTACCCGAAAAATCTTTTATTTTGCCCCGCTGCAATATGATCACAATAGGACGCTTAGACATTTGTGTCATACAGTGAACAACATCATCAACAAAAGATCCCCACAACGTACATGAAATTCTATTTGTACTTCATCGACCAAAAAAAAAAAATCAAATAATTGATATGGAAATAATATATCTTTGGCGTAGTAGCAAAATTTATTTAATATACTATTCAAAGAGATTTTTTGATACTCGGGATCTTCTAACTCCATATCTATCCTTCTTTGGTCGACTACAACCTTGCATCTTTCTTGTAATTCGCCAACAGTAGATAAACTTCCCAACGATATCTATGTAATATAATAATTAAACATTCAATTATACACATTGTAAATATGGAACACACTAATATATGAAAACTATATATAAACATGTTTTAAATAGAAAAATTACCAAATAAATAGGTTCTCATTAGCTTGTTTAGATAAAATATCAACAAAAGGAGTGAACTTAAAACCATATAAAGGAATTGCTGAATCATCCTCGCAAAACTAAAAATTAGTTGAATATTGAAAATTTATTCTGAATGGTTGCGTAGTGGTTCCATAAGATCTGCTATTTTGTCCAATGCTGAAGTAAACACAAACTCTGCCTTCGGTTTCTAAATTTAAAGACAAATGATCTCTTAACATATCCATTAATCCTAAAAAGCTGCCAAAAAAACAAAAAAACAAAAGATACTTGCGACTAGCACGTAAGTAACATGTAAGAATAACAAAAATTCAAATATAGAAGACATACCATAGAATCTTGAAGAATCATTTCAATGCTATAGACTTCTTCTGGATCTTTGTAGCTTGGCATAGTCCACAAAGGGATCACCTTCACCTTGATCCTCCAGTTCCCTTTGAGATGGTTTATGTCGTTTGTTGAATCAAAATTTGAAGCCATCTTATTAGAAGCAACAATATGAATAGAAAGAAGAACAAATATCCATATCAATATACATATGGGAAGAATTAAAAGGATTAACCATTAAATTGACAGCTGAACAAATAATATTAAACAGCAAAAAATAATTCAGTAATACAAATTAACTGTACTGAAAATAAAATGATAGCTAAAATTTTAAAAAAGAAAAACTCACTCCACTGAAGATCGAAGCTTGCAGCTTTTCGAGTTAGCACAGAGAATGGAATGCAGTTTAGCCATCTATATAGATAAAGGAAAGAAGAGTAAAACAAAATAGAGACTATCTTTAAAATGATAATAAATGAAGGAACAAATAACAAAGCAAGATTTTCAAACCTGAAATAATAATACACTGTAAGTCCCCATGTATGCAACCATAGATGGCCTATAAAAAAGAAAAGAAAAGTAATAAATGTGAAATACCAAATTGAAATAGTTTTAACAACTGAAAAAAAAAAAAATATATATATATATATATATATATAATAAAAGGATTTAAAACAAATATTTGAGATAGAAAAAACTGAGGTGGAGGGCTAAATTTGCAACATATCAACGTATTAATTGCACGGAGTAGAATTGCTTTAGTATAATATATAGATAGATTGATAGAAGATAGATAAACATTATAATTTTTTTTGCTGAACTTAATTACAAATAAAATCTCTAGTTTTTCACTCCTTTGAATTAAAATTCATTATTAGTTTTAGCTAGTGCTGTAACAAGACAACTACATTTGTTTACTCTACATGAAGATTCAACAAATTTCATAATATCGTAAAATTCTTGGTCTTTATAACAGATGGAGTATAAAAAGCTCCAAATTAATAAATGATTAACATGAAATCTTTTTTTGAATAAACGAAGAGGCTAACGCCCAAGAACAAACAAGCAAAACAAAGCGGGAGAAAGTTACACCCTAAACATCAACTTTTAAGTAACTACCACAACCTAAAGGATTATTGGAGAACTCATGGGATCCAAGAGGAAGAGTGTAAGCAAACTTTGCAAGCCAATCGGCACTATTGTTGGCTTCTCTATAGGTGTGCACGATAACAACTACCCATTGAAGGTTGAGACAAAACTTAAATATCTGTGATGAGGGACGAACAAGGGTGAAAGTTAAAGCAGTCCTCCATAATCAACTTGATAGCCGCAGTAGAGTCTGCATGAACCATAATTCTTCTGCAGCCTCACGGCGAAGCTAGCCGAAGAACAAGAAGAAACCTTCAGAGCTTAGCTACTGTAATTGAGCAAAAGCCGAGGTTGCACCCAAAGCCAGCTGGCCAACCACCCATTTCATCCCCTATCAGTCCACCACAGGAAGCAAGGCTGTCACGTCTAAAAAAAATAGAAGACATGACTGGCACGGAATACAAGATAATCTTATATCCGTAAGTCTAATTATATAGAATCTCAATTTCCAAACAAGACAAAATATGACTGACAAGGTGAGGATTTTACCTATAGTTTATGGAGCACACTCTAGTGTACATACAAAGACAATCATTTGCTAATATTAGATTGACTGACCATTACCTCTCAGCTAACAACACTCTTGAGTTAGGCCAAAGGAACATCTAGACATGATTTTAATATCTGCAAAAATATATGATAGAGTGAGCCGTAGTACTCAGTGAGTAGAAAATAAAGTATGATAACTAAAGGGATGAACGGGTACCCAGTCTCTTGAAAGCATTGTTTGCATTGAAAGTCAATAAACAATCATGATTTTGTAGTATTTTGAATAATAATAAGAATAAAATAATTTGCCAATGATATGAAATAACAATGCTAATATACAAATAATTCAACATTGTGACATAGTTATAATGAATACTTCAAATAAAATTTTTACTATGAAGTCATTTAGCAAACTAGAATATGAAGCATTTAGTTAAAACCAAAATAGAATAGATGCAGAGCACAAAGCTCGCGAGGGTAAGTAACTACAGACGTAGAGTAAACAACTCACGATAATCAACATAGATCCACGTGTGGTGGCCTACACATAGGGCTAACAACACCCCTACTAGCTGGAGTTTTGATCAAGGTGCACCAAGGCTAACAAATATTGTTGTTAGTTGCAGGGTTTTGTATAAGATAGCTTCCCAAATAAATCCAAATTCATGTATTCATATTTAAAACATTTAGAAGGTTCAAAATTAGAGTATTATCATAGTTCAGAGTCGTCAGATTGAGAGCGGTCTTTTATCACAATTTATCACTTGGAGTAGTATACAATTTCAACTTCAACACAATAACAATCAGATTGTAACATAACAAAATTTAAAAGATGTAATATCCCAAATATTTGCATACATAAAAAAAATACTCCCTACAAGGCCCATCCCAAGGCCACGCAGAACCAAGCAAGAAGTAGAGAAATAAATACTGGAAGAAGGTAAAAATAAAAATAAAAATATCAAACTTTATAATCTACTTACTATGAAGGTTGAATAGTAATGGTCCCTTTGATGCCAATCGCCATTAGACTCTTAATGCGAGAAATGTCCAAAGATGTTCCTATAACAAATGGTTGCAACAATCTATTTTGGATTCAGGAAACAAACAAACAAATAAACAAACTAACAAACAAAATTTTTAAATCTCAATTCCATTTCATTTTGTTTATTAATTTATCCTAATTCAAATTCTATTCTTATCTTGGCTACCACCTAATCTCCTATTCAAACTAACTTAATGTACTTACTTCTAATTAAACTTTAGTTTTTTAACCATTTACTTGGTCTTAATGGTCTTGATTAATTCATTTCTTCATTCAATTAATTAACCTTTTCCCTCTAAATCCTACTTTATCAATTAGTTCTTATATGGTTTGTTTCTTGTTAAATAATTGTTCCCACTTAGTGTTTGATTTATTATTGTTACTTCACTCCCAGCTAACTTCCTAAATTGAATGCTATCATATCCTAAAAGTGTGTTGTCTTATTGAAAAATTGGAATTGGTACCTTGCAATTGTCTCAATCCACTAACCCAAGGGACCATAAAGCTACATCATAACTTTCCTACATATTTGCCGCTTTCTAGTCCTTAATAGAGCCTCTAGCACAAAAGAATATGAGGTTGAGTGGCCAAATTTATAGCAAGTCAGAGAAGAAAAACAGAGAGTTGTGTAGCAATCAAATTGAAGGTAACACCATAGCAAAAGAATTCAGCTCCTCCAAATGAACAGAGATAATTGACTAAGCTTCGAAAATACAAAGTGATGGAAGAGGGAATAATAAGCTTCACCTAGGTAGAGAGGGATGATTTATTCAAATATCGGCAAGAGGCAAACATTGAAACCGAAAGGAACCTTTACCATCTTGGAAATGAAAGGATGCACAAATGGTGCACGAAAGCAAGGTTTCAAATGGCGGGGCATCTGTGATGACCAGCATGCAAAAGAGGAGGTGTGTTGGACCAGAACAGAGAAAGAGAAAAGGTACCCTCAAATCTCTCTCTCACTCATCCAGTGATTTACAGTGGAGGGCTGGACATTGAACGGAAAAGTGAGATTAGGCAGATGCTTCGAACAGAAACATTGAACATGCAGGAAAAGAGAAATCCATCAATGTATAGGGGAAGGAGGGAAGCTTTTAGTCTCAGTTTTTGAGGGAAGCATGTGCTCTCGTGCATAAGAGAACCTATAGGAAATTATTAGTACAAGTTCTATACCCCTATATAGGTATGATAAAAGATTGATGGGAAAGGAAATAAGTTTAGCAAAATAATACCACTTGGGCAGCTGAAAAATGGAAAGTTCCACCCCATTTTATATTTTTAATTATTTTTAATTTCAAATTCCAAGCTTTCTTAAATAATTAAAAATTAAAAATTTAATTTAATGTACCTAAATTTTATTGTCTTACCTAATTCATATTTGGGTTATTACAAAGGCCATCAGAGAAGACTAACCATTTACATTTAATTTAACTCATCCTTGCTTGGGGTAAGACCAGCTAATAAGCTTCTCTCTCTTTAGTGGTTTCAAACTTTCTGTCCTATGCAGCAACTTTGTATCTTCAGCAGCACGATGAGTACATGTGAAATAAAGATTCTCAATGCTAAGATCATCGCCGTTAAAGACTTTGCTACACCTCGAGGTCCAAAGGAGCCAATAAGCTTGTCCAAACGGCTGCTGCCAATTCAAATGCTTAAGGTTGAAGATGCCTCTCTCGTTCGTGGAATTCCAGTTGAGCCAAACCTGTGAAGGAAGAAAAGAAAAAATTCCAGTTAACAAGTTTTCTCCAAAGGCTAACCGCCATTTAATAGTCTCGGACCACGTGCAGCGAACTCAACAGCAGCACAGCTGAAAGGGCAATCCGATCTATTCGAGAGACCAAGTGAGGCTCTCATACTGTTGGTGTGTATACGGTTAAGAGCAAGTAACCAGAGAAAACTACTGATTTTCTCCAGACCCGACCAAGACCAAATTCTGCCCCCAAAGAGCCTCGCTTGAAGTCGAAGTAGTTCCTGTGTGTTGAGTCAGTTAGTGTAACAAATATTAAGCTGTCAAACAGTTAGTGAGTTAGTCAGTTGTGTAACCGAAGCTAGAAAACCTCTGTATATAAACACAAGCTATCGTGAAGAAATATAGTGCGAATCAATTTTATCTTTCCTATTCACTTGCTCTCATTTTCTCTCTGTTTAAACATGGTATCAGAGCACAGCCCATCCTCCACAGAAAGTTCTGTCAGGTTTTCTCCTCAAACCTTCTCTCATCCAGTATCAGTGAAGCTGGATGATCAGAACTATCTGACCTAGAAACACTAGGTTCTAGCAACGGTTAGAGGCTACGAGATTGAAGAGTTTTTGCTTGGGCCTCAATATGTACCAGAGCAGTTCGATAGCGTCAAAGATGCTGCAAGCGAAAAAATGAGCAGAGCGTACAGTCAATAGAGGAAGCAAGGTCAGCTTCTACTTTCTTGGTTACTGTCATCGATGTCAGTTGGCATGTTGGCTCGTATGGTAGGAAGTGAGCATTCCTATCAGGCTTGGGAAAAGTTGGAGGTTTACTTTGCCTCCCAAACACGGGTGAAAGAAAAACAGCTCAAGATGCAGCTAAAGAATCTCAAGAAAGGCTCGTTATCAATGAACGAGTATCTATTACAACTGAAAAAGATTGTTGATGCTCTTGCATCAATTGGGTTTCCAATTAAGCAGGCAGAGCATATTGATGCTATCTTCGAAGGGTTACCTAGCGATTATGATAGTTGCATAACTTCTATACTATCGATCAGTTCCAAGATTGACGGGTTTTCGGTTGGTGAACTAGAAGCATTACTTCAGGCCCAAGAAGACAGAATTGAAAAGCACAAGAAAGAAATCGAAGCTGTAACTGCAAATCTTGTGCAGACCACCATAAGAGGTAGGGGCCAGAACACTGGCAGCAGAGGATATAGTCGAGGAAACCATGGCAGGGGTAACTTTCGACCACCCTACTCACAACAAGGCCGAGGTAGAGGCCGATCAATGGGTCAACAATCCAGAGTATAGTGTCAAGTTTGTGGCAAATACGGTCACACTGCATTAGATTGCTATCACCGATTTGATGAAAGCTACATAAGCACTAATTCTTCAAGTTTCAAGAAAGGAGGAGCACCAGTAGCTATGATTGCAACAGCTGATGATGTCCAAGATGAATCTTGGTACGCAGACAGTGGAGCATCCCATCATTTGACACATTCTGAAGAGAATCTCAAAAATTCCACTCCATACAGTGGTGCAAAAACTGTAAAAGTTGGCAATGGTGCAGGTTTGAATGTCAAACACATTGGCTCTTCTACTATAACTAGTTCTGTGGTTTCGGTTCCTCTAAAACTCAATCAATTGCTTCATGTCCCTAACATAAAGAAAAACCTTATCAGTGTCTCCAAATTCTCCAATGATAATCGAGTCTTTTTCATATTCTTTGCTGACTATTGTCTCATTGTCTGTCAGGATACTCATCGGGTTCTACTCAGAGGTGAACTCATAAATGGCCTATATACTTTTGAACAACTCCAACTTGATCATTTGCAATCCAAACGTTCCAGGAAACAAGTGTCTTTAGTTTCTTCGAACCAAGAATTGTCCAATAATCCAGCAGTCAACTATGTTACTTTCAGTTAAAAAAATTCAGAATTGTATCACCTTTGGCATTGTAGGTTGGGCCATAATGCCTATAGGACTGTCTCCCTTGTACTCAATAGTTGTAATCTTTTGAAAAGTAATAAAAATGATTCTCAATTCAATGTCTCATTTCCTTCAAACTCTACAATTTGTCATGCATGTGCTCTTGGCAAGTCTCACACGCTTCCTTATTCTTCGTCCACTACCCAATATACGAAACCACTAGAACTAATCTTTACCGATGTATGGGGCCCTGCTCCTGTCCTATCTAGAAATAGTTTCAAGTACTATGTGTTATGGTTTACAACTTCAAAGTATGTCAAAGCTAGATCTATTTGCCTACTGTGATGCTGACTGGGCAACAGATATTGATGATAGACGGTCTGTCAGTGGCTATGCTGTGTTCTTAGGAGGCAATCTTATCTCCTGGTCTTCAAAGAAGCAGTCAGTAGTGTCCAGAAGTAGCACTGAGGCTGAGTACTGTAGCTTGGCAAATTGTGTAGCAGAAGTAACATGGATTGAGTCTTTACTAAAGGAGCTAGGTGTTAAACTTGGGAGTCCTCCACTTGTTCATTGTGACAATATCAGCACTGTGTCATTATCTGCCAATCCAGTTCTTCATGCTAGAACAAAACATCTTGAACTAGATTTATACTTCGTCCGGGAGAAAGTTATAAACCATCAACTTGAAGTAAAGCATGTCAGGTCCCATGAACAGATAGCAGACGTTCTCACCAAAGCAATTGCAGGTGCTAGATTCACAAGCCTACGTTCGAAGCTCAGAGTTATTGATCCTCAATTCACAGAGGAATGATGTTACTTGTCTTATTGTCTTCTCTATTGTTTGTAATTATCTGTCTTGTCAACTGCACTCTTGTTTTCAGAAGGGGCATGATAAGAATGAACACTACTAACCCTAGCTTGGTCTCAGGGTGCGTGTTGAGTCAGTTAGTGTAACAAATATTAAGCTGTCAAACAGTTAGTGAGTTAGTCAGTTGTGTAACCGAAGCTAGAAAACCTCTGTATATAAACACAAGCTATCGTGAAGAAATATAGTGCGAATCAGTTTTATCTTTCCTGTTCACTTGCTCTCATTTTCTCTCTGTTTAAACACTGTGAGTTGATAGCAAGCTGAAGTAACGGACAAGTGTCCGTCGGGAGACCACTTCCATATGACCATCTCGGGTCCAAGAAGATGAGAAGGGGGGGCAATGTTCACAATGACTCCAATCCTTAAAATGCTCCAATCCTTACCTCCTGTACGAGTGGTCAATCAGGAACCTCTTAGGCAGCATACTGCACGAGGGGTGCGGTTAATGGAGACCAGATGTCGAACCAAAAGTTTAATCTTAAACTATCGCCTATGTTCCACCTCAAACCCCTCTTTAAAGCTTCCCACACCTTAGAGATCCCCTGCCACGTATGCGAAGCTGACCTTTTTTTATTAGCAAAAGGAATAACATCGGGTCCACATTGATATTGGGCACGCAGAACCTGTACGCAAAGAGCATCCTCATTACGTATAAGAACCCAACAGAGCTTCATGGGAAAGGCAATATTTTGAGCCTAAAATTTTAATCCCTAGGCCCTCAGCTTTCTTATGTTTTCTCGATGTATCCCACGCAACTACGTGAGGTTTTCTCTGACTTTCAGAAGAACCCCAACGAAATCTACCGCTAAGGCGCTAACTTTATCAATCTCATTGCGAATACTGCTAGGTCAACTCATAGACTGCAAATAGTAAATAAGGAGAACTAACATAACAAACTAAATTAGAGTTAGCTGTCCCACCAAAATTTAACAATTTGCTTTTCGAAGAACAGAGACGACAGTTGACACGATCTAAAATAGGCATATATTTATCACTATGATAAAACGAAAGACGAAAAAGCTTTTAAATTTGTCATAAATTACTAATGGAAAGATTAGATTAAAAAAATCTAAAAGTACAAATTAGACAAATCTACCATTGTATGGTGATCTTAAAATACTTATTCACAAAAACATCAAATAAAAGGAGAGGACAAAAAAACAAAAAAAAAAACAACAAAAAGAAAGGAGAAGAGATGGAAGAGGTGAAGGTGGATTGCCGCCTCTTCATCAAACAAAAGTTTTACTCAGAAGGAGAGAGAAGAGTGAAACAGCTGGCTGGGGTGTTTGGTGCCTCTTCATTAACGGATGATACTAACAGTTAAAAACTACAAAAACGATGATGCATTCAAAAATTACTTTAAGACAAAAGTGATATTATTAATCGATGATAAAAGGTCAAGAATAGAGATCTTCGAAAATAAAATATCATGGATTGAATTTTTAGAAGCACTCTAATATTAAAATTATGACAACACTAAATTAATATAAAAGAGTATATTTTTTAAATCATTTCGAATGATCATAGTTTGCATAAAGTTTAAATATGACTAGACTTAAATGTAATTTTATATTTTTATTATCAAGTCTTTTAATCAAAATATGATATATGTATAATTTTTTAATAATAATATAATAAATATATAATTTAATTACAGAATCATATATTTATCTATAAAAATAATATATTTATTATATTATTATTTAGAAATCATATACTTATTATATTTTAGTTAAAAAATTTGACCATAAAATATAAACAATAATATAAACATTTTTTCCTTTAAGCATGCCGTGACCATGATACCTAAAAGTCTACCCAAAAAATGTAACGATTGCATGCCTTTACATAAGCTACACTATATTCAGAAAAAAAAAAAGAAATAGATGTATTCAACTGTAACTTTTCTTTCGTCTTTTCAGAAAGATGAAGAAAAAAGAAAAAAAAAAAAGTAAAAGATAAGCTGTGGATGGCCTCTTTCCACCCTCCAGCTTTCTATTCAATGGATTACGACAAAACCATAAGCTCCGTTGAAAACTAACTTGACCCGGTCGTAGCTTAAAGTAAAAGCCACACAACCAAAGAATAAAAAGTACTATAGACTTGGCACTTTTTTTTTTCTTTAATTCACTTTAAAAAATTTTAATATAAAATTAAATTACAATAAATTTTTTATTTTAAAAATAATAAAAAAATGAGAAATTAATTGACTTTCACTCTCAAAAATAAGTATCAATTGATTTTTTAATCATAATTGATTTTAATTTTATTTTATTTATGTATTATTGCTAACACATATATAAAAATTTGACTCTCCCTTCCGATCCCCATACATAACTCGTGGCTATGGCCCACGAGAATTTGTCTGGGTGCTACCAGATGAATTGAAAGTTCGAAACACTCTTCCTCCATTTCTCGTTAGCATGTTCTGGTTTCGTATGACAAGAATATATGATCTTTGAGTCGTAGTTGTTGACCAAAGAAACAATCAAATATGGAAACAAAATAACTCTACGGGATTCATTCACTTTTTCTAGAAAAATATAATAAAAATCCAAATGGAGTACACAAGGTACATTTAGAGAAAGAAATATCGAAGAGTCTATAATGTTGTTTTCAACTTTTAATATTAGAATTTGTTTAATTTCATACTTCTCAGTTTATCTCTTTTTATTTACATTCCGTGTATTTATTCTCTAAATGGGAAAGATTTCAAACAAAATAGAAAAAAGTTGTGGGAAAGCAGTTTGAATTCAACTTTGTGTAATGAACGCGTAGAAAATTCACAAGCGGAGATGATTCTCCCCTCGACAACCAGGACCCCATATGTGTGTGTGTGTGTGTACACACCACGAGTTGGCTTCTTCAAATCCTCCTCACCAAGCAACACGATAAAGAAAAACTTACCAAATTTTCTCTCTTTTGTGTTCCCTCTTCTCAGAACAAACACTGCACACCATGGTTTTTCCAAAACCACCCTCTGAGTCTGATCTCTCTCTTCAATTTGATTTTGCTTCTCGCTATGCCAGAGACTCTCTTCCTAGGTACAACATTAACATCCATAACAAACTACCTCATTCATTTCTTTATAGTATTAATATATGACACGATGTTTTAAGTTATTTTAAAACCCTATATAATTTGTGGTGTCATGACAACTTCCATGGAGGAAGAGTGCAACAAGCTCGTAATGGAATCCATTAACAAGAGCTACGTTGACATGGATTAGTACCCCGTCCCCACTGAGCTTCACGTACGTCTTCCTCTTTCCCTTCTCAAAAATATTATACTACAACTACACTTGCTTATATTGAAGTATCATGGAGAAAAGCTAGGAGTAGGTCTTTTAGAATTTGAATCTCTCAAAAAAAAAAAAAAAGAATTATCAGTCAATTTTTTTAAAAATAAAGTAAATGCATTGTTTTTTTAAATATCTTTTATGAATATATACTCACACAATATGTAATTTTTTTCTTTAAAATTAACACTGTCAATTTTTTTTAAAACAATATCTTTTATCAGCATCTATTCACAGAGATCAAATAATCATTTAATAAAATTATTTCAGTTTAAATTTCTTCCAATCTTGTTTCTTGAGTTGTGTTTATTTATTTCCTTTCATACTATATTATTATATAAGGGTTTTCTTTTTTATATTTCTCTCTTCCAAAAATGGATCGTTTCTATTATTTTATCAAAAGCATCTGCAGTACAAAAAAGGAAAGCATAATATGAATATTGGTTTCTAGTCCAGTCAAGACCATGCTGCGTGCTTTTTTAAAACTTAAAAACGGAATTGTATTATATCTTATATGACTTAACACACAATATTTTAAATTGTATTTAAATATTATATACATGCGCTGCAATTGTTGGACCCCATAACCAACGCTGGACGAAGTCAAGCAAGGAAGTTTCTGCAAGTTGCACAGTGCTGCCCGTTGCAAGTTTCCGTTAGAATTATTTTATCTTATTTTCAATTTTATCATTTTCTATTTTGTAAGAAGTGGTTAGTTAATAGTGGGTCACTGGCTTTATTGAATATTATGGGTAGTTTTATATTTGTTTTATTGGTTAAAATGAGACGTTCCTATAGCCCACATTTCTTTGTGCAAAGCCTTATATAAGACTATTTCAATTGAATAAAATTTGAGTAGTTGCCAAATTTTCAAAAGCTTTGTTATTCTCCTTTCTATAATAGTGGTATTAGAGCCTCTGTGAGGAGTGAAACATATTGTAAAAAAAAAAAGAAGTGAGGAAAACCAAGAGTGAGCGCAATATTATTATTTTTTCTCCTTATTATTATTATTATTATTATTATTATTATTACTCATATTGTTATTATTATTTTTTGTGTGCTGCAATAATATGTCTTCTTTAGATGCTAACTTTGTGCAAGCATCTATTCCATGCTTTGATGATCATTATGATCATTGGAGTATGCTCATGGAGAACTTTTTATGGTCAAAAGAGTATTGGCTAGTTGTTGAATCTAGAATTAGAGAACCAACACAAGGTACCATTTTGGCAAAGGCTCATACTGTGGAGTTGAAAGCAAGAAAACTAAAAGATTTGAAAGTAAAAAATGACCTCTTCCAAGAGATTGATCGTCCCATCTTGGAAATAATTTTTTGCAAAGAAACTTTTAAGGATATATGAGATTCCATGAAGAAGAAATATCAAGGATCTACAAGAGTAAAGTGTGCACATCTTCAAGCCTTAAGAAGAGACTTTGAGACTCTGCAAATGAAGGATAGCAAATCTATTACTAGTTATTATGATAAAACATTGGAAACAAGCAAAAAATGCATTTGTATGGTGAACAAATGCAAGATGTTACTGTTGTTGAAAAAATATTGTGTTCGCTAACCCCCCAATTTAATTATGTTGTTTGTTCTATTTAAGAATTGAAGGATATAGATTCACTTTCATTTGATAAATTGCCAAGTTCTTTGTTAGTTAATGAGTAAAAGATGAACTGCAGTTCAACCATAGAGGAGCAAGCTTTAAAAGCTTTTACTTTTACTTATTCCTCAAATTCTAGAGGAAGGGGTAAAGGTAGGGGTAGAAGTTGAGGTAGAGGTCAAGGAAGAGGAAGGGGAGAAGGAGACAATAAAGATGGAATGGAGAAGGAAGATGAATTTCAAGGCAAAGGCAGAGAATGACATCAACAATTTGACAAATCTAAGGTAAAAAGTTTTAAATGTCATAAATTTGGTTATTATTGTTCTGAATATTATACTAAGCTGCCTAATAATAAAGAAAGAGGAGAGAAGTCAAATTTTGCAAAAAAAGAGGAGGAAGAAACCTTGTTGATGGCATGTCAAGTTACCGAGGCACCTCAATCAAATGTTTGGTATGTGGATATTGGCTATAGCAGCCACATGTGTGGAAGAAATTCTTTATTTTCTTCTTTAGATGAAGGCTTTCATTGCACTATAAATTTTGGTGATTGTTCTACTGTCAAAGTGATGAGAAAGGTAATATTAAAATAAAAATTAAAAATGGCTTTGCAAAAACAATCTCCAATGTTTTTTATATCCCTGATTTGAAAAGTAATTTGTTAAGTGTTGGTCAATAACAAGAAAAAGGTTATGTTATAACTATTCAAAAGGGAGCTTGTGAGATATATGATCTTTCATGAGGTGCTAATGCTATTGTTCAAATGAGTTCAAACAGGTTATTCCCATTGAAAATTGAAAGTGTTCAATCTTGCTTATTGACTAATGTGCAAGATGTCTCATGGCTTTGGCATTTTTACTACAGATATTTGAATTTTGGTGCATTAAAAACTATTCATTAGAAAAATATGGTGATTGGTCTTCCTCAAATTATTGTACCTTCCTAAGTTTGTGAAGAATGTATTATTGACAAACAACTTCACTCTCAATTTCCTTAACAAAAGTCATGGAGGGAAAAAGATATGTTAGAGCTTATTCATTCTGATATTTGTGGGGTAATAACACCGATTTCTAATGGTGGTAAGAGATATTTAATTATCTTTATGGATGATTATACTCAAAAAACTTGGGTTTACTTTTTGTAAGAGAAAGTCAAAGCTTTTAATATATTTAAAAGCTTTAAAGCTCAGGTTGAAAATGAAACGGGGAAAAATATTAAAACCCTTTGTACAGATCATGGTGGAAAATACTACTTAAAAGAATTTGAAAATTTTTGTGAGTAGTATGGCATTTGAAGAAAGCTCATAGCTGCTTATACACCACAACAAAAAATGGTGTATTAGAGAGGAGGAATAGAACCATTCTTAATATGGTGAGAAGCTTACTAGCAAAAGGAGGAGTTCCAAAGAGTTTTTGGCCCGAAGTAGTAAATTGGAGCATTTATATTTTGAACAAAAGTCCTACTTCTGTTGTTTAAAACATGACTCCAGAAGAGGCTTAGAGTGGGTGACCCCCAACTATAGATCACTTCAAAAATTTTGGTTGCATCACCTATGCCCATGTTCCAGATGAGAAAAGAAAGAAGCTTGATTAATAAGAGTAAAAATTGTATTTCTCTAGGTGTGAGTGAAATGTTTAAAGCATATAAATTGTTTAATTCGCTAACCAATAAAATTGTGATGTCATTTTTGATGAAGAGAGCACTTGGAATTGGAATGGACAACAGCCTACTACAATCAATGTTGACAATGAAATTGAAGAAAAAAAGCAATCTTTATGCCCAGAAAACACCACAGTTGCCACTCTTGAAAATTCATCGAATGAAATTCCGCTTATAGAAGATGTAGTGGAAGAATCTCCAACTACTAAAGTAGTGAAAGGACCTTATTTTAATTGTGCTTGAAAAAGACTATCTTGGATGATGGATTATATAACTGGAGATGATTTATCAAATGATGATTCAATAGCTCACTTCATTTTGTTTGTAGATTGTGATCCCTTCACATTTGAAGAAGTTGTCAAAGATTCAAAATGGTGAATTGCCATGGATGAGGAGATCAAATCTATAGAGAAAATAATACATGGGAATTGGTGGTGCTCTTGAAGGGGCAAAAACCCATTAGAGTTAGTGGGTTTACAAAACAAAGCTGAACAAAGACAGTAAAGTTGAAAAATACAAAGCTTGCCTTGTTATAGAAAGGTACAAGCAAAAATTTAGGATTGACTATAACGAAATTTTTGCTCCAACTACATGGCTCGTCACTATTCAATTATTATTAGCCATCGCAGTCCAAAATTCTTGGTCTATTTATCAATTAGATATGAAATCTACATTTCTACATGGTGAGTTGGAGGAAGAATTCTATGTTGATCAACCACTTGGATATGTAAAAAAAAGATAGTGAAGAAAAGGCATATAAACTGAAAAAAGCTTCACATGAACCAAAACAAGTACCAAGAGCTTGGTACAGATGTATAAATGCCTACTTTTCTAAAGAAGGTTTTCAAAAATGCACTCATGAATATGCTCTCTTTACAAAATTTGAAAAAGGTGGAAAAATGCTTGTTATGTCTCTTTATATTGATGATTTAATTTATACCGATAATGATAATGCCATGATTCATGCTTTTAAGAAGAAAATGATGAAAGAATTTGAAATGTTTGATTTATGTTTAATGCATTTTTTCTTGGCATGGAAGTTGTGCAATCATCATCTAATATTTTTATTCACAAAAAAGTATGTTATTCAGATTTCAGATAGGTTTAAAATAAGGGATTGTAATCTTATTTATAGTCCAATTGAATGTGGCTTAAAGGTGGTGAAAGATGATAAAAGAAAGAAAATTAATGCTACTCTTTTCAAGTAAATGGTTGAGAGTTTGATATATCTCACTTCGATAAGGTTTGGCATCATGTATAATGTTAGTCTAATAAGTTGATATATGGAGAATCCAACTGAGAATCATCTCTTAGTTGCAAAAAGGATTTTTTATTACTTGAAAGGTACGATTGATTTTGGAATTCTTTACAAAGCTAACTCAAAAGGAAAGTTTTATAACTTTTCTGATAGTGACTATGCTGGACATCTGAATGATAAAAAAAAGCACATTAGGCTTTGTTTTTCTCATTGAGTTCTGGAGCTTTATCTTAGTCTTCAAAGAAATAACAAATTGTTACTTTGTCAACTACAGAAATTGAATTTGTCGTAGCAACTGCATGTTCTTGTCAAGTTATATGGTTAAGGAAGTTGCTTGAAACACTTCAAAGTCAACAAGAAGCCCTAACAATAATTTATTGTGACACTGTTTCAGCAATCAAAATTTTCAAAAATCCAACTTTACGTAGAAGAAACAAGCATATTGATGTGAGATACCATTTTTTGCATGACCTTTGTAATAATGGTATAATTAATTGATTTGATATTTTGCACAAGTGAAAATCAAGTGGCTGACATCATGACTAAACCACTCTAGTTAATTATGTTTGTGAAGTTTCAAAAATTGCTTAAAGTATGTTCTTTAATAGATTTTGTTCAAGCGAGGGCTTAAGTTAAATCCTTATACTTTTAGACTTAATGTCTGTAAACATTAGTTTAAAGGAGGGATTGTTGGACCCATGATCCATGTTGGACGAAGTCAAGCAAGGAAGTTTCTGCATGTTGCACAGCTGCTGCTAGTTGTAAGTTTTAGTTTGAATTATTTTATCTTATTTTTAGTTTTATCATTTTCTATTTTGTAGGAAGTGGTTAGTTAATAGTGAGTCACTGTTAATGGCTTTAGTGGATGTTATGGATAGTTTTATATTTGTTTTATTAGTCAACATGAAATGGTTCTGTAGCCCACGTTTCTTTTTGTAAAGCCTTATATAAGGCCATTCCAATCGAATAAAATTTGAGTAGTTTGCCAAATGTTCAAAAGCTTTGTTATTCTCCTTTATATAACAGTAATATCATATTTATTGTGTCCTGTTTTATATTCATATCAATATGGATGTAGAATGAGTATACAATTCGCAAATACAGAATCGATGTCTGAACATGTTTGCACGATTGTTCAATGCTCCAATCGGAGAAAGTGAGAGTGGAGTTGGAGTGGGAACAATTGGATTATTGGAAGCGATAATGCTGGCGAGGCTTGCATTCAAAAAGAGATGGCAAAGCAAGAGGAAGGCTGAAGGCAAGCCTTATGACATGCCCAACATTGTAACTGGTGCCAATGTTCAGGTTTTGTAATTTTTTTAACTCCCTATATTCCTTAACTATTTTATCATTCTCATGAATAGGCTAAATGGGATGTGCTTGAGCCATTAAGAATTGAAAGGGTTTTGAAGTTTTTTTTTTTGCGGCAATTTCTAAATTATTTTTCTCCTTCACACATGAATGGCTAAGCGGGACATACTTTACCCATTGAGTTTGGACTCAGGTTTTTTAATTAGGTGCAACCTTGTGGGTTAGCTTTTATTGCTAGGCTTAGAACTTTAGTGGTTTTTGGTGCATTCAGTTTCATATTTGACAAAAATTCTCACTAACCCTACCTTCATGCATCTTTTCAGCTTAAATATTATTTTGGCCTTTTAATTAATTAATTAATTAATTCTCTTAGCTTGTTTTTAATTCCAATTTGACCCTTTAGTTTTCATGCCATATTTATCTTTTTTTTTGTTTTATCAATCAAAAACCATTTTAGAACATAAAAAAAAAGTTAAATGATTATTTTAAAGCACTCAAAAAGTTGAAAGGCTATTTTAAAACACAGCCAATAAGATACAAATTAAAAATTAAAAGCCTAAACTGAAATAAAAAAACTGCAAGCTTTTTTTTGGAAAAAAATATATATTATCTCATGAACTAAAGTTTAATTATAATTTTTATACATTAATTTTAGATTATGAAAAACACATACCCCCTCTATTCTTTGAAAAGAAATGAAAAAACAAAACACCTCATATTAAATGGGGCTGAAACGACATGTTTCATATATGTATGCTTTTCCCAAAAGAACAAGGGATGTTTCATTACCTTTTAAAAATGGTGCATTAAAATTATAATAAGGCCTTAGTTTGAGAGTAAAATGTATTTTCCTCTATTTTCACTACAAAAAAGTAGATTTTTAGTGACGGCTTTTAACGGCGACTATAAAAAGTTGTCACCAAAAAATATTTTTAGCTGCGACTTTATTAAGTTGTCGCTAAAAGTTGTCGTTAAAATACTATTTTTAATTTTGATAAAAATTTTAGTGACGACAAAAAAAATTGCCACTAAAACTATTTAGTAGCAATAAAAAATCGCTGCTAAATACTTTTAGTGACGATATCAATACTGTCGCCACTAAAAAGTCACATTTAGTGACGATTTTTAGTTACAACTGCAAGTTTGCTACTAAAACAAACTTTTAGTAGTGACAAATTGATTTTGTCACTAAAAGTGACTTTTAGTGACAACAAATTGATGTTGTCACTAAAAGTTTTGCATCATTTGTAAAAATTTTAAAAATTTTTTGTTAAAATTTTTTTTCAAAAGTAACTTTTAGTGACAACTATTTTAGTCACCACTAAAAGTTATAATGCAAAATTTTTATTAATTTGAACTTAGAATTTTTTTAAAAATAGACAAATACATCTAAAAAAATAAATTATACTTATAAATATAACTTTATCAAAGAAAATAAAATGTTTAATGTTACTAATATTAATTAAATTTTATATACATTTTATATATAAATAACTTGAAGTAATCTTTTTATAAGTTTAAAAAAAAATAAAAAAAATATTTTTACATACAAATAAGTTAAAAAAATATTTTTATATGTAGGTGCAATAACACTTCACTACATTGAGATAAATGAACCTTAAATTATTGTTTTTACTAATCGAATGATTAGTTTGGTTTTAAAAATATTACACATTTAAGAGTTAATTGTTTATAATTTAATAATGTATGATAAAGTCTCTTCAGAATTATATATATCATTTTTTTAAAAAAAGTGTTATAAAAATAATACATAATTAATCATTTTCCTCACCTTTCCAATTTCTATTCTACTGTGTAATAAAGAAGAAGATCATGAATGAAATAGATAACTATTAAAATATTATTCAAATATATGAAAAATATCCTTCTCATATTTCTAAATCTCACATCAACTCAAGCATAGCAGCAGGGCAGGAGAGAAAATTGTTCCACTTCCAAGTGCATTTAGTCATTTCAACTCTAGATTTAGCGACAAGTGTTAGTGTCAAATTTGTGAGAATGTTTAAGGCAATTAGAGACCTGACTGAGTTTGTGGATGGAGGTTGTTCCTATTCAAACCTTCAAATTCACCTACATTAGAGACCATCGATGAAGATGTTGTTGAGGATTATAATAATGATCAGCTATAACCTGCTTAGTAACAGATGATACTCATATTTTTGAAATAGGCTTTTTTTAGTGTTTTATTTTAAAAATACACATTAATGTAATTTGTAGCCCAATTAGTACTCATAATATAGTTGAGTTTATAATAATCACCTCGTGTTGTCACTTTAAAACACATAATAAACGCATAATAATCATAATATAGTTAAGTTTATAATAATCACCTTGGTAATAAAAGGCAAAGCAATTGAGGAGGGGGGAGTAAAATGAAAAGATGTTGTCAAGTGAGAAAGATATTTTTCCATTTATTTGGAATTGTTAATTAAAATGCATAATTCACCCACAAAGTGAGAGGGGTAGTTGCCATTTATTTGCGTAATATATTATTAAACCACAATTTAAACTTCTTTTTTTTCATATCAAAAGAAAACTATAGTCAACAGAGATGGAATGCACTTTTAAAATTATAAAGGTAAAATAAAATTATTCTTGTAATCTTTATACTTTTGTAAGAAGCTTGAATTAATTTTTATTATTTAATTTTTTTAATTTAATCTTTGTTATCAAATTTGTATTAATAATTTAATATGATTGTTTTGCAAATTATATATTGAGTTAATTTTACTTTATTATTTATGTAAAATTATATATTATTTTAATTTCTATGATTGTCTTGAATATGTAAATCATATATATTCAAGACAAAAAAAAATTAAAATCATACATATTAAATTTAAAATTTAATAAAATTTTAAAGACAAAAGAAAATAATGTATCCTAAAAAAGAAAATGAACACAGAAGCGATTGAATGAATAGCAAAATTTTAGTATCTTGAATGAAATGGGTTGAAAAAACAATGAAATACATTAATAAATGGAAAAGAAATGAAAAAGAAATGAAAAAGTAGGATAGAGTGGGAATGCTTGAAAGCAAATATATTCAAAATTCCAGTACTTGTTTGCTCATTATGTGTCAATCGAAATTGACACTAAAATTGTATCTACTTATGTAAATTCAAAATGTTATCTCTATTTTATTTCTTTCTTTTTAGCATTATATGATCACTAATCAAATATACAAAATAAATGAAATAGATAATGTCAAATGTAACAACACTATACAAGGGTTTATCCCCTAAAATATTTATAATAGTACTTGTTTGTGAAATAAAAAAGGTTTATTCATTAAAATTTGTTACAGATACAGAGTTTATTCATAAATTATTATTGTATGCTAAAATTTTAATTAATTGTTCAAGATTAAAAATTATATAGAGTTTTAATAAATTTTTAAGATTAAAAATTAAATTTTAAAATCAAAGGAAAAAAAAGGATTTGCATAGTTATGTGTTTCTTCTGTTAAATTTGAAACTTCATTATTTATTCATTCAATCATTCAATCATTCCTCTCTTTTTATTTAATCTTCAAATTTAGATTCTCTTCTCCAGGTTTATATATATATATATATATATATCTACTTATATACTTCTTATCTCAAATTCAAAATCTAGATTTTAGCATTATATAAAAATTAATCAAACATACAAAATAAATCATTAATTAAAAAATAAAAATATAAATAATTTTCAGATAAATAATTACAGTCTATTTGATTTTTAAAAATTTTAATTTTTTTATTTAATTTTATGAATTATTATTTACTCATTAATTAAAAAAACTATAAATAAAACCATCACAAACCATCATAAATAAAACATACAAAGTTTTTTTAGTTAAGTTTTAATTCCTTCCCTCCACATTGCATCAGTTTTTATTAGCTTCTTTCTATTCCCTTCAAACACTCATTTTAATTCCCTCCCTCCACGTTGCAACAGCAGTAGCTCCAGCTCCAGCTCTAGCCCCAGCCCTAACTTCTGAAGCAGAGTAACCAAAAGAGACTGAGCAAATGAGGGAGATGAAGAATGAAAGCTGAGCAGCAGCAACTCCAGCCCTAAGCCCCAACGTCTGAAGCAGAGCAACCAAAAGAGACTGAGCAAATAAGGGAGATGAAGAATGAAAGCTGAGCAAATGACGGAGAAGAAGAATGAAGGCTGAGCAAAGATTGAATCTCTTGTCATTGTAAGCTTGATTTTAGTTGGGTAAGCCTCTAAAATGCTTCTTCATCCATAAATGCCCTAGTTTCTGATTTATGAGGAAGTATAAACTCTAGGTTTTGTAAATTCAGATTTTTGATTTAATATTCCAGTTCCATGCCTTGTAATGGTTCCTTCTGATTTGGGTAAGCCTTAATTAATAATTTTTAATGAGAATGAGCAAAAATATGATGATTTTTATGGTTTTCTTAGGGAGGGCAGCCATGGATGCGAATTTGGAACCTCAAATTCAATCTTGATACTTTAATGGTTACATAATGCTTCTTTAAGCTTGGGTAGATGTTAAATGATGATTTTTAATAAAGATGAGCCCCAATGTAGCAATTTAGCATGAGTTTACTATTAAGACAAACACATATGCGAATTTTATGGAGGATGGAGGATATTTGGGATTAAGAGCTTTAAATAGTTTAGTTGGGATGGAAATATAGTAGGGTAGTTTATATGAAAAGAATTTCAAAGAATGAAACTGATTGTGATGTTGAATTTTCTCTTGTTCAATAGGTTAAGTTTTCTTGGACTGATTATTGGACACCTTGTTGGAACCTTGTTGGAGTTACAAAGGTAACCTTGTTGGAACCTTGTTGTGTATGGCATGTGAAATGACTCAAGTGATTGTGATGTCTCTCTACATTATGCCCAAGCCTATTTGCATCATTATTATTAGACATTGCATTCTATATTGCATGGTTATGTTATTATATTATATTAGACACTACATATCTCATCCCCTCTTCTATCTTTAGCTCTTCCAATGAGGAGAAGACCATGAAAGCTAGTAGCAAGTAAAGCTAGGTGTTATAGTGATATATGTAGTTTCTTTTGTAAAATGCATATCTGACATGTAACTTCCCTGGCTAATTTGAAATATATACCTATGGCAATGAAGGAAGATTTGAGAAAAAATTTAATACTTTGATGTATTTGGTATGACATAAATGCAATTATTTTGATTAGTGTTTTGTGGTTCTTGTGATATTATTGTGGACTCTTAATATTACTAATTTGAATGTATGATGGTAGGTTATGGGCTCTCTAAAGCTCTAAGTAGCATGGTAACTTGTATGTAGTATAAGGAACTTAGGTAGTCATATTTTGATCTAGAGATTTTTTGGGAGTTTGGGAAGTTCAAGTAGTCTTGAACTATGAGTTGAAACTTGTTAGAAGTGTTAGGGTGGTTAATGGAATGGTGTAAGGCCATTATTTGCACATATATACTCTTTAGTGTCAAATTCAGAACCTAAATAGGTAGGTTTGGAAAGGGATGCATTTGCAAGATCAAATGGTTGAGTCTAGGTCTAACACTTGGCAAATAGGAAGAGGATATTTGGAGGTTTAATTCAAGCTTAAGATGGTAATTTTTAGATTTATATGGAATATTTTCTAAATTTTCAAAATTCATGACAGCAAAAAATGAATCAGGTGAATCTGTAGAATTTATGACCCTGACCAATTCTATTGTCATGCAATTTTTTAGGAACAAAAGATGTAGGATTGGGCTAAAATCTTTACAACATAAAATAGACATATGGAGCTTTAATTAAGCCAAAGTTTACAAAATTTAGAGATCCCTTGCTCAAGTTATAAACTTCTACATTTTTTAATCAGAATATACTCTTTTGAGAAGAAATTAAAACAAGAATCTCAAAATTGAAGGCCAAAACATACTTTTTTGGAAACAATAAGTGACCGAACCGCCTTCAGCGTTTGCCATTTCATAGCTCTCGAAAAAATACCCAAATTCAAAAAAAAAATCACCTTAAACGGACTACCGTGCTCAAAGTTATGACTTTTAGAAGTTTAAAAGTTTAAGAATCTCCGCCGCGGCTTAAATAGGTACTGAGACAACTAAATGCATTATAATAAGACTACGTCGCGGTTTGAATACTCTTCGATGCAGCGTAGTTTGATTCTGTAACTCTCGAATAAAAATATCAAATTTGCGCCACGGCTTGAATACTCCTTGCCGTGGCGTAGTTTGATTCTGTAACTCTTGAACAAAAATATTAAACTTACGCCGCGGCATGAGATGACCACGCCGCGACATTATTCTTTACTGGAACTAACATATGCCAAAGCACGATTCTCACCGTGGCTTAAAATACCCACGCCGCGATGCAACTCCCCTACTGGAACTGACATGCCAAATCACGATTCTCGCCGCGGCGCAACTTCGTTCTGTAAGCATTGTGCCGCGGTGCAATATTCCTTGCCGTGGCGCTCTTCAGTTCTGTTTGAACTCTAGCCCTGACTCAATCGTTTTGGTCGAGACTCCAATTACTTTTGATCCAAACGCTTAAATATTCATCTCTATCTCGATTACTTGATTTTATTGACATTTGATCTCCTATCTACCTCCATAAACTAGCATTTATCATTTAAGGACTTAGGGATTAGCTGAATTAATTAAACTTTACTTTCTACCAGAACTTCAACCATTGTATCAACCTTTATTATCTAGCTTATCTTACTCATTCATAACCATTTGACATAGTTCAAAGCAAGACTACATGGTAAAGCTCTATTAAAATTTGCTTGAATTCAAAGTGTGCAACAGGAAAATTTCTTATTTCGCGTTTCGTGGACCATCTAATTGCATCCGTGACCACAGGAGCACGTGGAAATGCACTAAACATGTCTCAAAGGAGCATAAACCTAGAAATCAAAATCTCTAACTCCCACAAGAATACATACACCATATATGGCCATCAAATGTTCAAAGTCTACACTTCCATTCATATATTTGGATATATGGCCATCAAGTTCCATGCATACATCAAATATTTGGATATTTACACATGTTCAACTAATTACAAAACATTTCCCACATAAGGTTACATCACATGCCACCCATATAGGTACAAAATGGACAAAACTACACATATTGTTGTCAAACTTTCATCTTCCCATTTGTTGGCTTCCATTTCCTTTCTCATTAGCTCCACCTAGCATATTAAGACATTGGAGAGGAGGGAATATGCAATTCAAGTCTTAAAAATGCATGCATGCGTATGTACAATGGGTGACATGAACATTCAAGAAGCATTCTTAGCTTGTTCGTTGGTTGGATAATATGGTACTTATCATAGTGGATAGTTGAATTTTGATTGTTGTTTCAAATTTTTAGATGTGAAAAATGAAACTTGGTTCTGATTGAATTATAATTTCTTATTCATAATGTGGTTTGTTCCTTGCAACTATAAGAGAAACTGAAGGTGTGGCTTGATTACGATATGGTTTTTATTGCTGAAATTTTATTACCTATGTTACCTAATGTAGGAAATAGAGAAAGAGAATAGGGATGGATAAAAGTTGGATAATGATCAGGAACAAAGCTGATCCAAGATATATACGAGGAGTGGATAGTTTTCTCCAATGGGCATTTAATCAATCAGAGGTTAGTTATATGATTCGTTGTCCATGCAAAGCGTGCAGGAACACAGAGTTCAAGCTGAGACATAGAGTAAGGGAAGATCTATTCAAAAAGGGTTTTTGTGAGAGTTACCAAGTGTGGGATTCACATGGAGAACTTCGTCATCATGCCCAAAGTCACCCACAGGAGGTTGATCAAGGTGTGCAAGAAGATAATGATGACATTATTGAGATGATAAACGATGCATATGGGCATACAGAAAGAGAGGCGGGGACATATGGCTCTGAATATAATGACCCACCAAATATGCAAGCTAGGAATTTTTTCGAGCAATTGGAGGATGCTAAGACTGATCTGTATCCAGGTTGCAAAAAAGCTTTCAAGTTGTCTTTCATTGTAAGGCTACTTCACTTGAAATGTCTCAACCATTGGAGTAACAAGTCTATGGATGCCTTGCTTAGCTTATTCAAGGATGTACTTCCAGAAGGAGCACTAGTACCAAACTCTTATTATGAAGCGAAGAAGGTTATTCGAGAGCTTGGATTAGACTATACCAAGATTGATGCATGTGAAAATGATTGCATTTTGTATTGGAAGGAGCACGTTGATGCCCAAAGATGTCCTAGATGCAACCTATCTAGATGGAAGTCAGATGGGCATAGAGGCAAGAAAGTCCCACACAAAGTGTTACGCCATTTTCCTATAACACCTAGGCTACAAAGGCTATATATGGCTCGTAACACAGCTAAAGAGATGAGGTGGCATAAGGATGCAAGAAAAGATAATGGTGTGTTAAGACATCCATCTGATTCCATTGCATGGAAGATCTTTGATGAGGAACATCCTGACTTCTCTAGGGACCCTAGAAATGTTCGCTTTGGCCTAGCAAGTGATGGGTTCCAACCCTATGGCAATATGAGTGCTGCACATAGTATATGGCCAGTGGTGTTGGTTCCTTATAATTTACCACCTTGGCATTGCATGAAACAACCATACTTTATGATGACACTCCTAATTCTAGGCCCTAAATGTCCAGGTGATGAAATAGATGTATATCTACAACCAATGATTGACGAGCTACAACATTTGTGGGAGGAAGGGGTGGAAACATATGATGCCCACTCACAATCCAATTTTAGGATGTGAGCAGCTGTATTATGGACAATAAATGACTTCCCGGCATATGGAAACCTTTCAGGGTGGTCAACAAAAGGAAAGTTAGCATGCCCTTGTTGTCATAAGGACACACATTCAGTTTCTTTACGTAGCAAGGTATGCTTTATGGGCCATCGACGCTTCTTACCTATTACTCATCCTTGGCGGCGAAATAGAAGGGCATTTGATGGGAAGGTTCAAACTACAAGAGCACCTATACCTTTATCCGGAGTTGAAGCACTAAGGCAATTACAAGCATTAGGTAATGTAACCTTTGGGAAAGGATAAAAAAGAAAGCGTGATCGCCCAACCAATGCTTATAATTGGAGGAAGAAGCGTATTTTTTTCTAATTACCATACTGGAAAACCCTCCTACTTCGACACAACCTAGATGTCATGCATATAGAATGAAATGTGTCTGAAAACCTTGTTTCAACAGTGATGGGGGTTGCGGGGAAAACCAAAGACACATTAAAGAGTCGGTATGACTTGGTGGATTTAGGAATCAGACAACAGTTGCATCCAATCGAGGATGGGAATAGAGTATTAATGCATGCAGCTTGCTATGCCTTGTCTCCACATGAGAAATTAAAAGTGTGCAACTTTTTGGCTAATTTAAAGGTTCCAGATGCCTTCTCATCAAATATTTCAAGGTGTGTACATGTCCATGATCGAAAATTATTTGGATTGAAATGCCATGACCACCACGTATTGTTACAAGATATATTTTCAATTGCAATACGTAGTTTGTTGCCTAAGGAAGTGTCCGAGCCAATAATAGAGCTAGGTCAATTTTTCAAAAATTTATGTTCTAAGTGCCTAAAAATTGAGGATCTAGAACAACTTGAGACTCAAATTGCACTCATATTATGTAAATTGGAAATGGTATTTCCACCGGCTTTCTTTGATGTTATGGTTCACTTGCCAAGAGAGGCAATGCTTGGTGGACTTGTGCAATACCGATGGATGCACCTTATTGAGAGGTATTATGTTTTAATATATATTTTATTCTATCTCTCAAATCTTGCAAATTATTTCTCTTCTCCACCATCTGCTTTTTTATGTAGGTATTTACGCACGCTTAAATCTTATGTTCGTAACAAGTCTCGTCCAGAAGGTTCAATCGCAGAAGGTTATTTAGCAGACGAATGCCTTACCTTTTGCTCTCGTTATTTAAAGAATATGCCAACCAAATTTAATCAGCCTCCTAGAAATGATGATGGACCCATGGATAATGGTGACAAGTCCATCTTCAACCAAATTGGGAGGGCAAGAGGGCGTTATGAGTCTATTATTTTGCCTGAGATATAGTTCCATCAAGCTTGTATGTATGTACTACAAAATTGTGCAGATGTTTTGCCATTCATGGAGTAAGTTATCACTTCTGTGCCAATCTCTATGACAACAATTAGTTAGCAAATATTTCCTAACTATCACTACTACAATGTAGGGAGTATCAATTGGAGATTAACACTCAAACTTCAACTATTGAGGACTTTCCCAAATGGTTTTGTGCACGAGTAGGTTCCTTTGTTTATAGTTTACTTTGTTAAGTAGTCTATTTTGAGTTATGCGCTTTTATCCAAATAAACTATAATAGAGTATAGTTAATCTATACAGGTTTTATAGCTACGTACACAAGGCCAAGCTAATGACGACCTCATCAGTCTAGCACTTGGCCCAGCCAAAATAGTGCACCATTTTTCTACTTATTTGGTGAACAGTTTTAGATTTCATACAAGAGATCGTGCCTTAGGGAAGAAAACTGACAATACTGGAGTTCTAGTGAAAGGGGATGACTCAGACGAAGGGAAAGAGTATTATGGTATCTTAGAGGACATATATGAGCTTTCATATATTGGGAATAAGAAAGTATATCTCTTTAAGTGTTATTGGTGGGATGTGGGTCATTTAGGAAGAGGATACAAGGTAGACAAGTTTGGCATTACAAGTGTGAATGTTCGGCATTCGTTGGCTACAAATGAGCCATTTGTCTTGGCTAGCCAAGCAGAACAAGTGTTCTATCTGAAAGATATAATTGACACGGAGTGGCTAATTGTAGTGAAGACAAATCCTCGTGACCTCTTTAACCTTTCAGAGGTGGAAGAATGTGAAAAAAGTAGTGAGAATGATGGTCTCCTTCTTGATGAGGCATATCAACAAGATGTAGTCCAATTAAATCTAATTTGGAATGATGACATAGGCATTGACCTTGTAGTCCTCTTACATCGAGATGATGTTGAAGCAGAAATACTAAGCCATACAAGCATACATACTCAAACAAGTGGGCATAATACAAAGGGTGTGGCTGATGATTTCATTGATGACAATGATGAGATTGGGTCCACTGACGAAGAAGAAGGGGAAGATTTGCTTGATGATGACGATACGAATGACACTGTGGACACTGAGTGTGATTAATATTAGTATCAATCTTGATGATCATTTGAAAAATTTACAATTATTGTACAAACATCCCCATTATATGATCAAATGGTTGAAGTGTTTAAAGTTTAGTATATTCTTATGTCATATATATTTTATGTTGTTTACTTTTATATTGTTTTACTTCTTTTCTCTTTTTTGTGCTTGTTATGGGTTTTATTGTCTGCTTTTATTTGTCATTAATATTTATTTCATTGCATTTTGCTACTTATACTATATTTGGACAAAAGGTAGCAAATGTCAGGTTCTGCACGAGGTAGGTCAGGAGGTCGAGGAGGACGAGGCATTGGGCTAGGTAATGGCTGAGGGCGACATAACCCCACTGGAGAGGTGACATCACCTGATCGTACACAGAGAGATTTGGTGCTAAGAGGTGCACTCTCACCTGAGCATGCACAAGGGGATTTGGAGTCAGGAGATGCACTTTCACCACTCCCACCACAGAGAGATAGACAAACTATCTATAATGATTCACCTCCAACACAACGATCACATATGTCGAGTAGTTCAGGTATCACTTAATGCAAATAATGTTTTCTAGATTATGTTTTACCATATATATACATCAATGTCTAATTTGTTTGCCTTTTTTTTCCATATGCAACAGCTTCTTGCAGCACAATTAAGAAGGGTAGGGGAAAATATAAGAGTATATCAGTGGACATGAAGACAAAATATGGTTCAAAAATTAAAGTTTACATCCCTGAGAACTCAGATAGACCAGTTGGAGATGGGGCCCGTGACTTTGCCAGCTATTGTGGACATATAGTGCGAACCACAGTCTCTCTTAGGGATGGTGATTGGGCTAAAGTTTATGCCAAATATGGAAAAACTTTATTATTGAAAGTAAAGGTATAACATTATATTTGTGGGCCATTTTTCTCTATATAACATTCATAGTATTCCTCCATCAGTTAATAAGTTTGGTTTCTTATGTTTTATATAGGATAAATTTGATGTTCGTGATGGTTGCCCTGAAGAGAGATTAAATAAAACTTGTGTTGAGACAATGCGACGACTATACCGATCTTGGAAGGCTTACCTACATGCAGATTATGCTAAGTGTGACACAAATGAAGAGAAGGAGGCTGCTCGACCAAGTAACATCAGCCGTGATGATTGGGAGTGGCTGATGCATTACTGGGAAAGTCTAGAGTTCAAGGTAATGTGTTTGCTTTGTTTGTGTTCACATGATTTTAAGGTTTCATGATTATAATACCATCCAATTATAGGCTACGAGTAGCAGGAACAAGGCAAACAGGGCAAGGCAAGTGACGAAGCATACATGCGGTACCCGTTCATTTGCTGAGGTTGAGGAGTCTACGGTAAGTATTTGTATTGTACTTGAGTTTATAAACATTTCTCTTTGTGTCATTCCCTCTATGGTAACATGAATTATCATCCAATGAATATTGTAGAGAGATCCTATCACTGGAGAAGTGGCACCCCCCGACCGAGTTTGGGAACTTCAGCACACCCGTAAGAACAAGGACGGAGAGGTGGAGTGGGTAGATCCCAAGTCACAAGAAATCCATGTAAGTTGCTATAGATCATTAAACTTTAATTATTTATACTATTTCCTCATTGTTTATGGTGTTTATCTATTGTTATGCCTTTAGGGGCGCATTCAGGAACTAGTTTATGAGCAACAAGTAGAGGATAATGAGAATCCATTAACGGGAGATCAAATTTTGGCCACTGTACTGGGGGAGAGGTCAGGGTATGTTAAGGGAAAAGGATATGGAAAGAAACCTACAAAAAAGAGAATTATGGATTCAGTTGAAGTGGATTCGAGGGTTTCAACAAGGATGGAACAAATGCAAGTTGAAATGGAGAGAAAATTACAAGAAGAGCGAGAAAAGATGTGAGAGGAAATGCAAGTTAAAATGGAAAAGAAGCTTCAAGAAGAGCGGGCTACAATGCAACAACGAGTTCAGTTAGAGATTCAAGCTCAATTAGCTAGCCTTATGGCTACAATGCAACAAGTACTTGTAAATTATCTTTTACCTTAATGTTATGTTAAATAATAACAGTATATGATTTGTGTTATTTTTTATCAACAGAGACAGAATGCTCCAACCAATGACTCTTCTTGTGGATAAGCTAGGTGAAGAGAATGTGGACTTGGGTATTTTTATTGATGGTCATTTTGATGTATCAATTTATGCCATCACTTCATGTTCTAATAGATATTTTAATATAGGTTCTGACATGTAAGACATTATGAGAGTACTTATAGTTATAATACTGATTATGATATACAATATTAGAAAATTAATGTCTCTTGTGCATGTCAATTAGCGTATATATATAATTTTTTGTTTCTTATTTTTGTTTTAATTTTCTTCAATGTTAATTTAGTTTAAGTGTACATTATCTATTATATATATATATATAATCAGTCTCCTTACCTTTATTGGCGACAAATTTTGCCACTAAAGTTTATTTTTAATATAAAAATAAAAATGATCGCCACTAAAGCTTTATTGTAAAGCTTAATTGTTACAAAAACGCCATCACTTTTATTTTTTTGTAATCATAATTTCTTGTTACTAAATGTCTTTAGTGACAAGTATGAGATCATCCCTAAATGCATTTAGTGGCAAGAATATGTCACCACTAAAACTCTTTAGTGGCGACCACATGTTGCCACTAAAAAACTTTAGTGGCGACTAAGACTATGTTGCTAATCTATTTTTATCGATAATAAGCGTTGTCACTAAAAGTTTCCATATAGTGACAAATGACATTAATTTTTGCCCACAGCAATAAGTCGTTGCTAAATATATATAGTAACGATTTTAATAATGTCATTAATTATTGTCGCTAAAAGTATACTTATAGTGATAACCTATGTCGCCACTAAAACATTAGATTTAGCGGCGACATACAATTAGTAGCGACTAAATATATGGATTTAGTGGCGATTGTTGCCACTAATACTCTTTCATTTAGTGGCGACATTTGTTTGATGTAAATTATAATAAGTTTTAGTGGTGACTATATTCGCTGCTATATATTTTTAGCATCGACTTTTAGTGGCGACACTTTGTCGCCGCTAAAAAGTATTAGCGTTACTGGAGTAGAGTGGCGGAAAAGATGTCGCCATTAAAACTTATTAGTGATGACATTTTGGCTTTTAGCGGCGACAAAAGTCGCCGATAAAAGTTAATTTTTTTGTAGTGTTTTTAGATGAAGACCATAAGCACATTAAATTTATATGAGAATCAATTTGGCATGCAAATGATTTCTTTGGGGCTTTTGTGATTGCAGTCGATGCTCAAAAGTGAATAAGAGTTAGTAATTGATGAAATGCATTTCGATATATATAGGTATGTTGAGAGAAATTCGCGAGGTATTTTGAGGTGGAGTTGAAGGAAGTGAAGGTGAAGGAAGGATACTATGTGATGGACCCAGATAGAGCCGTTGAGATGGTGGATGAAAACACTATTTGTGTAGCTGCAATTCTGGGTTCAACATACATTGGGGAATTTGAAGATGTCAAGGTCTTGAACGACCTTTTTCTGCAGAAGAACAACCAAACTGGGTAAGAAAATCAATTAACAAAGTATATTCGATCACTGGTTTGATTGAACCGGGCTACAGAACACATGATTCGCTTAACCTCTGTTTGGTACTATAATTTTTCCTTTTTAAACGTTGTATTAATTAGTTTGATTGGTTTGTGATACTATAGATGGGATACATCTATTCACGTTGATGCTGCAAGTGGTGGGTTCATTGCCCCATTTCTTTACCCAGAGCTAGAATGGGATTTCAGGCTGCCATTGGTGAAGAGCATCAATGCGAGTAGCCACAAATATGGTCTTGTTTATGCTGGAATTGGTTGGGTGCTATGGAGGACCAAAGAAGATTTACCTTAAGACCTCGTGTTCCATATTAATTACCTTGGAGCTGACCAGCCCAGCTTCACCCTCAATTTTTCAAAAGGTTCTTCGCTTCATCTAAATTCTTGGCCAATCTCAGTGTTTATTTTTTTATTTTATTGTATCTTTAATTTAAACTAACTTGTCACTTGCAGGTTCTAGCCAGATTATTGCTCAGTATTATCAGCTAATCCGCCTGGGCCAAGAGGTGAGCAAATAATTATTAAACAAAAATTTAGTATTCAAATTTTTACAATGTTTTTACTTCAAGTTAATTAATCTACAACTAACAATCACATTAATTACAAACTAATTACTTTTGGGAAAGGAAAAATACAAATACATTTCTTCTATTGTAAATTATTTCCAAACACCCTCTTGAGCTCCCTAAATTTTCACCATATAAATTTTTCTTATTTTATTTACTAAAGGAGAAAATGCATATACACCCTTTTAAGTTTATGTTATTCGTAAACATGTTCATCAACTTTAAAAATTGATAATTATTCCCTAAACTTTATTCCTTTGACATTTGAGAATTTTGAGATTTAAAATTGGAACATTTTGTTTTTATATATATATATATATTTTTTTTTTTCTAAGAAACAATATTTTAACTACTCTTATTTATATTCAATTTCAAAACAATAGGGCTTGCTATGTGACAAGGGAAAGGTGTGGAGAGACATCTTTGTTAACAAGAAATGACTAAAAAATTTTAGATGCTGTATGTAACAAAAAAGAAAGCAAAATTATTCTTTCCACTGTAAATGGGCTAGACTTTCAAGTAGTTGTGAGCAAAATATTTCGCGAACTCAATTGAACAGTATATATAACTATTTAATTTTGTGATGTGTGGCTTTTCTCTCTCGACATATACCATAATGTGATGGAGAACTATAGAGAAAACGCAATGGTGCTAAAAGAAGGAATAGTGAGGACTAGATGCTTTAACATACTCTTAAAGGACGAGGGCATTCCTATGGTGGCATTCTGTCTTAAGGATAGAAGTAGGCAAGATGAGTTCAAGATCTTAGAGATGTTATGCCGGCACGAGTGGATCGTGCCAACATATCTGATGTTGCCAGATGCTTAGCACATCAATGTGCTCCATGTAGTCATAAGGGCTAAGTTTTCTTGCACATTGGCTGAGTGTCTTGTGTTGGACGTCACAAATGTGTTGCATAAGCTTGAAAAGCTTCATCAAAAGTCCAACGCCAAAGTTGCCACCAATAATAATGTGAAGGATGAGAAGGCAATGGATGATCATAATAATGGGGTGAAGATGATTGCATTGGATGTACAAAGGGAAATCATTGACCAAAAAGCCAACAAGTGCCAAAAAATCTTGGCAGCCTAGCTAGGGGTTATGACAGTGTTTCAAATTGCCGCCCGCATTGCAAAATGTGGCTGGAATATTGCAAATGTTGCCCAAGCTGCATCTGCATCAGCACGCAACTGCGGAGTGCTCAGAAATCATGGTAATGGACTATAACATAATGATGTTATGTTGTTGTGCATCATATAAAAACAAAAAGAACAAAAAAACAGAGCTTAGCCTCATATTATTAGCATAAGTCGGCTAGCCCTAGCTTTCCTTTCCCAAATAGCAAAAAAGAAAAACTAGTAATAGCAAGCAACAACAACCAACAGAGAGAGTTTTGATTTGTGAATCTGAAGTTCTAAACCATACCTGAAGCATGGTTTGAAGTCCCAAAGCCATGAAGAGTGGTTTGATTTCAAAGCTTTGATCTAAAGTTGGTATGCACTTCTTGAAACTTGAAAGTGTGGTCTGAATTCTAAGTCCAAACCATTGGTAAGCCTGTGACATCGAATCTAAAGAGAGAAGTTAGTATGCAGTTCTTGCTCTGCTCTTTTTTAGTTGCTACTTTTAGAGTTCGAAAAGTTGAAAACTCAAGGGACTAAAGAGCCACACCACAACTAAATGCCATTCATTTCCTTTTAATATATATATATATATATTATGGTTCCTTTGGTGTTTTGTGAAATTAGGTTTATTTAAAATTTTGCTATTATGAATTTTTTTCTTAATTCTAATAATATAATTCAATTTAAAAGACATGATTTAAATTTTTTTGAAATCATGTAATTTGACTTAAAATTAGTTACATTAATTATCAATTAGTTTATCAATTATTGTTTAGTTAAATAATATGTGCAAAAAAATTTTAAAAATTTAATACTAAATTATAAAAATCATACATCTATTTATGAAAAGTTATACACATTTTTTAATGAAAAAATTAATTTAGTTGATAAGAAAAGATGGCATCTCTTTTTATTATGTTAGTTTAATTTATTTGAAAAGTGTTCAAAATCTTAAATGGATTAAAATGTATATTTAAAATCATTTAAAAAAATCAAATTGGGATGAAAGTTAAAATTGTGGCTGACTCAATATATATATATTATGGCTCCTTTGGTCTTTCATGCACTTAGAGTTGATTTAAAAATTTGCTGTTATGAATTCTTTTCTTAATTCTAATCATGCAATTTAATTTAAAAGACATGATTTAAATTTTTTTGAAATATGTAATTTGATTTAAGAGTAGCTAGATTAATTATTAATTAGTTTATCAATTATTGTTTATTTAGATAATATATGTAGAAAATTTTCTTAAAAAATTTGATACTAAATTACAAAAAATCATACATTTATTTATGAAAAGTTATATACTTTTTTTAATAAAAAATTTTAATTTAGTTGATAGGAAAAGATGACATCTCTTTTTAATAAGTTGGTTTAATTTATCTAAAAAATATTCAAAATTTTGAATGGATTAAAATGTGTATTTAAAATCATTTAAGAAATTTAAATTGAGATGAAACATAAAATTGCGGTTGATTCAAAAAATACACACACACACACATATATTATAGTTCCTTTGGTGTTTTGTGCAATTAGAATTGATTTAAAAATTTACTGTTATGAATTTTTTTCTTGATTCTAATCATGCAATTCAATTTAAAAATATGATTTAATTTTTTTTGAAATATGTAATTTGATTTAAGATTAGCTAGATTAATTATCAATTAATTTATCAATTATTGTTTAGTTAGATAATATACGTAAAAACTTTTAAACAAATTTGATTCTAAATTACAAAAATCATACATATATTTATGAAAAGTTATATACTTTTTCTAATTAAAATTTTTAATTTAGTTGATAGGAAAATATGACATCTTTTTTGAATAAGTTGGTTTAAATTATTTGAAAAGTGTTTAAAATTTTAAAAGGATTAAAATGTATATTTAAAATCATTTAAGAAATTCAAATTAGGATGAAACACAAAATTGCAGCACATTTTTTAGTTTTAGTAGTGTGAACACCGTATTTTGTCCAGACAAATTACAAAAATAATGACAAAACCAGATGGAAAATAATAATAATAACAATAAATTTTGGAAACAAAAAATAGGAACTTAGGGAAATGAAATATTTTTAGGCTATAGACAACAATTGAAAAAAATCAAAAAGAAAAAAAACCAACTAACAACAAAACCAAATAAAACTTTTTTTTTCTTTCTTAGGGGAAAATAGAAATAAAATAAAATAAAATATTTCCAAGCTAGAGAAAACAATTAAAACAAAAAATTTATTAAAAAAAAGCTTCCAAAAAAAAAAAAGAAAAGGTGAATTAAAAAATATATATAATAATAATCATAGTAAATTTTAGAAGCTTTAGAAAACAATTAAAAAAAATCAATCAAAAGAAAAATTCAAAAAAAAAAAACGGAGAGCCCAAAGCCTTAGAATGCAAAAGGGCCAATCTGAAGCCCAATTTTCTTGTCCTAGCACAGGCCCATCTCCCCTTTGCAACAAAAAAAAAAAGAGGAGGCAGAAGAAGAGGAAATGGGCTGAGAGAAAGAAGGCTTGGGCTGAACTTGTGTTGGGCCGGATCAACCCAACCCGGACCCATTTATTACCCTACCCGTCTCTCCCTGGCAGCCTAACTCACACTCACTCCACGACACACTAACTCTGGTAGCACACAGACACACAGAGGCAGAGACACGAGAATGGAAAAGGCAGCAGGGGAGTCAGGGAGCCCGAGGCTTCAGGGGAGTGTGAGAAAGGAAGAAGCAAGACAGCGATTTAGAGGGGTCGGCAGAAAACGAAGCAGAAGGCCTGCAGCAACGGGCTCGAGGCGTGGACCTTTCCTCTGGTCCCTTTCGCCATCGAACCGAGAGAGAGTCTAACGCCGAAATGAAAGGAAAAGCCAGGAACGAGAATCGAGTGGAAGAGGGAAAACATGAGAAGGAAAAGGGATCAGAGAGAGAGAGGGCTTGAAAAGGGGATTCAAGAGCAAGGGAGGGTGGAGGCCTTCCGATTGAGGGATTTTGAATTGAGAGGAGAGACGAGAAAAAATTGGGAGAGATTGGAAATTCAGGGGAGAAACAAAGGATTGGGGACAGAGACTCTCGAGGACTGGTTTTTACTCCAAGGGAATCGAGAGAGTTAAGGGGGCTGGAGAGAAACTCATAGGGCATCGAGGGAAAGGGCTGGAGGTCCTTTTGCAAGGGTTCTGAAGGATAGTAGTTCGGGGCAGAGGTTTTAAACCCTGATTAGGGAAGGAACGACAGATATCTCTCCTGTGTTCGATGAATTTGGACTCGGAGTTGGTGTTTCCCTTTCTTTTGGCTGTCCCAACAGGTAAGTTATGGGAGTTGTTTCCCTTTCTTACTTATCAATAGTGTTACGCTTGTAAAATTCTCTGATGGTTGTTAATGCCTGTGAAATTCTCTGATGGCTGCTGATAGTGGTAAGCAAGAATAAAATACGGGACAACAATGTAGCTAAGAATGTGAACATGTATCCGGCATTAGCTACTCTTTTTTTATTTTATTTTTTTATTTCTTTTATTTTTTTTGTATCTCCTGAAGTATGATGTTAGGTGTTGATTCATATGTCTGAGAGGTCTGTAGCATTCTTATACTGAGTGACCAAGGGTGAGGGGCGAAATATCCTGTATCATGAAGGTCCTGAAGTGTGCTTACCAACTGTTTGATGGAATGCTCGAGAGTAGTCTGCAATAAGCATAGGCATTTTGCTGTTATGTTTTTATTAGTGCGTCGTCTGATCTGTTGAATCTATCAGGGCTGTGTTGCTGTAATCCCAATCTTCCTATTGTTAGAGTTTGGGAATAGATAGATGTATGTTGTGGACTGATGCTCAGGAGGGTTTTTTTTTTAGAAAAGCAGAAGGCTCGTTGATAAGGTTTGAATAATGCGAGTATTAAGCTATTAGAAATAGCGTTATTTTAGGGAGATTCGTTGATCTAGATGAGGAAGGTTGGCTACAAATATGGCATAGTTGATTACTTCGGTTTGGGGCCAATTCCACTACGTATTTCTTCCTTGCTTAAATCACCAGTTGTGTACATGGAGTATCCATTCATAAAATAAAAAAAGAGAAGGAACGAAAAAAAAGGAAAAATAAAGGCAATAATGAAACAAAAAAAAACCTATATGCTTATTTTGTTCACTTTGAGTCATATGCGTCTAATCTTGCCTTATTTTATTCTATGTGCGCAATCCTATATGCGCAATCGAAAAAAGGGGCAAACAAATTTGCATTCCTATATGTGCCTAATCTTGCCTTATTTTATTCACTTTATTTTCTTTTGATTTTACTTAGAGTTTGTCGTGTGGGATCTTGTATCTTCTCAGACGCGTACGAGTTTCCTAAGGTGCATGTGGGGCAATAAGCTCCCTTGATGTTCGAGGGGTATTGAATTCACGGTCTAATAAGTCTTGGGTTTCAACACCTTTTTTTTCGATTAAGTTTGTTTTCAAAATTTCTAGAAGAAAAAGGAGTACGAAAATGGATTATTATCGAACTATGACAAAAAAAAAACAACAAAAGGAAGGATTGTTTCTCTATAAATAATAAGAGGTTTTCAAATATAAAATTTGGCTTTTGTTTTTCTCTTCTTAAAAGTATGCCAGGCCAAAAGAAAATTAAAAACACACTCAAAAAAATAAAAACAAAACAAAAAAAAGACAAAAAAAAAATAATAATAACAATAACAATGAAAAGGGGAAACAAAGAAATAAGAACTAAAATAAAAGAACAATAAGTAAAACAAACCAAACAACAAAAGATGTAGAAAGAATGGTAAAAATCAAAAAATCAAGAAAAAGAGAGACAATAACAGAAAATTGAAAAACAACAATGGAAAAAGAAAAGAAAAAAGTGAAATAAAACAAATAAGGGATAGGTGAAAACAAAAGAAAAAAAAAAGAGAAAAAAATTGAGAATAAAATTCAAAAAAAAAGAAAGAAAAAGAAAACCCCAAATAAATAAATAAATAAACAAAAAAGAGACAATAAAAAAAAGAGAAAAAAATTAAAAAAAAACAAAGAAATGATAATTTGAAAATGCAAGAAAAGAAAGATTAATTTTTATCTTTAAATCAAAACACATATGCCAAATTCAAAACTCATTTTATTTGTTAAAGGGAAAATTGATTTTTATTTTCTTGGCCTTTTCATAAAAAAGAAAAAAGAAAAAAAATCAAGACGAAAAAAATGAAAAGAAAAAAAAAAGAAATGTAAAGAAAAAAGAATAAAAACTAAAAATGAGAGAAGAGCAAAAGAAATAAAATTGACTTTATTTTTAATAAATTTAAACATATCAATCAATTCTAAGTACGTTTGATTTGTTAAAGGTAAAGGTAATTTTCATTTACGTTTTCTTCTCACCAAAAACAACATAAACAAAACAAAGACAAATAAAGACTAAAGAGTAGAAATTAAAAAAAAACTAAAAAGAAGAAAACAAAAAAATAAAATAAAAAAATAAAAAAAATCAAATAAAAACCAAACAAAAACAAAAACAAAACATCAATCAAATACAATCTCTTCCCGAACTACGTGGGCTTTGATCCCTTTAGAGGGTACGTAGGTCCTAGGGTTTTATTCTAGGTCAAGTCCGCCCCCTTGTAAATAACCATTTTCTTTTGATTTTATTTCTTTAATTTCTCTTAGTTTATTCTAAATTTTATTTCTTTAATTTCTTTTACTCTCGATTTTATTTCACTTAATTTCTTTAAGTATTATTTTGCATGTGATTTGTTAAGGAGAATTAAAATAGATTAAAGGCCATGGTAATTCTGCACAACTAACTTAGTTCTTGGTAACGGGTGATATGGGGTGCCTAACACCTTCCCCGCTCACAATCAACTATCGAATCCATTTTCTGGTTCGTAAACTATTTCTCTTATTTTCTAAACTAAAAATGTTTTTTTCCAAAATTTTACCTTTTCAAAAATAAAACTTTGGTGGCGACTCTACTTTTCTACTTTATTTTAATTTTGATTTCGATTTAGGCGCCGTGTAGTTGCATTTTCGGGTGTGACAGTATGGCGACTCCACTGGATACATTTTGAGAGTCAAGCCCAAATTAAGTTAGCTGTGCAAAATATTATGGCCTTTTTTTTTTATTTTGATTCTCCACTTGTTTGTTGTTTACCTCACATGTCTAGGGTAGATGACCTGCCTTTCACATGTTTGCTTCATATGTTCTATTTCATTGATTGTATATATATCATGTGTTAGGATAGACAACATGTGGAATAAAACCTTAGGGTAGACGACCATATTTGTGCATGTTTTACTTACGTCTGTGTATATGCTTCTCTGCCTTTTCTTCTGCCAATCTGCCTAGCAGATGAGGGTTGGGTAGTCCATAAGATGAGAAGGTAAATGCTCTCCTCACACACCTCACTAAGACACAATCATCCCACACACATTATGGGCCCTAGACCCAGGTCTGAGTGCTCCCTAGGTTAGTAGAGGTTTATATTGATTTCCCTGTGAAGCCTTGTGCTTCCTGAGGCTGTCATGAAGACCTCACTTAAATTGTACCTTGTTATATGGGTTTGACCTACGTAGGATCTCTTTCCTCTCATGGTCAAATTTATATAGTGAGATCCTTACCTTATGGTGGGGGCAGTTTAGGGGCCAATGTTTAGGACTCCTAAATCTACCTGGTAAATTTGCATTAATAGTCAAACTAGATATGCCTCCCAAATAATTAGAGTCAGCCTCCAATGGTCTCAACCTAGGATCCACCCATATTAAGACAAAGGAGAGCACTTTTTCTTTTAATCATCTGCTCCTCACATCCATGCATCCGATGATATCCATAGGAAAAGTGATACATTGTCACTGTTACTGGAGTAGATAATGCGCCGTCATGGCACAACCAGACATGCATTAACTAAGATGAAGGTCTGCATTAATTAAACCAATCTTTGCCTAATGGGTTTCCAACCCTGGAAAGGCCATAATCATATTCCTTGCAACCCTTCTAAAGGGGAATCTTTTTGGCATACATTCATTTGCTTTATACGTTCATTTAAAAGAGGTGAAATTTAAAAAAAAAAAGAATAGTGAACAATGCGCAATCTATTTTATCAAAGAAATTTTCAAAGAGCATAAAGTATAAAAGTTTTACATTAATGAATACGTGTGATACCTCGGCAAGAGATTTGAATCTGTTTTAGGACATCAATCGTGCAGAAAGACATATTTCTCTCGATTAATTTGTCGGCTCTTCTCTTCCAGAGAGTAATAGACTCCTCAAGAAAGAGTACAAAGTTTTCTTATAATAATTTCTCGTGCCGAGATATTGTGCCCAACGTTATAGTATGAATGTTAGTGGATCGTTATACTAGCTCGCTGAACAATATTGGTGTCAATTATGTAGGGAGTTATTCCTTCTTAAACTGATCCTCACATCCTCATTCTCTGTGGAATAATAAATTTCTTGAGAATTTGGCAAAAGGGTTAAGCTAGTAATGACGATACATTAACCAATAAACTTTGATGTTTTGAAATAGCAAACGAATATACGTACTAATTGGCATAATGGAGGTAATGGAACCTTTGGGCAATGAGCGATATCTGAGTTCAAGACAAACTGGCTTAATTGCAACTGGAATAAAGCTTAAAATCAAGGCAGAAGCAGAATTAGTCGAGGGCCTAATTACACTGGGTGAAAAATTAAGTGGAAGGCATATTTGAGAGTTTTGAAGGGATTATGGGGACATTCTAGACTTGCTGCGGATACTGGTATAGACAGAAGCACTTTCAATCTTGGTCCAACATTGGGATAGTTCATTGAGGTATTTTGCATTCTCTACATTCCAGATCACACCCACCCTGGAAGAATATGGGAGTTTTATGAATATACCTTTGAGGAAAGATGCCTCAATTTATTACTATCCGGGACATCTACCATCAAAATGTACAGTGGCTCAGGTTTTAGGGGAAGACCCTAGTAGAATCCATTTACAGCAGAGAGGACAGACTGAAGGCCTTTCAAGGAAGTATGTGGAGGAGCGTTTAAGGATTCTAGTCGAAAAGGAAGACTGAGCGACTTTTAAGAGAGTTCTTGCATTAGCTATATACGGATTAGTGTTATTTCCCTTGGCGGTAGGAATGATTGATTTGGTAGCTGTGAGTGTTTTATGGATGGTGGAAAATCATCGTGTAAATCCTGTGACTGCGATCTTAGCAGAAACATTCTTAACCTTAAGTTTCTGTCAACAAGAAAAGGGAGGAAGTTAAAGTGTTGTCTACAACTCCTCACATTTAGATGTTTGATCATATTTATGGGAGACAATATCAGTTGGGTCGATGACATGACACCATCCACCATCTGGTTAGAGACTTCCTTAATCGTGAAGGTGCTATCCTGTCATCCTAAAAAATGACCCAGGATGATTGGGCACGATCCTTGGGTCAATTAGACGACAATACAGTTTGGTGGAAACTAGCTTGGTGGGAAAGTGAAGAAATTATATACTGTTGTGGAGAATTCATGAACGTACCCCTGATAAGCCCCCGAGGTTGCATCAATTACAATCTGTCCGTCGTTCACCAACAGTTCGCATATAGGCAAGATATTCCATCTATGGAGGCGATACGATTAATTCACTTTTACCATAATGACCCAGAAGCTAAGATGCTTTGCTAGAAAATGAGAAGCACATGGAACCAAGTGATATGCAAAGGAAGATGCGAGCTGGGCAAACAGATCATAGCCACAACCGAGAATGGTTAAAGGAAAGAACAAAGGGGGCTAACCCTTCTTTCGGATCACCTAACCCTCTATCGGCAATAACATGCAGGTAATTGATGAACAATTAGCCAGGCAAGTCGAAGAAAAGAAGGAATGGTTGAGAGTTTTAGAAGAGAAAAGACAAGAACACTTAAGGAATTTGAGCCAAATACGAAATGAATGTGCAGTCCTGCGAGCGGAAGCGAATAGAGCAAAGAGATACAAGGGAAATAGGGGAGGCGTCGAAATGGAAAAATTGAAGGAAGAGAATGCAAAATTGAAGGATCCTATAGAGGAAGCTCGACAGTGAGTAACCGAAAATGAAAAGAAGATGCTTGTTAGTAGAGCCCAATTGATGAAAGTCCTCAAAGAAAAAGATGTACTAGAAAGACAAATGCAGAAACTTGAATCTAGTGGGGGTCGACATGAAATTGACATATTGGCAAGGGAATTGGAAAAGAAAGTAAATGAACTATCCATCATAGGAGTGATAATGCCGCAATCATACAGAACCTGGTGGAATAACTTAATTGACAAGCTGAGACGATCGAGACATGGAAGACACTCCATACCGAGCAAGCCGCAGAAAAGGAAAGGTTTACATCCTGGTTCAAGAAGTTGATTTTTATGGCCAACGAGATCCTTCCTAGTTTCAAGAATTCACTCAAAGCAGCTGAGGGTCTAGCCAATCCATTGGGCACACCAAAGGAAATGACAGAATTTTTCATGATGTGTAATGATGTTGTAGACGAGTTAAAATACCTCAATAGTTATTAATGCTGATATGATATGTCACTCATAATTTTGTTATGAAAGAATTCCATTCCCTTTATGTTTGCCATCTAAAAAGAGAGTACCTCAGGTGAACGTAAAGACCTGATCATGTAGGGGCTTAATCCCTTCCTACGTTAAGAGTCAACTTTGATGTTTGTTATGTGGATTAATAAAATCCTCTAAGAGTTAGAGGGCTCGATGTTCCTCCGCCATTATGTCAACGTAATTAACCCAAGTTAATATGTAAAAAGAAAACGACAATGAAAGTAACAATGATAATGGTAATAATAGTAACGATAATAACGGCAATAAGAGTAAAAATAAGGGGAAGTTCTTTTAACATCATTAAATTTGCCTTATCTTTACAGAGAAAAGAATATAAAGAGTGAAATAAAAGGAAGACAATATTGCGCCCCCGAAACGTGTTCCATCTAGCCAGACCCGCCCTACTAAGGTATACAACACGTGTTCAAGAGCCAGGCTCATGGAAGAACATCAAGTGGAGGGTAGCCAAAGAGTTGAGGAAGACATGGTGGCAATGAATAATCGAATGAAAAATATGGAGAATTAGCTAGCTCAGATAAGTGAAACAATGAAGATCCTCATTGAGACATTCAAGGGGAAGGCTGTTGACTCCTCACCTAGGGTATCCAGTCACCCACATGTCGCCGCGAATATCCTAGAGGTAGGGACAAGCTTACCAGGAGTGGTCATACCAGAGACACACTTTGACCAAATAGCAGAGGCTGCACAGAGGCAGAAGAATGTCCAGAATCCTCTAACAAAAATGTCCGATAAACGTGGGCCCCATGACGAAGTAAGGGATACACAAGAATTTTTCGGCGATGACCCCACCTATACATTTTAGATCTTAACTACAGAGGTGAAAGGGAAAGCTAACTACGACAAGGAAGATTAGGAGAAAGAGTTAGGAGAGGTCAAGGACCAATTGTGAAATTTACGAGGACCCAACACTTGGGGGTCACTGGACGTGGAGGAATTATGTATGATTCCCGAAGTTTCAATCCTGAAGAAATTCAAAGTTCTTGATTTTGACAAATACGATGGCACCAGCAACTCGATATATCATCTGAGATCATACTACACAAAAATGACCGTCTGGTCAAGAGATGAGAAGTTTCTGATAAACTTCTTCTCAGAGAGTCTGATGGGGTCGGCCTTGTTATGATATATGCAACTAGACCACTCAAAAATTCAGAGGTGGAGAGACCTCACAGGAGCTTTCATGAAGCAATATAAATTCAACCTCGACACTGCCTTAACTAGGGAACAGCTAAAAAGGATGAGTAAGAAATCGATAGAGTCATTTAAAGAATATGCCCAGAGGTGGAGACTGATGGCTTGCCAAGTCTAACCTTCAATGATTGCATCAGAATTTTGCTCCTATTTTATTCAAACTCTCTCAGACCCATTCTATAAAATCATGTTGGGAACCCATGTCACAGACTTTGCTGACCTCATTGAAATTGGGGAGAGGATAGATGCAAATGTTAGATATAGGAAACTTTCATCTCTTCAGCCAGAAAACAGCTTCAAAAGGAACCAAGGGTTGAAGAAGAAAGAGGGAGATATAAACTATGTCCAATCTGCGAGAAAGTATCCACAACAACCCATTCCTTATCAAGTAAATAGAGGAAATCAAGGTCAAACCCCATTCGTACCGATTATGAATAGACAAGGGAAACATGAGAGAATGACTTATGGACAGCCAAAAGATAATCGCCCTTGGCCCAATTTTAATTCTACAAATGCTGAATTGTATAAGAAGCTATTGGACGTAAAGCTTTTAGGGCCTCGACGTGCAAACCCAATGCAGCCACCATATCCAGCATGGTACGATCCCAATGCTTCTTGTGAATACCATATGGGTGTTTCAGGGCACTCAATTGAGAATTGTGTTTCTTTTAAGAGAAACGTGCTGGATCTGATTGAATCCAACCACATTCAACTCAAACCGAGAAAAGAGTCAACGATCACCACCAACCCTTTACCCAGTCATGGGGGACAAGTGAACGCTGTCAAAGAAGAACCGAGTTTTTCCAAGAACCTTAATGCTCTTAAGTTGTCAATGAAAACTCTGCTAGTTAATCTTCAGTCGGCCGGGTACGTGTTAGAATTACCAAAAGAAAGGGTCAGTGGGGCTATTGGTAAGTTGTCGATACAATTTTGCGATTTTCACCAGCAAAGTATAGACCATGACATCAAAAATTGCGCACAGTTTCAGCAAGCTTTGAGGAAGTTAATGGCACTAGGGGTCATAGTCATAGAAAAGTCAATAGAAGAATTTGGAACAATAAAGGAGAAGTATGTCGACATCATTATCCCAACTAGACGGCTAGAGGCAGTGACCTTAACTATTGGAGACCCTTTTTTGATATTGGGGCCATCTTATTCTCTCTCCCCGAGGCAACCATCAGTGGTTCTCAATATGCCAGCTCTATTCCCATATCAAAGCAGTCATGCCGTACCATGGAGGTATGAGGAAACTTGGGATCACCCCTTTGATCAGATGGCGATCATTAAGTCAGTAGGAGAACCTATTACAAATATAGCTGAAGCAGGAGGGGTGACTTGAAGTGGCAGGGCTTACTTCCTAACAAATGTTGATAAGCGAGGAAAGGGGAAAAGAATTGACGGCAATGATCGAAGGGATGAGAAAGAAGGAAAGGAAAATGACACGGAGGAAGAGTTCCTACAAATCATGAAACAAAGTGAATATGATGTGGTAGAGCAATTAAAGAAAACTCCAGCCTGGATTTCCATGTGGTCCTTGGTCATGAGCTCTGAAGTACATCGTCAGGCTTTGCAAAGGGTCTTAGAGGAGGCATACGTGCGGCCTGATGTCACCCCAAAAAAAGTAGCTAGTGTGATGAACATCATCAAATCCACTTCTGCCATCTCATTTTCTGAAGAGGAAATCATAGGGACATCAGCTAATCAGCCTAAAGCCCTACATATTACTCTGAAATGTAACGGGTTTATAATTGCGAAAGTCTTAATTGACGGGGGGTCGGCATTAAATGTGCTGCCACTAACAAGAGTTGAGCAATTGGCAGTGGAAAAATCACATATTGGAAAAAGTGATGTGGTAGTCAAAGCATTCGATGGTTCTAAAAGAGCTGTGGTCGGTACTATATGTCTATCCTTAGAGATTGGGCCAAAACTATTTGCAGTAGACTTTCAGGTAATGGGCATTGACCCCTCATATACGATGTTATTAGGAAGACCCTAGATCTACTCCGTTGGCGCTGTCCCTTCCACGCTGCACCAAAGAGTTAAATTCATTGACCATGGGAGGATCATCACTGTCAAGGGAGAAGAGGAGATAATGCTGAGTAAGCCCAGTTCCTTACCATACATCGAAGCTATAGAAAGAGATAAGGAAATGTTGTTCCAGGGCCTAGAAATGGATGGACCCAAGCCTGCAGTGGGAAGCGTCGATTAGGTTGTGAAGAAAATGCTAGAAAGGAATGGATTCAAAGCTGGAAAAGGATTGGGAATACAGCTACAGGGAATTGAACGGCTTATTAAGCTCCCAGAGAACCCTAATCATCAGGGGTTAGGATATGGATCCTTATTATCAAACCCCAAAGAGGAGCGACCAAAAGCAAAAGGAAGTAGGAAGCAGGAGAGACTGCAAATCCCCCATATCAGAGAAACTTTCCCAGCTCCCTCGGAGATTATGAACCAATCAAGTATTTCCACAATTGACAAAGAAGTTGCGCAAGGAGTCAAGACTTGGATTTCGACTGACGATTCGGGTAAAAGATTGGATAATTGGGAAATGGAAGATGTTCCCGATGTCGTAGCACTAGAGTAATTGTTTTGATCATGTTTTTTTTTGTCTTTTCTTTTCTTTTCTTTTTTTTATGCTTCTTTCTTCCTCTTGTTGTGTCTTGACTCCAGATGATCATTTATGAATGACAATGGTATTTTGCGAATGAAATGAGAATTACTTGGATATTCTGCTCTCTTTTCGCTTCCGTTTTCTCTCTTTTAGGTCATTCTTCTTCGTTCCTTCCTCTAGGAAATTATTTTCCTCGGAACTCTTGCCCAACGCAGAGGTTCCCGAGCCTTCCTGGGATGATCTGCACGCTACCTTAGATATGCCTGATTCCGAACCTGATAATGAAAAGTTGATCTAGACTTTTGAAAAGTTGCTCGAGTCTGTAGATAAAGGCATTCGCCCTCACGAGGAAGCAATTGAAAGCGTCAATTTGGGGACGAAAGAATATAAAAAGAAGGTCAAAATAATGGAGAATCCAAAAAAGGCAGAAATGATTCAACTCTTCAAAGAGTATATAGATGTCTTTGCATGGTCCTATCAGGACATGCCTGGACTTAAACTGGTGATTGCTTCTCACAAAATTCCCTTACTCCCAAACATTGAACCTAAGAAGCAAAAATTAAGGTGAATGCACCCTGACATGTCTTTAAAAATAAAAGAGGAGGTTATGAAGCAACTAGAGGTAGGTTTCCTTTAAGTATCCATGTACCCGCAATGGGTAGCAAACATCGTACCTGTCCCTAAAAGGATAAGAGGGTCCGCATGTGTGTCGATTATAGGGACTTGAACAAGGCAAACCTAAAGGATGATTTTCCTTTGCCTCACATAGATGTTTTAGTTGACAACATGGCACGAGCCTATCGGTATTCCTTCATGGATGGCTATTCAGGGTATAACCAAATCCCTATGCATGAAGACCATAAGGAAAAGACTACATTCATCACGTCGTGGGGAACATACTATTATAGAGTAATGTCATTTGGGTTGAAGAATGCTGGGGCGACTTACCAACGAGCTATGATGGCACTCTTTCATGATATGATGCACAAGGAGATCGAGGTATACGTTGATGACATGGTGGCCAAATCCGCAAAAGGGGAAAGTCATGTGGTGGTACTAAGGAAGCTGTTTAAAAGATTGTGTGAATACAAACTGCGATTAAACCCCAACAAATGCATTTTTGGGGCCTTCACTGGAAAATTATTGGGTTTTATGGTGAGTCAAAAGGGAATAGAGGTAAATCCTGATAAGATACAAGGCATTCAAGAAATGCCATCCCCCCAAATGACAAAAGAAGTACGAAGCTTTTTAGGCCGACTCAATTATATAGCAAGATTCATCGCCAATCTAACTGCTACTTGCGAGCTAATTTTCAAATTGTTGAAGAAGAATCACATTGAAAAATGGGACAATGACTGCCAAAAAGCCTTTGATAAAATTAAAGAGTATTTGTCGAATCCCCCAATCTTGGTTCCGTCGACACTAAGACGACCTCTGATCCTCTATCTGACAATCTTGCCAAGATCAATGGGGGCTGTATTGGGGCAACATGATGCTTTTGGGAAGAAAGAGCAGGCAGTTTACTACTTAAGTAAAAAGTTCAATGAATGTGAAGCACGCTACCCATTGATCGAAAAGACCTTTTACGAGTTGGTATGGACCACTAAACGATTACGACAGTATATGCTCTACTATACCACATGGCTAATTACCAGAATGGATCCCATCAAATATATCTTCGTAAGTCTGCATGTGTCAGGAAGGGTTTCTAAATGGTAAGTGGTCTTGTCTGAGTACGACATCAAATATATGACTCGAAAGTCTATAAAAAGAAGCATTATAGCTGATCATTTGGCCGAGAATCCTCTGGATGAATACCAACCATTGGATTTTCGTTTCCCTGATGAAGACATACTCGCTATAGAGGGCAATGAAGATGACAAGGATGGTGGTAATAGGAAATGGAAGATGTATTTCGATGGGGCTGCAAATATGCATGGTTATGGCATTGGGGCCGTGGTAGTGTCACCAGAAGGGAAGCAGTACTGTCACACCCGAAAATGGAGTTCAAATGTACCAACCATTGAAGTTCGAATGTACCAACAATGTGGCGGAATATGAAGCTTGCATCAGTGGGTTGAATGCTACCATAACCCTTGGGGTAAGCAGTCTGGAAGTTTTTGGGGACTCTGCCCTCATAATTCATCAAGTGACTGGAGAATAGCAAACTAAGGATCCGAAACTGATTCTGTATCAGAAATTTTTGGTTCAGCTAGTTAGCCAATTTGAAGAAATCAATTTTCATCATGTGACTTGAGATAAAAATCAATTTGCTGATGCATTGGCTACCTTAGCGGTAATGATTTGACTTGACTATGGGGTCCAGGTCCAACCACTCCGAGTGGAATCCAGGGATTTGCCGGCCTATTGCCTAAACATAGAAGAAGAATGTGATGGGCAACCTTGGTACCATGACATCAAGACTTATATAATAAGTAGGGAATACCCAATTGGGGCAACTAAAAGTGATAAGAAGACTATTCGGCGTTTAGCCCTGACTTTCTTCTTTAGCAATGTCATTTTATACAAAAGAAGTCATGACGGTACACTATTACGGTGTGTGGATGCGAAGGAGGCTCAGAAAGTGGTCGCAAAGGTTCACAAGGGGGTATGCGGTAACATGCAAACGGTCACACTTTGACTAAACAAATCCAAAGGTGTGGATACTTTTGGCTAACCATAGAGAAGGATTGTACTGAGCATGTTCGGAAATGCCATAAATGTCAAATTTATTCAGACAAAATCACTGTACCACCGGTCTCACTACACAATCTGATATCGCCATGGCCATTTTCAATGTGGGGCATCGATGTGATTAGACCGATCAACCCTAAAGCTTCAAACGGGCATCGCTTCATTTTGGTGGCCATTGACTATTTTACAAAGTGGATCGAGGCTAGTTCCTTTACTAGCATTACTCAAAAGGCTTTTTGCAAATTTCTCAGGGTGAATATCATTTGCCGCTATGGATTGCCGGAAAAGATCATCACTGATAACGCCCCGAACCTAAATGAGGTAGAAGTCGCTAAGCTTTGTGAGCAGTTTAAGATCAAGCACTATAACTGTGCCATACCGGCCACAGATGAATGGGGCCGTAGAAGCAGCAAATAAAAACATAAAAAAAATCATCGCCAAGATGACCGTCACTTACAAGGATTGGCATGAAATGCTCCCATACACATTGCATGGGTATCGCACTACTGTACGTACGTCGACTGGGGCAACTCCTTACCCATTGGTTTACGGGATGGATGCCGTCATGCCAATTGAAGTTGAGATCCCCTTATTACGGGTATTGATTGAATCCAATTTAGATGAAAATGAAGGGATAAGAACCCGATATGAGCAGCTGAATATGATCGAGGGACGAAGGCTCACTGCAATATGTCATGGACAATTGTATCAAAAAAGAATGGCAAGGGCTTTCAACAAGAAACTCCGCCCTCGAGAGTTCAAGGTTAGGGACCTAGTCCTCAAAAGAATCTTGCCAAACCAGGATGACGCTCGGGGCAAATGGGCCTCCACTTATGAAGGCCCTTATGTTGTTAAGCACGTGTTTTCGGGAGGAGCATTAGTTTTGATTGACATGGATGGTCGTGAATTAACAAAGCCTCTTAATTCGGATGCAGTTAAGAAATACTTTGCGTGATGGAAAAAGCTCGCTAGGTTGAAAATCCAAAAGGGCAGCCTAGGCAAAAGTTAGAGCAGAAAAAAAAAGAGAAAAAGAAAAGAAAAAAAAAAAGAAAAAAATAAGGCGATGCAAGAGGATATCTGAGCAAAAGTGGAGCAAAGTTTGAAAGTCAATTCCGACAAAAGCTACCAAGCAATAAGCAAAATAGATGCCCAAGCAATCGAAGGTCATAGATCGGGTCGGATGAGATGTATATTTCGGGTTGCACGACAGATCGTTTCACCGGGGCATGTGGAACCAATTGTATAGGGCAATCTTTAAAAGAACTTCTCGTGTCAAATTCTGTCTATTCCTGTACAATCATAGTCTCATTCTTTGATCAAATTCCATATTGTCTGAACTCCTAGACGTTTCCCTTGGCAAGCGTTAATAAAATCTTTCGCCACAAGTCTAAGTTGCATTTCATTCTTAGTCCATATTATAATCTTTGTCTTTATGCTTCATAAATAATAACCCAAAAATGGCATTCATCAAAGCTTTTATTTGGCAAGGCATGGTCAGCATCTTCTTTGGATCACTTATTCTTTACAAACTCTTATCGTTACTCAAAAAGTAGACCCATAAAAAGAGACAGTTGTAGTTACAAAGATTGCACACAAGCTTCTTTGATAGCAGTGAATTGAGAGTTATGAATGGCACGCAGCCTAAAGTACTAAAAGCTTGGCTAGATTGGTATTACGTTTCGGAAGGGCAACATCCTATCCTACTGTGGTCGATCAGTTAAACAAAAAATAATAATAATAATTAGTCTTATCAATTCAAAAAAAAAACTAAAAGAGGATCATATTTTCAAAAAAAAATGGAGCCGAAAATGCAAAAAACTCAAAATCAAACTTTCAAATGGGAAAATTCAAACAAATGATAAAAGGAAAAAGAAAACTTGCATTACCTATGACCAAGTTCATACTGGGAACAAAGAAAATATAAAAATGTGTATACTATAAATTGCAACATCTTGTATGCACCATGCAGCTCACATATGTATATATTACGTTAACCTAAGCTCACGTTGGGGCCAGTAGAGGCAAGTAGCATTTTAGGAAATAAGGAATCATATGTTTCATGCGCCTCATACTTGTACACTTCACATAAACCCTGGTTTACACTAGGGCAAGGCAAAAGTCAATATTCGCATTTTATAAAGCAAAGTATCACGTTTGGTTTTCGCATTTCATACATGCATACATGTGAACCCACAGCTCACATTAGGGTAATTTAGATAAACGGAGTAAAATCTCCAAATTTAGGAAAAATTCACCAAAAAATAGCACTCTCTTTTAAAAGCCCTGCAAGTCAGGCACTTTACAAAGCCCTGCAAGCCAGGCACCTTTAAGCCCTACATACGCTAGGCACTTTACCAAGTCCTACAAGCCAGGCACCCCTTACAAAGCCCTGCATACGCCAGGCACTTTCAAGCCTTACATACGCTAGGCACCCTTCAAGCCCTACATACGCTAGGCACTTTACAAAGCCCTGCACGCCAGGCACCTTCAAGCCCTACATATGCTAGGCACTTTACAAAGCCTTGCAAGCCAGGCACCTTCAAGCCCTACATACGCTAGGCACTTTTCAAGCCTTACATACGCTAGGTACTTTTAAAGCCCTACATAGGCCAGGCACTTTTAAAGCCCTGCAAGCCAGGTACCCTCCAAGCCCTGCAAGCCAGGTACCTCTAAAGCCCTGCAAGCCAGGCACCCTCAAAGCCCTGCATAGGCCAGACACCCTTTTAAAGCCCTGCAAGCTAGGAACTTTTAAAGCCCTGCAAGCCAAGCACCTTCCAAGCCCTGCAAGCCAGGCACCCTTAAAGCCCTGCATAGAATAGGCACCCAAGCCCTGCAAGTCGAATATCCTTAAAGCCCTGCAAGCCAGGTACCCTCAAAACCCTGAATAGGCTAAGCACTTCTTTCAAAGCCTTGCGTCGGCCAGGCACCCTGCCAAAATACTGTCAGAATAGCAAGCATTTCTTAACCTTTTACCTTTGATCAAGTTCAGTTTTTCCGAGTAAATCAGCTCATTTTTCATCCATTCATTCCCCAAACAAAATACAGGTTTCCATCTTTACTTATTCCTAAGTCAAAGATATCTAAAATTGCATTTCTGATCTCTCTACTTAAAGAATAAGTAAAGAGGGGCAACCTGTAAACACTGCATTTTGTTTGGGCCTTTTTTTTCTTTCTTTTCTTTTATCCATTGTCAAAAGGCAATTAAATCATTTCAGACAAAATACGTATTCTTATCTTTACTTATTTTTTATGCAAAAACATTAAAAATTACATTTTCAATCTCATTGCCTATGAAACAAGTAAAGAGGGGCAACTGTGAACACCGTATTTTGTCCAGACAAACTACAAAAATAATGACAAAACCAGATGAAAAATAATAATAATAATAAATTTTGGAAACAAAAAATAGGAACTTAGGGAAATGAAATATTTTTAGGCTATAGACAACAATTGAAAAAAATCAAAAAGAAAAAAAACCAACTAACAACAAAGCCAAATAAAACTTTTTTTTCTTTCTTAGGGGAAAATAAAAAAAAATAAAATAAAAATATTTCCAAGCTATAGAAAATAATTAAAACAAAAATTTTATTTAAAAAAAGCTTCAAAAAAAAAAGAAAAGGTGAATTAAAAAATATATATAATAATCATAATAGTAAATTTTAGAAGCTTTAGAAAACAATAAAAAAAATCAATCAAAAGAAAAATTCAAAAAAAAAACGGAGAGCCCAAAGCCTTAGAATGCAAAAGGGCCAATCTGAAGCCCTGTTTTCTTGTCCTAGCACAGGCCCATCTCCCCTTTGCAACAAAAAAAAAGGAGGCAAAAAAAGAGGAAATGGGCTGAGAGAAAGAAAGCTTGGGCTGAACTTGTGTTGGGCCAGATCAACCTAACCCGGACCCATCTATTACCCTACCCGTCTCTCCCTGGCAGCCTAACTCACACTCACTCCACAACACATTAACTCTGGCAGCACACAGACACAGAGGCAGAGACACAAGAATGGAAAAGGTAGCAGGGGAGTCGGGGAGCCTGAGGCTTCAGGGGAGCGTGAGAAGGGAAGAAGCAAGGCAGCGGTTTAGAGGGGTCGGCAGAAAACGAAGCAGAAGGCCTGCAGTGATGGGCTCGAGGCGTGGACCTTTCCTCTGGTCCCTTTTGCCATCGAACCGAGAGAGAGTCTAACGCCAAAATGGAAGGAAAAGCCAGGAACGGGAATCAAGTGGAAGAGGGGAAACATGAGAAGGAAAAGGGGATCGGAGAGAGAGAGGGCTTGAAAAGGGGATTTGAGAGCAAGGGAGGGTGGAGGCCTTCCGATTGAAGGATTTTGAATTGAGAGGAGAGACGAGAAAAAATCAGGAGAGATTGGAAATTCGGGGCAGAAACAAAGGATTGGGGACAGAGACTCTCGAGGACTGGTTTCTAGTCTGAGGGAATCGAGAGAGTTAAGGGGGCCGGAGAGAAACTCATAGGGCATCGAGGGAAGGGGCTGGAGGTCCTTCTGCAAGGGTTCTGAAGGATAGTAGTTCGGGGCAGAGGTTTTAAACCCTGATTAGGGAAGGAATGATAGACATCTCTCCTATGGTCGACGAATTTGGACTCAGAGTTGGTACTTCCCTTTCTTTCGGCTGTCCCAACAGGTAAGTTATGGGAGTTGTTTCCCTTTCTTACTTATCAATAGTGTTATGCTTGTGAAATTCTCTAATGGTTATTGATCCCTGTGAAATTCTCTGATGGCTGCTGATAGTGGTAAGCAAGAATAAAATACAGGACAACAATGTAGCTAAGAACGTGAACATGTATCCGCCATTAGCTACTCTTTTTTTATTTTATTTTTTTATTTATTTTATTTTTTTTGTATCTCCTGAAGTATGATGTTAGGTGTTGATTCATATGTTTGAGAGGTCTGTAGCATTCTTACGCTGAGTGGCCAAGGGTGAGGGGCGAAATATCCTGTATCATGAAGGTCCTGAAGTGTGCTTACCAATTGTTCGATGGAATGCTCGAGAGTAGTCCGCAATAAGCATAGGCATTTTGCTGTTATGTTTTTATTAGTGCGTCATCTGATCTGTTGAATTTGTCAGGGCTGTGTTGTTGTAATCCCAATCTTCCTACTGTTAGAGTTTGGGAATAGATAGATGTATGTTGTGGACTGATGCTCAGGAGGGTTTTTTTTTTTAGAAAAGTAGAAGGCTCGTTGATAGGGTTTGAATAATGCGAGTATTAAGCTGTTAGAAATAGCATTATTTTAGGGAGCTTCATTGATCCAGACAGGGAAGGTTGGCTACAAATATGGCATAGTTGATTACTTCGGTTTGGGGCCAATTCCACTATGTATTTCTTCCTTGCTTAAATCACCAGTAGTGTACATGGAGTATCCATTCATAAAATAAAAAAAGAGAAGGAACGAAAAAAAAGGAAAAATAAAGGCAATAACGAAACAAAAAAAAACCTATATGCTTATTTTGTTCACTTTGAGTCATATGCGTCTAATCTTGCCTTATTTTATTCTATGTGCGCAATCCTATATGCGCAATCGAAAAAAGGGGCAAACAAACTTGCAATCCTATATGTGCCTAATCTTGCCTTATTTTATTCACTTTATTTTCTTTTGATTTTACTTAGAGTTTGTCGTGTGGGATCTTGTATCTTCTCGGACGCGTATGAGTTTCCTAAGGTGCATGTGGGGCAATAAGCTCCCTTGATGTTCGAGGGGTCTTGAATTCACGGTCTAATAAGTCTTGGGTTTCAACACCTTTTTTTTTCGATTAAGTTTGTTTTCAAAATTTCAAGAAGAAAAAGGGAGTATGAAAATGGATTATTATCAAACTATGATTAAAAAAGAAACAACAAAAGGAAGGAGTGTTTCTCTATAAATAATAAGAGGTTTTCAAATATAAAATTTGACTTTTGTTTTTCTCTTCTTAAAAGTATGCCAGGCCAAAAGAAAATTAAAACACACTCAAAAAACAAAAAGACAAAAGTAATAATAATAATAACAATAACAATGAAAAGGGGAAACAAAGAAATAAGAACTAAGATAAAAGAACAATAACTAAAACAAACCAAACAACAAAAGATGTAGAAAGAATGGTAAAAATCAAAAAATCAAGAAAAGAGAGACAATAACAGAAAATTGAAAAACAACAATGGAAAAAGAAAAGAAAAAAGTGAAATAAAACAAATAAGGGATAGGTAAAAACAAAAGAAAAAAAAGAGAAAAAAAATTGAGAATAAAATTCAAAAAAAAAAGAAAGAAAAAGAAAAGCCCAAATAAATAAATAAATAAACAAAAAAGAGACAATAAAAAAAGAGAAAAAAATTAAAAAAAAACAAAGAAATGATAATTTGAAAATGCAAGAAAAGAAAGATTAATTTTTATCTTTAAATCAAAACACATATGCCAAATTCAAAATTCATTTTATTTGTTAAAGGGAAAATTGATTTTTATTTTCTTGGCCTTTTCATCAAAAAAAAAAGAAAAAAAATCAAGACGAAAAAAATGAAAAGAATAAAAAAAGGAAATGTAAAAAAAAATGAATAAAACTAAAAATGAGAGAAGAGCAAAAGAAGTAAAATTGGCTTTATTTTTAACAAATTTAGACATATCAATCAATTCTAAGTACGTTTGATTTGCTAAAGGTAAAGGTAATTTTCATTTTCGTTTTCTTCTCACCAAAAACAACATAAACAAAAAAAAAAAAGACAAATAAAGACTAAAGAGTAGAAATAAAAAAAAAACTAAAAAGAAGAAAACAAAAAAAAACAAAAAATCAAATAAAAAATCAAATAAAAACCAAACAGAAAAAAACAAAAATAAAAACAAAACATCTATCAAATACAATCTCCTCCCGAACTACGTGGGTTTTGATCCCTTTAGAGGGTACGTAGGCCTTAGGGTTTTATTCTAGGTCAAGTCCGCCCCCTTGTAAATAACCATTTTCTTTTGATTTTATTTCTTTAATTTCTCTTAATTTATTCTAAATTTTATTTCTTTAATTTCTTTTACTCTCGATTTTATTTCACTTAATTTCTTTATGTATTATTTTGCATGTGATTTGTTAAGGAGAATTAAAATAGATTAAAGGCCATGGTAATTCTGCACAACTAACTTAGGGTAACCATTCTTGATAACGGGTGATATAGGGTACCTAACACCTTCCCCGTTCACAATCGACTCCTGAATCTATTTTCTGGTTCGTAAACTATTTCTCTTATTTTCTAAACTAAAAAGGTTTTTTCCAAAATTTTACTTTTTCAAAAATAAAACTTTGGTGGCGACTCTACTTTTCTACTTTATTTTAATTTTGATTTCGATTTAGGTGCCGCACGGTCGCATTTTCGGGTGTGACAGTAGTCATCCTTTTTGGTGGTGAATAGTTGTAGATGAAATACATAATTTTCTTTGCTATATAATTGGATTTCAAATTTTCTTTGGTTTATATTAATTTTTGTTGTATGTTAAACTGAGTATGTGATATAAAAATTTTTAATAGTGAACTTCGAATTTTTATTCTTATTTTGTTTAATTGATTAATTTCTTTGTTATTCAATTGTACTTTTAATTTTGTTATATTACTAACTTCATTTGATTAACAGGTATTATAAAATATAAACAATGCTATCAAGATAGGAACTTCTAACATGTTGATTGGAAGGTGTAATATTTTATGTTTTGTAAACTAAAATAGTTCTTAAGGAATAAAAATGAATGGTTAAAAAAGGTCACAGGGAGAGAAAATGCCATTTAGAATTAACACACCAGTATAGGCCTAATTGACCAAAAATTTAAAGATTTAGAAAATATAAGAATTGGGTTGAGAAGTGGATATTTCTCATCATAATATGATGAAATAAGGTCAACAGATTAACCAAATGAGGTTGGTTTGATTAAATCCCTGACGGTATATGGTTTAGAGCATCGATTAACCATGACCATAACCTTAAAGTAAATATTTTTAATGAAAAGTAGAGTCTAAATTTTATTATAGAATTGTTGGTTTTTGAAAATATGAAGAACTGAGCTCAAACAATGAAATTAAAACTTGAGGGCAAAATTAGAATTTTGAGAAAAGTGAAAAACCCTAGAATTCCCTATATAAAGGAGCCACCTTCCTTCTCTCTCACTTAGAACCTACCTAAGGTGGCCCAAACCCTCATCCATGGTGGCGTGAAGGAGGAGGAAACAGGGGAAGAAAGCCATGCATAGGTAAGCAAACATAGTGAATTTGAATATGATGTTATTACAAACTTTTTCCTACTCTTTCTCTTGTTTCTCATGGTGGTTTTGGTTTCTTAAAAACATGAGTTTTGTGGCTGAACTCTTGGATGAAGAAAATCCTTTAAAGAAACCAATTGCACCAAAATATTCTCTGTCAAGAGTACTTTCAAATGATATATGATTTAGGCTAGAAAATTTTTTATTTTTAAAACCTTAGCTATAATTGATTTTCGGCCATAAGGGGGAAGAATGGAAAAAGACTTGAGCTTGATAGAAACTTGGTGAAATTGAGGGTTTTGAAGGGTGAATATTAAGAATATACAAATAGAAATGGCAAAGAGCCTAAACAATGGCATATGACTTCACTTAGGGTTTGGATTGGCCTTTGAGAGATTCAAAACCCTAAGAGAGTTAATTAATCCCTCTAATCTCCTAATTGAGTTAGAAATGAGTTATGGATGTCTTAAAGTCTTGAAATTCCCTAAGATGTGAACAAATTTCCAAGAAATGGAATCTTGATGCTAGTCTTGGCCAAGGGGGGTTCAAACACATAGGGAATTGTTTCATTGATTCTAAGGCTATGAAAGATCTAGATATTAAATTATAAACACTAATGGAGCTATTGGAATAAATTTAGGAACTCTATTTTTGAAAATGAAAAATTAAGGTTCAAAAATGCCTAAGCGGACCATATGGCTCTAAGCAGGCTTAATTATACTTTTGATGGCTCTAATGGGTTCCATTGGGATGATGAAGATCATATAAGATGAAATTTTAAAACTTAGAAGTTGAATTTTAAAAGTTGCTTCTTAAGGCATTCAAAATGACCTAAAGTTATACTTTAGGATTTGATTAGCACATGAAGCGTAATATGAGATCAAATATGACTAAATTGATCATTTTATGCTTTATTTGATGTATCTAGTCCAAACAAGTGAGAGTATATCAAAGTATGTGTGTAAGACCATGGAACCAAAGAGAGGAGACTAAGGAAATTGATTGATTTGGCTTGAAAAGGTAGTTTTTCCTTTATTCTTATATATGTGTGGTTGGTTTGCTTGGGTTTCTTGGTTACTTGTATACATTGTTTGCAATTATGAGACTTGTTGATTGTTTGAGTATAATATGCAATTGCATGACATTCATTTGCATTTGAGGTTGGATTGACTCTTTGATAGGTGAGGCTATGCCAAAAGTCTCCAAATATGGGTGAGGCTAAATAAAAAATCTCTAAAATTAGGTGAGGTTAGGCCAAAAGTCTTTAGAGCAATGATTTGCTCCTATTTGAGCTATGAGACCCTTAGAGCATGGATTATGATATTGAGAAAACCATATGTGTGTTTGAATGTTGGATTAGTTATTGAGATTTTTTGAATTTCACTCTCTCTTATCTCTACTAACTATAGCCAGGTGAAACTCAAAGAAAGGCAAGTGAGGATGTAAGGGCCTAGAAAAGGCAAAATTTCATAAGTGTGTAGCCTAGGATGAGATATTATATATGTCATTTTGTAAACTTATATTTGTATATAAACAATGGAAACATGTTTGAAAGTGCTAGACCATGATTATATAACTATTTGATGTATGTAAGACTTGATAGAATGTGATTTGGCATAGGAGGTTCCTCGATATTTGTGTATATTCTTGCATGTGGGATCATGATTTTTAGTTGCAAGACAAATTTTATATGATGGATTAGTTATACATAATGCATTTATGGATTAAAATTTGCACAAAATGAGAAATTATATTTTAGAGCTTAATTAGTACCATTGGTAACCAAAATTTGGACTATTTTAGATATAAAATGTCCTTTCACCTTTGATAGTCCAAATGACATAGTTTGGCATTGAAATTTGGTGGAAAATTATGGGACATATAGAGCTTTCCAACAAGCTAAAGTTTGCATTTTTTGGAGCTTTATAGAATATTTGATGAATTTTTGAATCTAGTCCTAAAAATATGAATTATGCAAATACTATTCACTCTGCATAGCTCTTGGGTTTCTGCCTTTTAAGGGACCAAATGTATTCATTTTGACTTAAAATTTTTACACTAGAAAGTTCACATCATAAGCTTTCTAAAAACACTTAATTTTTATTAATCAAAGTTGTATAGTTTAAGTTATAAATTTTCAAAATTTGGAACTATTAGGTGTTTTATGACCAAAATGTTCAAATGGCTAATTTCGTGCATTGTGTTCTTATCTATATGTTATCTTGATTGTCACATATTAGTTATGTAAGAATTTGTAAGATGAATTAGTGAAAATCCATGAATGAGTATTATAGAACCATTTGACACTTTTAGTAACTAAGAATTTCGTTGCTAAAAGTTTGGTTACCATAAATTTTGCCATGAATGAACTTATATAAATAAAGAGGATATGTAATATGTCATGGTGTAAGAGAAGCTGCTCCTAGTGATGATATCAAATAGCATTTTGGAACACCTGTAACTGGAAATCAAGACAATATAATTTGTAAACTCTGTGGGAAAGTTGTAAAAAGTGGAATTACTCAACTAAAGTAGCATATTACATATTTTAAAAGACAAATGGCTAGTTGTCTTAGAGCTATAACTACTATTCAGGAGGGTATGATAAAACTTCTTTTAAATAGTAAAGAAAAAATAATACAAAAAAAGAAAAAAAAAGAATTTGAAGTAAGGTTAAAAGGCGATGAAGATGATAAAATGGAAACATTTGTTGATGAGGAAATGCAAATGAGGCAGGCAAAACAAGAAAGCATTAAATCACATCATGAATGGGATGATAGACAACAATTTAGATAGCAAACTAGAAGAGGCAAAATGTGTATAAAGAGGGTGGAAGCTCTTGCGTAAGGGCAAGTTGATCAAAAGATATTGCCTTTAATTTAAAGTCTACAAGTGTTAATCTTGTGAGGAGTAAAAGTATGAAATAGCCAAAAATTTCTAATGGTTTCATGAAAAAGATGAGGAAGAAACTAGCAGAAGCAGTATCAAGTTTATTATATATGAGTGTTTTCTAATGAACTTATCTAATTCTCCTTAGTTGCATAATTTCATTACTCCAATTGTTGAGATAAGTACAATGGGGGTTAAATTTCCTACTCTTTATGAGATTTCAGTTATCCATTTGGAAGCTGAATACCAATCCATGAAGGAATGGAAAAATGGGTTGAAAGGTGCATGGAAAGAAAGAGATGTTGCAATAATGTGTGATAGTTGGACTAATAACATTAATCACATGTATATAATGAATTTTATTATCAGCAGGGGAACTATTTTTCTAAAATCAATTGATGTTTCTTCTATTGTTAGTAAAAATATTAATTACTACCTTCAGTTACTTGATCAAGTAGTAGAAGAAGTTAGAGAAGAATATGTAGTCTAAGTGATTATAAACAAAGAGAGAGCTTTAAAGGAAGTTAGACAAAAATTGATGCAAAAAAGACCACATCTATATTAATTGTAATGTCTGATTTTCGTTAAATGATGGAAATGGGTGCGTTTTCAAAATAAATTCCCCAAAACGAATTAGTTAAGGTCCCAAAAAAATTGAATAACATTCTAGACTCCGAAAAATGAGAATCCCAGGCTTGAACGAAGAGAAAAATGGAGCAAGAATGAAGAAACAAAATTTAACGAAAGGCGTACGAAACGTAATGGCATTTTCATAATTTCGAGCAAATTTTGGAATTCACACAGGAGGGCTTTTTAAGTGAAAGTTTTGAGTTCTTTAGGGTTCTCAGAGGCTCTGAAAACCATGGAAAGCCCTAAGATAATTAAAACTCCTCTGGTGGACGTTTTCTAATGTCGATGTGCTTAAACTTTGATGATTCATTTCGAAAGGTTTTAGTTTTAATTTGAATGATTCCAAAGGCATTTTACTAAATTGGGAACCTAATTTTATAATGAAAAAAATAGTTTTAAAAAAGGAGCTAAAATGAATTAGAAACGAAAATGCCAAGAATAAAAGGCTAAACGAAAATTTTTGAAAAATCTTTATTCCTCCCTTGGGACAACCATATCTTCTAATCATTGTAATTATGGTTAAATGTACAATTAATAATTGATGAACAAGGTCTAGAGTCATTATATTTTGTTACATTATGAAAATACAGGAAAATTTGAACCTTAATGCTAGGGTCATCACTAAACAACCACAACTAAAACTAAGATGCATAAAAGAAATCATACTACCATGAGGGGTTTATGATTCATCCATTCATCAGTTTCCACACACAAAAACCTCCCACAAGTACTCCTATATCATTTCATAACATTATCATTGAAGAAATTAGGGTTTCTAGGCTCAGGGTATGAGTTTGGGGACTTGTGCTGCGGCTTATACCTTCCCCGTTGCGGCCAAGTTGCTCTCTGGAATTACTGGGCAAATTTCACAACCCTCGCCGCGGCTGACCTATGTGGTGCTGTGGTGGAAAGGCCTCCTGGAGCTATTGTTCTCAACCCCACGATTCTCGCCTCAGCTCAATACGTTTGCGCCGCGGCGAGTTTTACTACCGTGCAACCCTTTATTAATTTCCATGACTCGCATCGTGGCAAGACATACTACGCTGCAGCGAGTTTCGATTCTGTTACCCTATTGGGCGATTTTTTTCGCTTTGCGCCACGGTGAGATTTCTTAAGCCGCGGCGTTCCTCACCACTATCACTCCCTAGACTACTTTTCTTCTCTTGTGCCGCGGCGAGATGCGTTATGCCGCGGTGCCCTTCGACTCTGTCACTCATTTGGCTGCGGTGAAGCCTTCTTAGCCGCAACATGACTCTTTCCTGTGACTACATCACCTAAATTTCATCCCACACACTCTAGCTATCATCTTAAGAACACTCTAAGACCACTTTCTCTCATTTTATATGACTCTAATGGTAGTTTTCTATCCTATTTACTCATCTAACTCTCCATTGCCAATTCAAAACGTAGGTATTATATCCTAATTGCCCAACTATCTTATATTAGTAAATTCATATATTAATGACAACAAGAATACATGCATTAGCAACAATTAACATCCCATGTTCATTCCATAGAGATTTCATTCATCAATAGTTTATGTCCACATCCAATGCCTCACATGACTATAATTCCCATCTGGTAAACCATATTACAATTTCAACAAAGCTATATATATGATGCTACAAGTTCATACATCAATATCCAACTGTAATGAGACTTAAATCTTAATGGTTACATTTCAATCAAGCAAAATATGAACGCCTACACTTGGAAACATGAATACATGATGATGCTATACCATAAGGAATACAAAATTTAGCATCTACACTAAATATGTCAACCTAAGTGTAGCCTTCTCCCCATATGCCAGAGCTCATGGATTTTCATCCACTTGCTTCCCCTTATCTTTACCCGAAGAACCTTCACCTGAAATGTTAATCCCATGAAATGGGGTGAGACATAAATCTCAGTAACCAATGCAATTTCATCATATATTCCAGTTTAATTAGCATATATGCATAATTTTACATAAGTATCAGCAAAATACCAGTCATATCAGTAAATGAAACAAGTAGGCTATCATGATTACCATCCCATACTAGCAATCATATTTTCACATGTTAAAAGCCATTAACACTGAGAGGCCCGTCCACGGCACCTACTCCTCATTGAGTACAACCAGGGATCAGTGCATCTAGGGTTTGATCATAACCCAGTGCTCGATCGAAGCACATGCACGGGTGGCAGCCATACCACACCTTCACTATAAACTCACAAGGTCCAACACAATACAATAGATAGCCAACCAATTCATTCAACATTTCAAATCATTCATGTACAACAAATATGAAATTAAAATAGATATATGCATGGAATTAATATAAACCCGGTTACCTCACTTTTAGACAATTGCAACAGTCACCAATGGTGTAGAAATCTCCCTATAACCATAGCATCATAGAATTACTACTCTAATTCATCATTAACAGTTGCAATCAGTACCCAAATAATTTAAAATGCTAATGACTATTTAAGAATCACTTACCCAGCCACTACAAGTTTCAAATTCGGATTGAAGTGTCCTCTACCAAAAAAGGTCAATATTCCATCCAAAATCCTAATCAAATTCATACAAAATTAATACCCATATTATAATCAAGTCATTAGGGTCTCAAATCAGCAGAATTACCTCAAAAAGAAGAGTTCATACTTATTTAATAACAACCCTACCCTCTACCTACGAATTTATTAAGAAAATCCCTAAACACCCACATTTCAGATTTTGGGTATGGTGAAAATACTCCAAATGACAAACTAATCAGACCAAAATGAAGAGAAAGATGAGAGGATTAAGTTATATAATTATTACCTTGGCTCATTTTGAGCTTAGAGGTGAGAAATGGTGGATTTATGCCAAGAACCCTAGAGCCTCCTTTGGACCTCCGAATTTTGAGATGGGTGTTTGTGTTTTAGCAAATGGAGAGGTGGCTGAAGCATTATGGTTTAAGTTGGGTCAAATATGGGTGATGGGTTGCTCTAAGGTCCAACTCTATTTGGGCTTCAGATTTTAGCTTTGGTTGGGCCAATTTTGAGGTGTTGGGTTGCTGAAATCCAATTGAGCCAGACCAAGTTTTAAGAGCCCAAAGGTTTTGGGTCTACACAAGGGTTATTGGGCCAATTATAAGAGCTTATACAAGGTGGGTCCTGGGCCTCTATCACATTGGATCAAGTTGGGTCTGCACCTAGCCTATTGGGCCTCCATTAGCCTCTTATCATGACCTCCTACATTAATTTGGGCCTAGATGAATTTCTCTCCTAATTAAATCTCAAACCCATATTAATAATTCATCTCTCTAAGATCTCCATTTACTTAACTTATCCAATTATTCCATATTAATTATTCTTAATTAACTTAATCCATGATTAACACCTTAATTAATTTTTGGGGTGTTACATCCCTCCTATAAATATATGGCGCCCCACTCCTCCATTCATTGAGCTTCATATGTTTCTGCCTTAAACCAAAGAAAAACCCTAAGGAGAGTGGCTCACAAGAGGAAGAGAAAGTGGAGGAGAAATCAAAGGCCAAAGGTATGGATTTTTGGTAGTTTTTTATGCTCTTTCCTTTGCAAACCTCTTCTCCTCCATTTTTCTTTATTTCCTATGATTATATTGAAGTATATGGATCTATTTTAAGGGAGAAATAAAGGAAAAAATTCGGATTTGAAGAGAGGAGGCCAAAGAAGGAAAGATTCAAGTGATAAAATAAGGAAAAATAAGGTAATTTCTCCTTCCATGATTACTACCCCTTACTCTTCTTCTCTCCTTGGTTCGTCCCACTTAAGAAGCTATAGAAGAGCTTGGATTTTGGGCAGAACCAAGGGTGAATCTTAGGAGAAAGAGCGTGGAGAATAAGAATATGCAAAAGGAATTAACAAATAACCATGGAAATTCAAGATAGAAATTCTAGGGTTTTATGTGCTCCTTGTAAAATCTGACTTGATACCTTAATTTCTATGTCTAAATGAAAGTTTAAATTAGCTTCTAAGATTCCTAGAAGTCTCCCCATGTGCTTCCTCTATCAAGAAAACAAAGCAAAGTCCATGAAGGCTATTATGCTTCATTGTCTCAGCCAAGTAGGGTTAGGATAGTTAGGGAGAGTTTTAAAATTTTTCAAGCCAATTTTTGAGTCATATATGATGGATGAAAATGAGGAAAAGCCATGGAAAAAATTTAGGAAGGCTAGAGAATGAATTGGTGTCTTATGTTCCATAATATGACCTAAAGAAGAAATATGCAATTAGGCTCTTTGTTTCAATTATGTGATGAATCCAAGAGGCTTAAAAGGAGTCAAGAATCATATATGAAAGGAAAAAATAGAGCCTAGAATTTATTTGATGGGTGTTGCTTTATTAGATGTGTTCTTGGAACCATAAAAGGGTTAATAGACCAAGTTAGTGTTTAAGGAAGATGTATGGCCTTAGAATTAATTCCATGAACCTAATTGGCTTCCATAAATTGTGTTTAGGCCAAGAGAAACCAATTCCACACCTTTATGTGTGTGAGGCCAAGGAAGGGAGTATTGTTTCAAGGAAAAAAGTGTGTGGTTGCATCCAAGGTAGCTTACTCTTCCTTTTTTTCATGCATGAATGTATGCTTGGCTTGTCTTTGAATGTGTGTATGTGTAATTTTAAGCCATGAAAAGTATTATAGCATGAATTTTATTCCATGGTGCCATGATGTTACATTATGCTTTCTGTAACATCCAGTCCCTCCGTAAATGTGAGAAATGCGAAACGTGAGAAACACGATGTTCGGTTTCTCCGTAAACGTCAGAAATAGGCTAAATATAAAGGAAGTCCTCAAAATAGAAGGAATTGGGGCCAAATAAAATTATGATAAAATTTTAAATAATAGAAAATGAAGATTTGAGCCATGAGTTGCCCAAAAATCAGGGCTGCAATGATTCGAAAAAATTGTCAAAAGGCCAGTGGCATTTTTGTAAATATGGGCGCTTTTTAAAAGACTCACATGAGTGCTTTTTAAATGAAAATTTTGAGTTCTTTAGGGTTCTCAGAGGCCCTGAAAACTATGGGAAGCCATGGGACAGTTAAAGCCCTTCCGGTATACGTTTTCCAATGGCGGTGAGCCTGAACTTTGACCGAATTGTTCGGGAAGGTTTTAGCTCCAAATTGAGTGATTCCAAAAATATTTTATAAGATTGAGGACCTAAATTTTATGATAGAAAAGACGGTTCTCAAAAAGGAGCTAAAACGGAATAGAAACAAAAATGCCAAAAAATGAGGGACGAAATGGAAATTTTTGAAATTCTTTTGCTTTTAATACTCTCTCTTTCTCACGTCCTCCCTTGCTCTCATTTTTCACCATCTTTCTTCTACCCAAAACAGAAAGGAGAATCAGTTCTCTTAGGCACACAAGAAGGAGCACTCTTGGATGGAGAAAAAAGTCAAGAAAAGGTAGGAAATTCCATGGAAAATCTAGCTTTCTCCTTAGCAAGTCACTTCTCCTCCTTATTTCTATGGGTTTGATGGTGTTTTTAAATCTATTTTGAAGGCAGAACAGAGGTGGAATTTTCGGATTTGATGAAGGGAGGCTAGCCAAGTGAAAAGCAACCAAGAGAAAGTAAGAAAACAAGGTAAAACTTCCATTCTTTGGTAGTTTCTTCCTCCCCCTTCCTCTTGCACAAATTTGGACACCATGAGCCCAATTCTTAGGGGCTGTTTTCTATCCAATTCATGGAGGGATTAGAGGTCTTGGAGTGCAAGGATTAAGAATGAACTAATAGAATCAAGAAAGGGGCATTAGGAAACAAGATGGAACCATTAGGGATCCAAATGCTCCCTTGCAAATCTGATTTAACATGAATGTTCTTAGGTTTAATTGAATATTTAAACATGCTCCTAAGACCCCCAGAGAGCTTCCCACATGCACACCCATCCAAGAAAGCAAAGAAATTGTAAGAAAAATCAATGAACTCTAAGCTAGAAAAGTGTAGAGCTCTTGAACACTTTGCAAAAAATTGATTTGATATATGAGTTTCCTTGCATATGTGAGTATGTGATTAAGCTCCTAAGACCTCTAGGAAGCCTCCTAAGTGTGTCTCCCATCAAGGAAAAATCAAGAAGGCCATGAACTCTTCTTCCCCCCATAGTCTCGGCCTAGGCAAGTTCCTATAGCTAGGGAGAGTTTTAAATTTTTCTAAGGCTATTCTTGAGTCATATATGATGAGTGAAGATGAGTAGAGGCCTTGGAAAAAATTTAGAACTCAAAGAAAGTGAATTGGTGCCATAGGTTCCATATTAGGACTTAAAGAAGCAACATGATGCTAGGCCCTTTATTTTAATGATGTGATGACTCCAAGAGGTTTAAAAGGAGTCAAGAATCATAATTGAAAAGAAAGAATGAGGCCTGGAAGTCATTTGATGGGTGTTGCTTTATTAGGTGTGATTATGGACCATAATGGAGCCTATAGAGCAATCTAGTGTTTTATCAAGTGATGTAACCTTAGAATATGTTTCATAGACCTAATTGGCTCCCATAAATTGTATCTAGGCTAAGAGAAACTATCTCCACCAAATTGTGAGTGTGTGGCTGAAAGAGGAGCTTGAAAGCTAAGGAAAAAATGTGTGAAATTGTGCAAGGTAGCTCTCTCCACCTTCTCTCATGCATGGATGTGTGTTTAGCTTGTTTTAGAATGTGTGTATGTGTATTTTCAAGCTAAGAAAAGTATGCTAGCATGCCTTTATATTCCATGATCCTTGATGTCATGTTATGTTTTAAATGAATCTATGATATTTGTATGAATTTGCTTGAGTGAGGAGAGGCCAAGAACTCTTCCCTTTGGTGAGGATGAGCCAAGAACCCTTAAGCTTGGTTGAGACATAGCAAAGAGTCTCCCAAAAGTAAAGTGGGCTCCCAAGAGTATAGTTGAGTTTGAAACTCTTAAAGAATGGGTGAGGCAAGTCCAAAATCCATGAGGAGAAGTGTGAGGCCAATCTAAACACTTGGGGAACTCTTGAATGTCTTATATGATTGATTCACATGCCAATGTTGCTTTGAAAATGTCCATGACTTTCATTTTTCCATACATGCATTTGAAAAGCTTGCTTTGTACATATTATGTGTGATTGAATGGGAGATGAGCTATTGAGATTCTTTGAATCTCATTCCCTCCTCTCCAATGATCTAACATGCTAGGTGGACCAAGCAATTACGGTGAAGGGAGCCAACAACGATGAGGAAGAGAGATTGATAACCTTGTGTCTTGTTTGGTTGATTTTTGAACCATAATGATGGTTCATCATGTATATGAGGTTGTATATGTACTATGAACATTGAGATCTGTGTAAATACACTATTATATGATGTTTAGATGTATGATTATGATATATGACCACTAGCCCATGTTTTGAGTATGTAAGGCTATAGAATGAGAATTTAAAGTTTGATGAATATGTGTATAAGTGAGGGTGAAATGGCCAAAATGAGATGCATGAGGTTTGGAACCATTTGAGCAGCTCACACAAGTCTTAAATATGCTTTTAGACTTGCCGAAAAGGTGCCAACACCAAGGGAAGACCATTTGGCAAGTTTGGTACCTCATATGGATCCAAATTTGACCATTATGGAATCCTATGTCACTTTTTGGCCAAATGAGTTAATCTTGGTCTGAAATTTGACATGGAATTAGATCTTAGTAAGAGCTTTTTGGAAAGCTAAAGATCATAATTTTTAGAGGTCTACAGAATATTTGATGATTTTTCAAAATTGGAAAATTTTAGGGATTTGGTCAGCTGCACTATTCAATTGGTCCGAAATTATTTTCTGTCATTTGAGATTCAAATGATGTCCAATTGCCTTAAAATTTTATACAGAGAAACTAGGAAATCACAGTGACTTGTTTCAACTAGAAGCACCTCATTTGGAGGTCTAGAAAGGAAGATATGAATTTTTGAAGTTTCTATCCAGTATCAGTAGCCTTGCCAGACCAGAAGTACTATTCCATCTAATTCTGAGATCTGAGCTTCATGAACTAATCTGGAAATATTTTTCCTCTCTAGTTGACATCCATAAATTTCTATATTGGTATCATTTGCATGGATCAGAGTTTTGTGGAATTAATTGGATATTTTTGAAGTTCATATTAGTAAATTGTGACAGCATCAGGACCCAGCCCGACATCTAGACCATTTCACGCATCAAACGCCCTGTGTATAGGATGTTATGACTTTTACATATTTTTACCATGAATTAGAAATCCCAAGATTTCCAGAATGACTAAGATTGTATGATTTTGATTTTTCTAGATTTAGTTATGATTTTTCAAAGTTTGCCTAGAAATGAGGCCAATCCTGGCCGAGAATGAACACTCATTTTCCATATCTCATTTAGGTTTCCATGAGTTGTAGGCATCTTTTTGGGATGCAAATGAGTTTTAATGATGTAATTAAATATGAGGAAGTATAGTATGAACTCACACGATCCACGTGACACGGATTGAAATTTTTAGATATGACGCAAACCGAAATTAATCCCATTCTCCTTGCTTTTTCTATGGGAAGCCTATATGAATTATGATAGAATGCTTAAGAATGGCATGAAATGAGCTAGAATTTATGGTGTTACACTTTCATATGATGTTTATTATGTGTGTTTGGGTTTGCTTGAATGTGGTAAAGCCAAGAACCCTTAGTTATGGTAAGGATGAGCCAAGAACCCTTAAAGTTGTTTGAGACAAAGTAAAGAGTCTCCCAAGAGTGAGGTTGACTTCCAAGAGCAAGGTTGAGTCAAAAACTTCTTAAAGAATGGGTGAGGCAAGTCCAAAATTCATAAGTGAATGGGTGAGGCTAATCCATTTACTTAGCAAGCCTATGTATGCTATGTATGACTTGCTCAAATGTTAAAAATGTCTCTTGAATGATTGCACATGTCAATATGCCCATGAATGCATTTGTGAGACTTGTTTTTCATCTTTTATGTGTGATTGAAAGGGAGATAAGTTATTGAGATTCTTTGAATTTCATTCTCTCATCTCCAATGTTCTAATATTTTAGGTGGACTAAGAGAATAACGAAATGGGAGCCAACCACTTTGGAGATCAATGGAATATTTGATGAATTTTTAAAGTTGAAAAATTTTCTAAAATTGGTTCAGTGCATTGTTCACTCAGGTTTGAAATTAAATTCTATCACTTAGGGAGCAAATGATGTCCAATTGCCACAAAATTTTATAAGGAGAAACTATACATTCTTAGTGACTTGTGCTAACTAGAAGCACCTTATTTGGATGTCTAGAGAGGGAGATATAAATTTTTAAAATTTCTATCTAGTATCAGGCATCTAGATAGATCTAAGTTACTATTTAATTGGTTTTCGTGCCCTGAACATACCTGAACTAGTTTAAAATTATTTTTTTCCTCTATCTAACATTTATAGACTTCCAGATTAGTATCATTTGCATAGATTAGATTTTTGTAGAATTAATTGAATATTTTTAAAATTTATAGCAGAAATCTGTGTCAGTACCAGTACCCAGTTGTACCTCTACACATTTTTGAATGTTAAGCGTCTTTTCATGTTTCATGGCCTGGACATATTTCTAACATAAAGTAGACATCTGTAGCTTTCCAGAATGGTAAAGAATGCATGACTTCAATTTTTCTAGAATTAGTTATGATTTTTCAAAAATTTTGACGAAAAAGGGAAAATTCTGACCGAGGCTACAACTATGAATTTCTTGTATTCTCTTGCCTTGCATGAGTTCTAGGCCACTTTTAGTGATGGAAATAAGTTGTACCCTTGTAATTAAATATGAGAATGTGATACATGAGCTCATATGGTCTATAGGACACCGAATGAGAAATTTATACACTATGTAATATTAAAATATTTATTATTTTAATTGCTTTTTCTTGCCTCCTATGTGAGATGCATTCTTTAAGGCATGGGAATAACATAAGATAAGCTAAAAAATTATGGTGTTATACTAATCACCTTGTGCAGCTGATTCTCTGAATCTTTATTTAGAAGAGGCTGGAAAAAAAGCAATGTACAAAAAATATTAGAGGATGCAAAGATGATAACATCCTTTATATATAACCACATTTGGATTGTGAATTTGATGAATGAATATACTAGATGTAGAGACATTATCTGTCCAGCCATTACTGACTTTGTTACACAATTGTTACAACTACAATCTCTTGTCAAGTAAAAGCCAGCTTTGAAAAACATGTTCACTTCTGAAAAGTTTAGAGAGTCTAAATTTGGCAAGAAAAAATTTGAACCAACACATGATACAAGAATTTTTTTTTAAAAAAAATGACTTTTGGATCAAAGCCAATAAAATACTAAAAAATTTGAGCTAATTGTCAAAGTGTTAAAGCTAGTTGACGATGATAAAAGCCTAACCATGGGTTTTATCTATGATGTTATATATAGAACAAAGTTATACAATAAAATTATATTATCACTCAACTTATAACGACATGATAGATAAAAAATAAAAATTTCTACATATTGATTTATATTCTACAGGTAAGTCTATATATATATATATATATTATGTTGCTACAAAAGAGATATATTTGTGTATTAGCTAACTAAGTCTAATTTTTTTCTAGGTTATTTTCATACTCTTCAGTTTCAACTTGGATTTGAATATGGTCATTCAGTTTATAAAAGAAACATTTGATGGAACTAAGAGTGAGATCACCAAATTAGAAAGAAATATGAATGTGACAATTAGAACATTAAATCAAATTATTTATTTTTAGTATAATGAATATTTAGAATATACTATTATATATTTACATTAAATTCAATACGATGTTGTGTAGTTAATACTTTTTCAAAAAAAGAGAGAGACCTTTAGAATGCCAGAAACTCAGAGAGTATGGTCTCAAATAGATCCTGGTAAGATATAATTTATTTTTTATTTATACATATACATGGTACAATATGTGACTCAATCAAAATGATTATTTTTGTTTATAGTCCAAAGTTGACTAAATTTTTGTATTGTTCATTTAAATGGCTAAACAATTGATGATATATGGTTCGTGTGCTCTTGAACTTCAAAGCATTGTAATAAAAATTATGAGCCAAAGAACTTGAGCTTCAAATTGTGAAAAGAACTAAAACACATTTAGATATATTCATACAAAGACAAGGAACAAACTTAGTATAAAAAATTACAAAAACTTGTCTTTACCTATTACAATATGAAGTTAAGAATAAGGGAAAATAAGAGATGTAGTAAAAAAGAAATAGAAAATAGTTTCAATCCAATTAGCCTTGATTACATATTCCAAGAAGATGATCCCTTGTTTCCATGGATTGAGGAAAGAGAAGGTCCATTATTGGATGGACTTCAAAATTCAAAATGGCTCCTTATAATGGATACTGATGATGAAGATTTAAAGGTTGATGATGATTCATATTCTCATGAAGGTGATAGTTAAGATGGTGATGGTGGTTTGAGTCCACCAAGTAATAATAATGGTGGTGTTAATGGTGCAATAGAAGTGATCATGACATAGATGAAGATAGGAAACAAGTTTCATATCAAAACATTCCATATACTATGCATGATTGGGGCTTTATTGTTGATATGACATCTTTTCAGGATAGAGGCTTTAGAGATAATAGAAGAGGTGATTCTCAATCTATAAGAGGTGGAAGGTAGCAAAATAGTATACTAGAAGATAGTTCTTCCTCTAATTTTTCACAAAGTTTCAATGACTTTGGCATTGGTGACTCATCTCAAAGTAGTCAAAGTTACTATCTACCATTTTATCAATATCCTTCTTATGTCATATGATCATTATCCAATGACTTAAGTTCTACCATATTATCAACTTTCAATAAACTATCAAGAGCCTTATTATCACTAAGCACTAAATTTTCCTTATTAGCAAATGGAGAACACCAATGGAAGATTTTCTTATTATGTTTTTGGATAGGTAACAAGACAAGGTGATTATGAAAGTGAAAGTGGGGACTTTGATCCTTCATGAATTCTACAATATGGTGATTCTAATTCTCTCTTTATGATAAGTATGTAAACATACTTTTATATTATCTAACTTTTTCTTTTAATTTTTCAAGTAATATGCTTGTACAAAATAAGGATCTATTTAATTAATATTGATGTTAAACACACTATATTATATGTATTTGAAAGTTATAATGATTATATACATTTTTAAAACAATTTATGCAACTTCAAAAAAAAAAATCAAGGTCACAGTGACTACAACCCACATTTTAGCACCCATAACTGCAGTAATTGCAACGGTATTTTAAAACCTTGGTTTATGATATCATGACTATGAGAATGTAACAACCAAATTAACTAAACTTTTTACTAATTCATATGCAAGAACCCTTTAATTTGATTATATTTTTTGTTTTGAATTTTTTGTGATTGATTTAGCTTATTTGTTTTCTTTCCAGCTTTTGTTGTCAATTATAATATCAATTTGAAATTAATTATAATGATCCTTAATTTAGATCACTTGTCTACTACATTTTTACTATTATGAAAATTAGGATTTTTTGTTCTTTTTATATTTATTTTATGATCATATTATTATTTTTTGTGTCAATTGGTTTATTTTCAATAAATATCACAATCAAAATCATCTAAAATGTGGTTTGCATTATTTTATAGAATAGAATATTAAATTGCAATCATTTAAAAAAATAAATAGTTGAAATCATGTTAATTATTTATCTAAAATATTTAATATTAAAAAATTACAGCTTGATAATGTGTCTTAGGGTTGTTTCTTTCTTTTATTTTTCTTTCTCTTTTACTATCCTTTTTTCTCATCTTTAATTAATATCTTTCTGCTAATATATATATATATATATATATATTTTCCTTCCTCATTCTCCTTTTACTATATGGTGTCCAACATTTAATATTTGACTTCTTATTTCTTTCCTTTTAATTTTTATATCCCTTTCCTTTCCTCCTTATAATATCTTCTCAATAATTTTTTTGTTGTTTTGCTTTTGCTTTTTTTGGCCCCCTCAATTAATCTAAACACAAGCTCTAATTCAAGCATTTTTTTTCATTGTAAAGGACATGACCTTGTGAATTAGGAGTGAGGAAAAGGGTAGGATAGAAATTGAATCCAAATACATTAAGACCTACTAACTTGTGTCCAGAGTGACCACACAAGCTTAAATGGCATAATGGAGGCATATTTCTTCAACCTTTTTCTTTTATGCAAGCTTCTTTAATGTGTTATTTGGGGGCTTCACTAGGAAAACAACGACATTTGGAACTTCATGATACTTGAGCAAGTTTAGATCATTAATTAAAGGCTACCTAGGCTCTCATTTATGTTATTTCAGATGGTCTATTAAATATCAATGACTTAATTTACTTAATGGAAGGATAATTTTGATTAGAAAAATGATCACTCAACTAATAATTATAGTAAACATGTTTTGTGTACAATATGAAATGAGATGGGCTATCTTTGATTTTGTACATGATTGACTTTGTTCTGGGTGTCATGTAATTTCTCATTGAGATAAACTATTTTATATTATTGAAAAATATGTTGGGGTTGTTTGTTGAATATGAAACTTTGGTCACTAAATTAAGTTGTCTTTGTTGAACAAGATCAATTGATAGTTTAAAAAGCACTATTGTAAATTTTAGGACAAACTCTTTTTAATGGGAAATTTTATTGAAATTGTTGTAGAAATCTTATGATATATGTTTTAGAAAACCCTTAGTTTCCTATTTAAGATTTGATACAAGTAAACACATTTATTTTTCAATGCATGGGTCAATGTATTGAATCTTGAACTATTTAATGTTGGATAGTTTGGGAAAACTTTTTTCTTCACCTAAATAGTGTTAGCTACAAAAATATCATCGGTGTACTTAGTGACATTTTCAAATGTCAAACTCTCCTTTTGCTCCCTAGGTGCATACTTGATCAAGTTAGGGGTGCCTTAATCTTTTAATACACTTAGAAGACCAATGGGAAATGCTGCAAAAATTTTGACAAGTATGGGGTGTGAGATTTTTTTTAAAAGGCCACGAACTAGGTTTGGAAAGATATTTTCTAAAATGGCATAAGGACATACCTTGATGTTATGGGGCTGATGACATTGTGCACCTACGTGTTTTTAAGTATTTGATTTGAACTAATTTTACAGGGAAGGGATCCTACAACTAGTTGAGTAACTATAAAGTTTGAATATAAGGTTGATGATTTTCTTAAGTTTGCATGTGAACATGAATGAATGGTAGATTATTTAGATAATCTTTTCATGCCCATGCACAAGTTCCAAGAACCTTATTAGAAGGGAATCATGGTGGATAGAAAAACACTTGTAGACTCATGGGTTTATGGAAGGGTATATTAATTAGACATATAATTGGGAGGAATGTTGGGGAGATAGTGGTTCAATTGCAAACATTATCAGTGTCAAGGCAAAGAACAATAACCTTTATGTTGAAATGGTTGTAAATGCCCTAGATGATGATATGGATTGTGATGGTAAGAGTCTGAACAGGAATTAAATTAGGCAATGCAAAAGTTTTTTGACTAGCTGAAAGATGTTGATGAACTGCTATGGTGTAACACCATATATTTCTAACTCATTTTATGATATTCACATGCTTTACATCATCAATTCCATGAAGGGGTAAGGAAAAAGGAATCAGAATAATACATTTCCTTACATTGCGTTGTGTTTAAAAATTTCATTCGGTGTCACATGGGCCATTTGAGTTCATACACTACATTCTCATATTTAATTACATAGATACAACTCAATTACATTATCCAAAGTGGCCTACATCTCAAGGAACTCGAAGGAATGCATGAAATATACACATTGAATTTCGGCCAGATTTGCTCCCTTTTCTGCCACAACTTTAGAAAATCATAACTAATTCTAAAAATATCAAAATCATGCATTCTTAGCTATTATGGAAAGCTTAATATGTCTACTTCATAGTAAAAATATTTATAGATCATAACATCCATCACAGAGGATGTTTGACATTTGAAAAAGTCCAGAGGTCTGGCTGTCCATTGGAGCTATCACAAAATTCTGCGGAGAATTAAAAAATGTCCAATTAATTTCAAAAAAATTCAATCCATATAAATGATACCAAAATGGAAAGCTATGGATGTTAGCTAGAAGGAAAAAAGGTCTCTAGTCCAGTTCGAGCACTACTGGACCTCGAAATTTAATCAAATAGTGACTGAGGTCGGGTGCTATTATTGATACTGGATAGAAATTTAGAAAATTTATATCTCCCTCTCTATACATCCAAATGAGGTTCTTCTAGTTTTCACAAGTCATTGGAAATATCTAGTTTCTCTATATAAAATTTTGTGATAATTGGACATCATTCGAGCCCTATGTGACAAAATTTATTTTCGGACCAAGTGAACAGTACATCAGACCAAAACCAGAAAATTTGTCAACTTTGGAAATTCATCAAATATTCTGTGGACCTCCAAAAATTTCATAATTTATCTTTCTAAAAAGCTCTCAATGAACCCTAATTGCATGCCAAATGTCAGAATAAAAAGAGTTCATTTAGGAAAAAAGTGATATATAGTTCCATTATAGTCAATTTTAGTTCCATATGGGGTACCAAAATGACCAAATGGGTTTCCTTGGGGTTTGGCACCTCTTGGGCAAGTCTAAAAGTATATTTGGGACTTGTTTGAGCTGCCCAAATGGTCCTAACCCTCATGCATCTCATTTTGGCTATGCCACTTGCAAGTATACACAATTACATAAACTTATTCAAAAGGCCACATTGTCATAACATACTCAAATCACATTCTAATGGTCTCATAATACATTCTCTCATTCATACATGACATATTATCATAATTACATATGTTTAAGAGGTCATAAACCATATACATCAAGGGGTCACAACATTTGATATCACTATGGTTTTAAAAAGCAAAGACTAAGCATGTTGGTGTCAAACTCTTCTCTTTAAGGTGGTTGGCTTCTATTACCTTGTCCACTTGATCTACCTAGCATGTGAGATCATTGAAGAGGAGGGGATGAGATTCAAAGAATCCCAATAGCTCATCTCCCATTCAATCATACATCATAGATGCAAACAAATCTCATAAATGCATGTATAGTCATGTAGACATGTGCAAGCACTCAAGAAACATTTTCATCATTTAAGAAAGTCATATATAGCATACAAAGGCTTGCCAAGCAAGTGGATTGGCCTCACCTAATTTCTTGTGGATATTGGACTTGCCTTACCCATTCTTTAATGCATTCTTGGACTCAACCATGCTCTTGGGAGTCCACTTTGCTTTTGGGAGACTCTTTACTTTGTCTCAGCCAATTTTAAGGTTCTTGGCTCATCTTCACCATGGCTAAAGGTTCTTGGCCTCACTACACTCAAGAAAATCCAAACACACATCAAAACATCATATGAAACATAATATATAATCATAAAATTATGGCATATGAAATCATGCTATCATACTTTTCATGGCTTGAAAATACACATACACACATTCTAAGACAAGCTAAGCATACATCCATGCATGAGAGAAGGTAGAGAGAGCTACCTTGTACACAATCACACACTTTTTCCTTTGGATTTAAGCTCCTCTTTTCGGCCACACACACACATACTTGTGGAGATGCTTTCTCTTGTCCTAGACATAATTTATGGAAGCCAATTAGGTTCATAAAACAAAATCTAAGGCCACACAACTTGCTTAGATACTAGGTTGTTTTATAAACCCCATTATGATCCATAAATGCACCTAATGAAGCAATACCCCTCAAATAATTTCTGGGTTCCATTCTTTCCTTTCAAATATGATTCTTGACTCCTTTTAAACCTCTTGGAGTCATCATACAATTAAAACCAAGATCCTAACTATATGTTGCTTCTTTAGGTCATAATATAGAACCTAAAGCACTAACTCACTTTCTATGAGTTCTAAACTTTTTCCAAGACTTCCCCTCATTTTCATTCATCATATATGACTCAAGAATGGGCTTAGAAAAATTTAAAACTCTCCCTAACTATGCTATCCTTGCTTGGTCGAGGCTATGTAGGAAATGGAGCTCCTTGGAGTTTGCTTTATTTTCTCAAGGGAAGAAGCATATGGGGAGCTTCTTAGGGATCTTAGGAGCTCATTTAAACTCTTATTTAGGCCTAGGAATCATCATATAAAATCAGATTTTATAAGGTGCAATTGAAACCCTAGAACTTGCATATTGAAATCTAATAGTTTTTTTGTTAATTCCCTTTGCATATTCTTAATCTCCACACTCTTTTCCTTATATTCACCCTTGGTTCTACCTAAAAATCAAGTCCTCCTATGATTTTCTCAAGTGGGACGAAATAGTGGAGAAGGGAACCAAAGATGACAACCATAAGAAGAGAAATTACCTTGTTTTCTTGCTTTTCCTCACTTGAATCTTGTGTTCTTTGAGCCCCTCTCTTCAAATCCGAATTTTTCCCTCAATTTCTCCTCTAAAACAGATCCATATACTTCATTATAATCATAGGAAATAAAGGAGAATGAAGGAAAAGAGGTTTGGAAGAGAAAGAGCATGAAAAACCATGAAAATCCATACCTTTCTAACTTGAATTTCTCCTCCTTTTCTTCCTCCTCTTGTGCACCTCATCCCCTAGGGTTTTCCTTTGGTTTTGGGCAGAACATGGTTGTGCATAATGAAGGGAGAAGAAGGGTGCATCATATATATAGGTGGGAGTAAGTTACACTTTTCAAAAATTCCCATTTTACCCTTCATTCTTGGTATTTTCGTTTCTCCTTCATTTTAACTCCTTTTTTAGAACAGTCTTTTCCATTATGAAATTTAGGTTCCAATTTAGTAAAATGCTTTTGGAATCACTCAAATCAGAGATAAAACCTTCCCGAACAAATCCGTCAAAGTTCAGGCACACTGACGTTGAAAAACATCCACCGGAGGGGTTTTAACTGTCCCGAGACTTTCCATGGTTTTCAGGGCCTTTGAGAACCTTGGGGAACTCAAAAATTTTATTTAAAAATCTCTCATGTGGTAATTCGAAAATTTGCTCAAAATTACGAAAATGCCATTATATTTCGTAAGCTTTTTATAAGAAATTATTTTTTCATTCTAACTCCTTTTTTCTTTCCGTCTAAGGCTGTGATTCTCATTTTTAGCACTCTAGAATACTTCCCAATTTTTTTAGGACCTTAAATACATCTTTCAGGGGACTTCCTTTTGTATCCGGTGAGTTTTGTTTGTTTACGGAGAAACTATACATTACGTTTCTCATATTTTCTCTTGTTTTCAAAGAACCAGATGTTACATATGGGAAGGTTGTGTGAAACATAATAAGTTATCAGCAATAACATAACTCTTAAACTTAAAGTCAAAGTTTAATAGAAGTGAGAGTTGTTATGATTGGATGATAATCATAATCAAAAGTATCTTCTAGGTTGAAAGAGGTTGTTAGAAAAATTCTACAGATATAAAAGAATGGTGAATGAGTTAGGGTTAATCTACATGAAGATAGATGCATATCTTAATCATTACATGTTGTATTACAAAGAAAATAGTGAGAAGAATATTTGTTCAATGTGCCAACTTACTCGATTCAAATTGAAGTGTAGGATTGGAAAGAATCAAAAGGATGTCTCGTTCTCAGTATTATGATATTTTTCCATTGTTTTGAGACTTTTGTGTATCTTTATGTCCAAGAACACCACACAATGGATGTGTTGGCATTTAAAAGAAGTATATGAAAATTAATCAAGTATCGCTCATCAGTTAGATACAAAGGCTTAGAAACATTTTGATGCTACTCATATGATGTTTGTAATTGAGCCCTAAAATGTTTGATTTGGCTTATTTTTGTAACATCTTATGACCTTCCACCTAGCATGTGTGTAAGGAGGGAACATATGTTTCTTACCTTTATAATTCTTAGTTCGAAGTTACCTGGTAAGAGTTTAGATTTATACCTAAGACCATTGATTGATGACATGAAAATGTTGGGGGAGATAGGGCTAACATGTATGATCTACATAGAAGTAGAATTTCAGCATGAGGGTATCATTGCTGTGAACCATTAGCAACTTTCTTGCCTACGAGTTGCTGTTTAGTTAGAGCATGCATGGAAGTCTTGCTTATCCATATTGCATAGAGAATACCGTGTCATTTATGTTGAAGCATAGCCTAAAATGTTGTTGGTTTGATTGCCACTACTAGTATCTACTGCTTAGACATCCATTTCGCCATGGTAGAAATTCATTCAAGCAATCTGTAAAGTGCAATAATTAGAGAAATTATGTTTGGAATACAATCAAGTCTATAGAAACTATCTGGCTGTAGAAGGGATTACAACTAGGTGACAAGAAGTACATTATAGGAATTGCCTTATTGGCAGACAAATTTGATATGACATAACCTTGACATTATGCACATAAAGAAGAATATGTTTAGTAATATCTTCAACACCATCATGGACATAAAGGGTAAGATGAAAGATAATGCAAATACATAAGAAGATATGAAATTGGCTTGTAAAGAGCTTTCCTTAGAGTCAATCAAGGAGGTTGAAAAGCTTAAAAACCAAAGGCCATATATGTCCTCAAAGCCATCAAGGGCAAGACAATATGTTAATAGGTTAAATAATTGAAATTTCTTAATGATTTTGCATTGAGCCTTGGGTGTTGCATAAACATAGATAATAGGAAAATACATGGAATGAAAAATCATGATTGTCATATGTTTATGCAAAGGTTAATTCCGCTAGCATTTTGTGATGTGTTGTTGAAACACATATAGGGGCCATTAACTAAACTCAACCTCCTTTTTAGGGAATTTTATGCATATGAGATCTAGGCAATTGACATGGAGAAGGCAAAAAGGTCTATTATTGAAACAGTTTGCAAGTTGAAAAAATATTTGTGCTCATATTCTTTGATGTCATGGAACATATGATTGTGCATTTGCTTAAAGAGGCTAAGCTTGAAGGCCTTGTATAATACATGTGGATGTATCCATTTGAGAGATGTATGTTGTATCTAAAGAGATTGGTGAAGAACAAGGCTAGAATTAAGGGCTCCATTTATGAGGCATATATACTGGAAGAGATATCCAACTTCACTTTATTGTATTTTAAACTACACCTTCATATTTACACATCATTGGCATCCCATTAGGAGAGCTCACATTAGGTTCCTCATAGACTTAGAGCCTTTTATTACCAAGACATATGTTCTGGTCAACTATAGCAAAATTAATCCTTATCTCTAGTAAGTTACACATATATCTTAGTTCGTTAGTATGATATATCTATATCTACCTCTCACAATTCATAATTTGTCTATAATTTGATTGATTAGCAAATTCAAAGACTCATTTAAAGAATAAAATCCTAATATCAGTTATGATAAAATGTTGACATGATGGGATTTTGAATTAGCTAAATGGCTAAAATAGTTGGTAAATTTAAATCTTTAGCATAGTAATACAGCATATCTATCTTATAACTAAATGGTTTGATAGTCCCTAGGTAAAAATGGGTGCAATTGGTAATCCAACGAATTGAAACTTAATTTTTTATTTATCAATGTTGGTGAAGTTCCATAATGTCATAATATTCCATACAAAAGAATTTGGACTGAATAAAAAAGCCATAAATAATGGTCATTGGATAAGGGGTATATATGGTGATGGTGAACTAGACTACTATGGCATTCTAGAGAGATTATAAAGTTATCATATCTAAGAGTCCATAATAAAGTAATTTTGTTTTGATGCCATTGGTTTAAGTTAGCTAATGGATTCAAGCTTGATGACAAGTATAGGTTGGTTGATGTCAACCTTCGAACAACCCTCTAAGCCTCTAATGTATTTATGTTGGCCAAATAGGTATAACAAGTGTACTACACAAGATACCTACTTGGTTTTAATATAGATAATGGCGAATGGTAGACAACTTATATGTTTAGGCCAAAACTCTTCATAATTGAGACATTTAATGAAGAGAGTGAAGTCTATAATAAAATGAATATTATTGATTACTAATAGTAAGATATGTCTCCAAGAGATGTACATGTCTTCACCAGAAATGATGAATTGGTAATTGTGTTGTTCAATGAACATGCTTTAATGGAAGAAGATACCCTTAATGAAATGCATAACCCATTAGACATTTAGTTCAATGATGACTTCATTGATGACAATGAAGACACTAATGATACTAAAGTCTCCAAGAAGAAGGAGGAAGAGGCTGACCTAGATGATATAGATTTCAACAATTTTTATTTAATTCTTTTATGTAATTATATTGGTATGTGAAATGTTCTTTTTTCATTTATATTACACCGTTATTGTTACATGATTTATTAATGCTAGTGTATCACATTTTTTGGGTATACTAATGCCAGTAGATGGTCATGTAAAAGGATGACATGAAGCATTCCTATGGTAAAATTGGTACCTAAAGATATGTAGCAACATCACAAATCTTTTAAGATTAGAACAAAGCCTCACCTTTAGTTATTAACAGTTATACGAAATATCCAAGCTCCATTTCAAGTTTCATGTAGCCACTAATATTTAGAGATGGGACATGTTCCAATCTTACAAGATTTATGATGGTTGTCACTACACATCTTTAAGTATAATTCTTACCTTTGAGATTTATAAAGTTCATAAAAACTTATTGTAAACACTGTATTCACTTTGAGAAGGATAAAATTTAAGAAAAGCATATTGTAATATGAAGACAAAAACTTAGATAATGATAGTTAGGAGTTTTGTATGAATATTTTCTTTTTGATAATTAGGAGTAGTATAATATAATGTACTACATTGTTATTATGTATGTATTTTGTATTACTATTTTATTCCATGTTAAATATGAGATTGGATATAAAACAAATAAAACATCATATATTTTTTTCAACTAGCAAAGAAATAGTGAAGGATTAATAAGGAAAAATAGTGAGGGATTAGAGATGAATTAGTGAGGAAAAATAGCAAAGGATTGGAGAGGGATTAGTAAGGGAAAATAGCAAATGATTTACACGGGCCCTAGGGAAGAAAGTTCCCCCGCTAAATGCCAATGGAATTAGGAAAAAAAATGATCCCATAATTACAACAAAATTTAGTGAGTGATTTTCACTTGGCATTTTGTTAGTGAGAAAATTTAGCAAGGGATTAGAGGGGACAAATATTCCTTGATAATTAGTGACTATAATTTAGCAAGGAAATGTGTGGTAATCCAGGTTTTAGAATACTAGGATAGGTAATTAAAAGGGAAAGATTGAAAAGGAGATTTAAATTTTTTAGTTAACCAATTTTTTTATTCACAATATTTTAATCTCTTGTAGGAAATTAACTTAAATGGTGTCTAGTATGATGAGCTAGATGTTTAAAGTACATTATGGCTCACTTAGCTACCAAAAAAATAATTATGGTTATGGAATATGTGTTGTTTTAATTTCTAATTCAACATAGATTAAAGAAACAAGTAATGGTAGGTTTAATATACATATATAAAAAGAAAGGTAGGAAGGATTTATAGCATGTTACTATTATGGTTCTATAATTGATCTAGACTTTCTTATAAACAAAACCTAGTTTCCCTTTGCCTGAAAATTACAAATTTTTTTTAATATTTAAGTTCCAAGTTTAAACTTTAAACTTCTACATTTGATCATTTAATTACTTCATTTCTCATGATTGTTTTGTTTTTGCTGTCATCTAGTATATTCATTGCTTTAATAACCTTTGATTGACTAAATCATCTTATAGAATTACCAAATTTGATGATTAACGTGTTAGCTACCTTGTAAAAAAGTCAAAATCTCTTTCGTTTGGTCACTCAACTAACCCAATTTTTGAAAATTATTTTGGTTTAATCTTAAATTTGTTTCTACATTGTTAGGATGTCATTTAAGCTATCAAAACACCACGAAAAAATCATGAAACTTTCCAAATCATTTTCTGAAGGTCCTAACTACATCTAAAAATTTCACAAGCAAAGTATACCATTTACTACTTAAATTATGCAAAAAAGTCACTACACTTTAGATTTACATGTTTACCATTTCTTTGAATATGCCTCATCACTTTGTCAAATTTATAGACATAGTTACATTCTATATTTCACATCAACATTTGGCACATATACTTCCATGCATTCTAAAATGTTCATATAAAATTCAGAGCCATAAGGTTACGTTATAAATTCTACAAATATTGATCATTATAAACTATATATAATATCATCCACATTTGGACATCAACCACTGGTTATTAGGTTTCAAACTTCTCAAAGATACTTTTAAATCACTCTACACATATGGAAATCTCACATATATAGCCATTACATTGTGAAATACATTTCTCTGAAATAAGCAACTTCAAATGGCAAAACACTAACTAATAGCCTAATTCCTTAGTTATGTCTCCTTCTAACTATGCTTTGGAAATTGGTTAGTTTAATAAAATATAAGGCACATATATCTTAGTAGTTAGCAAGTTATTAAGCAAATAAAAGCGTTATGAGCAACTTCTAGTTTTGTAAATCAAGTAGAAACATTTATCATAACATCAACAAGAGATGCATTTCACACTTTTACAAGTGTATCTCTTGCTTCAAGGAAGTGTAAATCATTAGCTAACACTTGAAGGATCTTATAATTTTGCACCTAGCCTAATCACTTAGGAGATCTCATAAGTTGTGCAACTACTCCCATCTTGCATACTATAATAACCGGTAATTTCTAAATTGAACTGAACCCGATAAACTAAAAAAGGAGCGCCCTAAAGCAAGGCAATTAGAGTCTAAATGAGAGTAGGATATTAATGAGAACATCTTAAAATATGGATTAGAGCCTAAGGTTAGACAAAATCGGAGCCAAAACTGCCAAGCAAAAAGCTACAAAGGCTAGTGGTATTTTTGTAATTTTGGGCAAGTTTTAGAAAACTCAAATGAAAGATCTTTAAATACGAAAATCAAGTTTTCTAGGGTTCTTAGAGGCCCAAAAAATCATAGGAACCCCTGGAATGGTTAAAAGTCCTTTGGTTTGTATTTTAGAGTATTAGTTGACCAAAATTTCAACTGAATTATTCGGTAAGGTTTTAAATCCAATTTAAGTGAAACCAAAGGTATTTTATGAATTAGAGGACCTAAATTTTATGATAGAAAAGACAGTTCTCAAAAAAGAGTTGAAATGAGTCCAAATGGAAAGAACCAAGATGAGGGACTAAATTGAAATTTTGAAAAAGTGTCTTAATGAAGCCCCACCTCCTTGAATCACGTCCCTTTCTTCTCTAGCCCTCACAATCGACTTTCTTTGGTCTAAAATAGATTCATGCTCTATCCCAAGAGGTGCACAAGAAGGAAGGGCAAGGGAGAAAGAAAGTAAGCTTAAAAGGATAAGAATTAGTCACCTTTTTATGCTCTTTCTTTTACTAAACCTCTTCTCCTTTTTCTCCTCTCTTCCCCCGTAGTTTTGATGATTAATTTGGACATGTTTGGTGGCTGAACTAGTCAAGGGAAGAGAGAATTTGGGAGAGCTCTTGGAAGCATAGAAAAGTACCTTTGAAAAGCTTGTAAACAAGGAAAGGAAACCATAATTGCTTCTTCTTGACTTCCTCTTGCCTCCTAACTTTTGGCCAGATTAGGGATCATATGTTAGGGGCCTATTTCTTACTTATACTTGATGGTAAGTGAGGCTTTGAGTTATGGGAAATCAAATGAAAAATTTGGGATTCAAAAAGAACCATTAGAAAACAACTTATGGAAATTAGAGATTTTGTTGCACCTTGGCAATTATGAAACTTTCTAATGATAGTTTAGGTTGTCTAAGAGTATATGTGAATTCTCAAGACATCTAGGAAGCTTCATGAATGGCAATTTTCTTAGGAAATGGAAGAAAACTCTCTAGGCTCTTGGTTTACTTTATTTCTCAGCCAAGCTTAAGATAATGCACCTAAGGAGATTTTTCTTTGATTCCAAGTTTAGAAATAGTCTAGATATGAATTATCGACACTAAAGGAATCATTGTTTTTAATTCAAAAGTCATATTTTGAAAGTTGAAAGTTTTAGATTCTATTATGCATAAAAAAGAAACTTGGTGTTAGGCTCCTTGAATTGAGTTGGAGATAACTTTAATGAGTTTGAATGGAGTCCTATGACTTAGATTGAGTAAGAAATTAGAGCCAACATCTTGAATTATATGGATTGCTTCATTATGCCTTGTATGGAACCATAATGGTGTCATAAGCTAGATGTAGCTTGTATAATATTTATGTAAGGCTAGAGCTAGTTTCAATGATGTAACTGTGTCTTGTTTGATGTGTCTAGGCTAAGCAAACCAAGTTCTTTCTAGGTGTGGGTGTGAGGCTAAGCCAAGGAGATAAGAAAGTAAAGAGAAAAGTATGCATCTTGAACCAAGGTAGCTCTCCATCCTTTCTTGTATGCATTTCTTGGTTGTATGCTTGTGATTGAATACTTGTATGTGTGTTTGAATTATAAGACATGCCATTTGCTATTGGTTTGTTGTTATGGTATCATTATACTTCTTGATTTGCTTTTCAAATGTGAAGTTTGCTCTTTATGGGTGAGGTTGTACCAAAAGTCCCTTAGATTAGGTGAGGTGAAGTCAAAAGTCCCTAAACATAAGTGAGATGTAATACCTTAATCTCTACCCTTCGTATTTCATGAATTATGCTTAGCTTCATCCACTTCCAAGAAAAACAATATATTTAATGGTATTTAATTGTGTTACGTAAGGCCTCATTTCTCCATTTTATGCTCCACGGACCATGTGAACTCATCAATATCATTTTCTATCAATAACAAATCTATACAAGTCATAAACATTACAAAACATTTCAAGAGCCTCGGGTTTTAAGCCACATCCCACAAAATCAATGTTTTGCTCTCGAGTTCACTTTCCAAATTTTTGATATGAACTTTGAAAATTTATAACTAATTCTAAAAAAATTAAAATTAAGCAAATCATACCATTCTGGAAAGATCTAGATGTTACTAAAGGTTAAAAGTAATTCTAGACTAATGTAGTGGCCTTTAACCTATAGAAATTGATGGAATATTACTAGAGGTCGAGTTGCATTATTGGTACTATCATGCAACTTCAAAACTTCATTTCTCCCTCTACAAAGCTCCAAATGAGGTGTTCTTAGTGGGTATAGAAAGTTTATAATGTCTAATTTATGCTTGGGACCTCATTTGACTCACTGTGACACAGAGAAGCAAACTGATCATGTGAACAATGCACATACAATTTATGCATAATTTGGCTAATTTTGAAAAATCATAATAAATTTAAATTGAGTGCTCTTTAGTTCTGTGAAAAGCCCTAGATAAGACCTACTTTTTGGCCAAATTTCATGCAAAAATTCATCCATTTGATCAGACTTTAGTTCAGCTCAAGATTTGGTCAAATTTGAAGTCTATAATAGGTTCCATATGCACTAAATGCTCTTCTCATCTTTCCACAACCGCTTGAGCATGTCCAAAAGTATAAACATAGCCTAGGAAAATATGCCAAATGGTTCAAATTATCATGGAACTCAATCTCACAGTACCACATGCATTTATACACATGCATATAAAGGCTCACAGGTGGCAAAAACTCATATAAACATACATTTGGTTCCAACTTCCATTCATACATGATATTCATATACTCTCTCACATGCTCAATGGTTTACATGCCATAAACTACTCACATATACATACTTTGACATTACATTACAATAGAAACTATTTTATTGTCAAAGTGTTGCACATCATGTTCCTTGGCTTCCATTTTTGCTTCCCTGAGTTTCACCTAGGTATGGTTAAATGGAAAATAGGGAAGAATGAGATTCAAAGAATCTCAATAGCTCTTTACCCTTTTAAACATATATAATGGATGCATATACATGTTAAAGAATGCATTCATGTTATACAAGCCTCTTATGAACATATATAAAACATTTTCTTGGTCATGTGAACTCATACATATCAAATATAGGCTTTCAAGGGCATTAGTCTAGCCTCACCCATTTTCAAGGGACTTTTGACTTAACCTCACTCTTCTTGAGACTTTTGGGTTTGTCTCACCCATTTCTAGGGATTTTTGGCTCATCCTCACCCATGCTAAGAGACGTTTGGCATAATCATACCCATACAAGCCATATTACATACATAAACTCATTTCAAGAAATATAATGGCACCATAATATGTAAGTAATAGCTAGGGAAATTTCTTATGATTCAAATATACATACAAGCACTTAAAGACAAATAGACATCCAAATAATGCATGAGAGAAAGGTTAGAGAATTAACTTAGAGCAATTGTCACACATTTTTTCCTTAACCTTGTCTTCTCCTTTTGGGCCAAGCTCATGCTACTAGGTAACACTTGATTTTCTTAGCCTAAACACATCAAATGGGATATGAATCACTCATAGGCATAAGCTTAAGGCTTATACAACTCTATGGAAGCTTACTTTGTTCTAAGACTTAATTATAGTTCCATATAAAACTTAATGAAGCAACTATGGGAATTCATGATCTTGGCTCTATTTTCTCCCTCAATCTAAGTCTTGTGACTCCATTTATACTCCTTGGAGTCATCACAATTTTATTTTAAGGAGTCCAGCTATAAGTGACTTTTTTATGTCTCATTTTGGAGCCTATACCTCCATCTAACAAGCCATGCCTTCTAAATGTATTCCAAAGCTTCCTTTGATGTTTATCTACCATATTTAGTTCCTTTCTAGCCTTAGAACAATTTAAAGCACTTATTAGGTACATGGTTCTATTTTGGTCGAGACACCCTCTATCTTGTGCAGCCATAGAGTTTGCTCATTTTCTTTAGGGAAATGGCATATGTGAGGCTTCCTAGGTGTCTTGAGAACTCATTCATACTCTTAGACAACTTAAATTATCATTAGGAAGCTTCATATTTGCCAAGGTGTAACCAAATCCCTAAATTCTACAACTTGCATTCTAAAGCTTCATTTTCAATTCTAATTACATATTTTTAATCCTCACACTCCATAACCCTTAGTTCCATCAAGAACACATAAAGAAAAACTCTCCTCCTCACTTTCTCTCTCTAGGTAGAAGCTTCAGTTTCAAGTAAAGTCTTACCTTAAAATGGAGCTCTCTTCTCGTAGATTATTTTTCACCAATTGGCTTATTGAAAAGGGTCCCTTTTTGGCTTTGGTTAGACCTAAATCTTCAAGTTTTCAAGAAAAGAAAACCACTATTAGAGATCTCTTAAAGAGAGGAACAATTTTCCCAATAGCGCAGGATGAAACGGGGTCGTTTACTTACCTAAATGAAAGTTTAAACTTCTTCTCTCTCTTTCCCTTTAATGTCACACCATAGCTCTCTAAAATTTTGAAAATGGAATCTTGGAGAAGATGATGAGGTGTAATCTTACTTAAGAAGCCTCTTGTACAATTTTTAAAAATGACTATTTTGCCCCTATGCACCTGTTTGCTCTGTTTAGGCTCATTTCAACTCCTTTTTTAGAACTATCTTTTCCATCATAAACTTTGGATCTCTAATTCATAAAATACCATTGGTTTTATCCAAATTAGATTTTCAACTTTCCTGAATGAACTAGTCAAAGTTCAGGTCAGCCAACTCTCTAAAACATAAACTGGAGGAGTTTAAACCATTATAGGGGCTCCTATAGTTTTTAGAGCCTTTGAGAACATTGAGAAACTCAATTTTTTCATTTAAAGATTCCTCCTTTGAGTTTTCTAAAAAGTGTCCAAAATTATGAAAATGCCATTGGTTTTCGTCTAATTTTATTTCACTACTTTGACTTCGATTTTTGGGTATCTTAAGTCTTATATCCTTATTTTCTATTATTTAAAATTTTATTTAAAATTTATTTAACCTCAAATCTTTCTATTTAGGGGACTTCCGTTTATAATTGATTTATTTCCATCATTTACAGAAGACTGGATGTTACATGAGACAAGGCCAAAAGTCTTAAGAATAAGTGAGGCTAAGTCAAAAGTCTTTAAAAAGTGGGTGAGGCTAAACCAAAAGTCTCTATAGCTTGTTCTTGACTTTGACATGTTTATATGATATGGAAATTATAATTTGAATGATGCTTGGAAGTGTTTGGTGCATACTTGTATTCTTTGACATGAATATATGCCTTGTTTGCTTACTTGAAAGGATGAAAGAGCTATTGAGATTCTTTGAATCTCACTCTCCCTTATTTTCTATCTAACAATGTCTAGGTGAAGCCCAAGGGAGCAAAAATGAGAGCCAAGGATAATAAATGGCTATACTTTGACAATAAAATAGTTTTTTATGTAATTTAGTGTCAAAGTATGTATGCATGAGTTATTTTTGAGATGTAAACCCTTAAGAAATTGTAAAACCATGTAAATATGTTGTATGAACCAAATATGGAGCTAAATGAATGATATTGTATAGTTTTGACATCTTTAAGCCATGATGTTTATATGTATTTATGCAAGTGGAATGGTAGATTTCATTTCTATGATGATTTGAACCATTTGGGATGCTTTTACATGCTGCATTTATGTTTTGGGACAAGTTCAAATGGTCATGAAATGGCTAGGAGACCATTTGGCACCAATTGACCCTATTATGGTTCTAAAAAGTGACATAACCTTAAGTTGAACCAAAAATTGACTAATTGGACGATTTTGTGCATGAAATTTGGCATGAATATAGGTCTCATCTAGAGCTTTTCATAGAGCTAAGGATCACTATTTTTGGAGCTTTAAAGAATTTATTATGATTTTTTAAAAATGGCCAAATTATTTAGAAACTATCACTGTCACTTTGCTTTTCTATGTCATTCATGGGCCAAATGAAGTTTAATACTCATGAAATTTTATAGGCATATAGCAGACATCCTAAGCTTTCCATAGCTACTTAGATTACCTCATTTAGACTTGTGTAGAGGGAGATATAAATTTTTGAAATGTTAGTTTAGTTGTAGGATGCCACCTAGACCAGATGTATTATTTTATTAAATTTCTCAGGCTAAATGAGGTTGGTTTGATCTAAAGTTTTCATGGTAGTTAGGGAGCATCATGAGCTTTCTAGAATGCTATAATTTGCATGATTTTCATTTTTCTTGAATTAATTGTGATTTTTCAAAGTTTATATTAGATTATAAATGTAAGGAAAGTGCAAGTTTGGTCTTGAATTTGTGTTGCCTACTCCAAACCCAAAATAAAAGCTTTGAATTGTGATGTTTCTAGTCCATTAAGTATATTATGGATGGAAGAAAATGTTGGTAAGGCCAAATGGTCCATATGATTAAAATTGAATTATTTTGGCTTATAATAATGATTATTTCCACTACTAAAAGTGTGATTTTCATGAAATTGGATTCTTTATGGCAATTGAGATGTAAATTGTGCATTACCTAGATATGGTATGACATTTATTAGCATCAGAGCTTAGCTCAGGAAATTTTGCTCTATGATTGGCTCTTGAATTGTGTGAATAGCCTGTGCTACAATGTGTTATGCCATGGAACTTGTGAAATGCGTAAGCATTTGTTGTTGGATTGCAATATATACTGAGATTTCTAGTTGTTTTTAGATAAGATGGTTAATACTAGATGGGGCCAGCCACTTAGGGCTGAGAGGGTTGACCATAAGGACCTTTTATCTACTGTTATAGAGAGATTAGATAAATAACAAGCCATGATGGAATAACAGTAGGATATGTTAGAGCAACAGAGGTAAATTGTGCAACAACAGTATGAAATAATTATGCAACTCTAGAATGTCCTAGCCAAGCTAGAAGAGATGGGGAGAGAGGCCCCTGTACCACAGCCATCTATCTCTGGCATTCCACCTGTACCTCTTCAAAAGCTAACTCAGACCCAAATACCTATTTAGAAGTTGTTGAATCAGTTTAGAAAGAATGTTCCACCTTCCTTTGACGAGGAGTTAGATGTGGATAAAGCAGAGGCATAGGTCATGCAGCTCAAGAAAATATTTACAGTGATGGATTATACCTCGGCGCATAAAGCTCAGCTCGCCACTTTCATGCTAGGAAAAGAAGCTGATAGGTGGTGGCATAGTACGAACTCACTAGTGCATACTAAGAATATCTCGATTAACTGGGAAAACTTCTTAGTGGAGTTCTATGAAAAGTACTTCCCTAGTGCAATGAGAAAATAAAAAGAGATAGAGTTTATAGGGTTGAAGCAGACAAATAAGATGTCCGTAGATCAATACATGGCCAAGTTTATTGAGTTGTCTTAGTATTCTTCTTACCTTCAGAGATTGATAATGAACCCTGGAGGTGTGAGACATTTGAGATTGGATTGAAGCCCTTGATCAAAGACAAAGTCACTCCACAACAGATTAGAAATTTTAATGCCCTTGTGGAGATCAACAGGGTAATTGAAAATAACTTGCGAGATATATTACTTGCAATGACTTCAACTAGTCAGAGAGGGACCCCAAAATTGAAAGGACTAAGACTAGAGGAGAGTATTAGTGCAGCACCTAGCAAAAAGAGAAGACGTCAGGTGCAATGGAACAAAAGGCCATAGAAGGGCAAGAAAGTGCAACCTCTCAAGACCTAGGCATCTCGAGTGACATGCTTTAAGTGTGGGAAGCCAGGGCACATTGCTAAAAATTGCCTTCAAACAGATGCAATTCCTCCACGCAGGCCATGGACCTAGGGCAAAGTGTTTGCCCTTACTCAGTAAAAGGCCAGTGCATCACCTAGTTTGATCTAAGGTACTCTTATAGTGAATGGTTTTCCTGTAATTGCTATGTTTGATTCAGGTGCTACTCACTCGTTTATATTTATGATTGTGTGAGAAAATTGGGTCTGGCTATTAGTACTTTACCATTTGATATATTTGTCACTACACCTATTAGAGGCCACATTGTTACCTCCTATGCATGTTTGAATGTCATTGTACAATTTAATCATTGTCATACTACCATTGATTTGATTTGTATACCATTCCATGACATTGATTTGATTATTGGCATAAATTGGATGGCTACAAATAATGTCATGCTTGATTGTGAGCATAGAACCATTTCTTTACCTGCTTGTTGGACCATACATAGGATAAGGGCTAAATTATCCTTTTTGACTGGTGCACAAGCTGAGAGATACTTAGGGCATAGATGTTAAGCGTTTTTAGTCTTTTTCTCTATTTAAACTAAGATAGAGGAAAGAATAGAGGAGATCCTAGTAGTTAGGAAATTCCCAAAGGTTTTCCCTAAATATTTTGATTTTAATGGTCTACCTTCTGAGAGAGACATAGAGTTTTCTATAGACATAGTACCTGAGAATTGAACAAAGTTACCATCAAGAACAAATATCCTCTCCTTAGAATAGATGATTTATTAGATCAGTTAGCTAGAGCATCGATATTTTGTAAGATAGATCTTAGATTTGGGTGTCATTAGTTGAGGGTTATAACTGAATATGTCTTAAAGATAGCCTTTAAAACTAGATATGGGCATTATGAATTCCTAGTGATACCATTCGGGCTGACAAATGCACCGACTGTGTTTATGGACTATGTGAATAGGGCATTCCTACCATACTTAGATAAATTTCTTGTGGTCTTCATTGATGATATCCTAGTATACTCTGAATCTTTTGAGAAGTATGAGAGACATCTGAGACTAGTCCTAGAGACTTTAAAAGATAAAAGGTTGTATGCTAAACTACAAATATGAGTTTTGGCTAATCAAGGTGAGATTTTTAGGTCATGTGATATCACAAGTGGGGGTTGTGGTTGATTCCTATAAAGGAGAAGCCATGTTATAGTGAGATAGACCTAGAACCATCATCGAGGTTAGGAATTTTCTAGGTTTGTTAGGATACTATAGACATTTTATTCAGGGCTTTTCTCATATAGCCTTACCACTGATGAGGCTGACTAGGAAAGAAACACCTTTCATGTGGAATGATAAATTTAAGAGGAGTTTTTAGGAGTTAAAACTTCTGTTGACCACTGCCCTTGTATTGATTATCCCTGACCCTAGTGAACTATTTTATAATTTATAGTGATGCTTCGAGAAAAGGGTTAGGATGTGTGTTGATTCAACAGGATAGAGTAGTGGCATATGCCTTTTGGTAATTGAGGCCTTATGAAGAGAATTATCCCACACATGATCTAGTGTTAGCTGCAGTGGTATTTGCTCTTAAAATCTAGAGGCATTACTTGTATGGTGCTGCCATAGAAATTTACAATGACCATAAGAGTCTAAAATACTTGTTTGACCATAAAGAATTGGATATAAGACAAAGGAGATTGATGGAATTCCTAAAAGACTATGATTATATGTTGAAATATTATCTAGGCAAAGCCAATATGGTGGTTGATGCCTTAAGTAGAAAATCCATCCACGTGCCCTATATGATGATTAAGGAATAAGAACTCATAGAGAATTTTAGAAATATGAATCTGTCTTGCCATATGGTATCAAGTAAGTTGCATTTGAGTGAGACCCGAATAGAGAATGAATTGAGAGCCCATATTAGAAATGCTCAGAGAGAGGATAAGTTCCTAAGACAGGCTAGAAGTGAGATTTCTCAAGGTAGAACCTCAAATTTCATGATGTCTAAGGATGGTATGGTAGAATACTAGTATAGAATTTGCATGTCTAACTAAATTGAACTGAGAGAAAAAAATTTTAGAAGGCACACAAGAGCAAGTATATTATCCATCCAAATGCCACCAAGATATATCAGGATTTGAAAAGAATATTTTGGTGACCAGGAATGAAAAATGACATAGCCAATTATGTGGCTAGATGCCTAGTGTGCCAGAAAGTGAAAATAAAGCACCAAAGACTAGTTGGGTTGTTATAACCCCTAGATATCCCTAAGTAGAAATAGGATAATATAGCTATGGATTTTATCATAGGGTTACTTAGGAGATCTTCTAGATACAATGTTATTTGGGTAGTTATGATAGATTAATGAAATTTGCACATTTTTTAGCTATTAGGGCTACTTCTATACTAGATAAATTAGCCTAGTTCTACATAAGAGAGATAGTATGACTTCACAGAGCACCTAATAGCATAGTATCAAATAGAGACCCAGGTTCATATTGGACTTTTGGAGGTCATTATAGTATGCTTTAGGGACTAGATTGTGGTTCGTACTGCATATCATCCTTAAACAGATGGTTAGACTGAGAGGACCATCCAAACTCTAAAAGACATGTTGAGGCATGTGTGTTAAAGATGAAGGGGTAATTGGGATGTGTATTTGTCATTAACTAATTTTGTGTATAATAGCAATTACTATTCCAATATCTAGATGGCCCCTTATGAGGCTTTGACTGGGAGAAAGTGTAGATCGCCTCTGTGTTGGGTTAAACTAGATGAGAGGAGTCTGATAGGACCTGAGATAGTAGACGAGACCACCAGGTAGATAGAATTGATTAAAAAGAAACTTCTTATAGCCCAGAGTAGATAGAAAAGCTATGTTAATAAGAGAAGGAGGCTTATAATTTGAAACTGGAGACCATGTATTCATTTAAGTATCTCTAGTTATAGGTGTAGGTCCATCTATTAAGGTAAGGAAGCTTAGTCTTAGGTATATTGGTCTATTTAAGATCCTTGAGAAAATTGGACTTGTGGCCTACCATATTACCTTACCTTTTAGCCTAGCCCAAATCCACAATGTTTTCCATGTCTCCCATCTGAAGAAGTACTTACTAGACCCCTCACATGTCATAGAATAAAAGCATGTTCAATTGTAGGAAAATCTTTCCTATGTAGTGACATTAGAGAGAATTGTGGATGCCAAGCTTTAACAACTGATAAACAAGAATATTCCTTTGATGAAAGTGGTCTAGAAAGGTCTGTTATCTAAAAAGGAAACCTGGGAACTAGAGGATGATATGAGAAAGTGATATCCTTAGCTCTTCTACTAGGGTATGTATCTTAAATTTTGAAGACAAAATTTATTTTAGGTGATGAAATGTAATAATTGATAATTCCTAAATGGAACTGAACCTGGTAAAATGAAAGAGGAGCACCCTAAATCAAGGCAATTAGAGTCTAAGTGAGATTAGGATATTAATGAGAACATCTTAAAATGTAAATAAAAGCCTAAGGTTAGCTGGAAATAGAGCCAAAACTACCAAATAGAAAGTTACAAAGGCTAGTGGTATTTTTGTAATTTTAGAAAAGTTTTAGAAAACTCAAAGGAGGGATCTTTAAAAAGAAAAATTGAGTTTCTTGGGGTTTTTAGAGGCCTAAAAAATAATAGCAAGCCCTGGAATGGTCAAAACCCCTCTAGTTTGTATTTGAGAATGTTAGTTAACCGAAACTTTGACTAAGTTCAATAAGATTTTAAATTGAATTTGAGTGAAACCAAAGGCATTTTATGAATTAGAGGACCTAAATCTTACGATGCAAAAGACGGATCTCGAAAAGGAGTTGAAATGAGTCCAAATGGAAAGAACTAAGATAAGGGACTAAATTGAAATTTTAAAAAAGTGTCCTAATGAAGCCCTATCTCCTTAAATCGTGTCCCTTTCTTCTCTAGCCCTCACAACCGACTTTCTCAGGTCTAAAATAGATTCATGCTCTATCCCAAGAGGTGCACAATAAGGGAGGGCAAGGGAGGAAGAAAGCAAGATTAAAAGGATAAGAATTGGTCATTTTTTTATGCTCTTTACTTCACTAAACCTCTTATCTTCTTTCTCCTCTCTTCTCCCATGGTTTTAATGATTAATTTGGATATCTTTGGTAGTTGAACCAATCAAGGGAAGAGAGAATTTGGGAGAGCTCATGGAAGCATAGGAAAGCACCTTTGAAAAGCTTGTAAACAAGGTATGGAAACCATGGTTATGTTGCTTCCTCTTGACTTCCTCTTGCCTTTTACTTTTAGCCAAATTAGGGACCATATGTTAGAGGTTTATTTTTGACTTATACTTGATGGTACGTGAGGCTTTGAGTTATGGGAAACCAAATGAAATAATTGGGATTCAAAAAGAACCATTAGAAAATAACTTATGGAAATTAGGGATTTTATTGTATCTTGGCAATTATGAAGCTTTCTAATGATAGTTTAGGTTGCCTAAGAGTATGTATGAATTCTTAAGACATTTAGGAAGCTTCATGGATGGAAATTTCCCTAGGAAATGGAAGAAAACTCCTTAGGCTCTTGGATTACTCTATGTCTTGGCCAAGCTTGAGATAATGTACTTAGGGAGATTTTTCTTTGATTCTAATATTAGAAATGGTTTAGATATGAATTATAGACACTACAGGAATTATTGGTTTTAATTTAGAAATTATATTTTAAAAGTTGAAAGTTTTAGGTTCCATTATGCATAAAGAAGCAACTTGGTGTTCAGCTCCTTAAATTGAGTTAAAGATTACTTTAATGAGTTAATTGGAGTCTTATGACTTAGATTGAGTGAGAAATTGGAGCCAACAGCTTGAATTATATGGGTTGTTTCATTATGCCTTATATGGAACTATAATGGTGTCATAAGCTAAATATAGCTTGTGTAATGTTTATGTAAGGCTAAAGTTAGTTCCAATGATATAATTGTGTCTTGTTTGATGTGTTTAGGCCAAGCAAACTAAGTTCCTCCAAGGTGTGGGTGTAAGGCTGAGCCAAGGAGATAAGAAAGTAAAGAGAAATTTGTGCATCTTGAACTAAGGTAGCTCTCCATCCTTTCTTGGTTGTATGATTAACATTGACTGCTTGTATGTGTATTTGAATTATAAGACATGCCATTTGCTATTGGTTTGTTGCTATGGTACCATTATGCTTCTTAATTTTCTTTTCAAATGTGAAATTGCTCTTTATAGGTAAGGTTGTACCAAAAGTCCTTTGAATTGGGTGAGGTGGAAGTTCAAAGTCCCTAAACGTGGGTGAGACAAGGCCAAAAGTCTCAATAATGAGTGAAGCTAAGTCAAAAGTCCCTAGAAAGTAGGTGAGGCTAATCCAAAAGTCTCAAATAATAGGGTGAAGCTAGACCAAATGTCCATAGTGCTTTTTCTTCACTTTGAGATGTTTATGTGACATGGAAATTATGATTTGAATGATGCCTGGAAGTGTTTGGAGTATACTTGTATTTTTTGACATGAATATATGCCTTGTTTGTTTACTTGAAAGGGTGAAAGAGCTATTGGTATTTCTTGAATCTCACTTTCCCCTATTTTCTATCTAGCAATGTCTAGATGAAGCCCAAGGGAGCAAAAATGAGAGCCAAGGAGCATAGATAGCTATACTTTGGCAATAGAATAGTCTTTATGTAATTCAATATGAAAGTATGTATGTATGAGTTATTTTAGAGATGTAAACCCTTGAGCAATTGTAAAATCATGTAAATATGTTGTATGGACCAAACGTGGAGCCAAATGAATGAGATTGTATAATTTTGACATCCTTAAGCGATGATATTTATATGTATTTATGCAAGTGGAAAGGTAGATTTGAATTCTATGATAATTTGAACCATTTGGGATGCTTTTACATGCTACATTTATGTTTTTGAGACTTGCTCAAATGGTCATGGAATGGCTTGGAGACCTTTTGGCACCAATTGACCCCATTATAGTTCTAAAAAGTGACATAACCTTAGGCTAAACTAACCAATTAGATGATTTTGTGCATAAAATTTAGCATGAGTATAGGTTTCATCTAGAGCTTTTCACATAGCTAAGGAACACTATTTTTGGAGCCCTAGAGAATTTATTATAATTTTTTAAAGTTGGCCAAATTATGCAAAAACTGTCACTGTCACTGTTTATATCATCAATTTGCTTTTCTATGTCATTCATGGGCCAAATGAAGTCTAATGCTCATGAAATTCTATAGGAATATAGTAGATATCCTAAGCTTTCCTTAGCCACTTAGAGCACCCCATTTGAACTTCTGTAGAGGGCGATATGAATTTTTGAAATTCCAGTTTAGTTATAGGATGCCACCCAGACCTGATGTACTATTTTATTAAATTTCTTAGGCCAAATGTGGTTATTTTAATCTAAAATGTTTTTGGTAGTTAGGGGACATCATGAGCTTTCTATATTGGTATAATTTGCATGATTTTCATTTTTCAAGTATTAATTGCAATTTTCCAAAATTTATATTAGGTTATGCATGTAGGGAAAGTGCAAGTTTGGTCTTGAATTTGTATTGCCTATGCCAAACCCAAAATAAAATATTTGAATTGTGATGTTTCTGGTACATCAAGTATATTATGGATGGAAGAAAATGTTGGTAAGGCCAAATGGTCCATATGATTATAATTGAATTATTTTGGCTTATAATAACAATTATTTCCATTACTAAAAATGTGATTTTCATGAAATTGGATTCTTTATAGCAATTGAAATGTAAATTGTAAGTTACCTTAATATGGTGTCACACATACAAAGTATGCAACTTACTAGATTTAGTTCAATTACTCATCATTTTTATAAACCATCCCATCTCATGTGAAAAAGAAATATATAATCATGTAATTAAAACTCATACTCATATTGGTAACTACATTAATCCTTAAGTGATTCTTACTATGCACTAGAAAGTCCTTTTTCCTTCCTCAAGTAATTGCAATACTCTATCAATTCCTTTTCTTAAATTCTAATATTCTTTATTTCAATTCTAATTCTCTAGACATATATAGCCTATTCCTTAACCTCATTACTCTATCCTCAGATAGATTGAAGTCTGAAGTGCTACCTTGGGACATCTGGGCCCTAGCTTTCCTTACATATTCATCTTCTTGATAGGCTTCTCATATTTGATATCTTAGGTCACTTTTTATTCGAGTTTCACTCATCATTAATTTCTCAAAATGTACCTGACATGAAAGATTCATATCTCTAAATCTCTCACTGAGTTCTTGCTCTCTTAACATTATGTAAACCATATGTATATATTTTTTACTTAGTGTATCTGCAACCACATTAGCCTTACTTGGATAATATTTTAGAGTGAAATCATAGTCTTTTAAGAACTCTAACCATCTCCTCTACCTCATATTTAACTCTTTCTACTCAAACAGATACTTAAGGTTTTTATGGTCACTATATATCTCTATGGATGCACCATACAAGTAATGTCCCATATCTTAAGAGTAAATACCACTGTTGCTAGCTCTAAGTTATGAATGGGATAATTTTTTTCATATAGTTTCAATTGTCTAAAAGTATAAGCTACCACTCTGCCTCTTTGCATAAGCACACATCCTAACCCTTTCTTACAAACATTGTTGTAGACTACAAAAGTCTCTCTAGGGTCAAGCATCACTAAAACTGGGGCTGTGGTCAACCTATACTTCAATTCCTAGAAACTCTATTCAGATTTCTAATCCTACACAAATGGTACATTCTTTCTAGTGAGCCTAGTCAATGGCATAGTTATCAGAGAAAGGCTCTGAATAAACCTCATGTAATAACCTACTAAACCTAAGAAGCTCCTAGTCTCTGTCACTATCCTAGGTCTCTCCCATTGAAGTACTACCTCAACCTTATGGGGATCTACTGTGACCCTTGCCTACGGGATCACATGGCTTAGGAATGTCACTTAAGTGAGCCAAAACTTACATTTACTAAGTTTAGCATTTAATTGCTTTTCTCTTAGGGTTTCCAAGGCTAATCTCAAATGTTGTTCATGCTCTTCTCTGCTCTTAGAATAAATGAGAATATTATCTATGAAGACAACTACAAACTTGACTAAGTATGGCCTAAACACTCTATTCTTATAATCTATGAATACAGCTGGTGCATCCATCAACTCGAAAGGCATAACTAAACATTCATAATGCTCATACCTGGTTTTAAAGGTCGTCTTAGGGATATCTTCAGCCTTGATCTTGAGCTGATGATATCCTGACCTAAAATCAATCTTATAAAATATAGATGCTCCTATCAACTGATCTAGGAGGTCATCTATCCTAAGAAGGGGGGTACTTATTCTTAATAGTAATCTTATTGTGCTCTTTATAATCTATACATAATTTAAGGCTCTCATCCTTCTTCTTTACAAATAGGACTAGAGCTCCTTATGGTGAGACATTAAGTCTGATGAAACCTTTCTCTAAAAGCTCTTCTATTTGCTTTTTTAACTCAACTACTTCAATGGGAGCTATCTTATATAAGGCCTTAGACACTAGATCTGCTCGAAGCACAATATCTATGGCAAACTCTACTTCTTTATCAAGGGATAGTTCACTAATTTCTTTAGGGAATACTTCTAGAAACTCTTTAACTATAGGTATCTCATCTATACCCTCTTCTACCTCAGTCTGTATTGAAAAGAAAACCCAAAACCCCTGAAAACTATCCTCTAAAGACCTTTCAACTTGAGAGGTAGTTATAAAGGCTAGCTCAATCCTGGTACTAAGTACTATTCCACATTCAGATAAAATAATATATCTGTTATGGCAATCAAGTATGGCACTGTTCATAGACATCTAGTTCATTCCAATCATCAAATCAATATCAATTAGAGGCATACAAATCAGGTCAAGTGTGGTAAAATAATGATTAAACTAGATTACACAATTTAAACATGCATGGAAGGTGATAGCTCAATTTCCTGTAGGGGTAGATACATGCAAATCATAGGGCAATGTACTCATGCTTAGACCCAACCTCCTAGCACAGTCATAGAATATAAAAGAATGACTCACACTTGAATCAAATAAAGCATTTACAATATAATCATTAATCTTAATAGTACCTTAAATAAGATTTGGGGATCTTCTAGTCTCTTATTGTGTTATGGCAAAGACTTTATCTTGGGTCTGAGTTTTAAGGGTAGGAGCTATCTCCCTCTGCTGTATGCTATCTCTGGCTATATGTCCTAGTCTACCACACCTGTAGCACATGTTCTAGCTTGCGTAACATGGTTTACCTCTGTGATTTCTACCACACTGATTGCAGGCTATTGGTGTGGAACTGCTTTTGTTTGACTAAGCTAGTCTTTTCCTGCCTTTTCCTCTTCTATACCACTATCCTTTGACACCTCTTATACTACTACCGGTGGCTGGTACCTCTTCACATGGCCTTTTATTCTTAAGGAAAGGAGGCTTGCCACTAGGGACTACATGTATCATTCTCAAGTTTGCTTTTGTGACTCTGCAAACCTCGACTAAGGCATTAAAGCCCCTGATTCTCTAGGGCACCACTTTGTCTCTGATCTCTAGTAGTATCCCCTTCTTTAATTTGCCTACTCTCCATCATTCATCATCATGTTTCTATAGGTAAGTGGAATATCTGAAAAGCTCTACAAATTTTGTCATGTACTCATCCACTGGCATCCCCTCTATTTGCCTTAGGAGGACAAACTTTGAATCTTTCTCATCCTAAATGAAACTAGGGAAATACTGCTCATAAAATGCTTGCAAGAAAGTTTCCTAAGTAATTGGGAGATTCTTTGATTTTATTATTAGTACAGTGCTCCTCCACCAGTAATTTGCTTTTTTCTCTAACTAAAATATAGCCATCACGACCTTTTACTCAGACATGCACTCCATCATCTTGAATATATTTTCTAACTATATAATCCAAGCCTTTACTTTTTCTATTTTCAGTTCACCATCAAAGGAGGGAGGCTCAAATTTCCTGAATTAAGTTATAATCTGTCTAGTAAAAGGCTACTCAGGAACATGAGGTGTCTGAGCTGGTGGAGTCTGAAGAATTTACTGAATATATGGTTATGGGCTTAAGGGAATTGCCTCTGAAGGCTCAAGACAATCTAAGTGCTATTGCTGAGGAGGAGTAGGCCTCTCACTATCTCTCTGAGCAAGCCTCTCTTGCAACTATGATAGCCTATAACACTCTAGCGATAGGATCATTAGGCTCTGGCTCTGCTCTAGCCTCTCTAGTAAGCATACCTCTCCTAATGTTCACCATCTTATTTGAAACAACTCAACATTATTTTAACACAAATAAGAACACAAGCCACAGTTATCACTCAATTTCATTTGTACGTAACATACACAACTGGCAATCTCACATTCTTAAGCCACAACCCACACTCAAATGCCTGAACCTTTGCTTTGATACCAATAAATATAATAACATATGTAGCTAGCATTCATTTTACATCACAAATAGCTAAAAGTATTTATTTTTGTGAATTTAGCACTTTTAGCAATGGATATTTTTGTTATTGAAAGCTAAATTAATTCGTTCTAGGTTTAATGGACCATGTGAGCTTACCTAACTTAATTTCATCCATAACACATTTGTTCAATCATAAATATCACAAATTGAAGCTCAAAACTTGAGTCTAAGGCATACATCTCAAAATTACATTACATTTTGCAAAATTGCCATTGAATTCCATATTTTGATACAAACTTTGAAAAATCACAATCAATTCTAGAAAATCCAATTTATGCAAACTATAGCTTTCTAAATCAAAACAACCACGTTTGACATATGAAAATCGATGGAACGGTACTTTGGGTTTGGTGGTTGTTCTCAACAAACCAAAAACTTCAAAAATTTATTTCTCTCTCTATAGAGCTCCAAATTAGGTGCTCTCAGTGGCTATAGAAATTTTATGATGTCTATTATATTTTTGTAAAATTTTATGAGTATTGGACTTCATTTGACCCCTAAGTGATGCACAAAACCAAACTGACCACATGAATAGTAATAGTGACAATTTCTACATAATTTGGCCAATTTTAAAAAATCATAATAAATTCTTTAAAACTCCAAAAATAGTACTCTTTAGATCTATGAAAAGCTTTAGATAAGACCTATATTTCATGCACAAATTCGTCCATTTGGTTAGTTTGTGATTCAGGTCAAGACTGAAGCCAATTTTGGGACAATAATGACGTCAAAGTGCATCAAATGGCTTTCTAATCATACCATGACCATTTAACCACATCCAAAAGCATAAACATAGCATATAGAAACATCCCAAATGATCTAAATTATCATGGAACTCAAAATCACCTTTCCAATTGTTCATATACACATGTACATCAAAGTTTATGCATGTCAAAAACTCACATATTCATACATTTGGTTCCAAATTGATTCATAATCATAACTACATACTTGTGCTGAATGATTTACATCTCATAAACTTCATATACATACGAAATTTGATATTAAAATGCATAAATTTCCTATTCTATTGTCAAAGTCTCATCTTCAAGATGCTTGGCTCCCATTTTTTGCTCCATTTGGCTCGCTTAGACATGGTTAGTCATAATATGGGGAAGAGTGAGATTCAAAGAATCTCAATATCTCTTTTACCCTTTCAAGCATACATACATGGCACATTTTTATGTTAAAGAATGCAAGCATGCAATGAAAGCTTCTAATAAACATACATAATCATTTTTCAAGTCATATAGATTCATTCAAATCAAATATAGGCTCTAGGGACTTTTGATTTAGCCTCACCCAATTTCCTTGGGACTTTTGGATTTGCCTCACCTACTCTTAGGGATTTTTGACTTAGCCTCACTTTTTCTTGAAACATTTGGCTTTGTCTCACTCGTTCTTAGGGACTTTTGGCTTCTTACCCATTTTAAAGAACTTTTCGCATAACCTCACCCATTTAAGCCATCTTGCATTTAAAACATGTTTCAAGAAACATAATGGTACCAAAGCATTACATCAATAACTATAAACATATCTCATAGTTCAAACATACACACAAGTATCTAATGACAATCAAACATCTAATACATGTATACAAGAAAGAATAGAAAGTTACTTTGAGTCAAGGAACACAATTTTTCTTTTTGGAATTTTCCCTCCCCTTCTCAGCTTCACACATACACCTAAGAGGATCTTTATTTTCTTGGCCTCGACATATCAAATGAGACATAATTACATCATTGGAACAAGTTCTAGCCTCATATAAACTCTATGTAAGTTTGTCTTAACTTATGGCATGGATATGATTCCATATAAGAGCATAATGAAACGACCCCTAGAATTCATAATTTTGGCTCCAATTTCTCATTCAATATAAGTTATATGACTCTATTGAAACTCATTAGAGTCATCACAAACTCAATTTAAGGAACCTAAACTTAAGTTGCTTCTTTTTTGTCTTAAAAAGGAACCTAAATCTTTATCTTATAAACCATGGCTTCCAAATTCAAACCAATGGTTCCCTTAGTGTTTACTAATCATATCCAAACCATTTCTAGTATTGGAATCAAAGAAAAATCTCCCTAGGTACATCATCCTCTCTTGGCTAAGAGATGCATACCTATAGGAGACCATGGAGTTTTCTTATTTTCTTTAGGGAATTTGGCCTCCATGAATCTTCCTAGACCTTTTAAGAACTCATAAATACTCTTACATAAGCTAGATTATTATTAGAAAGCTTAAAAAATTGCTAGGTGCAACAAGAACCCTAGGTAACATAACTTGAATTATAAAGCTTCTATTTTAAATCTAATTGCATATTCTTGTTTCTCATGCTCTAAAATCCTTGTTCCTACCTTGCTATGACCTGAATTCCTTCCTTCCTTGATGGGCCTGGTTTGGCTGAAAATGGACACAAGAAGAGAAAGCAAGAGGAAGCAAAATAAGCCATGAGAATTACCTTATTTTCTAGCTTTTCCAAGGAGCTTTCAATTGCTTCTAATCTCTCCTTCAATGTCTCTCTTACTCTTATTGGACCAACCATGAAATAGCTCCAAATTAATCATCAAAACCATTGGAAAAGAGAGGAGAAAGAGGAGAAAAAGTTAGAAGAGGGAGAAGGCATGAAAAACCATGAATTTCTCACCTTCTCTATTTAGTTTTCTCTTCCCTTCTTCCTCCCTTCTTGTGCACCACTTTAAGATGAGTGGAATTCTATTTTGAGGTAGAACAAGGTCAGTTAAGAAATGAGGAGGAGGTGGAGTGTGACTTTAAGAAGCAAAGTGGCCTAATTATGACATTTCCTAAATTTCCATTTTTTCCCTTTTCTTAGTTCTTTTCATTTAGATTCATTTCAACTTTTTTTTGAGAACTATCTTTTCTATCATGAAATTTAGGTTTTCTAATTCACAAAATTCCTTTGGTTTCACTTAAATTGAATTTAAAATTTTCTTGAATGAATTGGTCAAAGTTTTGATCAACTGATACTTTAAATTGCATACTGGATGGGGTTTTAACCATTCCAGGGATTCTTATGGGTTTTAAGGAATTTGGAAATTTTGAAAAACTCAATTTTTTCATTTAAAAATCTTTCCTTTGAGTTTTCTAAAAGTTGATCAAAATTGCAAAAATACCACTACTTTTCATCTATTTTTTTTTACTAATCTAACTCCAATTTCTAGGTACTTTAGCCTTGTATTCTCATTTTTAAAGGTCTAGATTATTAGCCTAATTTTATTTGGCCTCTAATCATTCAATTTAGGGGACTTTCTTTTGTAATCTCATGAGTTTACGACTTTTATTATAACGTGATATTACAATGACAACAGTCCCCGACTTTCCTTAAGCATAATTCACTACTTCATCTACTAGGACATGATTCACAGTCCATAATAATTAACAAGTAAAAGCAGTCAAATTCATTCATAGCATTATATATATACATATGTATAAGCCATCAATATGATTTCACTACAAATATAAGTAGAATTAAACATTGATCACCTTATTCCATTGCTTAATAGCTATTTACACACTTCAAGTGGGTAACCTAAACCTAAAATGTTCATATATAAACAAAAACACTTTATCAATACAAAAAAGTTCATATCTTTAACTAATTAAATTTTATTGAGTTAAAGAACTCACCATATCAAGACTTATAAGGTCACAAATCCTCAATTTTGACACCAAGGTCCTAGTTTTTCCAAATGGGTCTCTTAATTTTTAGACATAAGATGAAGTTAGTCACTAACTCAAGCTTTAAGATGAGATTTAGAAGGAAAAACAACTATAAATGGAAGGAAAATTCTTACCAAAATCGTAGCTTCACCTCTCCTTGATATTTTTCTCCCAAAAATCTTTAAATCTCTAACCCTACGATTTAGTAAATGGAAACCAAATCACAAACCAATTATAACAAAATAAAAAGGAAAATGAGTAGTTGAAGTGTTTCTAAAGTTACTTGAGTTAAATCCTTCTCTTTTTCCTTACAGCAAGCCTTGAAAAAACCTTGGGGCTCTCCTATTTATTTCTCTCTTTCTCATTGCTGCATGCATGCATGAAGTTGGAGAAGAGAAATGAGATGAAGTTAAGTTAGGTTTTAGGCTTAAGTGGTGCATTTTTAGGCTAGCTTCTAGTAGGGTTTGAGTGTTTCATTTGATTTGGGCCATGGGTGTTACGTTTCAAGCTCATAATTAAAGAAATAGGGAGGCTTATGTTTAAAATTATTTCTAACTTAAATTAATTTAATCTTAAGGGTAAATGATCTATAATAAATTTTCTTAGGGTAATTTATTAAAATTCTCAAATTATTTAATTAACTTCCAATTTAAATTATTTTCTCTATAATTTTATAATAAACCTCATTTCCTTTATAATCTTGATTTAATAATTACCAAATGTTATAGAATCAAAAGTCCCTAAAAATTTTCCTTTGAAAAATACTTTGATAAAAGTCCAATTCACCTCTTCTTAAACTCTTATGGCACTAATAAGTCAAAGTATGAGAAAGAAGCACCTCCACTCTAATCTTCCCCTTCATCACATAGATTAGCATATTAAGTGTGTTTAGGCCAAGTATAATACATTTAGCAATTAAGGTATAAGTAATGTAAGGTAGGTTCCCTTATTAAGACAAGATAAGATACTATAGGGAACTAATTAATATAGAAAAATGATATTATATGCTCCCTCCTCTATTTTGTTTAACTTAATTAACATCAAACTTAATAAATCTTAACTTATTCATAAAACTAGGGAAAGTAATTATCTAAATGTTACAAAATGGTCCCTATTTGTTCCCTTTCCTCACTGATTTCCTCACTAAATTCCCTTATTTTTATAGTGAATTGGCTTTATCATTGAAAGTATAAAATAAAAGGAGTTATCTTTTAAAGACTAAATTATTAATTTATTTAAATATTTAAATTGATGATATTTTAAATGTCAAAATTAGATGCTTGTATGTATTTAATTTAGTGCATACATAAGATTACAATAACATCATCCAAAATATATAGAGAGATAAATAGTTTTTACTAATTTCATCCTATGTTTGTTAAAATATCAAATTCATACAAATTTAAATAAAAAAACACTAAATTTCTCTAAATATTTACTTTATTATTTTTTGAAAAATATGATTTTAATTATAAATGCTTTTAAATCGGTCTAATCATTAAATTAATAGAGGTACTGGTTTATAGTTCAATAGTTTGACTATAGTTGAGCCACAATTAAATCGATGATAACTAAATATATGTTTTTCAAATTTCATATATTAAAATTTTAATATAAAAAATAAATACTAATAAATTTTAAATAATTAATTATTGATTATATGTTTCTTAAAATAGTTAAGAAATTATTTTTAATTAAAAAATAAAAATTACTCAGGATTAAAATTTAAGAGTATTTAATTTTGAGATTTTGGAGTTCCCAAATTATATTAAAATTTCACTATCATTAAAAAAAGCAAAAGTTTTAGAAATCATAAATTAGAAAAAAATAATTTATCAAATAGAAAAAATTTAAAAAAATTAAAAATATAGTTATAAATAGTATATATAATAGTTTGGATGTTTTTATATATTATATATATGATGTATATATATATATATATATATTAAATAATGTGTAATAATTTTAAAGGAGCATTATGGTTCAGATGGCCAAAAAACTTGGCATTTGGTGGAGGATCGCATGATCAAGTCTTGGCTACCACTTTTGCAAAACAATTTTTCAAATCAATTCAAATCGTAATCTAATTGGTTTTCCCAATTTTCACCGATTCTTAACCAATTGTGAGTCTCTCCAATTTTATGAACTAATCGAATTGAATCAAGAACCAGTTCTTGATCCAATGGTCAAAGTGGCCAATCGGATCTGATTTTAATATCATTATTAATTATTATACTATATCTAAATATTTTACATCTTGTACTCCTTTTTTATGTCCAATATTTGGTAAAATCCAAAATTTTGAAATAGTAAGCAGGTCTCTTACTAATTGCTAACTCATTTTTAGCTATTTTTTATAACTATAATCTGTAGCTTTTGTAGTCATAATTATTGTAGAAAACATAGCTATAACTAATTAATTGAGAATTTCTCTCATAGATACTAAAATTATCTAATTTTCTTTTTTATTATATAAATATACACAAATCTCTTTGAAGTTAAAATATAATCAAAATACCCTTAAAAATATTAATTTCTTTATTAAAAATATAACTTATTAAAAAAATATATATTTTTAACTATTTTATTTCAATATTATTTATTTTGTGTTGAAAATTATAAATTTTAATTTATTCCAAATTTATAAAAATGACTATTTTTATATTGATATACATATTTAATACTTGTTGTATTATATAAATAATAAGTATAAGAATATTCTTATCAAAATAAGTATGATTGTAGCTTATCTCTTTTCTGAGGTTGGTACAATGTATCTTTTGATTTCAAAAAAAGAAAATGTCAATTTTTAAAATTAAAAAAATCATGAAATTTAAATATCTTGCTAGAAAAATATTGGGAGATTTATTAGATCATACCAAACAAAATGCTTGAAATCATAATGGGATAGGAGATCAAGAAAGCAAACGGCAATAGCTAAAGATGAGGGAGAAGGTACAACTTATAATACTTGAAATAATAGGGAGGGTAGGTCAGAATTACCTTTTAACATAAAACCTAATTCTAGCTAGTATAAATAGGATAAGTAGCTCTAGGTGAGCTGAAAGTTGGATTCCTTCTCCCTAAATAGGCTTATGGATAACCCATTTATTATAGGTTATCCATAAGATATAAAACCTAATCCATTTGCACAATATTTAATTACTATTATTTGATATTATTAAAATAGAATTCATTAATTAGTCTAATAATTAATTAATGCTAATCTAAAAAATCAATTAATTTTCTAACAATTTCCCACTTGGATAGCATTAATCAATTGATAGACTAAATGAGAGCAAATAAATATAATGTAACACCCCGAAATTGATTAAGATATTAATCATAGATTTGGACTAATTAAGAATAATTATTATGAAATAATTAGACAAGCTATGTAAATAGAAAATTATGGAGGAATAAATTATTAATATGAGTTTAGAGATTCAACGGGGTTAGAAACTCAATCTAGGCTCATAATTAATTTAAGTATGTCATGGATAAACACTAATAAATGCTCAATTATATTTTTGAGCAAACGTAACTTCCTATTGTGAGACTTAGCCCAAGAGAGATCACTTAGCAATGGCCTAATTTGGTTTATTGAGTTGGAGGCCTAAGACCCTACTAAAATCCTAAAAATTATGTAACTCAACTCATGAAATCTAGCCCAACAAGACAAAATTTGAACTCTCATATGGATTTAGGCATTTGGGTCAGACTATAACCTATTTAGGATCCAACTTAAACTCTAAAACTAATTTCAGCCCTCCTTACTTTGCAGAACCATAAAACAAACAAGAAACACACAAAGCATTTTTGGAGGTTTTGGAGAAAGGGAAGGGTTCTTGGCAAAAATCCATCTTCTCCCACTTTTAGAATCAAAATCAACCAAGGTGAGTGTTATATAACTTGACCCCCTCCTCTTCCTCTTCAATTTGACCTAATTGATTTTTCATTTGGAGCAATTTCACCATATCTTAAATCTGATATGGATCATTTAATGTTTCTTAGAGGATTTTCAAAGATTGAGGCTAGGAGAGATATTGGGAAAGTATAAACTCCTCATTTTAATACATTTACTACTAGTTAGAGACCCCAATAGCTAACTTATGATATGAACTCTATTTCTATGGGAAAATATCCATAATTTAGGGTGATATTTTGAGGTCTCTGGTGTCGGGAAGACAAAATTCGAATTTTGTTCTTATAGTGGCTGGGTAAGTGTCCTTTAGGTAGCTATTGGTGGTTTAATTCTTTGAGTATTGGGTTGCTACTATAATTCATGAATAGGAATAGTAATGGTCTGATTTTATGTTCATAGGCTAAGGTAGCATTATTATTGACTCTCAAGGAATTGTCTACAAGTGAGGTAACCGAGGTTAATGTTAAATTCCATGTATATATCTACTTTAATTTTATATCTGTTGCATATGTATGATTTTGAATGCTAAATGAATGGTTAGCTATCTGATATGTTGTGATTGGACCTTGTGAGTCCATGGTGAAACTATGGTACGGCTGCCACCTATGCATTGTGTTTCAATCAGGTATCATGTTATAATTAGACCCTTGTATGCATTGAGCTCAGATTGTGCTCATTGGGTAGTGCCATGGATAGGCCTCTCCTAGTGTTAATGGCCTTTAACATGTGAATATGTGATTATTAGTATGAGATAGTAGTCACTAATAACCTAATTGTTTCATTTGTTAATATGACTGGTATATTTTTTAATGTTTATTTGATTTCATGCATATATATTAATTAAATTGGAATATATAAATGGAATTTGCTTTTAGTTATTGAGATTTGCATCTCGCCCCATTTCATGGGATAATACTTTCAGGTGAAGGCTCTTCGAGTAAGGATAAAGGAAAATAAGTAGATGAACATCTATGAGTTGAGGCCTTGTGTGGGAAATCTATACTTAGACTAAGTTAACTTAGGGTAGATGCTGATTTTGTTGTTCTCTTGTATAGCATCATAATGTAATCATATTGCCAAGTGTAGGAGTTTTATGTTTTGATAACTTATGATGTATCTAATAGTGAGTTAGGCCTTATACAATCTAGTTTCTGATGTATGAACTTACAATATCTTATATGGAACCTTGTTGACCTAATGATATGGTTTACTATTTGGAACTATAATCATGTGATACATTAAATGTTGACTTAGACTAGTGATGCATGGAACCTCTAATGGAATATGTATTTGACTAATAATGTTGGTAGTTTATGAGGCCTTTGCTATCATTAATCTATGTACTTGCTGATATATGGTAGCTAGATAGATGAGGACCCACACTTAAGTCTTGAATTGGTAATGATAGGTAAGTAGGGTAAACCAAGTAGATGAAAGCTATTAGAGCCTTACAAATTAAGGTGGAGTGGCCTTGGAGTGTTACTAGAGGAAGAGTTGGAGTGTATGGGATGAAATTTAAGGAGAAATGGTGCAGAAAAGGGTCACACCGCAGCCAAAATGGGCTGAGTCACAGCCAAGTGTCAAGCAGAGGTGAGGAACATTGCGACCTGAGGTGTCTCACTATGGTGCAAAATGAAAAAGTTGCCCAAAGAGGATAACAGAAAGCAACCTTGTTGCAACGCAAGTCGAGGGAATTAAGGGATGAATGTTCTAATAGCTAGTTTCGTCACAGAGCAGGTATAGCCTGTCGTGGCACAAATTGAGAAATTTTCTATAGTAAGTTCCAGGATATTTTTTAGTCACGGCGCCATAAAGGCTTGCCATGGGATTTGCAAAGGCTAAATTGTAGGACCCCAAGAGCAACTTTGCCACAGTGCAAAATGGCTGAGTCACAACGCAAAGTGCAAAACTTGGTTTTTTAGGTTCCAATAACCAACTTAGCCGTGCCGGGAAGGTTCCATGTAATACCTTATATTTCTAACTCATTTCATACATATTTGCATGCTCATATGATACATCCTATAAAGGAAGTGAGAAAAATCTATTAAAATAATACATTTCTTTGAGTTGTGTCGCGTATGAAAATTCCATTCCGTGTCACGTGGACCATGTGAGCTCATACATCACATTCTTATATTTAATTACATGAATACAACTCATTTGCACCATCAAATATGGCTTACATCTTAAGGAACTCGAAAGGAAACTCAAAATATACATATATATTTGTTGCCATATTTTTTCACTTTTCTATCACAAATTTGAAAAATTATAACTAATTTTAGAGAAATGAAATCATGCATTATTGGCTATTATGGAAAGCTACAGATGTCTACTTCATATTAAAAATATGTCCAGACCATAACATCCAACACAAAGGATGTTTGACATGCAAAATGGTCAATAGGTCAGGCTGTCTACTGGTGCTATCTCAGAATTCTGTAGCAAACTTCAAAAATGTCCAATTAATTCCATAAAGATCCAATTGACACAAATGATACCAATCTAAAAATTTGTGGATTTTATCCAGAGGGAAAAAAATAACTTCAGACTATCTCAGCCATGTCCAAACCTCGTAATCCAATCAAATAGTAATAGAGGTCGGCTGGAGTTCCTAATACTGGACATAATTTTTCAAAATTCATATCTCTCTCTCTAGACATCCAAATGAGGTGCTTCTAGTTGTAACAAGTCACTGTGAATGTCTAGTTTCTTTGTATAAACTTTCGTGATAATTGGACATCATTTGAGCCCTGTGTGACAGATTTCATTTTCAGACCATTATGAACAGTAACATAACCAAAATCAGAAAATTTCTCAAGTTTGAAAATTCATCAAATATTCTATAGACTTCCAAAAATTCTGTTCTTTAACTTTCCAAAAAGCTCTCAGCAAGCTCTAATTGCATGCTAAATCTTAGATCAAGAAGAGCTCATTTGGATAAAAAGTGATATAAGATTCCATTATAGTCAATTTTGGCTCCATATGGGATACCAAAATGTCCAAATGGCTTTCCTTGGGGTTTGGCACCTCTTGGGAAAGTCCAAAAGCATAATTAGGACTTGTGTGAGCTACCCAAATGGCCCCAACCCTCATGCATCTCATTTTGGCCATCTTATCCACACATATGCATAATTCCATAAACTAATTCAAGAAGCTACATTGCCCATACATACTCAATTGCATACTAGTGGTCACATAATACATTCTCCCATTTAAACATAACATATTATCATACTTACATATGTTCTAAAGGCCATAGACCATTTATAACAATAATTTACATCATTAGGCATCATTATGGCTTCAAAGAGCAAAAATCATACATATTGGTGTCAATCTTTTCTCTTCAAGGTGGTTGGCTTCCATTGCCTTGTCCACTTAATCCACCTAGTATGTTAGATCATTGGAGAGAAGGGAATGAGATTCAAAGAATCCCAATAACTCATCTCCCATTCAATCATACATAATAGATGCAAACAAGTCTCATAAATGCATGTATGGTCATGTTGACATGTGCAAACATTCAAGAAGTATTTTCATTATTTGAGAATATTATACATAGTATACAAAGGCTTGCCAAGCCAGTGGATTGGCCTCACCCAATTTCTTGTGGACATTAAACTTGCCTCGCCCATTCTTTAAGAGATTCTTGGACTCAACCATACTCTTGGGAGCCCATCTTGCTTTTGGAAGACTCTTTGCTTTGTCTCAACCAATCTCAAGGGTTCTTGGCTCATCCTTACCATGGCTAAGGGTTCTTGGCCTCACCACACTTAAGCAAACCCAAGCACACATCAAAAATATCATATAAGAGCATACTGTAATATCATGGCACCATGGAATTAAAATCATGGCAGAACACTTTTCATGACTTAAAAATACACATACATACATTTAAGACAAGTTAAGCACAAATCCATGCATGAGACAAGGTGGAGAGAGCTACCTTATACATAATTACACACTTTTTCCTTTGAATCCAAGTTCCCATTTTCGGCCACACACACACAAAAGTGTAGGGAAGTTTTCTCTTAGCCTAAACACAATTTATGGAAACCAATTAGGTTCATTGATAAGCATGATGTTTTATACATTTTATTCTCCTTAATTTAGACATTTTAGTTCCAAATATGGTTTTAGGAGTCTAATTAAATGTAATTTGGTTTTAGTAGCCATTTTCTACATTTTAGGAATTAATTTACAAATTATTGGATTTTAATGCATAAATTTATCTTAAATAATTTTGTGAAAATTCCTATTTGATTTTTCCCACTCTTTTGTACAGAATTTCAATGGACAATTAAAGCTTGAATGGTAAATTGATTTGGAGAAGGGATGAGCTTCAAGTATACATGTGTGCAACTAGAGAGAAGGCTTCATTTACTATGATAATCATAAGAAAACATGTAGCACTCTTCTCTCAAGTTCATGCACGTAGCACCATGTAATTCTGATATAGAGGAAAACACAAGAGACAACATGAGACTCACATGCATAGCAGCTCGAGTGGACAAAAGCTAACGTAGAAAATGAGTTGGGGAGAAGTTTAGGCCATAAATACACACACATGCAAGCTACGTTGAGTGAATGAAGAAGTAACCACGGACTGTAGCAGAAATAAGAGACTACAATAGCAACAAACACGCTCAAGCAGAATGTGAACACGAGTTAAATGAAGAAGCTAGATTTCATGCTTGAAAGGAACAGAGGAAGCAACACGAACGAATGAAGGTAAAAAAGAGCTGTTGAGCTCGAGACACATGAAAAGAAGCTCTAGAACAATGCAGCAACTACAGGGCTCAAGTTCTGCGTGCATGTGAATAGTACAACAATAAAGAAGTAGCTGCACGAATGAGAAACACGAGAGAAGCTACGTGTTTGGTTAGATCATGCATGAGCTTTATCCACGTAGCTCTAGTAATACAGTAGCTGAAACAAGAAGCATGGAGGAGTAAAACGAGTGAGGAAGAAGCTGAGCTTGCGTGGAGCAAAGGAGAAGAAACACGTACAAGGAAGCTACGGGTTAGAAGAGCAGAAGCTACACAAGGGCAGAACTGCACATGGAAACTAGAGGAACACGTGAGAAGTTGACGTGGATTGCTACGGCTTGAACGTGTGATACAAAAGGAATGAAGTAAGGAGCATGCAGAACAGAGCATGAACAAAGGAAGATAAACTCGTGGCAAGGAAGCAGTGCGTAGACTAGATGGAGTATGAAGAATAGAGCAAGATGTGGTGAAGAAGGCTGAGAAGACGCTAGCTGGAGAAGGAGGAGGAATCACGTGGAAACCAAGCTGAAATTTACGTGAAGAAGCTGCAGAAACAGTAAAAGGAATATGTGGAATATAATAAAATAAAAGAAACGTGGAAGTCACAAGCAAATTCAGAACCACGTGAATAGTGAGAAGAGTTCAGATCCAAGCATAATACGCACGAAGGAGGTTGCATATGAGCACGTGGAATCATTAAAAGAATTCACGTGAGAGGAAGCAAGCATCCATTTCATTCACATCTCTACAAGTTTGTCACGTCTCCATATTTTCGAAACCCCTTGCTTATTTATTGAGACACCACTCCATCGTCCAAGAAGCCCTATTCATCCATTCATCTACATTCCATCATTCATCCACCATCCCATGAAACTCTAATCCATCTTGAGGCTAGCTAGGAGGAAGCCTTGGAGAAGCTTGAATCCATGGATGAACATAGAATTTTTGGCTAAGAATTTCTTTATTTTCCTACACTTTTTTCTCTTTCATATATTATCTTGGTTAAGTTGTATTTGATAGGGAATTTGTGTAATTGTAATTAGTGGCTGGTTAGACACTAATTAGGGAACCTTTTTGTTGATTAATTGATTTGATTAATTTCAATATTATCTGAATTCCCATGTGTGCTTCGAAGGTGTTCGATAAAATACATGAGTGAGATTATTTGTTTGAATGTTTAATTTGAGGATTCCTTAATGTTTAGTTGGTTAATTAAATATTTAGGATGATTCAGAGGCTAATCAATTAGTTAATCAATCAAATTGAGTGTTCAAGATCTTAAAGACAAGATTTAATAGTTTAATGTGGGATTGAGGTCTCAATTCAATGTTAGATCATTAATCTCTTAATTCTTGAGTGGTTACCCAAGATAATTTGTTATGAACACTAATTAGGAACTCTTAGACCAGAATTAATCACAATTAGATTAGGATAAGGATAGTGGATACTAAGGGACGAATCCAAAGCTAGTCACAAGCCCATCTTTCGCCCATAATTCACCCAATTAGGTAGAATTTAGAAATTTTAATTCAATTTAGTTTTAGGTTAGTTTAATTCAATTAAAACCCCCTTTAGTTTAGAAATTTTAGAGTCTTTTAATATTTGAAAAACTCAATAAGGCATTGAACTCCAATTCCAAGGGAGATGACCTAAGTTGTGCCACTAATTGCATATTTTATCAACCTAGTTTTATTTTGAGGGTTGTACGACGAGCCACTCATTCATGAACTCAATTCTAAAGCCATACAATTTGCTTAGATACTAGGTTACCTTATAACCTCATTATGGTTCCATAATTGTATCTAATAAAGCAACACCCCTCAATTAAATTCTAGGCTCCATTCTTTCCTTTCAAATATGATTCTTGACTCCTTTTGAGCCTCTTGGAGTCATCATACAATCAAAACTAAGAGCCTAACTACATGTGGCTTCTTTAGGTCTCATTATGGAATATAAAGCACTAACTCACTTTCTATGGTTTCTAAATTTCTCCCAAGGCTTCTCTTCATATTCATTCATCATATATGACTCAAAAATGGGTTTAGAAAAATTTAAAACTCCTCAGCTACACAAACCCCTTTAGGCCGAGGCTATGGAAGAAATGGGGCTTTTTGGAGTTTGCCTTGTTTTCTCAAAGGAGGATACATATGGGGAGCCTTTTAGGAATCTTGGGAACTCATTTAAACTTTTATTTAGGCATAGGAATCATCATACAAAATTAGATTTTACAAGGTGCACTTGAAACCCTAGATTTTGCACCTTGAAATTTCATGGCATTTTCTTGAATTTCTTTGCATATTCTTATTGTAACGCCCGATATGTTGTAAAAACATTGAAATAGGCCAGTTTAAAAAGCAAGTCCTTTGAGATGAGTGATTCAAGGCCAAATAAATTTTGGATAAAATTTTAAATAATAGAGAATGAGGATTTGAGCTTTGAGTTGCCCAAAAATTGAGACCGAAGTGATTTAAAAAATTTGTCGAAAGGCCAGTGGTATTTTCGTAAATAAGTGCAATTTTGGAAAAAACACCTATGAGGGCTTTTTAAATGGAAATATTGAGTAGCCCAAGGTTTTCAAAGGCCCCAAAAATCATGGGAAGCCCCGGGACCAAAAGCCCCTTCGATGTACTCTTTCCAATATCAGTTGACCCAAACTTTGACCGATTCGTTCGGAAAGATTTTAGCTCTGATTTGAATGATTCCAAAGGTATTTTATTAAATTGGGAATCTAAATTTTATGATAGAAAAGAAGGTTCTTAAAAAGGAGCTAAAATGAAGACAAACTGGAAATGCCATTATAGAAGGGCAAAAATGAAAACAAATTGTACAAAGAAGCTTCTAAATGCTCCTTTTTAAATCCACGTTTAGCCTTCCCCTCTCTAAACTGACTTTCTTCTGGACAAATCTCAGAAAAGGAGCTGCTGTCTTAGGTGCACAAAGAGAGAAAATTTTGGAGGAGGAAAAGTCAAGGAAAGGTGAGAAAGTATAAGATTTTCATGCTCCTTCCTATTGAAACTTTATCCTCCCTTTCTTGCTTCATCTTTCCATGCTTTTAATGCAATTTTTGGTGCTGATTTGGGTCCAGATCAGAGGAGAGAAATTCAAAATTTAAAGAGGAGAAAGAGGGAAGAAGAAGGGCTCTTGAAGGAAGCTTGATTTCAAGGTAGTTTCTCTTCCCTTGTTGTTTCTTTTTCTCCTTCTCTTCCATGGTGGGATGCCTCAAAAAGAACCATGAAGAGGGGAGATTTTCTGTTTTATAATCCAAAAGAATCCATCAAGCCATGGAAAGATGGATTACATCAAAGAAATACATGAAAAGCTAGTAAAACTTAAGTTGGAAAAGTGTAGGGTGCTTAAACATAGTTCAAAATCTGGGTTGATTCAAGACTTTCCCATCATATGTGAGTGTTTGTTTGAGTTTTTAAGACTCCTAGGGAGCCTCCCAAGTGCCCCATCCATTAAAGAAAAATCCCAAACTCCATGGGTCTTTAATGGAAGCATAAATCGGTCAAGACCCTTAGAGATATCTAGGGGATGTTTTAAATAGTTCCAAGCTTGATTTGGGACTTTATATGATAAAAGAAGATAGGAGAAACCCTTAGAAAAAATTTAGAAGCCTTAGGTTGAGAGATGAGGCAACGGCTTCCATAATGTAACCTTATGAAGAAACATCAACCTAGGTTTGTGAAAGTGAGTGTGTGATGGCTTCAAGGACCTTAAATGAGATCAAGAGGTATAAATATGGCAAGAGAATGAAACCAAGAATTTTACTTGTGGTAGTTACTTCATTAGGTCATTAATGGAACCATATTGTGACAAAAAAGAACAAAGTGTAGTCTTAAGAGTGAGTTGGATGTTATAACTTGTTCCAAGAGTATAACTAAGGGTTGTTTATTGTGAATAGGCCAAGGAAATCCAACCCCACCTCCTTATGTTTGTGGAACCAAAAAGGAGAAGGAACAAGCAAAGTAAGGCTTAAATTTGTACCAAGGTAGCTCTCCACCTTTTCTTATTGCATTTTCTTGTTGCATATATGTCATTGTATGCTTATGTGTCTATGTATATGTTTGAGATATGCCACTTGATGCTATGATGCTATTTTGGTACTAATATGCTTTCTTGAATGTCTTTAAATTGTGGAAATGGCTCACAAGGGTGAGGTAGTGCCAAAAGTCCCTTAATGTGGGTGAGGAGATGCCAAAAGTCTCATAGCATGGGTGAGACAAGGCCAAAAGTCCCTTGGATGGGTAAGGCTAAGTCAAAAGTCCCAAAAACCAAGAGTGAGGCAATCTAAAAGTCCTAGAAATGGGGTGAGATCAAATCAAAAGTCCCTAGAGCCCATTCTTATTTTTGACATGTGTTTGTGACATAAAAATGTGGGAATTGAATGCTTCATCAATTGAGTAGTTGCATACTTGTACCTTTGACATGTTGTATGCCTTGAAAATGTGCTTGAATAGGTATATGAGCTATTGAGATTTAATGAATCTTACTCCCTCCTTTCTCTCATTTCATATGATCTAGGTGGAGTCTAAAATCCAAAGAATGGAGGCCAAGGAGCTTAAATCTCCATCTCTTGGTAAATTTTGCTAGTTTTGATGTACAAGAGTGTCAAAGAATATATGTATATGTTATTTTTGAACCATGACACTTTGAACAAGTGTAAAACTATGTAAAGTTAGTGTATGAATCAATAATAGAGTTAAATGAATAGAAATGTGCAATTTGACCACTTGGGAGCCCACTTGTGCATGTATGTTTATGGAAGTTGCATGGTGAATTTGAGTTACATGAGGATTTAGACCTTATGAGAGACTTATTTATACTATATTTATACTTTCTAAGTTGCTCAAGTGTGTGTGGAACAATAGATGGTTCATTTGAACTAAATTTGTTTCTTGTTGGGACCAAGATTTGCCAAAATCTTGAGCTATGGCAAAGTCTGACCAAATGACCTCTTCTTGACTTAAAATTTTGTATGCAAGTAGATCTTGCCTAGAGACTTTCAAAAAGCCAAATATTAGGTCATTTAGAGGTCTGTGGAATTTTCTATGATTTTTCAAAGTTGGTATCAGAATTTCGGATTTGCACCAGTACTGTTCATTTGGTTAGTTGTGAAATTGTGTCATCCGAAGGGTAAAAGTGGTCCAATGGCTACGAAATTTTATAGACAGAAACTAAGAATTCACAGTGACTTATAGCAATTGGAATCACCTAATTTGGAGGTCTGAGATAAGAGATATGAATTTTTGAATTTCTAGAATAGCAACAGTAGCGCAGCACAACCTAAGTCACTTTTCCATTAAATTTCAGTAGCTAAACATGCTTTCTCTAGTCTGAGTCTATTTTTACCATAAATTTAACATTCATATATTTCCAAATTGGTATCATTTGCATGGACTAGATTTTTTTGGAATTAATTGGATATTTTCGAAGTTCATAGCAGACACTTGCATCAGTATTAGTAGCTGTTTGAACCTTTGCCCCTTTTTGCATGTCAAACGCTTTCTGTGTTATGTTTCATGGCCTAGAAATATTTTTGGCAAAAGTAGACATGTGTAAATCTTCATAATGGGTAAAAATTCATGATTTTTTTTGTGTGGATTTAGTTATGAATTTCTGAAGTTGTGATAGAAAAACTGAAATTCTGGCAAAAAATAATAGTGTGAGTTTGATGCTCCCCTTTGAATTCCATGAGTTGTGGGCTAACTTTGGTGATACAAATGAGTTGTATGTATGTAATTAAATATGATAATGTAATATATGAGCTCATATAGTCCGCATGACACTGAATAAAATTTTTATATGCGACGCAACGCAAAATAAGGCATTATTTTAATGCCATTTTCCATTCCCTTTTGTGCAATTCATCATGTGAGACTTAGAAATGATAGGAAGCAAGCTAGAAATATATGGTATTACACTTACTCTCCTCCCTTAAATTCATGGAATTCACCATTGGTTTCCCTCAAAATTCCAGCCCTCTAGCATCTACATACATGGGGCGAAATATGGAAAAGAAAGGGGGATGAGTAGCTACCATGCAATGCAAGATTTATCTTATTTTCTTACTTTTTCTCACTTGAATCTTGTGTTCTTTAAGGTCCTCTCTTCAAATCCAAATTTTTTCATCAATTTCTCCTTTAAAATATATCCATATACTTCATTATAATCATAGGAAATAAAGGAGAATGAAGGAGAAGAGGTTTGGAAGAGAAAAAGCATGAAAAACTACTAAATTTTTATACCTTAAGCCTTTGATTTCTCCTCCTCTTTGCCTTCCTCTTGTGTGCCACTCTCCCTAGGGCTTTCCACTGGTTTTGGGCAAAACTTGGTCATGCATAATGAAGGGAGAAGAAGGGCACATCATATATATAGGTGGGAGGAGGTTACACTTTTCAAAAATTTCTATTTTGCCCTTTGTTCTTGGTATTTTTGTTTCTCCTTCATTTTAGCTCTTTTTTTAGAACCGTCTTTTCCATTATGAAATTTTCGTTTCCAATTTAGTAAAATACCTTTGGAATCACTCAAATCAGAGCTAAAACCTTTTTGACCAAATTTATCAAAGTTCGGGTACACTGACGTTAGAAAACGTCCACTGAAAGGGTTTTAGCTGTCTCTGTAACACCATATATTTTTAGTATGCTTCCGATCATTTCTAAGTCTCACATAATCAATTGAACAAAAGGGAACGGAAAATGACATTAAAATAATGCCTTATTTCACGTTACGTCGCGTATAAAAATTCCATTCGGTGTCACACGGACCATATGAACTCATACAACATGTTCTCATATTTAATTACATACATACAACTCATTTCCATCACCAAAGTTGGCCCACAACTCGTGGAATTCAAAGGGGACCATCAAACACACACTATTATTTTCGGCCAGAATTTCAGTTTTTCTGTCACAACTTTAGAAATTCATAACTAAATCCACAAAATTCGAAATCCAACAAAATTTACCATTCTAGAAAGCTCTGGATGTCTACCCCATGATAAAAATAATTTCAGCTCATGAATCATTAAGGGAAAAATATTTGACATCTGAAAAGTCACTGGGGTTGCTGCTGTCTGGGCCATTGGTTCAGTTTACTGATAGGAAGTTTCAAAATTCATAACTAATTCTAGAAAACTTAAAATTGTTCATTCTTGGCCATTCTGAAAAAATACACATGTCTAATTTATGCTAAAAATATTTCCAGGCTATGAAACATAACACAGAAAGTGTTTGACATGCGAAAAGGGGTAAAGGTTCGGACAGCTAGTGGTACTGATGCATGTGTTTGCTATGAACTTCGAAAATGTCCAATTAATTCTAAAAACATAAAATCCATGCAAATAATACCAATTTGGAAATATATGAATGTTAAATTTATGGTAAAAATAGACTCAGACTAGAGAAAGCACGTTTAGCTACCCAAATTCAATGGAACAGTGACTCAGGTCGTGCTGAGCTACTGCTACTGTCCCAGAAATTCAAAAATTCATATCTCTCAGCACAGACCTCCAAATAAGGTGCTTCTAGTTGCTACAAGTCACTGTAAATTCCTAGTTTCTAACTATAAAATTTTGTAGCCATTGGACCATGTTTGCCCCTCAGATGACACAATTTCACAATTGACCAAATGAACAGTACCAGTGCAAATTCGAAATTCTGATACCAACTTTGAAAAATCATAGAAAATTCCACAGACTTCTAAATGACCTAATCTTTGGCTTTCCGAAAGTCTCTAGGCAAGATCTACTTGCATACAAAATTTCAAGTCAAGAAGAGGTGGTCAGACTTTGCCATAGCTCAAGATTTTGGCAAATTTTGGTCCCAACAAGAAACAAATTTAGTTCAAATGAACCATCCGTTGTTCCACACACATTTGAGCAACTTAGAAAGTATAAATATAGCATAAATAAGTCTCTCATAGAAAATTCCATAGACCTCCAAATGATCTTATCTTTGTCTTCCCAAAAAACTATAGGCAAGATCTACTTGCATGCAAAATTTCAAGTCAAGAAGAGGTCATTTGGTTAGACTTCGCTATAGCTCAAGCTTATGGCAATTTTGGTCCCAACAAGAGGCAAATTTGTTTCACATGAGCCATCAATTGTTCCACACACATTTGAGCAACTTAGAAAGCATAAATAAGTCCCTCATAAGGTATGAATCCTCATGTAACTCAAATTCACCATGTCACTTCCATGAACATACATACACAAGTGGGCTCCCAAGTGGTCAAAATACATAATTCTATTCATTAAACTCTATTCTTGATACATACACTAACTTTATATAGTTTTACACTTGTTCAAAGTGTCATGGCTCAAAAATAACATTTACATATCTACTTTTACATTCTAGTCATCATAGTACATCAAAATAGAAAGATTTGCCAAGAGATGGAGATTTAAGCTCCTTGGCTTCCATCCTTTGGATCTTGAACTCCACTTAGATCATATGAGATGAGAGAAAGGAGGGGGTGAGATTCATTAAATCTCAATAACTCATACACCTATTCAAGCACATTTTCAAGGCATATAACATGTCAAAGGTACAAGTATGCAATCAATCAATCCATAAAGCATTCATCTTTCATATTTTTGTGTCACAAACTCATGTCAAGCATAAGAATGAGCTCTAAGGACTTTGGGTTTGGCCTCACCCCATTTCTAGTACTTTTGGATTGTCTCACTCTTGGTTTTTAGGACTTTTGACTTAGCCTCACCCATCCAAGGGACTTTTGGCCTTGTCTCACCCATACCATGAGACTTTTGGCATCTCCTCACCCACATTAAGAGACTTTTGGCACTACTTCACCCTTATGAGCCATTTCCACCATTCAAAGACATTCAAGAAAGCATATTGGTACCAAAATAGCAATATAGCATCAAGTGGCATGTCTCAAACATATACACATACACACAACCACACAATGACACCATATGCAATAAGAAAATGTAACAAGAAAAGGTGGAGAGCTACCTTGGTGCAAATTCAAGCTTTACTTTACTTGTTTCTTCTCCTTTTCAGTTCCACAAACACAAGGAGGTGGGGTTGGATTTCTTTGGCCTATTCACAATAAACAATACTAAATTATACTATTGGAACAAATTATGACATCTAACTCACTCTTAAGACTACACTTTGGTCTATTTGTCACAATATAGTTCCATTAAGGACCTAATGAAGCAACTACCATAATTAACATTCTTGGTTCCATTCTCTTGCCATATTTAGACCTCTTGACCTCATTCAAGGTCCTTGAAGCCATCACACATTCACTTTCACAAATCTAGGTCCATGTTGCTTCATAAGGTTACATTATGGAAGCCATTGCCTCATCTCCCAACCTAAGGCTTCTAATTTTTTTCCAAGGGTTTCTCCTCTCTTCTTTTATCATATAAAGTCCTAAATCAAGCTTGGAACCATTTAAAACATTCCCTAGCTATCTCTAAGGGTCTTGACCTAGTTATGCTTCCATTAAAGACCCATGGAGTTTAGGATTTTTCCTTAATGGATGGGGCACTTGGGAGGCTCCCTAGGAGTCTTAGAAACTCAAACAAACACTCACATATGATGGGGAAGTCTTGAATCAACCCAGATTTTAACTTATGTTCAAGCACCCTACACTTTTCCAACTTGAGTTTTACTAGTTTTTCATGCATTTCTTTGGTATAATCCATCTTCCCATGGCTTAGTTTGATGGATTCTTTTGGATTATAAAATAGAAACTCTTCCCTCTTCATGGTTCTGTTTGAGACATCCTACCATGGAAGAGGAGAAGAAGAAAAAGAAGCATCAAAGGGAGAGAAACTACCTCGTAATCAAGCTTCCTTTAAGAGCCCTTCCTCTTCCCTCTTTCTCCTCCTTAAATTTTGAATTTCCCTCCTCTGATCTAGACCCAAATCAGCACCAAAAATTACATTAAACCATGGAAAGATGAAGCAAGAAGAGGAGGATGAAGTTTCAAGAGGAAAGAGCATGAAAACCTTACACTTTCTCACCCTTTCTTTGGCTTTTCTTCCTCTAAAATTTCCTCCCTTTGTGCGCCTAAGACAACAGCTCCATTTCTTAGATTTGGGCAGAAGAAAGTCGGTTTAGAGAGGGGGGAGCTCAACATGACTTAAAAAGGGAGTTTGGAAGCTTCCTTTGTGCACTTTGTTTCCATTTTTGCCCTTCCATAATGGCATTTCCGGTTTGGCTTCGTTTTAGCTCCTTTTTTAGAACCGTCTTTTCTATCATAAAATTTAGATTCCCAATTTAATAAAATGCCTTTGGAATCACTCAAATCAGAGCTAAAACCTTCCCGAACGAACTGGTCAAAGTTCGGGTCAACTAACATCAGAAAGAGTACACTGAAGGGGCTTTACCGGTCCCGGGGCTTCCCATAATTTTTGGCGCCTCTGAGAACCCTGGAAAACTCAAAATTTCCATTTAAAAAGCCCTCCTAGGTGTTTTTCTAAAATTACACTTATTTACAAAAATGCCATTGGCCTTTCGGCAAATTTTTTGAATCACTCCGACCCCAATTTCTGGGCAACTCAAGGCTCAAATCCTTGTTTTCTATTATTTAAAATTTTATTCAAATTTTATTTGGCCTTGAATCACTCATCTCAGGCGACTTGCTTTTCAAAGCTGCCCATTCTAGTGATTTTACAACGTACCGGACGTTACAGTCTCAGGGCTTTTTGTGGCTTTCAGGGCTTCTAAGAATCCCAGAGAACTCAAAACTTTCATTTAAAAAGCTCTCTTATATGAATTCTAAAATTTGCTCAAAATTATGAAAATGCCATTACGTTTCATAAGCTTTTGGTAAAAAATTGTTTCTTCATTATAGCTCTATTTTTCTTTCCGTCTGAGCCTGGGATTCTTATTTTTAGAAATCTAGAATACTTTTCAAATTTTTCAGGATCTTAACTATCTCATTTTAGGAGACTTCCTTTTGTATCCGGTGAATTTCGTTCGCTTACGGAGAAACCGTACGTTACGTTTCTCTTGTTTTCTCTGGTTTTCAAAGAATCAGATGTTACATTCCAAGTCACAGCAAAGGTTCTCAAACTCTTATTTTAACCTAAAAACTATGGTTTTTCCTATGGCAATGTTAAGGGATGACTTGGGAAACACTTGTAAGAGGTTTTTGTGAGTTAGAATTAATAGATAAATGAATTAAAGCTTTTAATTGATGATTAGAATCACTCATGTGCATAAATAGTAGTGATTATTTAGTTAATGACCATAATAATATCAAGGTTTAAATTCCTTCACCTTTTTCCTAATTTGATTATTTGACATGGCTTTAGACCTTGATTTATGATTATTAATCACGTAATTAAGCTTAATTACTATGATTAGAAATTAGGGTCGTTACACATAATATATACTAAAAATATCAAATAATCAATATACACTATAACAAAATCCAGAAATGAAATGGCAAACTAAAAACATTAAATTTAATAAGGAAAACAATACTAAAATGCCAATGATTTTTTGTAATTGAATTAAATGGAATAGTAAAAGAAATATGTCCAAAACTTTTAGTTTAATGAAATTTCAAAGTACATCAAAGTGTCTTTGAAGAACATAACTTAGACCCCTACTAAACCAAGGCATCAACAAAAAATTTCACAATACCCAAGAGTCACATTTTTCTCAACAAAATTCCAATGGTTAAAACTATGGTTAATGAATCCACTTAGCATATTATTTGTAAAATATATATGATTTGAGTTTGAGATTTACAAATCTGCTTTCTAATGAAACAAAAATCTAATCTCAAATTTTAGTGCAATTGAAATTCCTGTGATTTTGAGAAAAGTATATAGTAAAATTATTGTCGCAACTAAATGGTCAAGATCCAAATATTTGTATTTAACGATATGCATGACAAAAATTAATTCCCTTAATCATGTAGCTTGAAAATTTTCCTACAACAAACGACATATTTTGCAACCAAAATTGAGGTAGCTATAAGCTCTTTCAGACATTTTGAGATGTAGACAAAGGTTGAAGTAATTATTAATGTTTATTTGACACTTTTGTACAAAATAGCTTCTCCAAGATATTAAAAGATGTATCTAGAAGTAGATTTTCAAATCATATGTACAATTGCATAATTTGAATATAAAAAGGCCAATGATTACAAGTTCATCAAATTTACTCTAAGTTTACCTGTGATCTAAGAATGTTGTAGGCACCACATAACTTTCTTAACAGCCCTTCATTGATTAAATCCAAGATTGGTCAAGTATATGTACTAAATACACTACTAGCAAAAACTATGTTAAAATAAGTGCATACTTGAACGTACATCAAGATTATTAATGCAGCAGAAAAAATGAGACTAATTATATTTGTTATTAAGGACATCAAACATTGTTGAGTCTTTCTCCCCTTTTAAGAGGAGATATGTTACATCCTACTATATCTCATTTACTTAGTACCATTTTTGTGAAAACACATAACATATATCCCTTTAGCATTGAGATTTAGCTATCAAGCATATCAAATGGGCTTATGATACTCTAATACAATTTGTCTACAATCCCTACTCATAATTGAGTTCCAAGTATTTAGTTCCACGCAAAATGTTATATAATGTAGGGCTTAAACACAAGAAAGGAATCATTTCCCCACTTTAGCCATATCACATAAATAAGGTATAAACTTTAAAAATTTATAACTTGAGCTACACAACTCTGATTAAGGAAAACTATGTCATTTTAAAGTTTATGATGTGAACTTTTTACTATATAAATTTTAAGTCAAATTGAATCCATTTGGTCTCTCAAAACCCGTGAAAACTAGATCTAGTACAAAATGAACAATAACTACTGTGATAATTTTTTGGGGCCAACTTTGAAAATTCACCAAATATTCTACAGAGCTTCAAAAATTATAAACTTTAGTCCTAAATGTTCTCTAAATGCTCATCAAATTTTGGCTCCAAATTATTTTATTAAGGTAATTAGAGGTAGAGAGACATTTATGGCTCAATTGAACAATTTTTTGTATTCTAAAATGCTCCAATTGAGCTCTAATATGTTATCTCTTGTCATGAGCAAAATTTAAACCATCTATGCATCATCTATGAATGGTCCATCATATAAAATTTGCGTTGCATCTAAAAATCACTATTCCACTTGATTATATACATGTAAACTTGATGAATTCTCATCTATCAAAACATGTTCCCATGCCTTATACATACATCAAATGGTCATACATTCAAGGTCTAACATTTTTGCATAGGTTGCTATTACATTACATCAAAATATACATTTGCATATCTACATATACATAATCAAATTCCTAAATGAATCTCTTGATAGCTTTGCTCTCTAGGCCTTTATCTTATCTTCTTTGTTTGGCACTTTACCCGCCATAATTAGTTTGATATAAAGGGTGAAATTCTAAGAAGAATCTCAGTAGTAGTACTCACCCATTCCAATGCATACATTAGATAATTAAAGAATGAAATGCAAGCATGCATGGTCATTCACATATAAAGCAACACTGTAATATCCAATCTCTCTAGAATTGGACTGAAACTGATGAGATTATAAAAGAAGACCCCAAAATGAAATTATTAGAGGCTAAACAAGATTAAAATAATAATCTAGACATTTAGAATTGAGAACACAAAGTTAATGATGGCCCAAAATTAGAGTGAAAATGGCTAAACGAAGAAGTTGAAAACATAATGGCATTTTTGTAATTTCGAGTAACTTTTTGAAAAATCAAAGAAGGGAGCTTTAAATGATAAAATTGAGTTTTCCAGGGTTCTCAAAGACTCCAAAACCTATAAGTACCCTTAGAATGGTCAAAATCCCTTCGATGTATGATTTAGACTGTCAGTTAATCGAAACTTTGATTAAATAGTTCGATAAGATTTTAAATATAATTTAGGTGAAACCAAAGATATTTTATGAATTAGAGAACCTAACTTTTCATATGAAAAGATGATTCTAAAAAAAGATTTAAAATGAGCTCAAACGATGTAGTCAAAGTGTAGTGACAAATTGGTAATTATGGGAAGAAGTAAAAATATTTTTTCTATTTAATCATGATACACCAACCATTTCTTCTTTATCACCACTGACCTATACCAGTGCTAAATGGAATGGAAATGTTGTGAAAAATGGGAGGAGAGAAAAAAAGAAAGCTAAATAGGTAAGCATACATGCAAAATCTCATGTTATGGTAGTTAATAACCTTGTTCTATACTTCATGCTCTTTCTAATGGTGGTTTCAACTTCATGAAAGATGATTTTGGTGGCTGACCTCATGAAAAAAATGGAGGTTTAGAGCAACCAAATAAAGCAAGAGAATCACCATTTAGTAAGCTTTCAAATGAGGTATGTCATGCAATGGAAAAACTTGTTTTTCTTTGAATTCCAATGGCTTCCATATTAGGTCTAGCAAGAGAAACTAGAGAGAGGAAGTGAACTTGGCTAAAACTTAATGAAATTAAGGGTTTTGAGGCATGAGGAATTAGATTATGCAATTAGAATCAATTGAAAAGCTTTAAATTCAAGATAAGAAAGTTAGGGTTTCTATTGCACCTAAAAAGTTTTAGAACTATTATGAGGCATTTTAAGCCATATGAAATTATGATTAGATAGAAGAGAAGTTAAGGAGCATGGCTATGCATCAAAACCTAAGAAAGAACCAATAAAATGCCATATGGCTCCTTTATGGTTAATGGTTCAATCAAGTAAGAGATAAGACGCCTTGGAAGTGTTTCTTTGAGTTTTAATGAATGTAGGGATTGAGATATGATGAATAAATAATTATGGAAGCATTGGTTTGAATTTATAAGCCCCAAAATGAAAGTTAAAATTTTAGGGGCCAAAATGAGGTTAATGACGCAAGTTGGTTCTAAAGCATTCTAACCAAGTATGTAATGATTCAAATGAGTTTCTTGAGAATTATAAGACTTGTAGAAAGCAAGAGTTTGGGATTAGAAAAACAAGAACCAAAAGTTACTTCATAATGGATCTAAACTAGACATAATTGATACCTTGAGCCTTAATAAGATTAAATAAAAGTTATGAAGCCTAAAATGAGTTCTATGGGATTAATTTGCCTTATGATTGTTCCATGTAGGTCAAGCTAACCTAAACTCACTCATTTGTAGGTGTCAAGCTAAAGAAAGTAAGGAAAAAGGAAGCTTATAAGTGGGATTGTGGTATCTCCAAGTTCTTAGAGTCACAAGGTAGCTTTGTCTCCCTTTCTTACATACATTTGAATGTTTGAGTGAAGTTTTAATGTTTGTATACATTGTTGTTTGATGCATTCATGATATATGTTTGAGCATAAGTTCCATATTGAACTATGTGAATGAGAATGATATATGTTTCGACTCCTAACTCCCTTAAGGCTTAGAATTAAGCACAGTAGCTTTTCCTTAGCCTCGAGTTGAGAAACGTTAAGCCTAGCAAATTTATGATGAAGCCATGGCTAAGAAAGGAATGAATTCTTATGTTTTATGATGCATTTTATTCATATAAGGCATGAGCATTACATTCTTGCACCACATGCACGACATACATTAATGTCATTCTTGTATGTATTGAGTTGGTTAAGATTAACTAATGAGATTCTCCCATATCTCACCCCTATGCTCCCACTAACCATTTCAGGTTCTCCAAGCCAAGGTCAAGACCAAGAGAGGCCATAGATAGTAGGAAATTATGTATTAGAATCTCATTTTGCACTAAACTTTAGTATGTGTATGTATATGATGCCTTACATGTATCTTGACATATCTATGATGCATATGATAGAGTTACTTCATGTTTTATGATGGAATCATGTATGAAAGTATAAGAATGGCATATATGACTAATTGTGGCAAGGTATGTGTATTATGGTAGAGTTTGATGTATGAGATGATATATTGAATGCATGTACTCTTAAGTATCCAAGGGTAAAATTTTAATCCACCTATTTTGGAATGATATGGAATGGTTAGAAAAGTCATTTAGGATGGAAGAAATGTGCTCAAAATGGAAGGAAACTAATTGGACACCAAATGGTCCAAATTGGTATCAAAAGTAGTTTTAAATTTTTCATAAATAACTTCTATGTTAAAAATGGCCTAAATGATATAGTTTAAACCTAAGATTTGCCTAAGATTTGGCATGCATTTAGATCCTTCATATATTTTTTTGTCAAGCTAAGAACCATAATTTTTGGAGTAGTACATAATATTTTACAAATTTCCAAAGTTTGACAAAAATTTCATTTAAGCCCTAGTATTGCTCACACAAAACAAGTTTAGTGTTTTAGGTTTTTTAGAGGCCAAATGATGTCCAATACTCATTAAATTTTACAAGCTTATATTTGACATTATAAGCTTTCTAGGGCCACCAAGTTTGCATAAAAAAGATTTGTATAGGAGAAGTTATGAATTTTAGAAGTTGAAGGTCTGACTATTGTAACACCATGGATTTCTAGCTTTGCCTCATGCCAATTTGAAGTCTCATGCCAAGCATTACATAGGGAAGTAAGAAAAATGGCATTAAAATATTGAGTTTTCTTGCATTGTGCTATGCACAAATTGTTTTTTGATGTCCCGTGGGCCATATAAGCTCATATATTATATTTTCATATTTAATTACATAGATACAATTCAAATCCATCACCAAAAGTGGCGTAGAACACGTGCAAGTGTAAGGAACACATAAAATATCATAATGTAGCCTCGGCCAGAAACTTCACCTTTCTGTCACAAATTTTGAAAAATCATAACTAATTCTAGAAAAATCAAAATCATGCAATCTTTACTAGTCTAGAAAGCTATAGCTACTTCAAGCTAAAAATATTTCCAGGTCATGAAACACCAAGTAGAAGATATTTGACATTCAAAAAGCACCTAAGGTCTCAGTTGCCTAGGCTACTATCATAACTTACTTTCATAAATTTTGGAAATTCATAACTAATTCTACAAAAATCCAAACCATGCAAACTTGGTCAATCTGATAAGCTATAGATGTCAAATTTAAGGGAAAAATAGCTCTAAATCATGCCAAGTCCATTTAGGAACTGAATTATGATGGAACAATATTGGAGGTCCAGTGACATTATCGGTACTGACATGAAACTTCAAAAATTCATAACTCTTTTCTCAGACCTCCAAATGAGGTAATCTTGGTCACCATAGAAATATTATAACCTCTAATTTATGTCTGAAAAATTTTACAAGCATTGGACACCATTTGGCCATCGGATGACACATAACACAAAATTGACCATATGAACAATACATGCACCAAAACAACAGAAAAATCCCAACTTTGAAAATTCATAATTAATTCTATAGAGCTCCGATTTTTCTTCCCTTTAGCTTCCCAAAAAGCTCTCAATGAGCCCTACATGTCTACAAAATTTCATAGGAAGATTCATCCATTTGGTCAGTTTGTGCCATAGGGTTCCAGTTTGATCATTTTCATGGTCTCTACAAGCATCAAAGTGTCCAAATTTACTTCCCAAGCTTGTGTGGCCACTTGAACACGTGGGATTGCACCAAAATGACATTTTAAACTTGTATCAAAGGTGTACAAACCCATAATTTGCAAACTCACTCTCTCACCCCATGCCATACACATATTTCCATATCGCTAATCTTGCCATTACATGCTCAATTTGCATTGTAACATTCACATAATATAAACTCTCATTTGTATATGATACATTAGCACAATTATACATGTTCATAAGGTCATAAGACATATACAACAATTGATTACAACATTTGCCACTCATATGGCCTTAGAGAAGCAAGATTCATGCACTTTGTTGTCAATCTCTTATCTTCCAAGATGCTGGCTCCCGTTACCTTGTTCTCTTGATTCACTTAGCATGTTAGAACATTGGAGAAGAGGGAATGAGATTCAAATAACCCCAATAGCTCATCTCCCATTTCAACCATATATAAAGTATGCAAACCATGTCTTACAAATGCATGCATGGGCATATTAAATAACATGAACATTCAAGAAGTAATTTTGGCATGTGAGTAAGTCATACAAGGCATCTATAGGCTTGCTAAATAAGTGGATTAGCCTTACCTATTCACTTATAGATTTTGGACTTGCCTCACCTATTTCTTTTAAGAGGTTTTTGGACTCAACCTTACTTTTTGGAGTCAACCTCACTTTTGGGAGACTCTTTACTTTGTTTCAACTAACTTTAAGGGTTCTTGGCTCATCCTCACCATGGCTAAGGGTTCTTGGCTTTTTTATACCCAAGCAAACCAAAGCAAGTATAATAAACATCATTTGAAACATAATGCATCATCATGGTACTGTGGAATATAAACTCATGCTAGAACACTTTTCATAGCTCAAAACACACATACACACATTCAAAGACAAGTCAACCATACATTCATGCATGAGAGAAGGAGGAGTGAGCTACCTTGCTTGCATTTACGCACTTTTTCCTTAAGCCTTGAGTCCTCTCCCTTGACCTCATACACCTAAGGAGGTAGAGATCATTTTTCTTGGCCTAGATGCATCATATGGAAGCTAATTATACTCTTGAATTAAATTCTAAGGCCATATATTCACTAGGAAAGCTAGATGACTCATAAGGTTCTTTTATGGTTCCATAATGTACTTAATGAAGCAACCTTAGGAAAATATCTTCTTGGCTCCATTCCCTCTATTTATTTATGATTCTTGACTCCATTTAAACCTCTTGGAGTCATCACATAATCAATTCAAGGAGCCTAGCTAGGTGTTGCTTTTTTAAGCCATAATATGGAACATACAAAACCATCTCACTTTCTATGATTTCTAAGATTTTTTCAAGGCTTCTTCTCATACTCTCCCATCACACATGATACAAAACTAAGCTTGGAAGGAATTAAAACACTCCCTAGGTGCATGAACTCTCCTTGGCTGAAGCTATGCTTCCATATGGCACCAATGGAGTCGTTTTAATTTCTTTCATGGGAGAAGCATGTGGGAGGCTCTCTTGGTGTCTTAGAAACTCATATATACTCTTAGATAACTTAAATTACTACTAGGAAGCTTCATCTTAGCCTTGGTGCAACCAAATCCCTAAATTCCATAACTTGCATTCTAAAGCACCCTTTTCAATTCTAGTTGTATATTCTTAATCCTCATACTCCATAACTTTTGGTTCCATCAAGAACACATAAAGAAAAACTTTTATTATTTTCTCTCTCTAGACCGAAGCTTAAATGGTTTGGAAACACAAGATTTTGCAAGTGTTTCAAGTAAAGTCTTACTTTAAAATAGAGCTCTCTTTGCATAGATTATTTTTTACATATTGATTTCTTGAAAAGAGTTTCTTTTTGGCTTGGGTTAGACCTAAATCTTCAAGTTTTCAAGAAAAAAAACCACAATTAGAGAGCTCTTAGAGAAAGGAATAACTTTTCTTACTATTTGGGATGAAACGAGGCCGTTTACTTACCTAAACTGAAGCTTAAACTTCTTCTCTCTCTCCCCTCTTAATGTCATGCCATGGTTGCCCATTTTTCTATAAATGGAAGCTTGGATAAGGTGATGAGGTGTAATCTTACTTAAGAAGTCTCTTTTATAATTTTTCAAAATAACCATTTTGTCCTTGCGTGCCTGTTTGCTTTGTTTAAACTCATTTTAACTCCTTTTTGAGAACCATCTTTACTATCATAAAATTTAGGTCCTATAATTCATAAAATTCCTTTAGTTTTATCCAAATTGGATTTAAAACCTTCCCAAACGAACTGGTCAAAGTTTGGATTAACCAATGTCAAAAAATGTCCATCGGAGGGGCTTTAACTATCCTAAGACTTCCTATGATTTTCAGGGCTTCTGAGAACCCTGGAGAATTCAAAACTTTCATTTAAAAAGCTCTCCTATGAGAAATTCCAAAATTTGCTCAAAATGACAAAAATTCCCTTACGTTTCGTTAACCTTTCGTTACATTTCTTTTCTTCATTCTAACTCTGTTTTTCTTTCTGTTTGAGCCTAAGATTCTCATTTCTAGGACTCTAGAATGCTTTCCAAATTTTTTAGGACCTTAACTAAGTTATTTTTGGGGACTTCTTTTTGTATCCGGTGAATTTTGTTCGTTTATGGAGAAACTGGTCAAATTTTGTTCGTTTATGGACCTTAACTACGTTTCTCACATTTTCTCTCATTTTTAGAGAATCGGCTATTACAACTATGCCTGAATACTATAGCAATTTGTGATATGCAATGGCTTTCATGGGTCCAATGAACTTTAATGCTCTAAAATTTTTACAACAATTAGGCTCATCTTCAGTTTTCTATAGCCACTAAGAACATCTAATTTGGAGTTGTGTAGCTCAAGATATATAATTTCAAAGTTCAGATCTACTACATGCCTTTATTTCTGACTTTTATTATTTTCCATTGCATTTGATTAGGAAAATAAATTCAATTTTGCCTAAAATTGTTATAGCATATATTTTACATCCTAAGCTTTCCATAGACACCTAATTTGCATGATTTGAAGTTGTATAACCCAAGTTATAAATTTTCAAATTTAGTGCAGATTTTGAAACCTTTGCTATCACTTCAGGTCCAAAGGTGTTTTAAGGAATTTCATGAGTTATGCACCATAAAATGAGCATGAACAAACTTGTTTATAATAAAATAAGTTAAGAAAAAGAAAGAATAAAGTTTGGATCCCTATAGTAAAAAATGACTCGTAAACGGCCCAATTTCGATATTAAAAAGCTTATGTGTGAATATAAACTTTGTTTTTATCTTCATATATTATATGAATGAGCTAATAAAAGTTAGGTATGGTAAACACAAAACATTGAATTGGCATAAAACATCTGAACTTGTCTAGTCATGGCATAAAACATACTAGTTAGGCTCATCTCTGGATTAGGGAAGAACTATTATGTTCAATTCCTTGCCACTCTTACTAAAACCCAAAAGCATATCTCATATATGTGTAAAACTCATACTAGTGTAGCGAACTCAAGCAACTTGACGGGTTATGTCACGCAACCTTCAAAATAAAACTAGGTTGGAAAATATATAACTAGTGGTGCAACCTAAATCATCTCCCTAGGACATGGAATTTAATGTTCAATTGGGTTTTTTAAGTGTAAAAGAACTCTACAACAACAACAACAACAACAACAAAGCCTTTTCTCATTAAGTGGGGTCGGCTACATGGATCAATCGACGCCATAAACACCTATCGTAAATCATATTTTTAGACAAATCATTTAAATCTAAATCTCTCTTAATAATTTCTCCTATAACTCTACAAATTACCTAATTAAAATGGGGGTTTTGCCTAAATTTAACTAACTAAAATTTAATTGAAATAAAATTTCTAATCACTACCTAATTGCATAAACTAATGTTTGAATGATAGACATGTGACTAGCCTTAGATTCATCTTTTGATATCCACTATTCTTATACTAATCCAATTGTGATTAATTCTGGTCTAAGAGTCCCTAATTGTATTCATAATAATGTATCTTGAGTCACCACACAAAAATCAAGAGATTAACAATCTAATGTTGAATTGAAATCTCAATCCCGTATCAAATCGTTAATTCTTGTCATTAGAATCAATGAATACTAAATTTGATTGATTAATGGATCAATTAGCCTATGAATTATCATCCTGAGATGTTTAATTAACCAATTAAACTCTAAGTAATCTTCAAATTAGACAATTAAGCACACAATCTCACTCATGCATTTCATCAAACACCTTGATAGCATACATGAAAAATTGGAGAATAATGAAAAATTTAGCATTGAATCAATCAATTAATCACTTAAAAAGTCATCCTAATGAGTTTCTAACCAATCACTAATTACAACTACACAAATCTCAATCAAATACATCTCAACCAAGCATATACAAGAAAAAGAAAAGTGTAGAAAAGTAAGAAATTCTTAGCCCAAAAATCCTTTTCTAATCCATGGAATCAAGCTTCTTCAAGGTCCTTCTCCTAGCTAGCCATAATCTTCAATTAAGCTCTCATTGGTTGGATGGATGGAAGTGAGAAAAATGGAGGAAATGGAGTGGAAAAGAAGATGGAGATGCTATGGCGTGAATGGGGTGGAGTGTATCTGGATGAGATGAATGACGATGGAATATGGATATTTTATTCGATGGATGTGGCTGCCCTCTGGATGAATAGATCTAGCCTCCATTTTACATGCCTCCCTCTTCTTTTTTAATGATTCACGTGCTTAGCCCTTCCCTCATTTCCACGTGAGCTTTCTATTCATTCTGATGCTCTGCTCGAGCTAATTCCCCCTCCCATCCATGTGCTTCTCAAATGGATTTCTAAATCAAAGCCTTGCATTAAAACTCACATGCTCCTTCATGTGCCTGCTGCTTCCTTTATTTCTGTCATTCCCAGCTGAATATGTGTTCTTCCCATTGCCTTCTCACGTGAGAGTCTCCCATTTATTTATTGTTCACGTCTTCTGCAGTCTATGGCTTCTTAAATAATTCCCATGTCACTTCTCATGCATGTTAAATTGGTCTCATGAAAAATGAGTGGTATAAGCTATCCCTTGCTTCCTCACGTCAGAATTGATGACCTCGTAGCTTCTTCATTCTCTCAAAAATGTGTAGTAGCTACTCTCTTGTTTCTCTTCTAACCAAAGTGCTGCCTCAACGTATTTTCCCACGCTTCTATTCACAGCCTTGTTCATGAGTTTCCATGAAAGCTTCTGCATGGCTTGGTGTCTCATTCCTTCCCATGTGAATGTCTCAATGTTCTCTCGTAAATCACGTACTTCCTACGAGTGGGTAGCTGCTGCATTATTCTGGAGTTACTTCTTCCTTTATATTCTTCACCTTATTCTTCGTGTTTTGGAGCTCACAGCCAGTGTCCTCTTTCCTGTAACATTTTGTGTTATGTTCTTGTGTTCTTTTTCCCAGTCAGCACGTTCAACCCGTGTGCATTTTACTCGTGCTCTATTCTGCTCCTTCTCCACGCGAGCTTCTTCATTTGTGTTCATCTCCACGTGTAGCTACTTTCATGCATTCTGCTCTACGTAAACTCAGCTTCTTCCTTACTTCTTGCTCACATGACTTCTCTTCACTCATTCAGCTCGCTTTTCTCATCTAACACGTAACTATTCTGCTTTATGCTTTGTTCTTCTACGTGTTTCTTTTTCTCCCACGTTAACCTGTAGCTTTGTGTTGCAACTTGCTTCATCTCCCAGCCAAAACGGTAGTTTCTTGCTCCATCCACGCGTGTTAGCTTCTTCATTTAACTAACGTGTTAATGCAAGAGAACTGGAGCTACGTGGACATGTTTGAAGTGTATGAAGCTATGTGGAGGGTGTGTGAATGATGCATGTAGGCCCCATGGCTTCTTCTTCATGTTAACCTCCTCCTAGCTTCATCTCCCACGTGACCTCCTTAGCCAGCCAGCTACTTTAAAACCTTCTCTGCCCACGTGATGAACTTGAATGTGCATCTCAATCCTGGAGTCCATGTTTTGGTGAAGCTATTGCATATATGATCTGCATGTATAGAGTGTAAATTTTAATCTCCTTGGCCAATTTATTCATAATTAAAACTTCCCATTCATGTTCTGATTAATCTCCACCATTAAAAATTTAATTGCCCATTAAAACTCTTCAAAAATAATAGACAAAAATCAAATAAGAATATTCACAAAAATTATTTAAGATAAAATTAAGCATTAAAAACCAATAATTTATAAATTAATTCCTAAAATGTAGAAAATAGCTAATTAAATTCAAATTCCATTCAATTACATCCATTAAGCAATATTCAATTATTAAAGTGCCTAAGTTAAGAGAATTAAAATATATAAAAATAGCCTTCATCACAACTCATGAAGCAACCGATACACATAATGCATCTTATGTCAAACACATCTAAATGCTTGCAATAAAGGAAGAGTAAACTACATGATAAAGGCAAGATTCTTCATCACAGCACTAGTCCACCTATTCTTTTCCTTTTTCTTTACTTTTCTTGGTTTGACACATACAAGGGTGTGGTTGTACTAACTTGGCCTAAGCACATTCATTAAGATACAAACCAACTAATTAGGACCTATTCCATCTCATTCTATCAATACAAAATACTAGAACTTAAATTATATGTTTAGGCTACTTTGGATGTCACAAGGTGCCTTTCCCTTTTGCTACACTTCATCTAGCAATTCCATTCTTCAATTATATCATTTATACTCACTTTTCATGGCTAAAACAAATCTAAAACTTTTCCATACCATTCATTCTATTCATAAGACGCTTTAGGGTTTTTATAGCACCATACTTTCAACAGCATCAAGTCTCATTTTTTTTCTTAAAGCAATGATTTATTTAGCCTCTATGTCACTCACTTAGGCCTTCAAATTCATCACACTAAATTAAAAATTTCCTTAGATGTTGTTCCCTTACCTTGGTTGAGACACCACTCCATGGTTGGAACCTTGGGATTTTGTTTGTTTAAGAAGTGATTTTGAAGTCTTTAGGATATCCATGATTCATTTTAATTCAGTCATAATATTATAAACATCAAATAGTCCTCCTAGGGTTTTGAAACATTCATGGTACAATCTAAACTCTAAGTGAAGCTAACTTGCCTTTTATTATTTTTGTAGGTTAATTGCTTTTCATATTCTTATTCCTTATCCTTTTAAACCCTTTATGTCAACAAAATTTCATTATATATATATATATATATATATTCTTCCCTCGCTCTCTCTCTCTCTTGGCCAAAACATCATGGAGCTAGGGTTCCATGATTAGTAATTTTTCTTAACTTGATACATACCTTATTTTGATGCTCCCTAGATGTAAGTTCTTGTGGTATAATTGGTTTTCTCAAATAAACTCTTTTGCTCAAGGTAATAGCCATAAACTTCACTCTTTTTGAAAACCAAACCCATTATGAGAAAGAGTATAAGGAGTAGAGAAAGTTTCATTATTAGATCATAGTAAAATTTATGATATTTCTTTATCTATTTTGACTTGCTTTCCCTTCTCTCTCCTTCCCTCATCACACTACCATGGAAGCTCAAGAGCTATTGAATAAGTTGGTTATGTGAGGAAGAAGAAGAAGGCATCCCACATATATAGAAAAAAGCTAAGTTCATAACTTTTCTAGTAATGACCATGTTATCCTTACACTTTAATTCCTTTGTTTGAACTTATTTTTTAGTCTTTTTAGAAACCGATTGCTCTATACCAAATTGTATACTCTCTTCTTTATTAAAAATATTTGCTTAAGGTTTTTAGTGCTACATTGTACTGTATCTCATTCATTTAGTACCATTAGATATCTATTTGAAATAAAAGTAATCACAACAAACTCTTTAACAGTGGAAATTCAATACTATTTACCTCAAATGGACCCACAATGTTCCAAAATAGATTCTCACCATTCCATCTCACAAATTCATGCTCAAGTATTTAATTTCATCCAAATTAACATGTACATATATCTCATTCACATAAAGGAAGCCATTTACTCATTTAGGTCACAAAGCACATAATAAAACTCAAATTTCAAAAATTCATAACTTGATCTACATAACCCCAATTAAGGAAAATTACATCATTTTAAAGCTTGGGATGTGAACTTTCTACTAAAAAAAATTCAAGTTAAAATGATTCCATTTAGTCCCTCAAAGAGCATGAAACTAGATTTGCACAATATAAATAGTACAGGTGCCATAATAGCTTTTTGGAGCTAATTTTGGAATTTTGTCAAATATTCTACATAGCTCAAAAAATCACAAAATTTAGCCCTATAAAAGACTCTAAATGTCCTCTAAATGCTCACCAGAGTTTAGCCCCAAATTCAGTCATTAAAGCAATCAAAGACAAAGGAATATTTTATTGCTCAAATGGTCACTAAATGAGCTTTAAGATATCATTTCTTGTTATGAACAAATTTTAATCCATACATGCATCATATATCAATGGTTCATCACATGAAATTTGTCTTGCAACTAAAAATTGTTATTCCACATGAGAGTATATATGTAAACCACATGGATTCCCATTTACTAAATCATGTTCCAATGTTTCATACATATGTATATCTGTCATATATTTATGGTCTAACATTCTTGTACATGTTGGCATTCATTACATCAAAATATAGGTTTACATGATAATATGTACAATATCATGTGCTAGGTTAAATCTCTTGACATAATAGACCTTTCTAGGTCTTTGGCTCTTTCTTGTCTTTACTTTGTATATTACCTGGCCATGTTTAGTGAAGATAGAAAAATATGAGATTCAAAGAATCTCAATAGCTAAACCTACATTCAAACATATATATGGTTCACTCAATCACATAGAAACAAGTATGCATGTTATGTAATCATAGCCAATCCATACAAAAGAGAGCAATTCCATGCTCTAAGGTTTTCCTTGGCTCAAGCAAGAGCAAATCCATGCCCTCAAAAGATTTTGGCCTAAGGTAGAGCAAACACATGCTCACTTCCCTAGCCTCATCCAACATTAAAGCCACCTATTCACTAATGCCAAGTAGGTCTTTATGCAATTGTATCATCTACCCAAATAATCAACAAGCCAAACAATTACAAATAATACACACAAGCAACCAAAATACTCAAGCAAACCAACCACATATATAAGAATGAAGGAAAAGCTATATTATTAAGCAAATTCAATCAATTCTCTTATTCTCCTTCTTTTAATCCCATGGCCTTACATACACACTTTGGTGTGGTCCCATTTGCTTGGCCTAGGCATATCAATTAAGGTATAAAATAATCAATTAATACATATTCAATCTCTCTTTAGCAATCATATTAGGACTTAAAGTATGAATTAGGTTACTTTAAATGTTTCAAAATAACTCATTCCATTTTCCACATTTCATGTAACAATTTCATCATTCATTTATCTCAATTTACTTATTTTTAGCCATATCACTTATTCCATTCCTAGGGCAAGTTAGGGTTTCTATGAAACTATAATCTCAACATCATCAAATCTCATTCTTTTTTTCTCAAACCAATGGTTTATCTAGCCTTTATATTACTCCATTAAGCCTCTTAGACCATAAGACTAGATTAAAAACTTCCTCAAGTATTCCTTCATCTTCTTGGCTGAGAATAACACCACATAGCCCCATCTTGGAATTTTGTTTGTTTTATAGGGAATTTGATAGCTTTAAGATATACATAATTTATTTCTAGTTCAATTATGGTATTATAGGAATTAACTAACCCTCCTAGGATTTTGAATTGCTCTAGGCCAAATCTAAACCCTAGGTAAAGCCATTACACTTTTTCTTGGATTTTAGGTTAATCTCTTAACATTTTCTTATCCTTTACCTTTTCTAAACCCTTGAATTCACCAAGTTTTCATCAAACAAATACATACTTGTTGTCATAACTAGTTCCTATTTAGCATATTCATACACATATGAAGTATAAATACAAGAATCACATACATTTACATGAAATTAGACATTGAAATTAGGCCATTTACGGGTTATTTTGAGCTATAGGGGTCTAAACTTGATTCTTACCTTTTGTTAACTCATTTTTATCATAAAAACATTTGCTCATACTCAAATTATGGTGCAAAACTCATGGAATTCCTTAAATCTGCATGGAACCTGAAAGGATAGCATAAGTGCTAAAATCTGCACTCATTTTGAAAATTCATAACTTGGGCTATACAACTCCAAATCATGTAAATTAGGTGTCTATGGAAAGCTTAGGATGTGAACTACATGCCATAAAAATTTTAAGTGAAATTGAATTTGTAATATCCGGTCCTTTGAAAACCAGAGAAAACGTGAGAAACGTAACGTACGGTTTCTTCGTAAACGAACGAAATTCACTAGATAAAAAGGAAATCTCCCGAAATGAGATATTTAAGGTCTCAAAAAATTTGGGAAGCATTCTAGACTCCTAAAAATGAGAATCATAGGTTCAGACAGAAAGAAAAACGGAGTTAGAATAAAGAAATAATTTCTTACGAAAAGCTTACAAAATGTGATGGCATTTTTGTAATTTTGAGCAAATTTTGGAATTCACATAGGAGGGCTTTTTTTAATGAAAGGTTTGATTTCTCTGGGGTTCTCAGAGGCCCTAAAAACCATGAAAAGCCCCGAGACAGCTAAAACCCCTCCAATGGATGTTTTCCAACGTCGATGTACCCGAACTTTGACGGATTTGTACGAGAAGGTTTTAACTCCAATTTGAGTGATTCCAAAAGCATTTTACTAAATTGGGAACCTAAATTTCATAATAAAAAAGACAGTTCTAAAAAAGGAGCTAAAACGAAGGTGAAACAAAAATGCCAAGAATGAAGGGCAAAATGAGAATTTTTGAAAAGTGTAACTTCCTCCCACCTATATATATGATGCACCCTTCTTCCCCCTTCATTATTCACCACCATGTTCTGCCTAAAACCAAAGGAAAACCATAGGGGATGAGGCACACAAGAGGAGGAAGAAAAGGAGGAGAAATTCAAGGTAGAAATGTATGGATTTTAATGGTTTTTCATGCTTTCTTCATTCCAAACCTCTTCTCCTTCTTTCTCCTTTGTTTCCTATGATTAAAATGAAGTTTAAAAATTTGATTTAAGGGAGAAACTTAGGGGAAATTTCGGATTTGAAGAGAGGAGTTTGGAGAAAGCAAGATTTAAGTGAGAAAAAGTAAGAAAACAAGGTAATTTTTCTTCCTATGATTGTCATCTTTGGTTCCCTCCTCCTTCATTTCTCCTAACATGAGAAAACCCTAGGAGGACTTGATTTTTAGGTAGAACTAAGGGTGAATGTAAGGAAAAAGGGTGTAGAGATTAAGAATATGCAAAGGGAATCAACAAAAAATCATTAGATTTCAAGATGCAAGTTTTAGGGTTTCAATTGCACCTTGTAGAATCTGATTTTGTATGATGATTCCTAGGCCTAAATAAGAGTTTAAATGATCTCCTAAGATCCCTAAGAGGCTCCCCATATGCTTCTTCCCTTGAGAAAACAAAGCAAACTCCAAGGAGCTCCATTTCCTCCATAACCTCAGCCAAGCAAGGATAGCATAGCTAGGGAGAGTTTTAAATTTTTCTAAACCCATTTTTGAGTCATATATGATGAATGAATATGAGAGGAAGCCTTGAAAAAAAATTAGAACTCATAGAAAGTGAGTTAGTGCTTTAGGTTCCATATTATGACCTAAATAAGCAATATGTAGTTAGGCTCTTTGTTTTAATTGTGTGATGACTCCAAGAGGTTTAAAAGGAGTCAAGAATCATATTTGAAAGAAAAAAATGGAGCCTAGAATTTATTTGAAGGGTATTGCTTCATTAGGTACAATTATGGAACCATAATGGGGTTTATAGAATAACCTAGTGTTTAAACAAGTTGTGTGGCATTAGAATTTGTTTCACGAACCTAATTGGCTTCTATAAATTTTGTTTCATGAACCTAATTGGCTTCTATAAATTATGTCTAGGCCAAGAGAAATCTTCCCCACACTTTTGTATGTGTGTGTAGTTGAAGTAAGGAAGGGAATTTCAAGAGAAAAAGTGTGTAATTGTGTACGAGGTAACTCTCTCCACCTTCTCTCATACATGGATGTGTGCTTAGCATGTCTTAGAATGTGTGTATATGTATTTTCAAGTCATGAAAAGTATGATAGCATGATTTTATATGCCATGATTTCATGGTGACATATTATGTTTCTAAATGATGTTATGATGTGTGCTTGGGTTTGCATTAATGTGGTGAGGCCCTGAACCCTTAGCTATGGTGAGGATGAGCCAAAAACCCTTGAGATTGGTAGAGACAAAGTAAAGAGTCTCCCAAAAATAAAGTGGGCTCCCAAGAGTATAGTTGAGTCCAAGAATCTTTTAAAGAATGGGTGAGACAAGTCCAATATCCATAAGAAATTGGGTGAGGCCAATCCACTTTCTTGGCAAGCCTTTGTATGCTATGTGTGACTTTTTCAAATGCTAAGAATGCTCCTTGAATGATTGCACATGTCCACAAGCCATGTATACATTTATGAGACTTGTTTGCATTCATTATGTATGATTGAATGGGAGATGAGTTATTGGGATTCTTTGAATCTCATTCCCTCCTCTCCAATATTCTAACATGTTAGGTGGATCAAGTGAACAAGGTAATAGAAGCCAACCCCTTGGGAGAAGAGAGTAAGACATTAAAGTGTATGGAATTGGCTACTTTAAATCCATGTGAATGGTAAATTTTGTAATCCATGGTTGTATATATTCTATGAGGTTATGAATATGTATAAATATGTTGATATATTATGTATGAATGAGAGATTATGGCATGTGAATACTAGAATATAAAATGAGTATGAAATGGCCATTTTTGCTTCTTGAAAGTTTGATGTACTAGTGTATATGTGAAAGTGTCATGGCCAAATTGAGATTCATAAGGTTTGGGACCACTTAGGAAGCTCAAACAAGTCATATTCATACGTTTAGACTTGTCCAAGAGGTGCCAGACATTGAAAGAAGTCATTTGGACATTTTGGTACTTTATATGGGGCATAAATTTTCTATTCTAGAACCCTATATCACTTTTTATCCAAATAATCTCTTTTTGATGATTTGGTATGCATTTAGAGCTTTTTGGGAAGGTAAAGAACAAAATTTTCAGAGGTCCATAGAATATTTGAGGAATTTCCAATGTTAGCAAAAATTCTGGTTTTGGTAATAATACTGTTCATACTGGTCTGAAAATAAAATCTATCACATAGGGCACAAATGATGTTCAATTGCCACAAAATTTTATATAGAGAAATTAGACATTTCCAGTGACTTGTACCAACTAGAAGCACCTCATTTGGAGTTCTAAAGAGGGAGATATGAATTTTTAAAGATTCTATCCAGTATCAGGAGCTTCACTCGACCTCAGTTACTATTTTATTGAATTCCGAGGTTTGGGCTACCTAAGATAGTCTGGAGTTATTTTTACCCTCTAGCTGACATCCACAACTTTGCCATATTAGTATCATTTTCATGGATTGGATTTTTGTGGAATTAATTGGACATTTTTGAAGTTTCCTACAGAAATCTATGACAGAACTAGTGGACAGCTTGACCTCTGAACTTTTTCAGATGTCAAACATCCTCTTTGATGGATGTTGTGGTCTAGACATATTTTTAGTATGAAGTAGACATCTGTTGATTTCTAGAATGACCAAGAATGCAAGATTTTGATTTTTCTAGAATTAGTTATGAGTTTCCAAAGTTGAGGCAGAAAATGGGCAAAAGCTAGCCGAAAATATATGTGTTTGTTTCATGCATTCCTTCGAGTTCTATGAGTTGTAGGCCACATTTCATGATGCAATTGAGTTGTATCCATGTAATTAAATATGGGAATGTGTTGTATTAGCTAACACGATCCATGTGACATTGAATAAAATTTTTATACACAACGCAAAGTAAGAAAATGCATTATTTTAATTCTCTTTTCTTGCTCCTTCATAGCAATTATGAATGTAAAGCATGAGAATGGCATGAGATAAGCTAGAAAATTATAGTGTTACAGAATTCATTTACCTAGTCAAATACAATGGAACAATAACAGAGGTCAGAAATGGAGACATGTAGTAGACCTAAACTTTGAAATTGCATATCTTGAGCTACAGAACCCTACATTAGGTCCTCTTAGTGGCCATAGAAAGCTTAAGATGAGACCTAATTACTCTAAAAATTTTAAGGGTACCTGAGTTCATTTGGCCCACAAAATCCATTACATATCAAAAGTTGCAACAATATTCGAGTACCATCAGACCTCTAAATTCAAAAATTCATAATTCCTTCTATACAACTCCTTTTCATGCAAACTCAGTGGGACTAGAAAGCTTGTAATGTCAGCTATATGTTTATAAAATTTTATGAGCATTGGACTTTATTTGGCCCCTAAATAACATGAAATGCTAAAGCTATTATGTGTGAATAATTATAGGACCTATTTGAAATTTTTGTCCAATTTCAGAAATTTGTGAAATATTTTTTACAACTCTAAAAATTTTCTTAGCTTGACAAAAAGCTCTAGGATGGGTCTAAATGCATGCCAAATATTAGATTCAAACTACATCATCTAGGCCACTTTTAATATAGAAGTTGTTTATGGCAAATTTGATACTATTTTAGGTACCAATTTAGACCATTTGGTGTCCAAGTAGTTTCCTTCCACTTTGAGTGCATTTCTTTCATCCTAAATGACTTTTCTAACCATTCCATATCTTTTCAAAATAGCTGGATCAAAATGTGACCTTTGACATACAAGAATACATACATTCCCATTAGCATCAGCATAGCCATATGTCATCATAATACTCATACATTGCTAGAACTTATTCTACAACCACATTCTCATACTTTTATACATGGGTCCATCATAAATTATGAAGGCAACACTATCATATATATCATAGGTGTGTCAAGATACATGTAAGGTATCATATACGTAAACATACTAAAGTTTAGTACAAAATGAGATCCTAATACATGATTTCCTACTATCTATGGCCTCTCTTAGTGTAACACCCCAAAATTAATTAAGAATGATTATGATTAATTAGGGAGTAATATGAGTTTAATTAGGAAAATTGATTAAGAGAGAAGGATATTAAATTGAGCCTTATAATTAATTTAATTATTGATTTGGATTAAGTGTAGATGCTCAATCTTAGCCTTAGGGAGGTCCAAATCCATTTCTTAGAGGCCCATTATATATTTGTGCAGGCCCAAATGTTAATGGACCTTTTTAACTTGGCCCAACTCTCATATATGACCTATGTAACCTTATAACCCATAGCCTAACAAGCATATGGTTGAACCCACTTGGATTTTGGGCCCTTGGGTTAACCCATAACCCATCTAAACCCTAATTTACTTCAGCCTTCCCCTTCCATTCTACAAAAAATATAAGAAGCAAAGGGGAATTTCAGAGGTCCAAAGGGGAAGCTAGGGTTAGCAACAAAATGCTGTCATTTTTCACTCCTAGAGCAAGATTTAGCTAAGGTAACTTATATATAACTTAATCATCTCTTCTTTCTCTTCAATTTGAACTGATCGGTTTCTCATTTAGAGTATTTTCATCTTCTACCCAAAACTTAAACTCGTTATTTGGTGTTTCCATGGTAGATTTTGGGAGGTTGAGGCTAAGGGTGTTGTTAGATAAGTATAAATTTCTCATTTTGATGCATTTTCTGCTAGTTTAGGACCCCCCTAGTTTATTTATAATATTGGTATCAATTTTGTGCGAATTTACCTAGAATTTGAAGTGACATTCTGAAGTTTCTAGTATGAGAACAACTAAATTCTAAATTAAAGACTTGTAATGGCTAGGTAAGTGTCCTCTAAGCATCCATTAGTATTTTAATTCTTTGGGTACATGTTTGCTGCTATAAATTGATGAATAGCAATGGTAATGGTATGATTTTGTGTTCATAGGCTGAGTAGCATTGTTATTGGTTTTTCAGAAATTGTCTACAAGTGAGGTAACCGAGATTAATGTTAAATTCCATACATATATCTACTTTAATTTTATATCTATTCCACCTGTGCATTGTGTTTCGATCGAGCACTGGGTTGTGATCAGACCCTTGTATGCACCAAGCCCAGGTTGTGCTCATAGGAGAGTTGATACTATGGATGGGCCTCTTCCGATGTTATTAACCTTTAACATATGAAAATATAATTGCTAGTATGGGATAGTAATCACCAATAGCCTAATTGTTTCATTTGCTGATATGACTAGTATATTTTTCTGATGCTCATTTGATTTCATACACATATTTTAATTAAATTAGAATATATGAATGGAATTTGCTTTTAATTATTAAGATTTACATCTCATCCCATTTCATGGGTTAACTATCTTAAGTGAAGTTTCTCCGAGTAAGGATAAAAGGAAGTAAGTGGATGAACATCCATGAGTTAAAACCATGTGTGGGAAGTTCTGCACTTGGATGGATCTAATTTAAGATAGATGCTAATTTTTGTTATTCTTTTGTATACCATCATCATTGATCGATGCCAATTTTAGATATATTAATCCTCTTAAACTTAGGCATTTTGATGAGTGAATATGGCTTTAGAGGTTTAATTAGGTGGAATTTGATTTCATTAGCCATTTGTGCACTTTATGAATTAATTTGCAAAATTATTGAGTTTTAATGCATTAATTTCTCTTAAATAATTTTGTGGATATTTCTATTTAATATTTTCCATTCTTTTGTGTAGTTTTTAATGGGGCAAATGATGCTTGAATGAGAATTTGATTTAAAGAAGAGAAGAAGAAGAGATGAAGGCTTCATGTGTGCAATTTGAGGGAAAGAATAAATGGTTCATATCTTTAATGAATTTTTGGAAAATGAAAAAATAAAAAAGAAGAAGAAAAATGGGGTAAGAAAGGAGCACACTCACTTGAAGCCCATTCTCCAATACTCATACTCATTCACATACAAGGGAAGCTCCCACACACTCATACATGCAGCCATGTGGAATGTTTTCATTATGGAAAGATGAGATGAGAGGCACATTGACTCAAATGCTCAGGAGGATGAAGCACAATTTAAAGACTGAAGCAACAGATTTGACGGGATTAAAGAAGAGAGGTTTCGAGTTGTCTTTATACAGCAACTGTTGGTGTATTCCTTCCACGTCCAACACATGACATGTGGATTCTATTTGGGGGAAATGAAGAACAGAGCAAGCCACAGATTCGTGAAGCAGAACGTGATCATTAAATGGAAATAATGCAAAGGAAAAGAAACACGTGAAAGAGCAAGGGGGATCCACGAGGAAGGAAAAGAAGAAGCATGGTACTAATTAGAAGACATGCAGAATCGTGTGAACAATAAACAAAAGAGACTTCGATGGTTCTGTTTTGTGAGCAGAAGAAACATGTTCAGTCACATGCAAAGCCACGGGAGCATAGGAGGGTTCTTATGTGGAAGAATGTGGATTTTGGTGCTTTGAGAGGAAGGAGGAGGAGCTGCATGAAGAGAACACACACTCAAGCAGAACGTGAACACATGAGAGAAGAAGACGCTGGAGCTGAATGAGAGAAAGAAAAGAAGCAAATTCGAAATGCAGAGCACGTGAATAATAAACCCATGAAAGGAAAATTGACATGGATTGCTATGGGCTAGATGAAGAGGAAAAAAGCAAAGAACGTGTGAAGGAATGAAGGAGAAGTCCACGTAAGGTGAAGCCATAAGCTGGAAAAATGAAAATGAAATGAACCACGTGATTACTAAAGAGTTGAAGCTGCCGTGGGAAATGGAAGGAATGAACACACATGGGCAGATTACGTGGGATGTGACGTGGGAATAATTAAATAACCCACGTGAACAGTGTATGAAGCTCCTGATTGTGAAGGCAAAAGATCATGTGAAATAATGGATTAGATGAAGCTAAGAAAACAAGCACGAGTCCAGCTAGCTATTTGAGGAAAAGATGGAATGGAGAAAATACGAAAAAGAGCAAAACAAACACGTTACAATGCAGTTGCACGAAGAAGAAGCTACATTCTGGATTTGAAGAGAAGCTTAAAAGGACGCTTGGGCTGAAGTTTAAATGAAGGAGCTCATGTGCATGAAAATCACGTGATCTTTATTATGGTTTAATAGAGACTCGAGTTTGGGCTGACATGAATGCATGGAAGATACTCACGTGGAGCTGGATAGACTCTGATTGAAGTGTACGAAAGAGTTGAAGCACATAATCATATAAATAATGGGACCCACACTCATATGCACAAGAGGAAGCACGTGATTCATATAAAAAAAGAAAGCTACAAGCTATTGAAATTTGAAACAAAGGAAGAGAAAAGGCTGGAATAAAGATAAATGAAAGAAGCACGTGAAGGGCATGGGTTGTTAAAATAATAAAAAGAGAAGCTACGAGCAGAATGTGATGAAGGCTGAAGTAATACATACAGGCATGTGAAGGAAAATGAGAGGCTTCATTTATGCGTGTTTTGTGTGCTGCCCACGTAGCTCCTAGTACACACTCCTCATGTGATGAAGTGGATTGGGGCCCACAAGAAGCAAAAGAGCTAATGAGCTGGGCAAGGGCTGAGCACGTGGACAAAAATAAATGAAGCAAATGATGAACGTGTGAGAGGGGGAACTGGATCAAAAACACATTTGGATTCGCTCATTCCATTCGTCTATTCCATCGTCATTATTCCACACTCCATTCCATCTACGCCGTAGCTCTTCCACCCCATTTCCATCTCTCATTTCCTCCATCTCCTTCCATCCAGTGAAACTTCAATCCTCCATCTGTGATTAGCTTGGAAGAGGACCTTGAAGATGCTTAAATCCATAGAGATAACAAAGGAACTTTGGCTAAGATTTTCCTATTTTTCTAGCACTTTTTTTTTTCTGTACATGCTTGGTTAAGATGTATTTGATTGGAAATTTGTGTAGTTGTAATTTGTAGTTGGTTAGACACTAATTAGGATACTTTTTGACTGATTATTTGATTGAGTTTAGTGCTGGACTTTCATTATTCTCCAATTTTCCTTGTATGCCATCAAGGTGTTCGATGAAATGCATGAGTGAAATTGTATGATTGATTGTTTCATTTGAGGATTCCTTGGAGTTTGATTGGTTAATTGAACATTCTAGGGTATTAATTTAGAGGCTAATTGATCAATTAATCACTCAATTTTAAGTGTTCATCAATCCTAAATGCAAGAATTAATGATTTAGTACGGGGTTAAAGTTTCAATTCAACATTAACTTGTTAATTTCTTAAATCTTGAATGGTAATTCAAGATCATTTATCATGAATACAATTAAGGACTCTTAGACCAGAATCAATTACAATTGAATTAGGATAAGGATAGTGGATACCAAGGGACGAATCCAAAGCTAGTCATATGTCTATCATTCACCCCATAGTTCATACAATTAGGTAGTGATTAGGAATTTTATTTCAATTAAATTTTAGTTAGTTAAATTTAGGAAAAACCCCCCTTTTAATTAGGTAATTCGTAGATTTCTTTTACACTTAGAAAACCCAATTGAACATTGAATTCCATTTCTTAAAGAGATGATCTAGGCTGCACCACTAGTTATACATTTTTCAACTTAGTTTATTTTGATGTTGCACGACACAACTGTCAATCATCATGTAATCATATTACTAAGTGTAGGTATTTTGTGTTTTGTTAACCTATGATGTATCTAATACTTTTATATCTCCATGAATGATAATATTAGTCGCTTATGGATCTTGTTGTTGTCAATGCTTCATGAATTTATTGATGCATGATGGTTTGATGAGTAGGAATCAACCCCTAAATCTTGAATCAATAATAATAGGTATGTTAGGTAAATTATTTAGATGGAAGCTATTAGAGTCTCCCAAATTAAGGTCAAGTGGCCTTGGATTGTTGCTAGAGGGAGAGCTAGAGTGTATGAGATGAAACTTAGGGAGAAATAGTGCAGAAGTGGGTCACATCGTGGCCAAGAAAAGCTGAGCTATGACTAGGTGTCAAGTAGAGGCGAGAAGCATTGCGTGCGAGGTGTCTTGCCACAACGTAAAATGAAAAAGTTGCCCAAGAAGGGTAACAAAGAGCAACCTCACTGCGGCATAAAATTTTCAGCTACAACGCTATTCAAGGAATCAAGTGATGAGTGTTCCAGTAGCTAGCCACAGAACAAGTCGAGGAATCAGGTGATGAGTGTTCTAGTAGCTAGTTTTGTCGTGATGCGAATTGAAAAATTTGCTATAGTAGATTCAAGGATGTTTTTATGCCGCAGCGCCATATAGGCTAGCCACAGCGAGATTGGCAAAAATGTGAGAAGTTGAACCCGAGAGCAAGATGTGAAAGGTCCAAGCTACGATGAAAATCCTAGGCCGTGGCACAAGATGTGAGACTTGGTTTTTTGTTCCAGTAACCAACTTAGCATGGCGGGAAAGGTCCAAGCCATGGCAAAGGTTCCCAAACTCCTATTTTTGACTTAGAGACCTTGATTTATGATTATTGATCATGCTATTAAGCCTAATCACAGTAATTAAGAATTAGGGTTGTTATACTTGGTCTTGATCTTGGCTTGGAGAACTTAAAATGGTTAGTGGGAGCAGAGGGGTGAGATTTGGGAGAATCTCAATAGCTAATCTTAACCAATACAATACATATAAGAATGCCATGAATGTATACTATGCATGTGGTGCAAGAATGCAAAGCTAATGCTTCATATGAGTTAAATACATCATAAAACATGAAAATTTATTTCTTTCTTGGCCATGGCATCATCATAAACTTGCTAGGTTCAACTTTTCTCAACCCGGGGGCCAAGGAAGAGCTACTATGCTCAATTCTAAGTCATAGGGGAGCTAGAAGCTGAAACATATATCATTCTTATTCATATAGCTCAATATGGAACTTATCCTAAAACATACATCATGAATACATTAAGTAACAACGCATACAAGTATTATAACTCATTCAAACATTCAAATATATGCAAGAGAGGGAGATAAAGCTACCTTGTAATTCTAGGGAATTAGATGTACCACTAACCCACTTGTTGACTTCCTTTTTCCTTACTTTCTTTACCTTGACACCTACAAATGAGTGAGTTATGATAATTACAATGCAAATTAATCCAATAGAACTCATTCTAGTTCCAAGATGCTCACTTAATCTCATTAGGACTCTAGGTATCAATTAAGACTAATTTACATCCATTATAATGTAACCTTTGGTTCTTGCTTTTCTAAACCCAAACTCTTGGTTTCTACAAGTCTTATAACTTTCAAGAGACTCATTTGAATCATTACATACTCGGTTAGAGAGATTTAGAACCAACTTGCTACATTAACCTCATTTAGGCCCTTAAAATTCAACTTCCATTCTAAGGCTCCTAAGTTCAATCCAATGCTTTCATAATTCTTTATTCATTATATCTACGTCTCTAAATTCATTAGAATTCAAAGAAACATTCCCTAAGTGCCTCTTCCATAATTTGGCTGGGACACCATAACAAGAAAAGCAAACATGGATTTTTGTTGATTCTTGCTAAGAATTTGATGGATACCCAAAATCCTTGACTTCTCTATATCTTATACATGAATTCATATAGCTCTAAATATCTTCCAATGATCCCATCATTTCTAGGGTGTAACTAAAACCCTAACTTCCATATCTTAAATTCTAAAATTTTTTTTTAGTTCCAATTGCATATTCTTATTTCTTATGCTTTAAAACCCTTGTTCCTACCTTCCTATAACCGAAACTCATCCACTTTCATATGGTCCTAGATCTAATTGAAACTCATGAAGAAGGAGGAAGCAAGGTGGAGCACAATCATACCATGAAACATACCTTGCTCTAATGTCTTTCAAGAAAGAAATTTGATGGTTGGCTTAGTTTCTTCAAACTCTCTCCTTCCTCCAACAAACTATCCATAAAAAAGCTTTTTTATAAAAACCAAAACTACCAAAAGAAAGAGCTTAAGGAGGAGAACCAAGTTGGTGAAGGCAAGAGCATGAAAAAGTGCTATTTTCTTACCTTTTCTTGGCCTTCTTTCCTTCGTCTTCCTCCTCTCCTTAGTGTGCCTCTCTCCTCTGGTTCAAATGGTTTAGGTTCTATTTTGAGAGGTTTGGGTTATGCTGGACAGAATTAAGAAGGAATAGGTTAAGTTATAACATTTTTCATAATTCCCGTTTTGCCCTTGAACTTCATTTTTTCCATTTTCACTTGTTTTAACTCCTTTTTTAGAACCGTCTTTTCCATGTGAAAATTTAGGTCTTATAATTCATAAAATGTCTTTGATTTTACCCAAATTAGATTTAAAACCTTACCGAACAATCTGGTCAAAGTTTAGGTCAATTGATATACTAAATTATATACCGAAGGGGTTTTAACTATTCTAAGGGTTTCCATGGTTTTTGGGGCCTCTAAAAACCCTGAAAAACTCAATTTTATCATTTAAAGCAACCTCCTTGAGTTTTCAAAAAGTTGCCTAAAATTATGAAAATGCCATTACGTTTTTAGCTTCTTCATTTAACCACTTTTGCTATGATTTTAGGCCATTATTAGCTTTCTATTCTCATTTCTAAATGTTTATATTATTATTCTACTCTTGTTTAGCCTCTAATCATTTCATTCTAGGGTCCTTTTTTGTAATCTTGTCGATTTCAGTCTAGTTCTAAAGAGGCTGGATATTACACTTCTCTCTCTCTCTCTCTTGGCCAAAAACACACATGGCTAAGGTTTCAAAAATACAAATTTTTCCTAGTTTAAAACATACCCTTGTTTTGATTCTGTGACAACCCTACCTTCTAAATATGGAAATTATAGTTAAATATGCAATTAATAATTAATGATCAAGGTTTGGAGTCGTTACAATTTATTACGTTATGAAAATATAGGGAAATTTGAACCTTGATATTAGGGTCATTACTAAATAACCACAAACAAAACAAAAATGCATAAAAGAAATCATACTACCATGAGGGGTTTATGATTCATCCATTCATCAGTTTCAACACATAAAAACCTCTCACAAGTATTCCTATATCATTTCCTAGCATTACCATTGAAGAAACTGGGGTTTACAGGCTAAAGGTAGGAGTTTAGGTTCTTACGCTGCGGCCCAAACCATTTGCACTGCGGCTAAGTTAGGTACTGGAATCGTTGGGCAAATTTTCATGAATTTTGCCGCGGCTAGTTGGGCTATCGCCGCGGTCGGCCTACATGGCACCGCAGCGGAAATGCCTTCTGGAGCTACTGTTTCAAATCCCACGATCCTCACCTTGGCGGAACTCCCTTGCACCGCGGCGAGATTCGCTACTATACACTCCGTACTTTGTTCCCTCGACCAGTGCTGCGGCGGTACATGTTGCGCCGTGACAAGGTTTCATTCTGTTACCCTCCTGGGCGATTTTTTCACTTTGCGCCACAGCGTTCCTCGTCACTGTTACTCTCCAGGAAAATTTTATTCGCTTGCACCATGGTGAGATTACTCATGCCGCGGTGCCCCTCGCTTCTATATATGACTCTAACTACCTCTCCCAAATTTCGTCCCCTACACTCTAATTCCCATCTTAGAAACACTCTAAGACCACTTTCTCTTATTTTATATGACTCTAATAGTATTTATCTACCCTATTCACCCAACTATTCTACCATTACCAATTCAAAACTTGAATGTTAATTTCCATTCCTCCTACCTCCCCATATCAGCAAATCCATAGAGTAATAATAACCAGAATTTATGAGCTATCATCATTTAACATTCGATATACATTCCGTTAGAGATTTCACACATCAATAGTTTATATCAACATCTAATGCATCACATGATTACAATTCCCAAATGGTAAACCATATCACAAATTCAACAAAACTATATATCAGATACTATAAGTTCATACATCAATATCCAACTATAATGTGACTTAACTCCTTAATAGTTATATTTCAACCAAGCAAAATATAAACGCCTACACTTGGCAACATGATTACATAATGATGCTATGTAAACTAATAACAAAATTGCATCTACTCTACTCAGATTAGCCCAAGTGTAGCTTCCTCCACACATGGCTAGAACTCATGGATTTTCATCCACTTGCTTCCCCTTATTCTTACCCGAAGGACCTTCACCTGAAATATTAATCCCATAAAACGGAGAGAGATATGAATCTCAATAACCAAGGCAAATTCCATCATATATTCCAGTTTAATCAACATATATGCATGGTTTCATTTAAACATAAAAAAGCATACTAGTTATATCAGTAAATGAAACAATTAGGTTATCATGATTACTATCCCATACTAGCAATCATATTTTCACATGTTAAAGGCTATTAACACTCGGAGAGGCCCGTCCACGGCACCTACTCTCCATTGAGCATAACCAAGGCTCAGTGCATCTGGGGTTTGATCATAACCCGGTGCCCGATCAAAGCACATGCACGGGTGGCAACCTTACCACAACTCCACCATGAACTCACAAGGTCCAACACAATACAATAGATAGCCAACCAATTCATTCAACATTTCAAATCATTCATGTACAGCAAATATGAAATTAAAATAGATATATTCATGGAATTAATATGAACCCAGTTACCTCACTTGTAGATAATTTGCAACAGCCACCAATGGTACAAAAATCTCCCTATAACCATAGCATTAGAGAATTACTACTTTAATTCATCATTTATAGTAGCAACAAGTACCCAAAGAATTTAAATGCTAATAACTACTTAAAGAACACTTACCCAGCCACCACAAATCTCCAAATTTGGATTGAGTATGTCCTCCACCAGAAACTTCAATATATCACCCAAATTACTAAGCAAATTCATACATAATTAACACCCATACTATACATCAACTATGGGGGTCTTAAACCAGTAGAAAATACACTAGAATGGATAGTTTACACTTACCTAATGTCAGCCCTAGCCTCAACCTACGAATTTCCTCTAAGAAAATACCAAACAACCATATTTCAGAATCTGGGTATGGTGAAAATGCTCCAAATGAAAAACTAATCGGGCCAAATTGAAGAGGAAGAGAAGAGGATTAAGATATATAACAAGTACCTTGGCTGATTTTAAGCTTAGAGGTGAGAAATGGTGGAATTCTTGCCCTAAACCCTAGCCTCCCTTCCAAGCTTCGAATTTCTTTTTGTGTTTTATGTGTTCTGCAAAATGGGGGTGGCTATGTTAGTTTTTAGGGTTTAAGTTGGGTTTTAGTTAGGTCAAATGTAGGTCATAGGTTGCTTCAAGGTCCAACTCCATTTGGGCTTCAGATTTTAGCTTTATTGGGCCAGCTCTTATGCATTGGCTGCTAAAATTTCATTGGGCCAGAATAAGTTTTAAGAGCTCAAAGGTTTTGGGTCTGCACAAGGGTTATTGGGCCAATTATAAGAGCCTATACAAGGTGGATCTTGGGCCTCTATCACATGGAATTAGATTGGGCCTGCACCTAGCCTATTAGGCCTCTATTAGCCTCTTATCATGCTCTCCTACATTAATTTGGGCCTAGATGAAATTTCTCTCCCAATTAAATCTCAAACCCATATTAATAATTTATCTTTCCAAAATTTTCATTTACTTAACCTACTCGATTATTCCATATTAATTATTCTTAATTAATCTAGAACCATGATTAACACCTTAATTAATTTTGGGGTGTTATAAATTCTCTTTTGATACTAGTCACAAACTTTACTTATTTTAAAAACCAAACCCACGATGAGAGAGAGCATAAGGAGTAGAAGAAGTTTCATAACTACATTATAGTAAAATTTGGCACAAATCCTTACCTATTTTAGCTTGCGTTTTCTTCTTTCTCCTCCCTTCTTCATGCCACCATGAAAGTCCCTTAAGGCTACCCAATTTTAGTGATGAAAGTGAGAAGATAAGTGGCATGCTATAAATAGGTAATTCTAGGGTTTTATAAGAATTTCCAAAATATTGATTTTGCCCTTATATTTTAATTCCTCTAGTTGGGCTCATTTTTCTTTATTTTCAAAAATTGATAACTCCACACTAAATTTTAAACTCTCTTCTTTGTAAAAATATCTGTTTAGAGGCTATAATGACTTAAAATAGTCTAAAAAAGTCTAGCCAAAATCATTACTACCTAGGATTGTAATTTGCATAGCATTATGGATTTAGCCAAACCACCCCTATCTGGTTAATCTACTAACTTATTTTATAATATTCTAATATGAGATAATTATTTCTCAAGTCAATTTTCATATTTTTTAAATCCTTGATTTTTTCCCCAGTTAAGCCTGAATTGTGTAACATCTAAGTTTTTGTATACATGAAAACTTAAGGTTGCTGAATTTTTCCTAAGTCTGCTGGCTATAGCGAGCATACCTGTTAGCTATAGCGAGTGTACTTATTCGTTATAGTGAGAAGCTAGTGAGCTATAGTGAGTATGGGGGCTGATACAAAATCCAAAAAGTTTTTTGCAATAACGCCAGCTGTGGGGAGCACGGAGGTATCTGGGACTGATAAGGGCTCGCCTTAGCAAGGGTGGTTTCCTGCTATAGCGAGATTTAGTCTGAAAAAGTATGGAAAAAGAGAAATTGCTTCTTAAAATCTCCAGAACTTTACCCCACCTTTGGACCAACTTTTAGCTAGCTGAAAGGAGAGAGAGAGGCCAGAGAGAAGGGCGCACAGGAGGGAAAGTCAAGAGAGGAAGAAGTCTTGAAAAGATGAAAAACCTTACTCTTTTCCTTGCTTCTTCTCATGCCAAGTCTCTTCTCCACCTTCTCTTCTCTCTTTCCTTGAATCTAGAGGTTGATAGTTTTCTGTTTTGAGGTCAGCCCAAGTAGAAGAAGGAAGTCTCAGAAGGAAAGGCTTGTTGCAAATGGAAGACTCTTAGAAAAGCTCATAAACAAGGTAAGCTTCTTGAGTCTTAATGGCTTCTTCTTGGATGTCTCTCTTTAGTAAAATTTAGGTCAGACCTAGCCACTTAGAGGAAGATGAATTCTAACCTTAGCAAGAGAGAAATAAGTGCATGAGAGTGTGAGAAATAAGAATAGTTCATTGGAATCAAATCGAAAGCAATGAAGTCCAAAATTGAGAATCTTAAGGTTTTAAGACAAATGCTTAAGTTTAATTTTCTTAGAGCTATTCTTGCTTATCTAAGAGCTTGTATGAGTTCATTAGACCTCTAAGAAGATTGTAAAGAGTCGTTCCCTTAAGGGAAAAGCCAATCAACACCATGGGCTCCTTTGATATACATATCATAGCCTCAAGGGAGCTAAAACATCTAGGGAGCAATTTAAATTGTTCTAAAGCTAGAAAGGGGCTAATTATGAGTAAGAAACATTAAAGGAAGTCTTGGAATGAAGTTAGGAGGATTGTAAGGAAAGATGGACTTGTAGGGGCTATATTAGAGCACAAAGAGACATTATGAGTCAAGTAGCCTAGTCTTGAGTTGTAAAGAGCTAAGTTTTATTTCAATGACTTAGTTATGCTCCATTGATGTTTATAGACTACGAGAAACGAGTCCCACCTCCTTGCAAGAGTGTGACCATGAAGGGGAAGGGAATTCTAAGAGAAAAGTATTGTGATCCATTACAAGGTAGCTCTCAAATCTTTCTCCCATGTATATGTGTGGATGTTTTCTTGCTTGGATGCTTGTGTGTGTAATTGAACTATGAAAGGTATGCTTAGCTAGTAAAGACATGTATGGTGCCACTTATGCATTTTGAATTGCTTTTATGTGTGCATAAGACTTGAATAGATTTGGTAATGCCAAAAGTCCCTTGATAAGGGTGAGAATGAGCCAAAAGTCCCTTAGCATGGGTGAGACAAGTCAAAAGTCTCAAGAGGAGTAAGGTTTAGTCAAAAGTCATAAGAAAAATGGGTGAGGCAAGTCCAAAAGTCCTAAGAAAAGTGGATGAGGCTACCAAGGTCTTGAGAGTCTCCTTTGATGTAATTAAGACTTTATGAAATGAAAATTATGCTCTTGATATGCACATGTAGCTCATAAACCATGCATAGCATCCATTGCATGATAATGCATCCATCATGTATGATTGAAAGTGTATAGGGCTATTGAGATTCTTTGAATCTCACTCCCTCCCCATTACCTAACATGTCTAGGTGGAGCAAAATAGCAAGGAAATTGGGAGCCACCCCACTTGAAGTCATGGAGGTTGGCAATGAGGTTGTAAAATGCTTATATTATAGCCATATAGATGTCAAGCAATGTAATGCAATGATGTATAAACCTTTTGACATATGTAGATACATGTATACGTGATGTATGTATAGAAACTAAGGGTATATGAATGAGAATGAATGTTTTTAACATTGTATGGCAAGAATGCATATGTGTTCTCTTATGTATATCAACAAGTAGGGTAGTGAATTTGTGAGATCTGAATTTTTGGACCCTTTTGTCATGTTTAGAGGTCTGTTTTAATGCTTTCCCACGTGCTCAAGAAATCATGGTTAGGGTAGGAAAGCATTTGGACACATTTTGACCCATTTTGGTGCTTATAAAGCTCATTTTGGCACCCTATGTCACAAAGTGACCAAATGAACGATTTTAAGGCTAAGATTTTACACAAATATAGATCTCATATAGAGATTTTTTCTGGTGAAAGAACTGCAATATTTGGACGTCTATATAATTTATTATGATTTTTCAAAGTTCAGCAAATTTTGCATTTTGGTATCAAATACTTTTCACTTGGTTTGAAATGCTTTTGTATCATCCGAGGCCCAAATGAGGTCCAATGGTTCTGAAATTTTATATGAAAAAACTAGACACTCAAAATGAGCTATAGCTACTATAATCACCTCATTCAAAGGTGTGTAGAGAGAGATATGCATTTTTTAAGTTGGAATTTACTCTCAGTAGTGCAGCAGGACCTTGAGCACTATTCTATCAGTTTTCATTAGCTTAGTATTATTTTCTGGATCTGGAGCTATTTTTTTTCTTAAAGTAAACATCTGTAGCTTTACAAATTGGTATAGTTTACTTGATTTGAATTTTTTTGAAATTAGTTATGAATTTTTGAAATCCATATCAGTAAATTGTAGCATAACTCTGGGACAGCTGCACCTATGTCAGTTTCCTGTTGTCAAACGCGGTCCAAACGCAGATGTTATGGCCTAAAAGTATTTTTGGCATAAAGTTAACATGTAGGCTTTCCAAAAAGCTATGATTTATTAGATTTTAATTTTTTTACATTTAATTATAAATTTTCAAAATCTGCCCCAGAAAACTGAAATCTGGACCCGAAATGGAACTCCTATTTTTCTGATGTGTGGCCTCCAAATACAAGTTGTGTGAGATGTTTTATGATGTTTATGACTTGTATTGATGGATTATGAGTAGGAGATGATGTTGGAGAGTCCACAGGGTCCACAGAGAAAAATTTGAACAGTTAAAACTCTATATATGCTATTATGAGCCATGACTTAATCCATTTTCTTTTTGAAACCCATGTATAAAGCATGTATGGAGTGTAATATATGGGAAAGTAAGGCTAAAGTAATATGGTGTTATATTTTTGGTATCAGAGAAAAGCTACAAGCCTTCTAGGGATGTTTAGGGTTTGAGGATGTGGCGATAAGGCTATGTAAGGGCTTGTTTAGGTATGACAAGCCTTATATGAGACATTTAGGATGTCTAAAGTTGGCATGTGACTAGGTTTATGTTATGTAAGATGTAGAATGGTCTTGAGTAGGTGGTAAACCTTAAGTGAGGTTGGCCTCCAGAGTTTCTAGAGTAGAGTTAAGTGATCTAACAGTTAGAGCTCCATAAGTTGTGATAGCTCGCTGGGATCAATGGCAAGCTTGTGTATTAGTAGCAAGGGATGACTGTGTAGCTACTAGAGAGGCTTGCTTAGAGAGGATATGAGAGGCCAAATGTCCCTGATTACCACACTCAGACTGTCTAGGGGATGCCCTACCCAATATCAGGTAAGCAATTAGGCAATGCAGTACGAGGTGAAACTGCTACTGCATAGAGCAAGTGTTAAGGGAGTTATTCCCCCTAGCCATGACACCTAGATGTTTAAATGAATTCAAGAGCCTAGAAAGCTATTCCCTCAAGCCGAATGTTAGAGTTTATAGATTACACTCTATAGAGCCTCAATAATTCTGAAGTGCTATTGGGTATGAATGAACAATACAAGAGGCAGAACCCTCTAGCTTTGATTATAGGCTGTAGCCGGTGACAGTGAGGCTCAGGTCATGTAGCTAAAGAAAAAGTATCCAGTTATGATGGAGTGTATTGCCTTATAAAAGGCCTTGTTGGTTATATTCAGGGTAACTTGAATAATGAACTATTATAGGGTTAATCTGAGCACTGAAAGTTAAGACCCCTAGTATGAGTAAAGTAAGAGAGAAGAAAATGATCCATTGGTAAACACAGAGGATCATTAAGCAACAGACGAGCATTAGGCCTAGTAAATGAGACTGAGGAAGAGATTTCCATAACTTTTGGTATAGCCCAAGAATGTTTGAGATGGAGCAGTAGCCAAAGGTAAGATATCAAGCACGGAAGTAGTAAAGTTGTAGAGATCCACCTACTAGGTATTGACTCTAACCTAGAATGCTATTCCCTATACGAGTGAACGACGAGCTTTCACTATGAGCTCTAGATAGGCAAGTATGCTAAGGATATAGGTGTAAAGGAAGGATACATCTTTCTGAACGAACACGTGTCATATACCCACATAGTATATGTTGATACTCACTTTGTGCTAAAAGGGGATGTAATGAGTATACAAAGAGGGTATATCTTAGAAATGATACCCTACAATGGAAATGAAATGAAATGAGATAGAGTACCCCCAATTAGTGATCACTAACTCTCTAACCCTGATTTAGTGATTTCAGGGATATGAGAAAGCAAGGAGTCGCTGAAAGAGTATTACCTAGCAAGAGGTACCCTCACTTTAGTAGTGATTAAAAGGAGAGTTAATAGAAGGAAGTATAGTAAAGGTAGACAGATAAGAATTTCATACTTTGTCAGATGAGCTTCCCTGGTATGAAATTGATATAGTGTAAAAGCACATGAGTTGTAAGAGCATTGAGTGGAATATAACAGTTTTTGTAATATAGGTTTAGGATGTCAAGAGTGTATGTCCTAATTGGGGTTAGTAAAACCCCAGATTGAGTAGATTATGCTCCTAAAGAGTTTAAGTACAAGAGAGTGCTCAGCTCCTGATTTGACTATAGAAATGAGCTGAGGCAAGTGGTTAGCACCTCAGCACTCCTAAAAATGTTAAAGAAAATAGAAGAGGAATGAATGAATAGTAGAGCATCCTTTTCATATAAGTAAAAGGGTAGCACTAGATAGTGTAAGTAAACAGAGAAAGCTTGTGAAGACAATAGAGCTGAGGACTTATGAATTGAAAATAAAGGCAAGAATGATACGAATCAGTGTGCAAGTGAGCACTGTGATCCTTGACTTAGATGTCCACAAAGCATGGGTTAAGGCCTAAGTAGAGATAACTGGGCAACCCAAAGTGACCTCGGGTTAGAGTAGAGAACTTAATAAGAAGTTAGAGGAAGAGTCTTTTTTTCCCCGAGTGTCTTATGGAATAAAAGCTAGATAAAGAAGAGTAATAGAGGGATACTTTATTTTGTTGGGAAACTTGTAATATGCTGGCAATAGTGACTTTGAGCTCAGTCATGATATGCTAATGTATTAGTGACTGATGCTATTATTTGCTGGCAACAATGATTACATGATATTGGGTCTGGCCAACTCAATAGTAATGTGACTTAAGTGCATAGCAAATAGTGACATTAACTATAAAAAGTGTCTCGACAATCGAAGGGTGTCCTAATTGGCTAAATAAAAAGATAAACTAAAGGAAAAGAAGGCAAGGGATTCTAGTGTTGTCAGAATTGCAATAACAATATTTAAAAAAGAATCCTAGTATAGAATGATCAATATGCACAGAATGAGTCCCTTATGATGTAAGTTCATAAAATGAAAGAGGGATTAGTGTATGATCTCTATCCTACCAAAGATGCTAAGCACACTTGATATGTGAGATGCCCTGATGCTAAAAGTGCTCGAAAGTAGAATATGGGCATAGTTAGAACTTGCAGGATAAGAAAGGAAGACAGAATGAATGCAGATAGAGTATGGTAAGTTAGCAAAAGTAAAGAAAGAATAAAGGCCTAAGTAAGAGGTTAGAAGTGGGAAATCAAGGATCCCATAAGGAGTAATAAGTAAATGTTAGAGTACTCCTGAGTATTAGTATGATGGGATCATAGAGAGATAGAAGATACAGAATTCACTTTACATAAAGAGCATTACAGATACCTGAGTCTAGCCTAAGAGCTTACGAGCAGTAATTGCCAGACTTAGTGAGCACGTGTGTTACCATTTGATGCAATGATCTTAGGCTTTGATGCCTCCCAAATACTGATCGTAGTAGATCCTAGTAAAGTATAGCGGGTCGCAGTAGACCCTAACAGGGCTCTAAAAGATCGTAGTAGACCTAGGAGATGCAATAGATGTCACAGAGTTATAAAGAGCCCACAGTTACAGTACAATAGTTCTTTAGAGAGATGAAGGCCTAAGATAGTTTTTATAGAATATATAGTCTCAGAGATTAGCACAGTTTCAAACAGTTTTTGTCTCAGAGACTAGAGATCCTCTAGAGTCTAGTAGACTATTGCCACAGAAATATTTAGGCTACACTCAGATAGTAAGACCACTGATTAGATCTTTGAGTAAAAGGTGCATAATATGTCGGATGAGGAAAGCAAGAGAGGAGCTTTCTAGAGTTAGAAACAGATGAACCACTACCCATCAAATGTTATACCTGATTGAAGGATAAAGAGATCCCTATACACTAAAGCCATGTGTTTAGAAAAGGGTCAGGTGCAGCCCTCTATGATGAGGTAAGTAGTAGATCTTGTCTCTAGTAGTTGAAACTATGAGAAAGTTAGCGTCTCATAAGAATTTAGTAGTAGTCAGTGATAATTGCTCTTTAGAGCTAAGGATAAGCTAGTGAGGAAAGAATAAGATTAACTAGTGGATTGTATGCTGAAGTAAGATAAATGAATAGAGAGAAAGCCTTTAATGGCTAGTGATGAAGTTAATGAGACCTTAAAATTCGTTAGGAGGTACTAAGGGAGATTAAATACTAAGTTATCTCCTAAGATATGTAAGAGAGTCCATTGAGCAGAAAAGTCAACCCCTATAAGCGGGTTACAATTAATCAGGTATGAAATGATAAGCTCTCCCAAGAAAAAGGCTGGAGTTATAAGAGTACAGTTATAAGAGTATGATGTAGAGTCAAAAATCCTTTCCCTTATGAGAAGAGCTAGTATGTGCTCTATAGAAATAGTACGGAGAAAAACAAACAGACACAGTAAGCTAGTAATGTAAGTTTCCTGGCAAAAAGAAGCCTAAAAGAGCCTAGTCTCAAAGGAAGTAAATGAAGCCAGGAAGAAGGGGAAGAAGAAAAAGTCAGTTAACAAGAAAAGAGAAAGTTAAAGGAGGTTCTATTCCTAAATTTTACTGACAAAATTTATTTAAGGGGGTAGAAATGTAACATCCAAGTTTTCGTAGACATGAAAACTTAAGGTTGTTGAATTTTTTGAGTCTGCTGACTATAGTGAGCATACCTATTAGTTATAGCGAGTGTACCTATTCGCTATAGTGAGAAGGCAATTAGCTATAGCAAGTTTAGGGGCTGATACAAAATTCAGAGAGTTTTTCGTAATAGTGCCAGCTATGGTGAGCACAGGGGCATTTGGGACTGATAAGGGCTTGCCGTAGCGAGGGTGGTTTCCCACTATAGCAAGATTTAGTCTAAAAACGTATGGAGAAAGAGAAATTGCTTCTTAAAATGTCCAAAACTTTACCCCACCTTTGGATCGACTTTTAGCTAGCTGAAAAGAGAGAGAGAGGCCAGAGAGAAGGGTGCATAAGAGGGAGAGACAAGAGAGGAAGAAAAAGTCTTGAAAAGGTGAAAAACCTTGCTCCTTTCCTTGCTTCTTCTTATGCCAAGTCTCTTCTCCACCTTCTCTTCTCTTTTCCTCGAATCTAGAGGTTGATATGGTTATGTTTTGAGGTCAGCCTAAGTAAAAGAAGGAAGTCTCAGAAGGATAGGCTTGTTACAAATGGAAGACTCTTGGAAAAGCTCACAAACAAGGTAAGTTTTTTAAGTCTTAATGGCTTCTTCTTAGATGTCTCTCTTTGGTAAAATTTGGGTCAAACCTAGCCACTTAGAGGAAGATGAATTCTGACCTTAGCAAGAGAGAAATAAGTGCTTGAAAGTGTGAGAATTAAGAATAGTCCATTGGGATCAAATGGAAAGCAATAAAGTCCAAGATTGAGAATCTTAGGGTTTTGAGACAAATGCTTAAGTTTAATTTTCCTAAAGCTATTCTAGCTTATCTAAGAGCCTGTATGAGTCTATTAGACCTCTAAGGAGATTGTAAAGAGTCGTTCCCTCAAAGGAAAAAGCAAGCAACACCTTAGGCTCCTTTTATGTACATATCATAGCCTCAAGGGAGCTAAAACATCTAGGGAGCAATTTAAATAGTTCTAAAGCTAGAAAGGGCTAATTATGAGTAAGAAACATTAAAGGAAGTCTTGGAATGAAGTTAGGAGGCTTGTAAGGGAAGATGGACTTGTAAGGTCCAAATTATAGCACAAAGAGGCATTATGAGTCAAGTAGCCTAGTCCTAAGTTGTAAGGACCTAAGTTTTATTTCAATGACTTAGTTATGCTCTATGGATGTTTATAGGCTACGAGAAATGAGTCTCACCTCCTTGCAAGAGTGTGACCATGAAAGGGAAGGGAATTCTAAGAGAAAAGTATTGTGATCCATTACAAAGTAGCCCTCTAATCTTTCTCTCATATATGTGTGTGGATGTTTTCTTGCTTGGATGCTTGTGTGTGTGATTGAACTATGAAAGATATACTTAGCTAGTAGAGACATATGTGGTGCCACTTATACATTTTGAATTGCTTTCATGTGTGCATAAGACTTGAATAGATTTGGTAATGCCAAAAGTCCCTTGATAAGGGTAAGGATGAGCCAAAAGTCCCTTAGCATGGGTGAGACAAGCCAAAAGTCTCACGAGGAGTGAGGCTTAGTCAAAAGTCCCAAGAGAAATGGGTGAGGCAAGTCCAAAAGTCCTAAGAAAAGTGGATGAGACTACCAAGGTCTTGAGAGTCTCCTTTGATGTAATTGAGACTTTATGAAATGAAAATTATGCTCTTGATATGCACATGTAGCTCATAAGCCATGCATAGCATCCATTGCATGATAATGCATCCATCATGTATGATTGAAAGTGTATAAGGCTATTGAGATTCTTTGAATCTCACTCCCTCCCTATTACCTAACATGTCTAGGTGGAGCAAAATAGTAAGGAAATTGGGAGCCACCCCACTAGAAGTCATGAAGGTTGACAACAAGGTTGTAAAATGCTTATATTATAGCCATATAGGTGTCAAACGGTGTACTGCAATGATGTAAATGATGTATAACCCCTTAGACATATGTAGATACATGTATACGTGATGTATGTTTGGAAACTAAGGGTATATGAATGAGAATGAATGTTTTTGACATTGTATGGCTAGAATGCATATTTGTGCTCTTATGTATATCAACAAGTGGGGTAGTGAATTTGTGAGATCTGGATTTTTGGATCCTTTTGTCATGTTTAGAGGTCTGTTTTGATGCTTTCTCACGTGCTCAAGAAGTCATGGTTAGGGTAGGAAAGCATTTGGACACATTTTGGTGCTATAAAGCTCATTTTGGCACCCTATATCACAAAGTGACCAAATGAACGATTTTGAGGCTAAGATTTTACACAAATATAGATCTCATATAAAGATTTTTTTTTGGTGAAAGAACCGCAATATTTGGACATCTATATAATTTATTATGATTTTTCGAAGTTCAGCAAATTTTGCATTTTGGTATCAATTACTGTTCACTTGGTTTGAAATGCTTTTGTATCATCCGAGACCCAAATGAGGTCCAATGGTTCTAAAATTTTATATGAAAAAAATAGAAACTCACAATGAGCTATAGCCACTAGAATTACCTCATTCAGAGGAGTGTAGAGAGAGATATGCATTTTTTAAGTTGGAATTTACTCTCAGTAGTGCAGCAGGACCTTGAGCACTGTTCCATCCATTTTCATTAGCTTAGTGTTATTTTCTAGATTTGCAGATTTTTTTTCTTAAATTATACATCTATATATTTCCAGATTGGTATAGTTTACTTGATTTGAATTTTTTTGGAATTAGTTATGAATTTTTGAAATCCATATCAGTAAATTGTAGCATAACTCTGAGACAGCTGCACCTATGTCGATTTCCTGTTGTGAAATGCGGTCCAAACGCAGTTGTTATGGCCTAAAAGTATTTTTGGCATAAATTTAACATGTAGGGCTTTCCAAAAAGCTATGATTTATTATATTTCAATTTTTTTACATTTAATTATACATTTTCAAAATCTGCCCCAAAAAATTGAAATCTGGACCCGAAATGGAACTCCCATTTTTCTGATGTGTGGCCTCCAAATAGAAGTTGCATGAGATGTTTTATGATGTTTATGACTTGTATTGATGGATTATGAGTAGGAGATGATGTTGGAGAGTCCATAGGGTCCACAGAGAAAATTTTGAATAGTTAAAACTCTATATATGCTATTATGAGCCATGACTTAATCCATTTTCTTTTTGAAACCCATGTATAAAGCATGTATGGAGTATAATATATGGGAAAGTAAGGCTAAAGTAATATGGTGTTACAAATTAACTCTTTTAGTTACTTGTTCTTTTCTCCCTATAATTAGTTCTTTTCATTTTTTAGGGACTATATTAGCTTACAAAATATAGAATATTAATACAATGACTTGAAATAGTTTGGAATAGTCCCAACAAAAATCTCATAATTGGGAGCGATAAACTATATATTGTTAGGGATTTAACTAAACTAACATCATCTAATTAATCTGTTGATCTTATTTTTATAATATTATGATGAGGGATATATATTTTTTAAGTTAATTATCATATTTTCTAAATTTCTTATTCTTCCTACTTTACGATTAAAATGACTTTTTAGTCTTATAGTCATTTTTATCTATTTTAGCTTTTTTAATGTTGTTTTTTCTAAACCCCTGTACTCTATACATTACTTAATTTTCTCCTTTACTTAAAAAGTAAAAATTTAGGGTCCACAGGGGCTTAAAAACAGTTTAAAATGTCTCAATCTACACCTGTGCCATTGGTTATCTCGGTTTGTATGCAACTAAGATTTTGACCAATTTTATCATCTCTGGTTGATATAATAACTAATTTAGTCATATAATAATGGAGAATATCTTACTCTTTTAATATATTGCTAAATATTTAAACTCTTAATTTTCCCATAATGCAATGTGGTAACTTTTTTTAGTTGTCCCTGAATTAGATTTTAACTATTTTTAAGTCTCTTTTATCATCTAATTGGGCTTTTATTTTCTCTCATTACTTCTTATAACCTTATCTCAAAGTCTAAACTAGTGTAAAAAATATTGGATATTACAAGACATATTGGCATAAAAGTGAGGGTGAAATTTTCTACTCACATAAAATCCAACCAAATGTAAGGTTTATAAGACAAGCCGAAAACATTACAAGTTCACAATGGGTATATGTCTCAGAAGGATGCCATAAGATCGTAGTTTGCACAAAAATGAACTTACTCTCACTTGCTTTGGTAAAAATATTCGACTATTTCACTAAATCAAAGGAATATGTCAAAGTAATCAAATTTTTTTTTAATCATTCTAAGATACCTCATTGTTCTTATAAGTACTCACCATGGATCCTATTTAGATTTCTCACAAAAAATAATTACATGGGCACGGTAGTTGGAATGCAACAATATAAGGAAACTTAAATTACATATACAACATAATCATAAACAAGAGTTCCTTTCAAGATCTAGATAATACAATTATAAATACAAAACTATTGTTTATCATGATCTTGCTTAGGGGTCTTATATCACAATAAACTAAGAGAACTCAATAAATATTTTAAGGATAACAAAAACTAATGTCTCTAATACTTTTGTATCAATGGAAGACAAGAAATATTAAGACATAAAATGAAATGTACAATAGTACCAACAAAATAGGTTGACAATGTCATAAATTAAAAACATCCTTGACAAAAAAGCTTCACGCAATCAATCTTTGAATTTTCATAAAATTTCTTATTTATTATAATCCATATATTATCAAAATTATATCAAATAATATCACACCAATAGGGTATATCAATTACTTGTATAATATATCTTATGTAATCCAATAACTAAAGTAAATATATATAAAATATATTTCACATAACAATTTCCATAACTAGCTCCATGATAGATGAAATAATAATTATTTAAAATAAATTACACAAAATTGTATTACTATAAATGACATGTTAATTGTCATATTCAATTGTCACTTGACAATTCAAAAGGTATATATCTAATTATATGATGCTACCAATCACAAATATATGATATGAGAGTCTCTTTCGTGAATGTCATCTAAGAATATTTTATAAAATGAGATTAAATATATTTTAAAGCATAATTATAATCCTCAAGTATTTACTATAGGCAAGTTATCAACAAAATAAAATATCACATACTACAATAATTTTTTAAAAAAATTTCTTAGCCATAAATTTCAAAACTATATAACTCTCAACATTAAAGACAAAAATTCAATAGTGAGAGCTAAACATAATTTATATGATGTATTAGAAAAGAATATATTTATGCTATAAATAGTTTATGTGCCTCTCATAAAATTTCATAATTTAATTGTGAACTAAAATATTATGAGACAAGTTAAACCAAACATGTAAAAAAAAAATTGCACAATTATAATTTTATAAATATGTCCTTAATTTTTTAAAACATACAAGGGCTCCCTATAATAATAGATTGCACTGACAATGCTACATTGATAGAGTATATCCATTAACAATGCAATTTATCTAATAATTATTATGCAATATAAACAAATATAATCATTCCAATGATTCTAAAACCATATACAAAGTTATCTACCAAGAATTGGAGTATTCAAGATGCCACTTGACAAAATTGGAATCCTTTCATAATTATTATCATATGCTATAACTGTTAGTGTCACATGTTAATTTTAAAATATCTTCTTTTTTTCATGTAGTAATTATAAAAATAATAAATATTTGAGCAATTATGTGAGTGTTTCGCCATAAAGGCAATACTTATTTTGTTACTAAAGAAAATGTTGTTTAATCTCCAGTAAAATTTTTCCATCTAGGTTTATCACAAAGAAAATGTTAGAAATTGCCCAAAATTAATTTTCTATAGTTTAAGAAAGAATTAAAATAGCACCAAAATAACTTTTTATACAAATTTGAACCAAACAAAACTTGATATAGGCTTTAGAGTTTCAGAAATACCCAAAATAAACGAGATGTCTAAATTAATTTCTATTTAAGGTCCAACATAATAAATTGTCCAAAATTTTAAATGACTCAATTAGTTAATTCAATTAGATTTATTAAAATATAAATATGATTGGATTCATGGTGGGTGAGCTTACAATTATAGAGTATCAAAAATTTATATTCATAAATACCATAATCTAGTTATCAAAATCAAAATTGAGCCCAAAATTTAATTTTGGCACAATAAGGCAAATAAAAGGTGCATAAGTCATTATAAAATTACCTTAGATACCAAAATGCATCATCAAGGAGTGGAAAATATATTACACAAGTGGAGTAGTAAGTTGTATTTCTAACAATTTTAATTAAAAAAATTAATAACCAATGAAGTGTACATAAATTTGTTCCTGATTTAACTTCAAACCATATCAAATTGAAAAGCACTAAAGAAACAATGTTGACCATTCCGCTATAAATCAGCATCTTGCAGAACTATTAACAATCCAATCCTCAATATCCAATAAACTAAAGATCCTCGCCGTGGAATCATCTTTCTAGCAAAGCTCAAATGGTCACATGGATCACTGGTAATCACAAAATGAGGGCCCGCAAAGTACACATGGATCTTGAAGCTCCCAGCAGTAGCATGTGATAATGGCGGATTCTGCCACGGGAGCTCAAACCAGGCTTCAAGATCCTCGATTTCAATTAGATTCAGCATAAAAAAATCAGAGTCCAAGCATGAACGAGAAGAAAGAATGCTATTTATGAGGGAAATGAAATCCCAAAGAAAATACTACATCCAGAATTTTTCCTCCTTCAATTTGCAACAGATCAGCTTGTTCTTGGCGAATGAACAAGATTAATAACATTATAACCATGTTCATAGCATTTCTCATACGAAAATCAAATCAAAAGCTACCAAAAAATGCCACACACTGATTCGGGTATAAATATATATTTAAACCTTTTGTGCTTCAGATACCAAGCTACACAAGTTCAAGAAATTTAGGTATGGAATATGGTAGATAAATCTAATAAGGAAGAGCAAATTCCAAATCCATACAAATTCAATAACATATCAGATGCAAAAAAAAAAAAAATTCCCCACCGGACAAAATCACACATACAGTTGAACAATAGCAAAAAGCTCTGGGACACAGATCGACTCATTTTTTAGCATGAAAATGACAGGTTCATTTTAGAGCCATTCTTGTGGTTCAATTCATCCAACATCACTCAATGTGCCATGTCACCTTTCTTATTCAAATGCACCATTTCAAATCACCTTTCATCATAACTAGGGGTGCACAAAAACTTGGAAGAGCCGAAATACACAGCCTAACTCAATAACATCGGGTCGTGTTTTTAGCTTTAATGCACTATTTCCACTTATCAATTTCAAAATTCAGTCTTAACATACTTGTTCAACAAGAAACATCACCAAACAGAAGCATGGAATTTAGGTATTAGGCCATACATTCCAAACCAATATCAAAGCATCATTTCATGCACGTCCATAATTCTGTTACAATATTCAAAAATTCACATCTTGAGCTAGGGAGTTCCAAATCATGCAAATGAGGACTCTATAGAAAGCTTAGGATATGAACTACATGCTGTAAAAATTTCGGGTCAAAAAATGTTCACTTGGGCCCACAAAAATCAAATGGAATAGTAACACTAATAGAATTTTATGCATATGCAGACCTGAAACTTTGGAAATGCATAGCTTGAGTTATACAACTCCAAATTAAATGATCTCAGTAGCTATGAAAAGTTTATAATATCAACTATATGTTGTAAAATTTTATGAGCATTGGAGTTTATTTGACCCCTCTACTACATAAAAAACCATAATTGACTAAATGAACAATATCAGGCAGTTTTTGCGTTTTTTTAGCCAACTTTAAAAAATCATAAGAAATTCTATAAAGCTCTAAAAATTGTATTCTTTAGCTCTGTGAAAAGCTCTCAATGGGATTTAAATACTTACTAAATTTCATATCAAAACTCATTCATTTGGTTTAGTTTTGGTTCAAGGGTAGATTATTGCTCAAATTGATACCAAGTTAGCATCAAATGGTCCCAAATGGCTTCTTACATAACTTGTAACCATTTGAGTATGTCCAAAACATGAAACAAAACATGTATGACCATTCCATGAGGTCCCAAATATTATGCATCTCAATTTGACCTATCCACTTGACTTTTTACACAGACTTTCCTTGCCACACATATACTTAAATCACACGTTCTTGCATTTCCACAATCATAATCGACATTTACAATATAATATCATACTTTTACATATGTTGAAGCTTTTACATTACAAAAATATCAATTATAAATTCTCATTGACAATATAATGCATGAAAATCAAAAACCATTGTCAAAGTCACATACTTCACATTTGTTGGCTTCCATCCTTGGCCTCTTGGGATTTCCTTAGACACGGTTAGAGATAATATAGGGGAGAGTGAGATTCAAAGAGTCTTAATAGCTCAATCATCATTTAAGTACACTTATATGGAATATTTTCATGTCAAGGAAAGCAAGCATGCATCATATTCATCCAAACATCTAATATAATCATATTTATGAAATCAAATGGATCCATAGAAGTCAAAATCAAGTTCTAGAGACTTTTGGTCTATCCTCACCCAATTATGTGGGGCTTTTGGATTAGTTTCACTCATTTTATGGACTTTTGACTTAAACTCACTCATTCCATGAGACTTTTGGCTTTATCTCTCTCTTACTTAGGGACTTTTGGCTTCACCTTACCTAATTCAAAGGATTTTTGACACAATCTCACCCATTAAGAGCCATACACATTCCAAATGCATTTTAAGAACCATAATGATACCATATCATCAAACCAATAGCAATAGACATAATTTATGGTTCAAACACACATACAAACAATTAAGGACAATCCAACAACCAAGATAAGTATACAATAATAGATGAAGAGTTACCTTTATTCAAGAAATACAAATTTTCTTCTTGGTCTCTCAATTTCCTCTCTCGGCCTCATAAGCATACTTGGGAGAAACTTGATTTGCTTGGCCTAGACACATCAAACAATATACAAAGTATCAATGGAACCATCTCTAGCATCACACAATCCTTATATAAGCTACTTCTAGTTCTAAGCTTCCATATGGCTCCATATTATAGCATAATGAAGCAATTCATACAATTCATTATCTTGGCTCTAATTTCTCACTCAATCTAAGTCATATGACTTTATTTAAACTCGTTAGAGTCATCACAAACTTAATTCAAAGAGCCTAATACCAAGTTGCTTCCTTATATATAATGGAATCTTAAACTTTCAATTTTCAAAATATAGTTCTTAAATTCAAACCAATGGTTCGTTTGGTGTTTATTATTGATATATAGACCATTTCTATTTTTAGAATCAAAGAAAGTTCTCCTTAAGTACTTGGAATCACTCTTGGCCAAGACACCCACACATAATGGCACCCATGGAATTTCATTCATTTCCCTTACACAAGTTAAATTATCATTAGAAAGATTCATAAATTCCTAGGTACAATCAAAATCCTAATTTCCATAACTTACAATCTATAGGTTCTTACTTGTTTGCTTGGCTTCCATCTAAATCTCCATGCTCCAAAACCCCTAAAATTACCATGCTTAGGTCAGAATTAATCTTCCACTAGAGCCTCCTTATGTTGGACAAAAATGGAAGCCTATGGAGGAACAAGGAGAGGCAAGTTTTTGTAACACCCCAAAATTAATTAAGGTATTAATCATGGACTAAGCATAATTAAGAATAATTATTAGGGAACTATGTGAATGGAAATCTAGAGAGAAGTAAATTAATAATATGGGTTTGAAATTTAATTGGATTAGAAACTTCATTTAGGCCTAAATTAAATTAAGTAGGTCCTAATTAGGGACTAATTGAGGCTCAATAATTTTAGGTGCAAACCCAACTTTTTAATATGAGACTTGGCCCAAGAGAAAACATCTAGGGAGGGCCCCATCTGATTTAATGAGATAGAAGCCCAAGACCCAACTTATATAAACTCTTATAATTGGCCCAACAACCCTCATGCAGATCCAAATCAAATGTCCTCTTAAAACTTAGCCTAACCTAATCAAAATTCTATAACCCAACAAATGAAATCTAGCCCAACAAGCATAAAATCTAAACCCAATTGGAATTGAACCTTTAGGTAAGCCCATAACCCATTTTAGACCCAACTTAAACCTTAAACATATGCAGCCCCTCCCACCATTCTACTGAAACACAAAACACAAACACAAGAGGCATTTTCGCACCTTAAGAGGGAGGCTAGGGTTCTAAGCAAGAAATCCACCATTTCTCACTTCTAGGCTCAAAATCAACCAAGGTAATAATTACATAACTTAAATCCCTTCTCTTTCTCTTCATTTCAACCTGATTAGTTTTTCATTTGGAGCATTTTCACTATACCCAAAATCTGAAATATGGTTGTTTGGGATTTTCTTATTGAAATTTCGTAGGTTGAGGCTAGGGGTGTTGTTAGGTAAGTATAAACTCTTCATTTTGATACTTTCTCTACTAGTTTGGGACTCTTATAGCTGATTTATGATATGGCTATTGTTTTTATGCGAATTTACTCAGAATTTGAAGTGTTATTTTGAGATTTCTAGGGTAGGCTCAACCAAACCCAAATTTAGTTTTTGTGGTAATTGGGTAAGTGTTTCTAAGTAGTCCTATATAGCTTAACTCCTTGAGTAATGGGTTTGCTGATATAAATTGTGATTAGGGATAGTAATGGCTTGATTTTGTGTCCATAGGCTGAAGTAGCATTTAATTAGCTCTTAGAGAATTGGCTACAAGTAAGGTAACCAGGGACTATATTAATTCTATGCATATATGTGCTTTAATTTCATATTTGTTGCACAAGAATAATTTGAAATACTAAATGAATTAGTTGGCTATCTATTATTTTTTGTTTAGACCTTGGAGTCCATGGTGGAGCTGTGGTGCAGCTGCCACTTGTGCATGTGCTTCGATCAGGCACCGGGTTAAGATCAGACCCCAGATGCACTGAGCCCAGGTTGTGCTCATTGGGGAGTGGGTGTCGTGGACAGGCCTCTCCCAGTGTTATTAGCCTTTAACATGTGAAAATATGATTGCTAGTATCAGATGGTAATCATAGTAGCCTAATCATTTCCTTTACTGATGTAATTAATATGATTCTGATGTTAATTTTGATTCATCCATATATGTTAATTAAATTGGATTATATGAATGGAAATTTTCTTAGTTACTAAGATTCGCATCTCACCCTGTTTCATGGGATCATACTTTTACGTGAAGGCCCTTCGAGTAAAGATAAGGGGAAGCAAATGGATGAAAATCCATGAGCTCTAGCCATATATGGAGGAAGCTACACTTGGGTTGATCTGAGTAGAGTAGATGCAAATTTTGTTAGTCTTTTTATAGTATCATCATGTAATCATATTGCCAAGTATAGGTGTTTGTATTTTGGTTACTTAAAATGTATCTATTGAGGAGTTAGGCCTCATTTTTGCTTGGTATTGGATGTATGGACTTATAACATCTGTTATGAATTTTGTTGGACTTATGATATGGTTTACCATTTGGGAAATATAATTATGTGATACATTGGATGTAGACCTGAACTAGTGGTGCATGAGATCATTTATGGAATATATATTTGAATGATAATTGTTGATAGCTTATGAAATCCTTGCTGTCATTAATCCATGAACTTGTTGATATATGGTAATAGGATGAGTAGGAATTTACACTTAAGTCTTGAATGGGTAACAATAGATAAGCTAAGTAAATTAGGTAGAGAAAAGCCATTAGAGCCCCATAAACTAAAGTAGAGTGACTCTAAGGTGTCACTAGAGAGAGAGTTGGAGTGTAGGAGACAAAATTTTAGAAGTTATAGGATTAGAAGGTGTTTCATCGCGGCCAAAATAGTCTTAGCAGCGGCCAATAGAGGTGAAGTTGCCCAGGGGAGGTCCAGAGAGCAATTTGTAGTGGCAAGAAGTGGAATTAGCCACGGTGAAATGTGAAAGGCCAAACTAAAAGTCGTCTAGAGGGTAATTCATTGTAGTTAAATGGGGAATTGGCAGCGGCGAACTTTAGGAAAATGTCCCAGGTGTTCCAGAGAGAAATTAGCCATGGTGAACATGGGATTTGGCTGCAGCCAATAATGAGAGGCAAGTAAGGTAGGCTCCAAGAGGTCCTCTCACTATGGCGCCATATAGGCTCGCACTCGATGAAACCTGTGAAGATATAAGAGTGAACTCGAGAGTAATTGGCCACAGCGCAAAGACATTTAGCCATGGTTAATGGTTTCAAACTCTCATTCTAATCTAGAAAACTTGGTTTTTCCTATGGTAACATCAAGAGATGACTTAAAAACACTGGTAGAAGATTCTTGTAAGTTTGAATTAATGGATAATAGAATTAAAGGCTTATAAATAATGGTTTGTTTCTCTTGTGTACATGAATGCTTGTAATTATTTGGCTAATAACTCTAATAACATTAAGGTTCATATTTTTCCTACATTTTCTAAATGTAATTAGTTGTAATGACTTTTAACCCAGATTTATGATTATGAATCGTGTATTTAACCTTAATTACAATGATTAGAAGTTAGGGTTGTTATAGTTTTCATACTATGCCATATGCCATTTGAAAAGGCTTTTTATGGAGGTTATGATGGTGTATTTGGTTCCCTTTTAGGAGGTCTTTCTTTCATGGGTTTAGACCCAAACCTCCATCTTTTAAGAAACCAAAACCATGAAGAGAAAGAAGGGAAAGAATGGAAGAGAGTTTACAATGGCATCATATATGAAATCTACACATTTGCTTACTTATATGGAGTTTTTCCTTCCCTTGGTTCTTCCTCCATCTTCGCGCCACCACAAAAGCTCTTTTGGTCTAAGCAAATTTGGTTATGGGAGGCCAAGGGACATGCTGGTCTGATTTAAAGGGAATAAAGGTGTTTTATAATATTTTTCAAAATGCCTATTATACCCCTTTATTTCAATTTCTCCATTTGAGCTCGTTTCTATTCCTTCTTAAGAACTGTATTTTCATCATGAAATTTAATTTCTCTAATTCATAAAATACCTTTAGTTTCATCCAAATTGGATTTAAAATCTTATCGAACTATCTTTTGGTCAACTGATAACTTAAAATGTATACATAAGGGGTTTTGACCATTATAAGAGGTTCTATGGTTTTTAAGGCATATAAGAATCCCGAAAAACTCAAATTTTCCATTTAAAGCTCCCTTCTTTGAGTTTTCAAAAAGTTATTAGAAATTACAATTTTGCCACTGGCCTTCATATCCTTCCGTTTGGCTATTTTGACTCTAGTTTTTAGCTATCCTTAGACTCTAAACCATATTTGTAGATGTTCCAATTAATATCCTAATCTTGTTTTTCCTCAATTTGCCTTGCTTTAGGGTGTTCCAATATCAATTTATCGGTTTCATATCAATTTTTGAAAAATTGGTTATTATAGGCCCGACTCATATCATATTATTTTTTATTAAGTATATTTTTTTCTTAATTCCTAAAATCCCTAATTCCCATTCCCAGTTTCCCCTTTCGCTTTCTACCTTTCTCTCTGTCGATTGTCACTTCCAATTGCAGCTTTAAACATTTTCCAAGTTCCTGATTTAATCCTCTCATAATCTTTTCTTTGCTTCACTGTTCCTTTGTCATCGGCTCGGCTCATCCTTTGCTTACCAGCCTACCTTGTCTCACCATCGCGAGCCTCCATCGTCAACCATTGGCCTCCCCTTATTTGTTCAAAGCTCACAGCCTTTGTTTGCTTCTTTCATTTGTTTTATGGTTTTTGGTTGGTCCTGTCTTCATCGAGTAAAGCCTTATCTACCAAACCTACTTTGTTCTCTTTTCACAAGAAAAAAGAAAAATAGTAGATATGGATCATTGATTTTGTATTTTAGCTTGCTAGTATTGTTGCAGACTTGTAGTAGCGATCATTAAGGGGTCAAGAATTAAGTTTGTTCCTAGCAAAAAGGTTACCTTGCCATCTATAGCACAGGGACTCTGTTGCTAGCTTCTAATCCTTGAATCCTTCATCCAATTTGGCATCTGCCAAAAGTTCTTCAAGGTAATTACCACTCAATTAATTGATTTGTCTAAGGAATGTTAAATGAAAGACTTTTCTTCAGTAAATTAGTATGTTAAATATAAGCATATCAAATCAACTATAAATAGATTTATATGTATATTGGAAGTGTGTCCCATTAAATATATTTACATGTCAATCTATTCATTGTTAGCTTAATCTTTTGAAAATTTTTTCATTAAATAGCTAAAAAAATTTAAATACCCAAATAAGTAAGAATTATTTGGAAATTAACTATTTCATATGGAAAGTGCATATGATTCATCTAGTGGCAAAACAAAAAGGAATTTGGCATACCTTCTCCTAATGTTTCATCATTTGAAGGTACTTTAAAGACTAATGCAAGTAATGTGGCAAAATACACAACAATTCCAACATTTGGCGTACCTTCTCTTAAGTATGTTTTTTTTTTCAACTATAGCTAATTTCCATATATCACATTTAAGTATAACTTCTTTGATATGGTGTTTATCAAGGCATCCATGGCAAACTAAAATTTTAAAGAAAACCAAGGCCAATCCCAATCCCAACTTAGCACTATTCCTACCCAATAGTCCATTGCTTCAAATGCTAATACTACTGGCTTTACTATCGCTATAACTTTTACAACTATAGGTTCAAAGAAAAGGCCCCTTATAATACCCAGTTCCTCCATAAACAGTTGAAAACTAATCAATTATAAAAGGAAGTCCCCTAAATAGGAAGAATTGGGGCCAAAAAAAATTAGAGCAATGATCTAGATATCAAAAAATGAGAATACAAGGGCAAAGGTGCTCTGAAAACGGAGCCAAAATAGCTAAACAAAATTTGATGAACATGCAGTGGTATTTTTTGTAATTTTAGGCACTTCTTAGAAAAATCAAAGAAGGGATCTTTAAATGGAAAAGTTGAGTTTTTTAGGGTTCTCAAAGGCTTTAAAAACCATAGAAATATCATATTGGTTCAAACCCCTCCAGATTACATTTTAGAGTGTCAATTGACCCGAACTTTGACCAATTCATTTAGGAAGGTTTTAAATCTAATTTAGATAAAACCAAAGGCATTTTATGAATTAGAGAACCAAAATTTTATGATGGAAAAGATGGTTCTCAAAAAGGAGTTGAAATGAGTTTAAACGGAGCAAACAGGCACGTAGGGGCAAAATGGTCATTTTAAAAAATTATAAAAGAAGCTTCTTAAGTAAGGTTGCACCTCATCATCTTCTCCAAGCTTCCATTTTCAGAATTTTAGAGACCTACAGTGTGACATAAAGGGGAGAGAGAAAGAGAGAGAAGACATTTAAGCTCCTAGTTAGTTAAGTAAATAGCCTCGTTTCATCTCGCGTTAGTTAAGGAAGTTGTTCTACTCTCTAAGAGCTCTCTAATGGTAGTTTTCTTTTTTTGAAAACTTAAAGATTCAAGTCTAACCCAAGCCAAAAAGGAACTCTTTTCAAGAAACTAATTAGTGGAAAATAATATACGCAAAGAGAGTTTCATTTTAAGGTAAGACTTTACTTGAAACATTTACAAAATCTTGTGTTTCCAAGCCATTTAAGCTTTAGTCTAGAGAGAGAAAGTGAGGAGGAGAGTTTTTCTTCATGTGTTCTTGATAGAAACAAAGGTTTTAACATGCAAGGATTCCGTATCTAACATTAGTTTTCCTGGAATCATGAAAAGATGCAATCTAGACCATGATTGTGTAATGGTTCGGCCTAGGCTTCTTCAATCGCTAACCATGTTATTTTCCATTCCTAATTAGTATATTTGGATGTTATTTGATGCAAGGAACAAGAATCTAAGATTTTCCATTCCTAATTAGTATATTTGGATGTTATTTGATGCAAGGAACAATAATCTAAGCTTAGAATTGATTGAAACTTTGAAATGTGCAAGTTAGAGTTTTATGGTTCCATATTTGGCCAAGAGCAATTTCCAGGGGCTAGGAAATTGTTCAATGGATTCTTCGACTATAGATAGTCTTAAAATGATATAAGAACAATAATGGAAGCATTAAATTGAATTTAAAAGTCATAGTTTATGATATGGGAGCTTAGATTCCTTTTTAAGGTATAAAAAAGCAACTTGTATCTAAGCTCCTTGAAATGAATTTGTGATGACTTCAAGGAGTCTAAAAGGAGTCAAAAGACTTAGATAAAAGGAGAAATTAGAGCCAAGATCATGAATTCTAATAGTTGCTTCATTGTGTCTTGTATGGAACCATAATTGTGTCTTAGAACAAAGTAGCCTTACATTGAGTTTATGAGAAGCTAGATCTTGTTCCAATGATTGAAATATGTCTCTTTGATGTATCTAGGTCAAGAGAATCAAGTGCCACCTAGTTGCAAGTGCTTGGTCGAAAATGGGATGAAGAATTAAAGGAAAATATGAGTGAATCTTGCTTCAAGGTAGCTCTCTAACCTTTCTCACATGCATTGCTTAGATGTCCACTTGTCTTTGAATGCTTGTGTGTATATTTGAACTATAAGAAATGTTTCTAGTCATTGCTTACATGTTATGGCACCATTTTACTTCTTGAAATGTGTTTATGAATACAAAATAGCTTGAATAGGTTTGGTTATACCAAAAGTCCCTTAGCATGGGTAAGGATGAGCTAAAAGTCCCTAGGAATGAGTGAGACAAAGCCAAAAATCTCAATAAGAGTGAGGCTAAGTCAAAATTCCATTGAAAGTGGGTGAGACAAATCTAAAAGTCCTAAGAAAGTTGGGTGAGGCTAAACTAATGCCCTTAAGAGCCTATGTTTGACATATATGAGTTCATATGATAAGGAAAATGATTTATGTATATTTATTAGTAGCTTAAAGTCCATGCATATATTCTTTGACATATAATTGGATCCATTATATATGTTTAAAAGGGTTAAGAGCTATTGGGATTCTTTAAATCTCACTCTTCTCCCATATATGTCTAACCATGACTAGGTGAGCCAAGTGGACCAAGAAATAGAAGTCAATCATCTTAAGAAGCAAGACTTTGACAAAGGGATAGATAATTAGGCATTTTGATGTCAAACTTTGTAACTACATGATATATATATATATGATGTAGACCTTTGATCATATTCAAATGCATGTAAATATGATGTATGTATCCAATTTAGAGCCATATCAATGAATATGTGAGGTTTTGCCACTTATATGCCATTATATTGATGTGTATAAATGCAAGTGGCAAGGTAAACATAAGCTCCATGATGATATGAACCATTTGGAATGCTTCTTTAGACTATAATTATGCTTTTAGACTTGCTAAGTGGTTGTGGAAAGATGAGAAGATCATTTGATGCCTTGTTATCCCAGTTTGGACTTCAAAATTGGCCAATTTTTAAGCTAAACCAAAGTCTAATCAAATGGATGATTTTTTGTATGAAATTTGGTCATCAAGTAAGTCTCATCTAGAGCTTTTTATAGAGCTAAAGAGCACTTAATTTAAAGATCTAGAGAATTTATTATGATTTTTCAAAGTTAGACAAATTATGCAGAATTAGTATGTATACTATTCATATGGTCAGTTTGTTTCTTCATATCACTTGTGGGCCAAATGAAGTCCAATATTCATTAAATTTTACAAGAATAAACTAGACATCATAAGATTCTCATATCCACCAAGAGCACTCAATTTGGATTAGTGTAAGGAGATTTATGAATTTTTTAATTTTAGGGTCTGTACTAGTTTGAGAGTATGACCTAGGTTATTGTTCCATCTATTTTCATGGGCTAAATGCTTCTTTATTAGTTTGAAATTATTTTTAGTAGTTATTTAACATCGAGAGCTTTCTAGAAAGGTATAGCATGTATGATTTTAATTTTTCTAAAATTAGTTATGAATTTTCAAAGTTCATATCAGAAATCTAGAACACCAACCTGAGAGCAAATTCTGGTTTTCTTGAAATGTGGTTCCAAATCCAAGATTCTTGATATGAATTGTGATGTCTCTGGTATGAATGGATATTTTATGGATGAAAAATGAAATTTATATGTCCATATGGTCTCTAAAGCCAAGAATGACACATATGGCTTTCTAATTACGCAATATTCCATGGATAAAAAGTGCCACTTTTGTACAAATGTGTATTATATGCCAAGTATGTGTTAAGATAAGCCTATGTGATATGATTTGAAGGCTAGGGAGCTAAGGTACTACATCCCCTATAAACAAGTCAAGTGTTTGGGAGTTTTTTTGAAAACTTCCATTAGGCGAAACTAATGAAGAACATAGATGTGTATATAGATATTGTGAGGCTTCTTATGCTTGTCACCTTAACAAATATGGAATGAATTCCTTACATAAGCACTTGAAAGCATGTAATAAAAACCCACTTAGGGAACAAGCAAAAAATCAAACCATATTAGCATACAACCAGCCTCCTGGGGGAGATAATTTAGAACGAGTTGCTCCTACAAGAACATTGACCCTTCACATGTTCAATCTAGATGAAGGTCTAAGGGCTCTAACTAAATTCATCATATGTGATGAGATGCCCTTTCAGGTTGTGGAAGGGAATGGATTTCGCAAGTATAGCAATCATCTAGAACCTCGGTTCCTAGTTCCCTCAAGAATGACTATTGCTAGAGATTGTTTGAAACTTTATATGTAAGAATCCAATAAGCCTAAATAATTCTTAAAAAAATCATGTCTATGGGTTTGCCTCACTATAGATACATGAACTTTAATTTAAATTTTTAATTATATGTGTCTCATAGCTCACTTCATAGATGAAAATTAGAGATTACAAAAGTGGATCCTCAACTTTTCTATAATTGAAAATCATAAGGGTGACACTATAGGCAAGGTAATTGAGAAGTGTTTGTTGGGTTGAGGGTGTAACAACCTTAATTCTTAATTACTGTGATTAGGCTTAATTATGTGGTGAATAATCATAAATCAAGGTCTAAAGTCATTACAATTAATTAAATTAGGAAAAAGTGAGTAAATTTGAACCTTGATATTATTAAGGTCATTGGTCAAACAACTAAAACCATTTGAGTCCACAAGTGATTCAAATTATTAATTAGAAGCCTTTGATTCATTTAATCCTAATTCCACCTTGCAAAATCCTCTTATAATGTTTTTAAGTCATTACATAACCTTAACATAGTCAAATTCAAGGTTTCTAAGGAAAAAGTAAAAGTTTGGGAACCTTCGTTGCAACTTGAACCCTTCTCGCCGCAGCTAAGTTAGTTACTGGAGATTAAAATAAAAAATACAAATCTTGCACTCCAACTCAGGCCTTCCGCACTGTGATAAAAGTACTCTTGGGAACCTACTATTCACACTTCTGTGAGCTGCGATGAGCCTACGTGGCGCTGCAATGGGAGAGCCTTATGGAGCTCTCTAAGCTTGCCTCCTGACGCTCATTATGGCAAGTTTCCCTTGTGCCACAATGAGTTTGCTCTTTGTTACTCTCTCTAGGTGAATTTCTCATGTTGTGTTGTGGCGAGGCATCTCATACTGTGGTACTCCTAGCTTCTGGAACTCCCTTGACTACTACTTAAATAGTTTTGGCCATAACTCAACCCCCTCTTGCACCTAAACTCTCTAAATTTTATCCCACACATACCAAACCTCCCTCTAACAATATTCTATAGCCATTTTACCTTAATTTATAAGGTCCTAATAGCATCCTACTACCTAAATTACTCAGCATACCAATTCTAATCAAATTCAAAACTTAAAAGTTTTCTCTACCCATCTATCTATCATATATCAGCAAATCATGAACTTTGACACAAAGAATACTAAAAGCCACTACTATTATCATTCAAATATAAATTCTAATAGAGGTTTCATACAATATTAGTCTAAGTCAACATTTAAGGCAACACATGATTACATTCTCAATTGATAAATCATATCTTAAAGTCATCAAAGTTCCATATCAAATATAAAAGATTGCTTACATCATATCCTAAATTTGTATAAGGCCTAACTCCTTGTTAGATACATCATAGATCACCAAAATACAAAACTCCTATACTTGGCAATATAATTACTTAATGATGCTATACAAAAAAAAAAACTAAAACTTAGCACCTATCCTAAGTTAGATCAACCTAAGTGTAGCATTTCCCATACATAGTTTCAGCTCATGGATGTTCATCACTTAATTTTCCTTTATCCTTACTTGAAGAGCCTTCACCTAAAAGAGTTAGCCCATAAAATGATGTGAGATACAAATCTCAATAACCATAGGTAAATTACATTTATATGCTTCAAATTAATTAACATATATGTATTAAATTGGATAAGTATAAGAAATAATATAATATCAGTAAAATGTAATAGTTGAGCTACTATTGACCACTATTCCACACTAGCAATCACACACAACATGTTAAAGGTTAATAATACTAAGAGAGGCCTGTCCATAACACCAACTCCCTAATGAGCACAATCTAGGCTCAATGCATATAAGAGTATGATCACAACTCGGTACCAAATTAAAGCATGATACACAGGTGGCAGCTGCATCACAGCTCTACCATGTACTCACAAGGTCCAATCATAATATATCAAATAGCCAAATATTCATTTAGCATTTAAAATTATACATGTGCAGCAGATATAATATTAAATTGAACATATGCAAGGAATAAAAATTAACCCGTGTTATCTCACTTGGTTGACAATTCTTTAAGCCAATAACAATGCTACTTTAGCTTATGTTCATAAAATCATACCATTACTACTCCTACTCATCATTTATAGTAGCAAATCAAATACCCAAAGAATTAAACTACCAAAAACTATTTAGAGGACACTTACTTAGCCCCTAAGGAGTCCTAAATTCATATTTAAGCTTCACTTACTCAAAAAATCCAAGATGTTACTCAATTTTCTATGTAATTTCGCACAAAATAAAGACCCACATTAGAAATCAACTATGGGAGTCTTAAACTAGCAGTAAATGCATTAAAATGAGAAGGTTATACTTACCCAATATCCCTTCTAGCCTTAACCTTCAAACATCTTCTAAGAAAATACCAAACAACACATTTTAGATTTTGGGTATAGGTGAAAATGCTCCAAATGAAAACTAATTGGGTTAAATTAAAGAGGAAGAGAAGAGGATTAAGTTGCATATCATTTACCTTGGCTAATTTTAATTCTAGGAGTGAGAGAAGATCGATTTTTGCTAAAAACCCTAGCCTCCCTTTTCTAAATGCGAAAATGAACTCTTGCCTCATGTATTTTCTACAAAATGAGGAATGGCTGGAGTGGTTTTAGGGGTTAGATGGGTTTAAGTTAGGTTGTGGGCTGACCCAAAGGCCCAAATCCAAAATGGGGTTCAAATTTTTTGTTGGTTGGGCCAATCTTGATGGGTTGGGCCATAGAACTTATAGGATTTTAGTAGGGTCCTAGACTTTTAGCTCACTAAACTAGATTGGGCCATTGCTAAGTAGTTTCTCTTAGGCTAAGTCTTATAATAGAAAGTTAGGTCTATTCAAAAATACAATTGGGCCTCCATTAGTTCTTGTCCATGACCTTAAATGCTTGCTTTCATAACATCTCTTTGATCTTGGATATACTCATATCGAGTTCTAGTGCATAGGACCATCTTATTAGAGAGATGGCTAGAAATATAAAGAGTAAGTATGAAAAGTATTAGGGAAAGTTAGAGAGCATGAACCCTTTATTGATATGAAGAATAGTATTTGACTCTAGATATAAACTTGCCTATGTACATACTACCTTTGAAGAGATATATCTTGACCCTAATCTTTGTGAAGCCATGGAGAAAAGGTTGAAAGATGCACTGTATCGTCTATATGAGGAATATGCTAGGGGTTTTGTTAATGAATCGCAAGATATCTTTGAAGAAAGTGATGACTTGAGTAGAAGGGATCCAACGGAAGTGCAGATCCCCACTTTTGCTTTTGGTAGCATAAAGAATAAATGGAACATGTCTAAGAAAATGAAAGTTAGCTTATATCATACCATGGAGTTAGATAAGTATCTTGCTGTAATAGTTGAGGATGATTCTTCTTTTGATATCTTATCATGGTAGAAAGAAAAGGCAACATAGTATAAAATGCTTTCTTTGGTAGCACGTGATGTGTCAGCTGTGCTAGCATCAATTGTGGCTTTTGAATCTACTTTTAACACTAGTGAATGTGTGCTTGATTCTTTTAGGAATTTGTTGTTATAAAAAATAGTTGAAACACTCATTTGCATCCAAAATTGGCTATTTCCTACAGTATTCAAATTTAATGAGCATGACTTTGATCAGTATGAGGAGTTTAAGAGTATTATTGCTACTAGTAAGTTCCATACTTTGATAAAGTACATTATGCATATTGATTTTTACTTCTAATTTTAATGTGTTGTTTAATTTTTATAGATGTCTCACGAGATTCTACTATCTCTAAAGATGTTGTAAATGTCACCTGATGTGCTTTTACTTTTTATTTAGCATGTATTTGTATTTTGAACATATATTTTTGGCTTTTTGTTTGTATTTAACATATATTATATCTTAAACATCAATTGAAGGCTAAAACATATGTATTTGCAATTTGATGTTGTTTGATGGTTTTAATTTAGTTTTTTGGCTTTGCTATTGACTTATAACTTGAGTAGCTACTAGAAAGCGGGGTTGATCTTAATATTGTGAAGGATGAAAAACATTCACAAACCTTTGATGTAGATTGCAAAGGAATAATTTGCTACTGCAACACCAACTAATAATAATGGAGTTGAACACCTAATCCTGATATGAATGGTAGTACTAAAGGGTCAGTATTAGATATCTCATCTAATAGTGCACCAGCACCTTAAAGAACTATAGGTTCATAGTATTCTTGCACTCCCATCCATGTAAATCCATGTGTCTTTTCTATCTCTCATTTATATTTGCATGTGGAAATACAAATAGTAAGTCCACATCTAAAATGGCAACTAATGTGTATTTTATGCTATTAATAAGTTCCATATACAAAAGGCTTCAAGTTTACTTATCAATTAAAATTTGCTTTGCATTGCAAGTAGATGACAAGGTGGGAGGAACTACACTTGTGAACAACAACAGCAGTGATATTAGTTCAAGTGGACAAATTGGCATGCTACATTTGAGAGAAGCTTGAGTATAGGTATGCTCCAACATCTTTTCCTATTTGCATGCTTCAATCTTGGCTAATGAATCAAAACTAGTAACAAGAAAACTTTTATAGATGGCTCTAATTTGCTTTTATATTTAACTTGTATATATTTCTAAAAAATTGCATGAATATCCAACACTTAGTTTTGTGTAATTGAAGCAACTAACCACATTATAGTTGGCATACTTAACAAGAAGACTAAATATTTTACTTTTCTCATAAAGAGGGGGGGTGATCTTGAATTGTTAATTCTCCCTGTATAGATGGAATAGATAATAATGATCAAGCCCTATCTCCCGATGCCACTGAAGTTGTAGATAGTTCAGTTGATGACCTTTAAGAAGAGCAAGAACAAGCACCTGCCACTGAGAATGAAAATTCTTTTGCCTCACAAGTTGATAATAAAGACATTGGGATTGTATTTGAGAGAAATAACAGCTTGTCTAATGCAAGTAGACAAATTGGCATTACTGCTTCAAATCAAGGCTTCAGTAAAGGTTTATACTTCACCTTCTTTGTGTCCTGTTATATATGTTTAAAAGACTTAAACATCATAAAGGCATTTGTTTTTTTTTTCTTTTTTTATTTTTTTCAAAAATTTCAATATTGTTATTGTTGAAACTTTGTGGATAAAGAGGACCATATGGTGGAGATCTATGGTAACAATAATTTTGTTCCATTATAAAGGTGTACTTTATGCTTTTTAGTTTTCTCATTCTTTCATCACTTTAATTTTTCATTTATATCAAAATTTGTTATTGCCTATATTACCACTGGGTATAACTTTTGGGCATTAACTAAATGAGAATTATGACCAACAATACTTTACCTTCATTGCCATTCCTTGGTTTTTCAATTTGCTATGTTTTTTCTTGTCCACTCTTACATAGGATTAGCAATTCCCTCTTAGTAAAATGTTTGCCCCTTTTTATTGATTGCAACAACTATATCACCAACTCTTGTTAAGCAGCTTTGGGAAGAAACATGAGTTAGAATGATGGATTACAAAAAAACTCTTTTAGAGACTAAAGGAGACGTTGTTAAAGCACATGAGGTATTCAGAACTAGTGGTGCTACATTTGACAAAATGAATGCATCACTAAATCATGCAAACTGCATTTCTAAATATGTTTTATGTGCTTGTGCATATATACAATTACTAGCTTCATGGTTAATAATAAGTATCTGTTTCTAATTTTTTCCTCACAACTTCTACCTTAGAACTTTTTTAATGGAGAGAAAGAATGTTTAATTTGGTTCTGGCATTTATTGTTTGAGTTTTTTATTCCAGTTCTTGATGTGTCTAGATAATAAATTTATCTTTACGATTTATCTTCACTAATTTTTAAGGCATTAGTTGCAGTTCATTGGTTTTTGTTGTTGAAAATTTTGAAGGATTATTCATATATCAAAAGAAGGGAGTATATATCTAACTCCTTTATCATTTTGAAGAAAAATTCTAATGATAAAACTAATACTTTGATCGGTAGTAAAATTCTTTCTAATCCAAGATGAGATTTAATTGGGCTCTGAATTATTCCTAAAAATCACAATTCCTAAAGTATCATTAAAAAAAAATTCCATGACCCAGCCCAACCCATAACCCATTTTGGCCTAGTTAGACCCAATTTATAACTTAGCTTTGAGGGGTTGGACTAGGCCATGGGCCAAACAAGTAGCCCAAACATCAAACCAGGGTGGGTGGCGTGCCTAACTAATACCTTGCTCACTCCGCCCCCCATGTGCGCCACCAATCCCAACCCCAAGTTCTCTTTTTTGGAATACTCTTCTTGTCTCTCTTTTCATCTCACGTAGGCCTCTCCTTCTCTCTCTTTGTCTCTCTTCAACAACACCATCAAACCCCCAATACCTCCTTCCTCCCTCATTGTCCTCCAACACCACTAAAGTTTGGGACATGCAATTTACTGGTTTAATAATCTGCAGAGAAATAGCACGCACATGGGCTGGACCAGTTCCAAAGTCCTTGCAAGAGAACCTATCATTTAAATATTGTGAACTTTTCGGGTACTTATAAACTCAATTCTACTCATTGGAAACCGACTTACATCACAGTTTGATGAGTTCACACAATTAAAACCACCCAGTCCGGTTCATGGTTTGCTGAATGTGATATATCCTCTTAGCATTTGTATATGTCTATTCACTAGAGATGATTGCAATTGGGGGTATTCTGTCTATTGTGAAACCATGGGTAAGTTGATGAATTTCTTTCTCCTTTGTTCGAAGTAACATTGAGAAGAAACTTATGCTCCTCGTTTATGGTTAAGTTATTCAACACCATTAGCTCCGCAAGGAAAAAAACCTTGCCATCAAGCTGTTCCAAGAACTTGTAATATCATATTTACTAACTAGAACTTGAGTTTGATATTGTATGTATTTCAAAACCATATTAGGACTTGGTTGAGCACTAAAACAATAATGGAGGGATTCCCAAATAACCATATAACAGATAAAATGATAAAGAGAAACCACATACCGCACAGGAATGAAGGAGGAAAGTGAGGGAAGAAGGAGGTATTGGGGCTTTGATGGTGTTGTTGAGAGAGACGAAGGGAACTGCGAGAGACGAAGAGAGAGTGAACAGAGCATCCGAGGAAGGAGGACCTGAGGTTCTGATGGATGGTAGTTCAAAACCGTGCGTTTAAGTAAGAAAGGCGACGTGACACGCTGGGTGATGTTGGATGAATTGAACGGCGGGGATGGCTCGAAAATGAGCCTGCTCGAAAATGAGCCGATCCACGTCGGAAAGCTCTGATGCCAATTTGCTAGAAAAATAATGGGAGAGGAGGTTAGATCCAAACATAGCGACGCAGATTGTCAGGGCTGACTAACAGAAGCTTTCATACTTCCTCGAAACCTTTAATATGAGCAGGCCAAATCATTTAACCTTATATTCCAATTGATTAAATTACCAAAAAGTAGTTCTACCCAGAACATGAATTTATATTCCAATCATAATCATAATTTAGATACGAACAATTGTCGTTATAATCTTGTACCGAAAAAACCACCAATTTAGCATCTTCTATTTTGTATTACTTTAACACTTACAAATATATTTTCGTTCTAACTTCACCGTTCTATTCATCTGATCCTGAAGGTTGCAATTTTATTTATATCAAATTGATAAAATATATATATACACACTTTTTTAAGATTCAAAAAGAAATTGTCAATATTTATTTACTTATATACATGTTTTAGAATTTTCTTTTTCGAATCAGGAGTTCAGATTGTTGATCAACCTCGTTATATGTCAGCTTCTTCCTGAGTAAGCTTTATTCGTATGCTAAATCCTACGCCAAAGTACTAGATGATGTAGGGAGATGTTTAATATTCTCCCACAGTCCTGAAAAAGCTTTTTATGACCTAAAATTTAAGATCTAATTCAATCATGACTTAAAATTAGATCATGTAAATTTTATTTTTAAAAAAATGAATTATGTGACGAAATATAAATAAAAATAGTACCAAATACTTACTACTTCATGAGTACTGAGAATAAACTTCAAACATAAATATTATGAATTTGATAAATATAAATGTGAGATCTAAAAAAAAAAAACCTATTTCAGAGCACTACAGTGGAATAAAAAGCAGTTCCACTTCTCCCACTAACAAATCCACATGTTCTTGTATTATATGTCAAGCATGCATAGTGGATCAAATTATGAGGCATGTCAAAGGGCACAAGGATCCTGCCTGCCCAACTTTTTGCATGTTCACACTGGTTTTTCAGCCACCTACCACAGCTATACCTAAGTTCTTGTAAAGAATAGAACATACTGGAAAAGAAAGAAGGCCGTTCACTCTTCTCTTCAAATTAAATCTAAAATGTCACTTAATGATACTGCCACAACAAACATCTAGTTACATATATAACACATCATATGACTATAATAGTCGATAAACACCTAACAATATAAAGTTTATTAGTGATAAAATTGGTTTATAGACCTGACTTACTATATAATCACCCCCACAGTTTTAAAAATTAGACTAGATATTAAATTGGAGTAAGGATTAGCTTATAATTCAATGGGGCAACCGTAATTATATCATACTTGAATTGCTTTTCTAAATATATATAAATATATACATATTTTATAATTAAATTAATACATATATTATAAAATAATATTTAAAATAGATATAAATATTTTAAAATATAAAAAATAATTAAGATATTTTATAAATAGAATCTATTAAATATCATAAATCTCTATCTTATAATATTAAAAATCTGTTTTAAAAAAATAAAAAATAAATCACTTTTTAATTAATTCAATATCCAATTAGTCAATTTTTAATTAGTTTGGCCAATTCTTTACTAATTTTTTTTAGTTGATTTTAAAAGTCAAATAAACTGTTCCATAACTTTGATTCAATTTTCATAAGCATGGTGACGCCATACTTTTCATGTACTTACAAATAAAAATTTCTCTTCTATACATGACTCACTAACTGATGCTCAGAGAAACATTCTTCTCAAGAAATTGAATCATTACACATTGAATATGCCAAAGCCACAACCACCCCACTACTGCTTTTCCCCTTTGCATATAGCATATAAACTTTGCCTTGCTGGTCCGTAGAACCCAGAGGACAATCGCAAATCTATCTCAATCAGTGTCAATCAGGCCGTACAAATCGTGGAAAAAAAATATGGAGTTGAAGGTCAGGCCTTTCATTGTGACAGTGTTGATGTTCTTGTTGGCCTCAAAGATGCTATTTTGGGAAGTTGAGGCAGCAGGAGAGTGTGGAAGGACCCCGATCGGGTCTGCGGCGGCGAGCCTGAGCCCGTGCTTAGCCTCGACTCGCAATGCGAGGGCGAGGGTTCCGCCGGCTTGTTGCGCCAGAGTTAGTGCTTTGCTTCGGATGGCTCCCAGATGCCTTTGTGCTGTTCTGTTATCGCCTCTGGCAAAGCAGGCCAAGATTAATCCTGCCATTGCTATTACTGTTCCAAAGCGATGCAACATCAGGAACAGACCTGCTGGGAAGAAATGTGGAAGTAAGTAGCCACTTGATCCTCCTCTTGAATTTCATATATGCTTTGAAAGTAGTCCAATTATAGTACATGGCATGCATGGCTACGAAGCATCTTTTCCAAAAATAGAGTTATATCATATTCAGACTACATCTTAACACTTGTATTAAACATAGCCGGACATTTTAAATTATATTTGGATACTATATTTTGTCATGTCATTTCTTATATTGTGTCAATATGGATGAGTTTTCTACTGAAAATATTTAAGAAGTACTAATAGACTTTAGACACATTACAATATGTACATATCAACACAAGATATGTAGTATTTTAATATAATTTAAATTCTCACGTTGTATTTGATACAAGCATAAGATATATATCGAATATGATATGACTTCCTCTCTCTCTCTCTCTCTCTCTCTCTTTTTAAGTGTCAATGCTTCATAGAAAAGAAACCTGCGTAGTTATATAAGCCTAGCAGTTTTTCTACACTTCTGAAATGCAATACAAAATTCTCATTATCCATGATGTGTGGGGAAGTTATATAATTTCTTATCACATGACAGAAACAGAATATTTGTGTGTTTCTAAAATTTTAAGAAATGGACAAATAAGAAAAGCAAAAGAAAACGACTAGAACATATGATAATATGAGGAGTATCATGTATGGTGAATTGGTGATACAGATTTTCTGAACTGTATAACTTTTATTTTGATAAAATTTATGATGTATTTGACTTTGTCTCATTGCAATTGATATATATTGACAGGGTACACCCTTCCTTGAAATCGGAACCAAAGAGTAACGTAGCAAATACCGTATTCAGTTACCAGATTAGAGAGCTCAATAAGTGCTGTCATCTGTGCTCTTCTACTGGGAGAGTGATCTGTTCAGGCAGTCATATTCTGTGTTGTTGAGTGGTTGTATTGTATGTGTTGTATGTTATGAAAATTAAATGGACATTGTTCCTTTGTCCAATTACCTTTTCTCTCATGAAATTAAACTTAAGTTTTGATCTTTAGTCATTATTCACAATATAACATGGGTTTGTTATTACCCTATAAAGTAGAAAGACACTTATTTGCTTACGTATTGGTGTTTCAGACCTACGTTGAGTCATAACATAATACTGAGACATGCTAAAACAGCTAGTCCATAAAAAATAGAATGAGAGACTAAAAATTTTATCTTGATGAAATAATAAAAGATGTTTTTGTTGTATATGAATAATATAGTTTAACATCTTTTTATTTAAAAAATTTTTTAAAAATAATATAAAGTACTTAAAATATAAAGTAATGCCTGTAAATACGTCACGAGTATTAAAGGTTCAAACTTTTCAATATATCAACTATGAAGAATATATTGAGTACTCTTCTAACCAAACAAATAATTGTCAGCAAAGTAAGAACAGAATTATATTATTTCGGTGCAAAAATCATACCTGATGTGGAATTTATCACAAAAAATTATTTGTTCAGACAATTCAATATTAGGAGTTAAATATCTTGACAGTCAATAAAAAATGTGCTTGGAATAAATATTAGAAGAAGAATATAAAATGAGAAAACTGAAATTCACGGACGTATTTGAAATTAAGTTATCCAAATTTCTTAAAAAACTATATGTCAAGGAAAGATAAAATTCCCATAAAACTATGCCAGAAAATTTACACCAAACATGATATTGATAGTTTCCTTAAGTTTAGTCACAATTCCATTCTAAACGTTGATTCCTCGGCGACAAGAATTTACTATCCCAATCCAGACATCCTGAGAGTAAGTTAACTTTTATTTTGTTTCTTTATTTATCTTAAACAGTCACAATTATGATTCCATTCCATGTTTATTCCAAACACCAACAGAATAACGAAACGGATTTCATTTCATTTCTGTAAAAACCAAAACAGGAATGATCATTCCATTCCAACCAATTTCAAATACCTGATAAAAAATAGGAATTTAAGGATTGATCTAATGATAAAAGCAAGCAAGTGATGAATATTTAGGAATCCAAAATTATTATCAGAAGTTTGAATCTTAATTTTCCTACTTCCTTGGTTCTAGTTATAAAATTTTCTTTATGAATATCTTATTCCTAATATGGTTGGCTTTCCTTTGACCAAACTGAAATTGTAAATTAGGTTGCATCAAAAATAATTTGAACACTATTTGACCATAGTAATCATCTTTAACAACTTAGGTCTGATTCCTATACACCAATGTAAGTGAATGTATCCTTAAGATCGGCCAGGTAAAAAATAACCCAAACAAAATTTGAGGATACCCTAATTGTAATTATGAAAAAGGAAAATGATGAAAGAACGAAACCCTAACTGTATCATTCCATTCCTAACAAAACCAAAATTGGTCAGCACATTCCAACCCATTCCATTTCCAATCTGGCTATGCAAATTTTGATTGTACGGGTAGGCGTGTACTAAACATAAGCCAAGTACAATTACATTTGCATGTGTACATCCACCACATCCCAAGAATCATGTACACAACCAGGACTATATAAGAACGTCAACTATCGATCCAAACTCTGTCAGGGCTTTCATTTTATCACTCCACAGAAGCCCACGACATGTTTGACTACATTACAGAAAAATTGAATAGAGAATACTATTAACATTGGTGCTCCGACAATGTTACTTACAATTGTACATCTTATTGATTAAATTTTTTGTTTTATTTAGCGAAATTATATTTTATCACCCTAAGCTAAGTCGTAATTATAAAATGAGTATAACAACTTTAAAATGTAATAAAACAATTCTATGAACTTTGGACTGAAATACAAATGTTAAATTTCAATTAAAGTTAATTGTAAGAGGTCATGTGACCCTAACATGACTTGACGCTAGTTCATGAAGATTATTGAAATAAAAAAGCATCCTCTCAGTTAATTTGAACTGAGATTTAATATTTTTAATTTAGTCCAAAATTTAAGGAAATATTATGTTAGATTTTAAAGTTTATTTAACAATTTTGTAATTAAATCTTAGTTTAGGGAGATAAATATGGTTTTTCCTTTTATTTAAACCCATGTTTATATGTGGATAACAGTCTCACTTGACAGCAGAGTTATATCACCCAAGAGAAAGTCAATGTAAATTCAACTCAGAGATCCATGATACATATGAATATAACAAAATGAAAATAAATTCGTATGACAAATAAGAAAAGCCATTTCTTAAGAAGAAACTACCCGTACATAAATTTAGTTCAGAATAACAGAAGTAGTATAAGTATTCTGTCCTCAAGGAATTGATAAAAAAACAGAGTCTGCCAATTTATTTGTCAAGCCCTGAACTTAAATAGAAGTATTATGTGTGCAGGACTGCAAATCTCTGCAATTTGAATTCATATATTTTCTTCACTAGTGTCTAAAAAATTTGTACGTATTATCATTACTAGAAGAACAAATAAATATGCTAAGCAAATGCCCTAAATAGAATCCAATAGAAGGTTTCTTTGTATGACCATACTCATAGCATATTACTTAGATTCTCCAAATTCAAATTTCCGAAGCTGGAGCGGACAGAATAGATTGGCATGGTAACAAGGATGGCAACTTCATTGTCAGCAGTGCCTATAAAGCCTTTTCTCAGGAACTGTCAAAATTGGCAGCATGATATGGGGTTGGAACAGACTGGAAAGAGTTTGGAGCTTTCTATGGCCACTCTTGTATGGAAAACTTTCTAACAAATGACACTCAGATACAGAGGTTTGGAGCTGACCTTCATTCTAGGCGGTGAACAGATCAAGTGGAGAATTTGCTTCATGTGTGAGATTGCAACTACGCAAAAACTGTGCAGCTCTCTCGTGAAACAGGACCACTGAAGCAACTCTTTTATGTGGGATTTACAGGATTGGTGGTGTATCATATTCTTCATGGCCACTTTGGTTACAATGGTGCGATGTGATGGACTGGAATGTGACCTGGGGTATATCAGTTTGGTTTTTATGGTCATGACGGAATAAGATGGTGTTCCATAGTGGGTTTCAACGCCTAGAACATCCTAGGATGGTGATTACACGGGTACAGCAAGCATACTTCAATTCCAGTGCTTGCAGGAGGCATATTATGGATGAACCAACGCAGCAGTGGCACCAGATCAGAGGAGAAACTCCTGATCCTGACCAAATCAAGTTAAACTGACAGAGCCACAAAAGGCAACCCAGGGTGTGCACGAAAGTGGTGGTGTGTTCTGAAATGCTTGAGGGCAGTGGATAGGAGGTTTTAGCAGAAACTTAGAACAAACACACTGCACATGGCTGAGCTTTTGGGTATGTACGATGGTTTAAGGATGGTTTGGCAGTTGGGCTTATAAAATGTGTAATGTGACTGAAAACTAGTGTGAAGAAGACCACAGCAACCTACTAGCACACAGAATTCTCTCTTTGCTTAATGAAAACTGGAGGATAATATTGAGCCATGTGTACCAAGAGGGCAACATGTGTGCAGACTGGATGGTAAACAGGTAGGAAACAACTATCCTAGCAAGGTTTCAGCAGCAAACAACCCAGAAAAAATAATACAGAACCAGAATGAAAAGGCGCACAATGGCTAGGAGAAAATAGAAAGCAAGAAGAGACCCAGACTTGGCAATTCAAGTCTGCCAGCACTCCTCCAAATTCTTCTCTACCCTCATACTCAGTCCAGCAGCTCTTTTTATTCTTGCTCTAACTGCCTTACAACTAACCACCTTGTTTGTGATAACTGTCCCTCACAGATTCAACAGCACAGGTCACACTTTCTCCCACATCCCATTTTGTAATTATCATCTTATAATTCCCATCTTACAACTGCTATCACACTCTTGTCGAATAGGAAGTCCAACACACAACCTTGGCTGCTCTCAAACTGGAGCATGGGAATAATGGCATAGTCCACCTTTGGGCATTTTTAATGTGTTATATGTTAATGTTTCTGGGGCTGACATACTCCATACTCTGCAGAGTACTGATAATTTCCTTTTTGCTTTGGGTCTTTTGACCCATTTTATTTAACCTAAAAAAAAAGAAATCAAAGCATTTTCATGACATCTACTTCCTATTCCAAACATAAAGCATCAAACCTCAGTTCAAGGGATAAATGATGGAAATTAATGTAGCATGGGATGCTAAAATCCCACATAAAATAGTACTGACTGCTTAATAGAGTAGTTAAGTAGGATGGTTCAGTCATCTCAATAGCTAACTTTTGGGAGAGGGTTGGTATTAGAGCTGGTTGTCAACTCTTCCGGAAAAGGCTACTTATGAAGGGTTTTGATTGGTAGAAGGTCTAGTGAAATACCATAGAGTGTAGCTGTTGGAACATCAGGACTTCAGCTTTCCAAAGGCAACGAATCCATAGAAACCAAGGTGGTATGGGATGCTAAAGTCCCATATCGAGTAGCATTGACTGCTCAATAAAGTATTTAAGGAGGGTGATTCTCTCATCTCAATAGCTAATTTTTAAGGAAGGATTCCTCATCTCGCTTAGGTGCTCATTAGTAAACAAGAAAACCAACAAAACCCTTTTTCTGATATAGATCAGACTATCAGCAACTGCAAAATTATTCAGCAACAGAAAAATAAATAAATAGAATTGATACTAAATTTAGCAAGATAAGACAAAATCCAAATATGAATGTAATCAATCATGAAAACATCCAGATGCAGTTGAGCGGATAATATCTTTGCAATGCAAATACTTTGTTCACCTGCAGACTTATTCTCATGGAAGCAGTCAGGGAAATGGTTTAAAATGAAACAAAATGCAATGAATACATAAAAAAAAACACAAAACTGGCATCATTAACAATTCCAGTCCTTAATTTTCAAACCTATTTTAGCAATTCTCAGTTTTATTTCTTATGATTGAGCTCCTTACAATGACTTATAAGGACAAAGTCCATGAGATGCTACAAATTTTATTTTAAGTAGCTAACATTTTTACTCATGAACTTTTTGTTGGTTTTTGGACTAATTTCATGGAATACAAAACCACCAGGATGCCAAATTTATTTACCGTTTGTCTTCTTTTTCATGTTATCTATTGACCGTAAGCTCATTATTGCAATATGATAAAGTATGGAACACAATCAGTGACATAGTGGTTCCAGCCTTTCATTGACATCCATATACCTCATGCAAGTAAGGTCTCTTAAATTTAAAATATCTTTCTAGTAATTCTCAGATGTCTTTAACGCATAAATATCAAGATGCAAGTACCACCCCTTCTATTTTTACCTGTACTGTGTAGTTAGGTTTAAATCAGAAGAAAACAAACAAAAATAAAACTCTTTTAGAAGCTAAAGAGAGTCTCCCAAACCCCCCCCCCCCCAAAAAAAAAAGTTGCATACATGTCAATTTGGAAGCCCAATAAGTTATATATAATCATATGCACATCTTCATCTAAATCTCTGCATCATAAGATAGAAGCTTTACTATGAAGCATATGTTATTTCACGTGTCTTACTGGTTGAAGTCTTCAAGTGGTACCGGAATGGGATAATATACATGTTATACTGGTGCCTTAGAACATTAAATATCACATGTTCAAGTGAAGAAAAATGAGGATGACTGTGTTTTATGTCAAAAAGATGAACAAGATCAACAAGCCCAAAGAAGCACTATGAGATGGAATATATTTAGAGAATAAAAGACAAGATCAAGCATTTGATACTGCATTAGTATATTTCAGTCACACAGTTAATACCAAAACATACCGACACAGAGAGGGTTGATGGGGAATCTTCTGAATCACTTCTCATTCACCAACATTTTCCTGACATTTAAATCTTTTCAATTTCAATCCAACTGGATCCTGGTACTTTCTTTACATCCCTTGACTCCATTAGTTCTCTCAGATTACTCACGTTATCCCAATTGCTCAATCCAGCAAACATGTTAGATAACAATACGTAAGTTGATGGGTCTTTTTTATCTTGTTGCATGGCTCGTTCTGCCGCAAGTTCCCCAGTTTCTACATCCCCATGAATCTGACAAGCACTGAGCAATGTTTGCCACACTAGTGCACCTGGTTGAAATGGCATTGTTAGAATTAAGTCCATAGCTTCTTTAACAAGTCCAGCTCGGCCTAGGAGATTCACCATACAAGCATAGTGATCTTCTCCAGGGGAGATTCCATAGTCTTTGGTCATGGAGGAGAGACACTTCCACCCTTCATCAATAAATCTACCTTGACTACATGCATAAAGAACACAAATGAAGGTGATATAATTTGGCTCAACACCCCTCTTCCTCATTTCATCAAACATTTCAAGAGCTTCTTTGGCTTGGCCATTTTGTGCACATGCCATTATCAATGTTGTCCATGAGATCACAGTATGGTCGTTCATTGTTTGAAAAACGCCCCATACACTACCCATGCACCCACATTTTGCATACATATCAAGAAGAGCATTATCAACACACACATCCATGTTATTTCCAAGTTTTATCCTCAAGGCATGAATTTGTTTCCCTTCCTCTAGTGAAGCCATATTGGCGCAGGCATTTAAAGCAGTTGCCAGCGTAAATTTATTTGGCTTCACACCTATTTCCCTCATTTGTGCAATGACTGCAAGTGCCTTTCTTGGCTGCCCACACTGTAAGCATCCGGCAGCCATCTGGGACCAAGAGCACACATCTTTCAAAGGCATCTCATCGAAAGCTTTGAAACCTTCAGGTAACTTCTGATTTTTTATATACATATCAACCAGAGAATTCCCTACACAAATTTCATCCCCATAACCACTCTTGATAAGATGTCCATGAACTTGCATACCCAATTGAAGATGAGACAGAGCAGCCAGCCCAGTGAGGATGGTTGTGAATGTGAAGTTATCAGGTTTAATACCCTTGTGATTCATGCAACACCAAAATCCAGGAACCTCCTTGTAGGAAAACTGCAAGTAACCGCCCATCATGGTGTTCCATGACACAATATCCTTCTCCGGGCAACTCTGAAAAAATTCCAAGGCTTCTGCCAATTTTCCGTGCCTTACTAAGGCGGTCAGGAATGCATTCACTAAGAAGATATTTGACTCAAATCCTAACCTCACAATTAATGCATAAATTTGGTAAACTTGAGTAACATTCTCAGCTAATGAGCATGCCTGGAGAGCACTGACCAGTGTGAACTCATTTGGTTTTGTTGCTCCCTCATGGTGCATGCGGGAAAATAAAGAAAGAGCTCCCTCAACACATCCATTTTGGATAAAGCCCGCAATAACTGCAGACCAGGACACCACATTCTTCTGAGGCATTTCTTCAAACACCTTGAGGCCTCCAAGAATATCCCCACTTTTAACATACATATTAAGCAAATGATTTTGAAGAAAAAGAGATAAAGGAAGAGACCCTTTAGCGAATTTAGCATGAATAGCTCTTCCGCTGAGTAATTTTAACTTTTTCGCATATCCTCGCAAGAGATTTGAGTAAATCTCTTCCTCTGTGACCATGGTGTGGCCGTTTCTTGATACAAAAGATCCTCAGAAAGGTCCTTGTATTGATGGTGATTTAGTCGTTCCGAAGAAACTGGTTGAGCAAAGCATATATTTGACAACAGATTCACACTAAGATCTTCTGATGGAATGACCATTACATCAGACGTTTCAGTTCCACCTACTGCTACTGGTAGACTGCCTAGAAAATTCTTCTATGGTGAACAATGCAAAAGGCATCAAATTCCTCCACTTGTCTCCCATAATACATAATTTCATGATGTTGCAAGAGTAATTTGGTAATAGAGGCACAAGAGACTAATTTACTTATTTGGCGCTAGAGGGGGCACAAGGGAGTAATTTTCTCAAACTTGTAATGAGCATTACTTGGGTATTCTAGTGAGTGAAATATTTTCGAGTTATAGAAGAGATGCTAGTGTCAAACGGCTAGTCATAAACCGAAAATTTGAAGTCTGTAAAATCCTATTTTAACCTGTGCATGAAATTGGCATTGTGTTTTATATATTATTTAAATTTTTATTTTTTCTTAAAGAAGTATTTTTAGATTAAATAATGATAATATTTTTCACTAAATTATGTAAATGCTATAATAAAATGTGTATTTTATAAAATAATAGTATAAAATCTTTAAAAAAACTTTAATTTTTGGGTTAAACAAATTTATGGCCTTTTAACTCATGTTTTACTTTTATTTTATTTCTTTTTTTATTTTTGACAAATCAACCTATGTCACCTAGGCTATGTTTGGTATATGAAAAAAGAGAGTTAAAAAAAAGTGATAAGTAAAATAGAAAATAATCAAAATGCCCTTATTTTAAAAAAAATTGAAAAAACAAGTACTATTGAATAATAATTATAAATTTATAATAAAAATTTCTCTTTTTTTTTTTGGAAAAATTTTTCTTTTCTTAAAATTTTCAAAATCATATATAACTTTTTTCCCCTAAAATATTTTAGGCCATATTCGTGCATTTTAATAGTGCTAGCAGATGGAATAGAGCTAACTTTTTTTTGTTTTTCATTTGAGTAGTTCTATGATCCTATGCATATGACATAATATTATATGCGGCAAGAATTTTATTGTCCGTTTGTCAATTGCCCCTTGATTATCGTCCAAAGTTTGATTGTGATGATTCCCAAAGGGACAGAAATTCGCCAGGGCAACATATAACTTCATATTAAGGCACAGATACAGTGAATATATATATATATATATATATATATTGTTTGATTTGGAAAAGGAAATCTAGGATTTCATATACCTTTTATAGAATAATGAATTTCATTTACCCATACATTAATGACTCATATAGACTTTAATATATTAACTAAATCAATTAGCAATAGCAAAAAACAATAGCTATGCCGCATTAAACCGAAGAAAAATTAACGAGTTAGATATTGTCGTAAAATAACTTGTTCACTCCAAAAAAATTGGGGTGTAAAGCTAAATGGTTGAACAAATTTAGAGCTAATTTGTTAGTTTACTCTCTTATTTATTTTCAAAGTAAAAATCATCATTAAAAAATGCGTTATCTATTTTTCACCTTTATGCAATGCCTTTATCATCGTTGCATAAATATATTGCCTAATCTTAAAGCAAAAATGGCTTGACATAAACGGTCAAAGTGCTGCAATGTAACGGCAGACTCATAGCATAGAAGGGTTGCTTAAATTTCCAAACTTTTTTCAGGCAAGTTGCAACGCTCAAAATCGTTGCCTATTAGGATTCTAGGGAAGTTTAAATTTCTACTAGCTAGTAGCAACACTCTGCAAGCAAGTAGTGTTGGAAATTCCTAAACAATATTATTTGCAAATGTTGCAAAAAGCTTATTTTGATGTCCAGTTGGTCAATCTAACAAGATACTTTTTTTGGTGGACAATGGTTTTGATATTTTAGTTTTAATAAAATGAATTTTTTTTAGCCCTTTCATTTCATTAAAGTTTTATTCTTGTCCTTAAAAGTTTGTTTTGTTCCATTCTCATTCCAGAAGTATAAATTTGCTCTAAATATTTTTTTGCTGTTAACTTCTCTAATAAAGTTTGCATATTTTGGATATGATGAGTCATTACTAAATTCACATAAGATAACATCTTACACTAATAAATTCACATCAGATGACACATATATATATCTACTAAAAGAGCAATATTTTTCGGACTGAAAAAAGAAAAAAAAAATAAAAACAAAACTGCTCTCATTTTCTCGATTCTGCCTCGAATGATTATAGCGCTAGGATGCCTATTCTGGCTAATTCTTTGGTGATCGATTATGACACATATATTATGGCTGTGGTGATCGATTTTCATAAATTGGGTGACTTATTATGAGTCCTATTGATTTAAGTTAAGGCGAAAGAAAAAACTAGTGACATCATTAGGGGCATTTAAGTTATTAATTAGATAATTCGTTAAATTAATTTTTAGGTCGCTCTTTGTCATATGATTTGAGTATTTTTTTTTACTGATTTTACTTAGTCTTGTGGATAAAAAATATCATTATTTTGTGAGACGACTTTTAGAAGGTTGCTACTATCATTTTTTCAGTCATTGGGTATTTTTTTTTTAAATAGAACTTGTTTAGCCTTGCTTCTTGGGTGAAAGAAGAGTGCGCACGCGTGTGTAAGTATTTATTTTAATTTTTACTTGTATTTGGTTCTATTTTTGGAAGAAATAAATTGCTTTTGAGTGGCAGGAGAATTTATTTTTCTATGTGGAGAGCAAGTAAGAAATTAAAGCTTTTCTTTTGAAGCAAAAGTAAAAGCAAAAAACTATTTTTGAGACAAAAATATCCTTATATAAAATCATTAATTACCTTATTACTCATTTTCCGTTTATTTTTTTCACCTAACAATCTTCTCTTTCTCATTCTCGTTGCTTTTCCAAGAAAGTTTAGGGTGTAATATCTGGTTTTTCAGAAACTAAATTAAAACCAATATTGTGATATAAAAGGACCCTAAAGCAAAGAGAATTAAGAATAATTAAGGGTAGAATACTAATTAGAGCATCTAAAAATATATGTAGGAGACTCAAAATGGCTCAAAATCGAAGCTAAAGCGGCAAAATAAAGAAACCGAATATGCAATGGCAAAATCATAATTTCATGTGACTTTTTTGAAAACTCAAAAGAATGAGATTTTCAAAATCCCTAAAAACCATAGGAACCTTTAAAATGGACAAAACCCCTCCGGTGTACATTTTAGGTTATCAATTGACCAAAAATTTGACTGTATGATTTGGTAAGATTTTAAATCTCATTAGGGTGAAACTAAAAGTATTTTATAAATTAGAGGACCTAAATTTCATGATGGAAAAGACAGCTCTAAAAAAGGAGTTGAAATGAACTCAAGTGAAGGAAACAAATTTCAAAGGCAAAGTTAGAGTATTGAAAAATTGTAAAACCCTAGCTCTTTTATATAAATAACACCTTCCACCTTCTTCTCCTTCATTTGCATAAAATTTTCAGCTCTAAACCAAACCCAAAGGACACCCCAAATAGCACCAAAACTCAAGGGAGATTGAAGCCACCTAAGGTAAGGAAACTTAAGGAATTTGCCTATAATGTTCTTATTGGCTAGCTTCCATTCTTTCTCCACTTCTTCTCCATGGTTTTGACATCTCAAAGGATGATATTTTGAATTTGAACTCATGGAGAAAAGGGCTTTTAACAAGGAACTAAATACAACAAGTTAACTATCATAAAAAGCCATTTCATTTGATATATGTTTTAGTATGAAAGATTGCTCCTCCTTGCTTCTCCATCATCCTATAGGTTTGGCCACCATGGGAGGGGCTAGTTTTTTGAATCATGCTAGAAATTAAGGTTTTAGAATGTGGAGATTAAGATTTTTCCATTAGAACAAAGTGAGAAGCTATGGAATGCATAATTGGGAAATTAGGATTTTGGTTGCACCTTAGGAAATATGAAATTTTTTAATGATAATTTAACTTATGTAAGAGTATAATTGAGTTCATAAGAGACCTAAGAAGCTTCACAAGTTCCATTTCCCTAAGAAAAACAAACAAAACTCCATGGGTGGCAAGTTATGTGCATGTCTCGGCCACGGATGATTTCAAGCACCTAGGGAAAGTTTTCTTTAATTCCAAGGATAAAAAGTGTCTAGATATGAATTACAAACACTAAAAAAATTATTGGTTTGAATTTATAAACCATATTTTGTAAGTTGAAAATTTAGGGTTTCATTATACATAAAGAAGGAATTTAATGTTAAGCTCCTTGATTTGAGGTCATGATGACTCTAATGAGTTTAAATAGAGTTATATAATTTAGATTGAGTGAGAAATTGGAGCCAAAATAATGAACAATATGAGTTGCTTTATTATGCTACAATATGGAGCCATATAGAAGCCTAGAACTAGGACTAGCTTGTATAAGGCTTGTGTAAGGCTAAAGATAATTCCATTGATATCTTTGTGTATTGTTTGATGTGTCTAGGCCAAGCAAATCAAATCTCTCCCAAGTGCATGTGTGAGGCAAGAGGAGTTAGAAACCAAGAAAGAAACTTTGTGCATTTTTAAGAAATGTAACTCTTCATTCATTCTTGTATACTTATCTTAGTTGTTTGATTGTCATTTATTACTTGTATATGTGTTTAAGCCATGAATTATGCCTCTTGTTATTGGTTTGATGATATGATAACATTATGGTTCTTAGAATGCTTTTGGAAAGTGCATAGCTCTTAATAGGTGAGGTTGTGCTAAAAGTTCCTTAAATTGGATAAGGTGAAGCCAAAAGTCCCTAAATAAGGGTGAAACAATACCAACAGTCTCATGGAATGAGTGAGGCTAAGTCAAAAGTATCTAAAATGGATGAAACTAATCCAAAAGTCCTAAATATTTGGGTGAGACTAAATCAAAAGTTCCTAGAGCTTGGTTTTGACTTACATGGATTCATTTGATTTTATAAATGTGATTATGTTTGATGTTTGGTTACTAATGAAGCATGCTTTCTTTCTTTGACTTGATAACTGTAATACCTTAACCATTTAGCCTACTTATTCCATTACAAGGCCTAGTTTCCATTATTTATATGAAAATAATGCACAGAGAATATAATTAAATTGCATTACATAAGACTCAAAAATTTCATTTCATGCTTCATAGACTGTGTGAACTCATCCATATTATTTTCCATCCATAACAAATATGTGCAAGTCATACACATCATAAAATATCCCAAGAGTTTCAGATTTTGAGCCATGCTTCACCAAAAGCCATAATTTTTGTTGGGTTATAGGGGTAGATTTCTGACATCAACTTTGAAAAATCATAATTAATTCTAAAAAAATCAAAATCAAGTAAATGATAGCTTCCTAAAAAGCCCTAAATTTGAACCATAGGTTAAAAATCATTTCAGATGATAAAACATCAACTAGATCACAAATGACAATGAAATAGCACCAAAGGTCTAGTTGCCTAAGTTTGCTATCACAAGTTTCTAATATAAATTTTAAAAATTTATAACTAATTGTAGAAAAATAAAAATCTAGCAAACCATACTATTCTAGAAATCTGTGCATGTCTAATAATGACTAAAAATAATTCAAGACCAATTCCATGGCCTCTAGCCCACAAAAATTGATGGAACGATAACTTAGGTCAAACTGCATTATTGGTATTATTATGCAACTTCAAAAATTCATTTCTCCCTATACAGAGTTCTAAATGAGGTGATCTCAGTGGCTATGGAAAACTTATAATATCTAATTTATGCTTGTAAAATTTCATGAGCATTGAACTTCATTTAGCTCACATGCGACATAAAGAAGCAAATGGAACAAATGAACAGTAACCATACCATTTCTGCATAATTTGGCCAACTTTGAAAAATCATAATAAATTCTCTTAAGCTCCAAATTAGATGCTCTTTGGCTCTATAATATCTTTCTCAGAAAGTAGTAAACAAGGGCCAAATTTCATGGAAAAACTTACTCATTTGGTCAGGCTTTGGTTCATCTCAAGAAATGGTCAAAATGCAAGTCTATAATGGTTCATAATGTTACCAAATGACCTTCTTAACCATCTATAGCCACTTAGGCATGTCCTAAAGCACCATTGCAGCCTAGGGAAGCATGCTAAATGGTTCAAATCATCATGAAGCTTAATCTCACCTTGCCACTTGCAATCATACACATGTCTACATTAGTAGATGGGTGGTAAAAATTCACATAAACATATATTTGGTTCTAGTTTCCATTCATACATGATATCCACATACTTTTTTACATGCTCAATAGTTTACAAGCCATAAACTACTCATACTTACATGCTTTGACATTACATTACATTAAAAGCTATTCTATTGTCAAAGTGTGGCAATTCATACTTTTTAAACTCCATTCTTGCTTTCTTGAACTTTACCTAGACATGGTTAGATGGAAAAGGGGGAAGAGTGAGATTTAAAGAGTCCCAATAACTCTTAATCCTTTCAAATATGCATAATGGATGTATATACATGTTAATGAATGCATGTCAATGAATGTATGTATGGCACTCAAGCTATTAATGAGCATACATAAAATATTTTCCTTGTCACATAAACTCATACATAGCAAATATAAGCTCTCAAGGACATTGTTCTAGCCTCACCCACCTTTATTAGGACTTTTGGATTTGTCTTACTCATTTTCAAGGGACTTTTGACTTAGCCTCACTCTTCTTAAGACTCTTGGCTTTGTCTCACCCATTTCTAGGGACTTTTAGCTCATCCTCACCTATGCTAATGGACTTTTAACATTAACAAACCCATTCAAGCCAAAATACATTTATAAAACACATTTCAAGATCAACATGGTACCATGGCAGGTGGGCAATAGCTAGAAATATTTCTCATGGCATAAACATATATACAAGTACTTACAAACAAGCAAACATTCAAGCCATGCATGAGTGAAAGGTTAGAGAGCAACCTTGGAGCAAGAACACAATACTTTCCTTTTGAACACTTCTCCCCTTTCTCAGCCAAGCCTTGCTATTAAGTAGCCCTTGGTTCTCTTGGCCTAAACATATCAAAAGTGTAACGAACGTAATTTCTGTAAAATGATGAAATGAGTCATATAAAAGCAAGTCTATTGGAATGAGCTAGATAATATCCAGAAAAATTTGGGTAGAGTCTTAGGCTCTTGAAAATGATAATTCCAAGCTCAGATGGAAAGAAAAATGAAGCTAGGATGGAGAAACGAAATTGTTACAAAATTTGACGAAATGTAATGACATTTTTGTAAATATGTGTAATTTTTAGAAAAACACACAAGAGGGCTTTTTAAATGAAAATTTTCAGTAGTCCAGGGTTCTTAGAGACCCTAAAAATCATAGGAAGCCCTAGGACTAGTAAAGCTCCTCTGGTGTATATTTTCTAACGTCAGTGAACCAAAACTTTGATGGATTCATTTAAGAAGGTTTTAGCTCTAATTTGAGTGATTCCAAAAGAATTTTATTAAATTAAAAACCTAAATTTTACAATGGAAAAGACAGTTCTTAAAAAGAAGGTAAAATAAAGCCAAAATGGAATTGCCATTACAGAAGGACAAAATAGAAATTTTTGAAAAAGTTTAATTCTTAAAACTTCTACTACTTTCACGCCACTTCTCCTCCCTTCTTTAGGTCGACCCTCTTTGCCCAAAATACAAAAAAAAAAGACCAGCTCTCTTAGGTACACAAGAAGAGGAGAGAAAGGAAGGAAGAAACCAAGGAAAAGGTAAGGAATTTCATGGAATTTCATGCTTCTCCTTCTTCCAATCTTGTTCCTCTTCTTCTTAGCTCTCTTTCCATGGTTTATTTGAATGAATTGGTTTTATTTTGAGTCTAGAACAAGGAGGAGCAATTCGAGTTGCTTGAGGAGAAGAAAACCAAGGAGAAAAAGTCTTGAAACTAAGCTTGAATCTAAGGTATTTCATGGTTTTGTTGTTTCTCCTCTTTGCTTCTTCCTTGTGTACATTTTTGGCCAAACTAGAACCATGAGAGAGGAGGGAGTTCTATCAAAAAATAAGAGAGGAACTAGGGTTTTAGGCCATGGGGAAGTGGAATATGCCAAGAAATTGCAAGAAAAACTCATGGAAATCAAGCTAGGAAAGTGTAGGATCCTTTAAGGTTTTGTGAAATCTAATTATCTACATGAACTTCCTTGGCCATTTAAGTGTTCCCTTAAGCTCCTAAGACTCCTAGAAACCTCCCCAAGTGGCTCTCCCATCAAGAAAAAATTTGAAACTCTAAGAACCCCATCTATGAAGGGTGTCTCGGCCAAGGCTACTTAGAAGGGTTAAAGAGTGTTTTAAATTGTTCTAGCATTGGTTTAGGACTTTATATGATGTTAGAAGATGGGAAGAACCATTGGGAAAAGTTTATGAGCCTTGGTTTGGAAGATGGAACAATAGTATCCATAATGATGATTTATGAAGCAACTTATATGTATGCTTGTGCAAATGAATGTGTGATACCTCCAAGGACCTTGAATAAGGTCAAGAGGCCTAGAAATGAAAAGAGAATAGAGCTTAGAGCTTGAATGATGAGAGTTGCTTCAATAAGCCATTTATAGAACTATTATGCCACTTATAGAATAAAATGTGTGTTTAAGAATAAGTTTGGTATTTTGGCTTGTTTTAAGTGCATGATTATATGCTATTTGTGATGTTTAGGTCAAGAGAATCCTACTCCACCTAATTGCTCTTGTGTAATCAAAAAGGGGAAGGAACAAGCAAAGTAAGGCTTACATAAAATTCAAGGTAGCTCTCTACTTAATTCTCCTTGCATTCTTGTGTGTATACGTATGTTATTATATGCTTGTGTGTGTTCTTGTGACTTGATGACATGCCATTTGATGTCTTGATATTATATTGGTACCAATGTGTCTTCTTGAATGGCCTTGGTTATGGAAATAGCTCATAAGGGTGAGGTGATGCTAAAAGTCCCTTCATGAAGGTGAGGAGATGCCAAAAGTCTCATAGCATAAGTGAGAAAAGGCCAAAAGTCTCTTGAATAAGTGAGGCTAAGTCAAAAGTTCCTAGGCCAAGAGTGTGGCAAATTCAAAAGTCCTAGAAATGGGGTGAGGCAAAACCAAAAGTCCTTAGAGCATATTATTGAGTTGATATGTAATGATGGCATGGAAATGAACTTCTAGCATGTTTTATATTCTTATCACCTTTGTATTTATGCAATTGATGTATTTATGCCTTGAATGTATGTATGAATAGGTGTGTGAGCTATTGAGATTCTAGAAATCTCACTCACCTTCCCTCCTTTACCCCTATGGCTTTAGGTGGCTCTCAAGAACTAAGAAATGCAAGCCAAGCATCTTAAAGAGACTATAATTTGATTATCATGTAGTTCCTTTTGTACCTAATAGTTAAAATATTATGTAAATGTTATTTTTTAATTATGAATCATTGAACAAATGTAAAACGATGTATGAATGTTGAATAGACCTTATGTGGCACTAAATCAATGGAATTATGAAATTTGGCTCTTTGATGGCTTGTATGTAACTATGTATTAATGGATGTGGGATAGCCAAATTAATATGCATGGTATTTTGGACCACTTTGGCAGTTTATACAAGCTATATTTATGCTTTTAAACTTGTCCAAGAGGTGCCAAACATTAAAGAAAGTCATTTGGACAAAGTTAGTACCTCATATAGAGCAAAATGGACCAAATCAGTGAGCTATATCACTTTTTATCCAAATAAGCTCTTTTTGGTCTGAAATTTGGCATGCATCTAGAGCTTATTAAGAGCTTTTTGGAAATTTAAAGTGCAGAATATTTGAAGGTCTATGAAATTTTTGGCAAATTTTTGAAATTAGCTTAAAAATCAAAATTTGCTGATGTTACTATTCATTTGGTCTGAAATGAATCTCTGTCACTCATGGGCCACAAGAACTCCAATTGTTGTGAAATTTTATAGAGAGAAACTAGACCTTTCCAATAGCTTGTACCAACTAGAAGCACCTGAGTGGTCTATCGCGCAACCCTCAAAATAAAGCTAGGTTGATAAAATATGCAGCTAGTGGCACAACCTAGGTCATCTCCCTTGGAATTGGAGTTCAATGCTTAATTGAGTTTTTCAAATATTAAAAGACTCTAAAAATTTCTAAACTAAGGGGGGTTTTGATTGAATTAAACTAACCTAAAACTAAATTAAATCAAAATTCTAATTGCTACCTAATTATATGAATTATAGGTAAAAGATGGGCTTGTGACTAGCTTTGGAATTATCCCTTGGTGTCCACTATCCTTATCCTAATCCAATTGTGATTAATTCTGGTCTAAGAATCCCTAATTGTGTTCATAACAAGTTATCTTGGGTTAGTACTCAAGAATCAAGAAGTTAACAATCTAATGTTGAATTAAGAACTCAACCTCGCATCAAAATTGCTAACTCTTGTTTTAGGATCAATAAACACCCCAATTTGATTGATTAACTGATTAATTAGCCTCTGAACCATCATCCAAAGATGTTTAATTAAACAACAAAACACCAAGGAGTCCTCAAATTAAACAATTAAAGACTCAATCTCTCACATGTATTTCATCAAACACCTTGATTGCATATATGGGTAATTGTAAGAAATTGAAAAATTCAATATTTAATCTAACCAATTAATCAACAAAAAGGCTTCCTAATTAGTGTCTAAATAGCCACTAATTACAATTACACAAATTCTTTATCAAATGCAACTTAAACAAGACAATATATGAAAGAGAAAAAGTGTAGGAAAATAGAAATCCTTAGCCAAAAATTCTGTGTTCTTCTCCATGGATTCAAGCTTCAACTCAAGTGTCTTCCATGCTAATCATAAGGAATGGAGGACTAGAGCTTCATCGTAGTGGTGAGATGGAGATGGAGAATGGGGGAAGTGGCGTAGAGAGGGCGAAGGATGGAGTCTGGACGAAGGCATGGAATGTCACGTGAATGGAATGTGGTCTGTGAATGGAATGGTTTGTAGGTTGAGAGATGAATCCAGCGTGTAGAATGAATGGCGTTATTCACGTGCTCCCCTTACCTCATTCTCATGTGAGTTTTTTACAATTTCACGTGCTACCTCTCTTATTTCAATTCCCTACACCTCATTCTTCTTTTTTTATATATGAATGTGGACCCCATTTGTCATTTTGTATTATAATATTCCACATGCTTCCTTCTCCACGTGATTTCCAACCCAAGCTCTTTTCTGATGTCATTTTTCTCATGTTGGCTCCCAGCTCATGCTTCGTCTTTTCTTCGAATCCAAACATAGCTTCTTCTTGTTCTGGAGTTGCTTCTTCCTTGTTCAGCTACTGCCCCACGTGATTTTCTTCTTCCATGTCAGCTTCAAATTCACACTTCTTTCCAGCTAAGCTTCATGATCTCGTGGCTTCATGCAGCTTCCCCGAATTTCCACGTCAGCCCCATAAATCGTAGCCATCAAAATCTACTTCTCGAGAGTTCCTTCGACTGTCATTTTTCATACTGCTTCTACTTTGTTCTGCTGGCTCAAAGCTTCTATTATTCATGATTCTTCATTCCCATATTCTGCCACTTCTTCCCCACGTGAACCTCTGTTCTACTCGAGTTTGTGAGCTACTGCCCGTGGCACTTCTTCCTTCTTCTTCGAGTTCAAATGAGTGTGTGCATGTGGCAGCCTCTTTCTCCATGTTAGCTCCTTACATTTCTACTGGACATTGCTGCATGGTTTGGTGCCTTGGTAACCCTTCATGCTGGATCCCTTCTTCATTTGCTTCCCATTCCATGTGACTTTTGCCATTTAAAACTTTCTGCTGCAGCTCGTGGTCACTTCTTCTCATCCACTCCATTCTCAACCTCACTTCCACGTTATTTCTTTACTCGAGTTGCATGCCTCTGTGTGTATGGATCTTCTTTTGCTCATTCATCATGCAACCCGTGGAAATCTTCTTGCTTACGTGCTGCTCTTTAATGAATCACATGCATAACCCATTTCTAGCTTTTTACCCAGCCCCCTTTATTTAATCTCGTGCCATCCATGTGAGCTCATTTAACCTTGTTTCTTTACTCCTCATATGCTCTTCTTTTTACTCTCAACCTAAAGCCAAATTCATGCGAGCTTCTTCACGATTTCCTACTCATCCCAACGTCTTCATGCTTCTTGTGCTACGTGTGTATGAACTAGACCCGTGGCTTTGTGTGTGTAACCTTGTGAAGAAGCTACTCTCTTAAGGTTGCTTCCTTGGACTTGGAGAGCTTCCTCCTCTTCTCCTTCTCTTCTTTAAATCAAATTCTCATTCAAGCTTTATTGGCCAATTAAAACCTACACAAAAGAATGAGAAGAATTCAAATAGGAATATTCATAGAATAATTTGAGATAAAATTGAGCATTAAATACCAATAATTTGTAAATTAATTCCTAAAATGTAGAAAATGGCTATTTGAATAAAATATTATCTAATTAAACCCCTAGAGCCACATTTGGATACTAAAATGCTTAAGATAAGGAGAATAAAATATATATAAATCATACTTATCAGCACCCCATTTGGATGTATAGAAATTTGTATCAGAATTCTGGACAGCCTAACCTTTGTGTCTTTTCTTATGTTAAGTGTGGTCCATATGAGATTTTTGTGGTTGAAAATTATTTGTCTTGTAAATTAACATTCAAAGCTTTCCAAATTGATTTTGAATTTTTTAAAATTAGTTATGATTTTTCAAAGTTGCCTTTGAAATTTACCACAAGCTGTCCATGGGAAATGAGTGAAAATTTAGGGTTTTTGAGTTGAATCTATGGATTGTGTGATGTTTTGGATTATTTGTGATTTGTATAAATGGTAAATGACTATAGATTGTGGTTGGAACATCCACGAGACCCACGTAACGCGAAATGTAAAAATTGAACCCCGACGTAATGCAAAAAAGTGTATTAAATGATGGATTCTCCTTGCTCATTTCCTAAGAACTTGTGCAATTTTCCCATAATGAGAATGTATGATAATATGAAGTATATGGTATGACAAAAAGAGACATAAATCACTCATAGAAACAAGCTTTGGTATCATACATACTTTATGTGAAGCTACTTTATTCTATGGCTCCATTATGCTTCCATACAAGACTTTATGAAGCAATTATGAGAATTCATGATCTTGGCACCCATTTCTCATTCATTTTAAGTCTTTTGACTCCATTTAGACTCTTTGGAGTCATCACAAATTCATTCCTAAGAGCTTAGACACAAGTTGCTTCTTTAAGTCTCATTATGAAGCCTACACCTCTATCTTACAAACTAAGGCTTCTAATTTTTTTAAGGCTTCCTTTGATATTCTTCTATCATATTTAATCCCTTTCTAGCCTTAGAACAATTTAAAACTCTCCCTAGGGGTATGAAGAGCTCTTGGGCGAGACTATGCAAGCATATAGTACCCATGGAGTTTGCTTGCTTTCTCTTAGGGAATTGGGACTTGTGAAGGCTTCCTAAATGTCTTGAAAACTCATATATACCCTTAGAAAACTTAAATTACTTCTAGGAAGCTTCATCTTGGCCTAGGTGCAATTAAATCCCTAGGTTTGCTAACTTATAATCTATTGCTTCTTATTTAATTTCAATGGCATCTTCTTAATCCTCACATTCCATAACCCTTGGTTCTATCAAGAACACATGAAGAAAAACTCTTCTCCTCACTTTCTCTCTCTAGGTCGAAGCTTAAATGGCTTAGAAACTTAAGATTTTGCAAGTGTTTCAAGTAATGTTTTATCGTAAAATGAAACTCTCTTCGTGTAGATTATTTTTCACTAACTGGTTTCCTGAAAAGAGTTCCTTTTTACCTTGGGTCAGACCTGAATCTTCAATTTTTCAAGAAAAGAAAACATTAGAGAGCTCTTAAAGAGAGGAACAACTTTCATAACTGGCGCGGGATGAAATAGGGCCGTTTACTTTCTTAAACGGGAGCTTAAACTTCTTCTCTCTCCCTTCCCTTAATGTCACACCATGGCTACTCAAAATTTCTAAAAATGGAAGCTTGGAGAAGGTGATGAGATGTAATCTTACTTAAGAAGCCTCTTTGATAATTTTTCAAAATGATCATTTTGCCCCTATGCCCCTATTTGCTCCGTTTAGGCTCATGTCAACTGCTTCTTAAAAACTGTCTTTTTCATCATAAAATTTAGGTCTTCTAATTCATAAAATGTTTTTTGTTTCATTCAAATTGGATTTAAAACCTCCTCAATGAACTGGTCAAAGTTTCGATCAATTGGTGCTCTAAAATGTAAATCGGAGGGGTTTAAACCATTTTAGGGGTTCCTATGATTTTTAGAGTCTCTGAAAATTCCAGAAAAACTCATTTTTTCCATTTGAAAATCTTTCTTTTGAGTTTTTTAAAAAGTGTCCAAATTTACGAAAATATCACTGCATCTTCGTTAAATTTTGTCTGGTTATTCTGGCTTTGTTTTCAGGGCACTTCTGGCCTTGGATCCTTATTATTTGAGGTCTAGATTATTTTTCTAATTTTATTGGACCTTAAATCATTCTATCTGGGGGACTTTCTCTTATATCTGGTGCATTTCATGCGTTTATGAAAAAAATCAGATATTACGTTTCTCACGTTTACGGAAGAATTAGATATTACAATAACATGCCATATAAGTGTACTTGAAGGATGATTGAGTTATAGGAATTCTTTGAATCTTATTCTCCCCCATATTATTTTTAACCATGTCTAGGGAAATCTCAAGAGGCCAAGGATAGAGACCAAACAAGCTTGATTTATGCTACTTTGACAATAGAATAGTATTTTGTGTAATATATTGTCAAAGAGAGCTTGTACTTGTTATTTTTGTAATGTAAACCTTCTCACCTATGTAAATGTATGAGATTATGATATATGTACCATATTTGGAGCCATATGTATAAAAGTGTGCATTTTTGGTATGCACGTGCCATGGAAAGTGTGTGTGTAAAGCCAAGTGAAAGAGTGATTTTGAGTACCATGATGATTTGGATTGGATGAGATGGCCACACATGCTGTATTTCAAGTTTTGGATGTGTCAAATGGTCACAATTTATGTGAGAAGCCATTTTAGTCTATTTGATTCCACTTTGATACCATTTTAAGCCATATTTTACCCCTGAACCAAGACCAGACCAAATGAATGAGTTTTAGTATGAAATTTGGCAAATATTTAGATCTTATTAAGAGCTTTTCACAGGACTAAAAAACACAATTTTTTGAACTTTGTAGAATTTTTTATGATTTTTCAAATTTGGCTAGAAAATGTAGAAACTATTTCGTACTATTTATTTGGTCAGTTCTAGTTTTTCTATGTATTTGAGGGGACAAATAAATTTTAATACTCATGAAATTTTACAGACATATAGTTGGTATTAAAGTATTTCCATAGCCATTGAAATCACTCAATTTGGAGTTATGTAGCTTAAGTTATGTATGTTCAAAGTTTCAGGTTTGCATATGCATGAAAATATGATAGTGTTATTGTTTTATTGGATTTTTGTGGGTCAAATGAATTTGTTTTAATTTGAAATTTTTATAACATATATTCAAGTCCTAAGATTTCCAGAAAGTCCTCGTTTGCATGATTTGGAGTTCTCTAGTTCAAGATATGAATTTTTTAAAATTGTGACAAAATTATGGAACCATGAAAAATGATGTTATCGTGCTAGTTGTTAATACATGGTTTAAACCCGAATTTCTTGTTCTTTTTGTGATGTTTCTAGTTAAGCAAACATATTAAGGATGGATTTTGAGATTGTTAAATTGAAATGGTGCATTAGAGATGAAATGAAATAATTGCACCTTTAATGTCATTTAATTTTGCTGCTAAAAGTGCTTAAATAAGAAAATTGATATTTCTGCACATTAAAGTGTAAATATTGTGCTATCATATTATGGTATGACACAGGGAGGGTCTTGGCAAATAGGATCATAATGGACAAATAGGATAGTCTCTCTCAACCCTGCCACTTCAAAAAGTCCAAATAAATAATATATTTCTAACTCAAATATAGTAGTTTAATGACTTTTGGTTATAAAGCTAATTTGTATTATCTTCATTTATGAATGTGTAGATGCTTGTATTACTTCTACATGCATAGTAATAAATATTTGTGTTGTTCTTGGTTATAAAGTTGCATGGTAATAGATGTCCATGTTATTAAATTGTGTAGTAAATTACATAACATGTTATTGCATACCTTGGATTTGTAACATCACAGGCAAGATGGATAACCCCACCCTTTATAAGAAAATTATATTTATAGTATCATAAACAATAAGGATGACCTCACATGTCATAAGAAAACTTATTACTACATGTTATAAATTTACTACGAGGCAAGATGGACTACCCTACCTCTAATAGGAAATCATGTTTATGATACCACAGGCAAGAAGGATAACCTTGCCTTTCATAGGAAAATCATATTCATGATACCACAGGCAAGGAAAATAACCTTGCCAGTTATAATAAAATTATATTTATAATATTATGGGCAAAAAGGATAATCTCACCCTTCATAAAGAAATTCTCATTTTGGGCAAACAAGAAGGATAACATCACTCTTCATAAGGAAAATCTCCTTTAAAGCAAACAAGAAGGATAGCCTCACCTGTCATAAAGCAAATCTTGTTCAGGGTAAACAAGGAGGATATCCTTGCTTATAGCAAGAAAACCATAAATGCAAAATCTTGAGCAAGGAAGACAACTTCACTTGTCATAGGAAAAACCATACCATTATTAACAATCTCAATTGCTTATAATTTTAATGTATCTTCACAGTAAAATTTCACCTCTCCATCTAGAGAAATAGGGCATGCCAAAGAAGAAGCCAACTTCTAAAACAAAAGCATGATTAAAAGGATCGCTGTTTGTAACATCCTCCTTTCAATAAGATTTATTTAGCAATATTTATATAATTTTAAAATAAATTAATTGCAATTAGAAAAAATATGCAAAAGATAAGTAATGACTAGATAATAAAGATTTAGAGAAATATAAATTTATAAACATAAAGAAAACTTTTAGGAATTATTCAAAATTTATTAGGAATTTTAAAGAATTTTATGGATTTATTTAGTTTTGCTCTTAATGCTAAATAGAAAGTAATTGAGAAATAAATAATTGGGGATTTAAATTTTAGAAACTCCTAAGACTAAAAAGGCCTTAAAAATATAAGAAAAGTATTTGGGAAATTAAGATATTTAGGTAAAATTCTGAGATCAAAACATAATTATTAAAATTTTAGACAAAAAGGGTAATTTTCATGGGACTAAAATATAAATTTGGCATGACCAAATTGCAATTTTAGCATAGACCAAAGAAGTAATTTTTTCCAAAGAATGAATGTTTTAGAAATGATGAGCAAGAAGAGTTGAAAATTTTAATATACATCTTTTTATAATTAGAAGCAATTTTTATACCTCATACTAAAAAGATATAGATAAAATTTTATTTGTCAAGTTAGGTCAATTGACTTCCTCAGTAAGTGAAGAAAACATGCAAAAAAGGTGAGGGACATGTAGCAAATTTAAAGGAAGAAAAATGGGTGTTTTCTAGTCCTATTTAATTATCACATTCCTTCACATTTGCTGCACTACATCCATCAGAATTTAACATAGAGAAAGAGAGTGAGGAACAAGAAAAGCAGAGAGCTAAGAAAAAGAAGTGCATGAGTAGGAAGAAGAACAAGGGAAGGAGGAAGAAGAAGAGAATTTGAAGCAAAATCCAGGTAGCAACGAGATAAGACTTATTTGTTGTATTGAGAATCTATTAATGCTTTATCCCCCTCCATCCTCAGCATCTTCTCTCTTTAAAAGCTTGGTGTTCATCAGTGGTGAAATATGGAACTTTTCCCCCTAATTTCATGTCTTAAATGAAGCATTAACTAAGTTTAAATTCTTGTTGTGCACTTGGAATGTCCTATGGCTTCATCTCTTCACCATGTCTTCATTAATTCCCACTTTTTCTTTCTCTTTTGGGTGTTCATAGTGATACTTTAAAACTCTATTGTTAAGGTTATTTTATTTCTTGAAAGAGATCCTTGCTGAGATTAGAAGCTTGTGGTGTGGTGGAAACTCCTTAAAGCTTCTTCATTTTAACTTTTTCTCATTTTCTTTCTCTAACCCCCTATTATAACAAATATGACAATTCTTATTTTAGATCTTTAGGTTGTGTTTAGATGGTTTGGTGATGTCATATAATTCTCCCAAAATGCTTAAAATGATCATAAAAGTTACTAGGGTCATAAATGAAAAATTTTTCATGTTGGAGGCTTCAAATTCATGTTTTGGGGGTGCTAGACACAGCTAAGTCAATCATTATTTTTTTCATTAGGCAGTGTCCTATAACAACCAACTTAAACTGAACTAGAATTCAGCAAGATAATGAAAGAGGGTCCTAAAACAAAATACATTAAGGTCAAATAAGGGTAAAGAATTAATTAGGATATTAGCAGGGTTATGAAATCATTTACAAAAAGAAAATGAAACCAAAGTAGCTAAATAGAGAAAATTGATACTTCAATGGCAAAATTATAAATTTAAGAAAATTTTTGAAAACTTAAGAAAGAGAGTTTTGAAGGCTAAAATTAGACTCACTAGGGTTTTTAGAAGTTTTGAAAACCATAGGGACATTTAGAATTAATAAAAACCCTTCTAGTATGCTAAAAAATTCAGACAGTGTAGGGACTTTAAGCGGACCTATTTTTCACTAATTTAAGCCATCTAAACTCCAAAAGTAATGCTTTTATGTGAAGAGCACCCATATTTTTGTAAGGAGCAGCCAAATCCTGAAAAGCCTAAAAATGAGTCCAAACTGAGTGATTTTGTAAGTAGGGGCAAAATGGTTATTTTAACAAATTTATAAATAAGGCCTCTTATGAAAGCCACATCCTACCATCTTCTCCAAGCTTTCATTTTTAGATTTTAGAAGCTTTAATGGCATCACTTTTGAGGGAGGAGAGAGAAGGATTTCAAGCTTCTGTTTAGGTAAGTAAACTACCTCGTTTCACCTCGTGCTAGTTAGAAAAGTTAATTTACTCTTTGAAGCTTCCTAATGGTGGTTTTGTTTTCATGAAAACTTAAAGTTTAGATCTGACCCAAGGCAAAAAGAAGTTCTTTTCAAGAAACTAATAAGTGGTTACTCCACATTGAGGTAAGTTTCTAGTTGAAACACTTGCAAAATCTTTGTATTCTTTGGCCTTAATGGTTCAACCAAGAGAGAGAAAGTGAGTAGGAGAGTTTTTCTTTAAATGTTCTTGATGAATTCAAGGGTTTTAGCATGCAAGGAATTCATATCTACCATTAGTTTCCTTTAAATCATAAAAGAAAACAAGTTAGGCCATTATGTGTGTATGTTTGGCCAAGACATAGATGAATGGGAAACTATGTTATTTTCAATCCTAATTAGTATATTTATATGTTTTATGATGCAAGAAATAAGAATCTAAGCCTATAATTGAATGGATCCTTAAAATCTCCAAGTTAGGGTTTATATATTTCATGTTCAATTATGATGAATTGAGAGGATTTAAGAAGTTATTCAATTGATTCTAGGGATATAGATAGTCTTACAATGATATAAGAATAATAATGGAAGTATTGGATTAAATTTGGAACTATATTTTGAAAGTTGAATTTTTAGAGTTCAAGAAAGGGCATTTTGAAATCAAATGGTGTTAAGTTTGTTTAAGCAAATTTATGATGGGTCTAATGAATCCTATTGAGGTTATTTAGATTATATATGACGAGAATTTGAAGTTTAGAAGTTGAATTTTTAGAAGATACCCCTTGAGGCTTAAGGTTGCATAATTGGTTTTAATATGTCAAGAATGAAAAAAATACCAAATGAATAGTATCAATGATTATATGAATAGTAAATATAGAATTTGTAGCTTGAATTATGAATACTAGAAGCATAGTTTGTCTAGGATCCATATTTAGTGGAATCCCTAACCTAAAGCCTAAGTGAAAAATTAATCATGGGAAGTTGAAAGCCAAAAAGAATTTCATACAGTTAGGCCCTCAAATATAGTAAAAATAGAGCATTTTAGATGATGTAATTGTTACCTAATATGCACAAATCTTGGAAGTGTGCAAAAGAGAGTTCTAAGTACACTTTACATGGTCTAAAGCATATTTAAAAGTCAAGAAATTAAGAGAAATTGTTAGGAGCTTTAGATATTGATGTTCTGTTCATGTGACATTTTTAAGACAAGCTAGTAAGGTTCCATCCCATTGTAGGTATAAGGCTGAAAAGAAAAAGGAAATGGAGCAACAAAAAGTGCGGGAAGGTTAAAGGTTTTATTGACTTCCTTTCACCTATTCAAGATAGCTTTATCTTCCTATATTGCATGCATTTGAATGCTTGATTGAGGTGAAATGATTGTATGTGTTGTCATTTGATGTATTCTTGAGCTATGCTTTCCATTATTAGTTTTGTGCTTGAGTTGATATGTTTTTGGCTCCTAGCTCCCACTTCCTTGACTCAGAGTAGAGCTAAGTTGAGCCTAACTAGTATGTTGAGATGCCATGGCTTGTTGTGAAATAAGTTTTCATGTTAAAAGTTACATTGGAGTTTCGTGATGCATAAGAATCACATGTTTACACTACATGCATTGCATTTTCTCATGGCATTCTTGTATGCATTGATTTGGTTGAGATTAACTATTGAGATTTTGTTGAATCTCACCACTATTTCTATTCTTCCCACTAACGAGTGCCAAGTGGAAGTACCAGTGCTATCAAAGGAAAAGAAAAATGATGATGTCAGAAATTAGAAAACAATATAAATCATATATGTATATGATTTTGTTCTAATATTAAATGAATGTATATGTCAAGTCTTACATCTTTAGTGATATAATATGTGAAATAATATAAATTTAATAGTGATGTAACTTCAGTTTAACTATGTTAGTAACAAATGATGATATATGTCTAGATAGTGTAATTTGATATTACTATTATATTTATTTTCCATGTCTGAGTTATGGGCTGAAATGTGACCATTTATTTGGTCTGGATAGTTGATTCTATAAGGGGAAACTCTACTAGAATTTCCTTAAAATGTAATGTGAGATTTTAGTTTTTATTTCTTAAGGTAAATTGGTTATAAAGGATTACCAATGCTTTATCTGCTAAACTAGAATGACATGGAATTATGGATAAAGATTAGTGAACATATCTAAAATTTTTGAAGTCAACATTTTACCTGCATAAGTAAATGGACTCACTAATGAACCATAGTAGCTAAAGAAGAACTAGTTAATGAAGGTGTTTACATGTCCCACAAAGCTTGGTTGTGTAAGAGAAGGGATCCAACATAGCCAGGCCATGTTGGACATTGAATGGTCTAGAAAAACCATGGTGTTATATGGGACTTGATGTAACACCATTATTTCTATCTCATCTCATGCCTTTAGATATCTCAGATTCAAGAATCATACAAGTTTTCAAGGAAAAAGACAATAGAAATAATGAATATTTTCGCATTGCGTCGTGTATAAAAATTTCATTCGGTGTCACATGGACTGTGTTAGCTCATACAATATATTCCCATATTTAATTACATGGATACAACTCATTTGAATCATCAAAAGTGGCCTACACCTCAAGAAACTCGAAGGATTGCATGAAATAAACACATATATTTTCGGCTAGCTTTTGCACCTTTTCTAATCCAACGTTGGAAAATCATAACTAATTCTAGAAAAATTAAAATCATGCATTGTTGGCCATTATAGAAATATAAAGATGTTTAATTTATACTAAAAATATATCCAGACCATAAAATCCATTACAAAGGATGTTTGACATTCGAAATGGTCTAGAGGTCAAACTACCCACTGGTGCTGTCACAGATTTCTGCAGCAAATTTCAAAAATTTTCAATTAATTCCAAAAAAATCCAATCCATGGAAATGATACCAATATGGAAATCTGTAGATGTTAGCTAAAGGGAAAAAAATAACTCTAGACCAGCTCAGGCATGCCCAGGCCTTGAAATCTAATCAAACAATAACTAAGGTCGCGTGAAGTTCTTAATACTGGATAGATTCTTTGAAAATTTATATCTCCCTCTCTAGACCTCCAAATGAAGTGTTTCTAGTTGGCACAAGTCACTGGAAATGTCTAGTTTCTCTGTATAAAATTTTATGGTAATTGGACATCATTTGAGTCCTGTGTGATAGATTTCATTTTTGGACCTGAATGAACAGTAACATGACCAAAACAAAAAAAAATTTCTAAATTTGAAAATTCATCAAATATTCTATAGACCTCCAAAAATTATGATTTTTAGCTTCCCAAAAATATCTCAACAAACTCTAATTGCATGCCAAATCTCAAATCAAGAAAAGCTCATTTGGGCAAAAAGTGACATAGGGTTCCATTATGGTTAATTTTGGCTCCATATAGGATACCAAAATGTCCAAATGATTTTCCTTGAGGTTTGGCACCTCTTGGGCAAGTCTAAAAGGATAATTAGGACTTGTGTAGGCTGCCCAAATGATCCCAAATTTTATGCATCTCATTTTGGCCATTTCATCTACATATATGCATCATTCCATAATGTCATTTATGAAGTCACATTGCCCATACATACTCAATTTACATTCTATTATTCACATAACACATTCTTTCATTTCTACATCATATATTATCATAATTACATATGTTCCAAAGGTCATAGACCATATATAAGCATGGGTTACATCATTTGACATGAATATGGCTTTAAAGACTAAAAACCATGCATTATGTTGTCAAGCTCTCTTCTTCAAGGTGGTTGGCTTCCATTACCTTATCCACTTGGTCCACCTAGCATATTAGATCATTGGAGAGGAGGAAATGAGATTCAAAAAATCCTAATAGCTCATCTTCCATTCAATCATACATAATAGATGCAAAGCAAGTCTTGAAAAATGTATGCATGGATATAATAGATGACATGAAATTTAAGAAGCAAGCTTGGCATGGAAATAAGCCATACAAGACATCCAAAAGCTTGCTAAGTGGATGGATTGGCCTCACCCTTTTCCTTATAGATTTTGGACTAGCCTCACTTATTCTTTAAGAGATTCTTGGACTCAACCATGCTCTTGGGAGCCCACTTTACTTTTAGGAGACTCTTTGCTTTGTCTCAACTAATTTTATGGGTTCTTGGCTTATCCTCACCATGGTTAAAAGTTCTTAACCTCTCCACACTCAAGCAAACTCAAGCAAACATCATAACATCATTTAGAAATATAATATGTCATCATGAAATCATGACATATAAAATCATGCTAGCATACTTTTTATGTTTTGAAAATACACATATACACATTCTAAGATAAGCTAAATATACATCCATGCATGAAAGAAGGTGGAAAGAGCTACCTTGTACACAATTACACACTTTTTCCTTTGAATCCAAGCTCCCCTTTTCGGCCACACACATACACAAAAGTGTGGGGAAGGTTTCTCTTAGCCTAAATGTAACATCCGGTTCCTCCGTAAACGTGAGAAACGCGATGTTCGATTTCTCCGTAAACGTCAGAAATGAGCCAAATATAAAAGGAAGTCCTTGAAATAGATGGAATTGGGGCCAAATAAAATTATGATAAAATTTTAAATATTATAAAATGAGGATTTGAGATTTAAGATGCTTAAAAACTAGAGCCAGAAGAGCTCAGAAAATTTGCCGAAGAAAGTAGGGGCATTTTTGTAATTTTTAGAAAATTTTGAAATCTCATAGAGGGCTTTTTAAATGGAAAATTTGAGCTTTCTGGGGTTCTCAGAGGCCCTGAATACCATGGGAACATCTAGAACAGTTAAAACCCCTCCGGTGAGTGATTTCGGCCATCAGTTGACCGAACGGTTCGGAATGGTTTTAGATCCTTTTTGAGTGATTCCAAAGGCAATTCTTATGATTAAGAGCCTAAGAAATATGATGGAAAAGATAGATTTTAAAAAGGAGTTGAAATAAGCCCAAACGAACAAAACTACGAAGACGGACTGAATTGCAAATTCTGAAAGTTGCTTAAATGAATCCTTAGCTTATAAGAAACATCCCTCCTCTGCTTAGATCTCCTCACCCATTCTCTCACACATTAAAACAGAATTAAGAAGGGCTAAGAGTGGCGCACAAAAAGGGAGGCCAAGGAAGGAAGAAGAAGCCTTGAATAGGTATGAAAGGGTGTGTTTTCTTCCTTTTGTCTTTACAATAAATATTCCCCTCCTTCTCCTCCATATTTCCATGGGTTCAGAATGTATTTTGATGCTATTTTGGTTCTGGTCTAGCAAGGAGAAGTTAGGATTGGAGGGAAGGCTTGGGTGCAAGAGGAAGCCACTTGGAAGAGCAAGAATTTAAGGTAGGTTGCCATTCCTTTCCATGGCTTTTCTTGCACTTCTTGCTTGTTCTCCTCCATATGAATTTCGTGCAACCTAGAGCCCATCCAAAGGGAGTTGAACTTTGACCATATCAAGGGAAGAACAAGTGATTTAGAGTGTGGGAATTTAGAATATACAAGTGGAAACAAAAAGGGAGCCTTAAAATTCAAGTTGGCACAACTTGGGGTTTTGAAATAAATGATGAAATCTGATTTTTCCTAGAGGTATTCTAGCTTATGTAAGACATGGTTTGAGTCCCTTAGACCCCTAGGAAGTTACATATGTGACATTCCTTCCAAGAAAACAAAGCAAAGTTCAAGGACTTTTTTCATGATGTATATCTCGGCGACACAAGGTCTGGTCACCTAGAGAGTGTTTTAATTTGTTCTAAGCCTAGAATGGGACTTCTTATGATGGTAGAGGGTGGAAGGAACCCTTGGAAAAAATTTAGAAGCCATGGATTGGGAGATGAGGCAATGGCTTCTATAATGTGACCTTATGAAGCAACTTGTGTTTAGGCTTTTGTAAATGAATATCTAATGGCTCTAAGGACCTTAAATGAGGTCAAGAGGCCTAGAAATGAGAAGAGAATGGATTCAAGAACTTGAATCATGATGGTTGCTTCAATAGGCCATTTATGGAGCCATTATGTGACTATGGAACCAAGTGTGTTCTTGAGAGTAAATTGAATGCTTTAGCTTGTTTCAAGAATATAATTGAGTATTATTCATGATGTTTAGGCCAAGGAAACCGACCCCACCTTAGTGTTTTTGTGGAACCGAAAAAGGGAAGGAGTAAGGCAAAGTAAAGCTTGCATAGATAACAAGGTAGCTCTCTCTCTTTTCTCCCATGCATGAATGAATGTCTACATTGTTTTTAAATGTGTGTATGAGTATTTCAAGCTATGAATTGTATTTTAGTATGATGCCTATGTTCCATGGAACCATAGTATTGCACTATGTATTCAAATGATGCCTATAAATGTTGCATTGGTTTGCTTGAATGTGGAGAGGCCAAGAACCTTCTATCTTCGGTGAGGATGAGCCAAGAACCCTTAGAAGTGGTTGAGACCAAGAGAAAGTCTCCCAAGAGCAAGGCTTAGTTCAAGGCCTTTGAGAAAAAGGGTGAGGCAAGTCCAAGAACCTTGAAGAAAGTGGGTGAGGCTAATCCATTCATTTGGCAAGCCTAAGTATGTTATGTGTGCTTTATGTAAATGCCAAGAATGTATTTTGCACCATTTTCTATATTGATATGCCATACATGCATCCTTAACACTTGTACTACATTATGCATGATTGAATGGGAGATGAGCTATTGGGATTCCTAGAATCTCACTCTTCCCTCCCCATTACTTAATATGCCTAGGTGGATCAAGAGAGCAAGGAAATGGGAGCCACCACACTTGGAAGCAAGAAGATTAGCAATGGAGTTGTAACATAGTTGTATTATAGCCATATGGTTGTCACATGATGTATCTCCATAATGTATATGATGTATGAGCTTATGAATATTTGTAAAAGTATGGGTATATTGTATATGTATGAGAACTAGACCCATGTGAATGATATTTCATGAATTTGACTTAGATATGCCAAGTTATACAAGTATGGCTCTTGTGTATATCTTGGTGTGGATGAGTGAGATGATGGAATCTGGGTTATTAGCCCTTTGAGACATGTTTGATAGAGTGTTTTAATGCTTTCCCACGTGCTCATGTGGCCATAGAATGAGAAGAAGCAAAAATGGACCCCTTGAGACCCCATATGAAGCTTAAAAAGGGCATTTTGCAACCCTATATCACAAACCGATCAAATGGACCAATTTCCTCATGAAATTTGGCATGTATGTAGAGCTCATCTAGAGATTTTTGGGAAGCAAAAGTTCAGAATTTTTGGAGGTCTATGGAATATTTGGAAAATTTTTGAAGTTAGGAATTTTTATGATTTTGGTCAGTGTACTGTAGCTTTGGTCCAAAAATGCATCTGTGTCAAACATAGGGCAAATGAGGTCCAATGGTCCTGAAATTTTACATGGAGAAACTAGACATTCACAGTGAGCTATAACAACTGGAAGCATCTCATTTGGAGGTCTAAAGACGGAGAAATGAATTTTTGAAGTTAGAACTCACTGTCAGTGACGCAGCAGGACCCTCAGCACTGTTCCATCGAGTTTCTCCAGTTTAATGTCATTCTCTGGGTCTGGAGCTATTTTTCCTTAATATAGACATCTGTATCTTTCCATATTGATATAGTTTACTTGATTTGGAGTTTTTTGGAATTAGTTATGCATTTTTAAAATCCATATCAGTAAGCTGTAGCAGAACTCAAGGGCAGCCGGACCTTTCATACTTTTCGGTTATCAAACGCAGTACAGCTGGGTGTTTCATACCTGTAATTATTTTTACCTTATATTAGACATACAGAGATTTCTGGAAAGCTATCATTTGCCTCGTTTTGATTTTTTTAGAATTAATTATGATTTTCTAAGTCTGCCTCAGAAAACTGAAAATTTGAAACCCGTGGCAAAATTTCTGATATGTGTTCCAAACCTCCAAACCCGAGTTTCTTGACCTAAATGGCTATGAATCTGATATGTTTTAATATGTTACGATCTAAGAGGAGTTAAGGATCAATTCATGGGCCTTGGAAGTGATTTAATGCTGAGTTAGAGGTTCTTAGTAGTGTGCTTCCCATTGTTATGTGTTGTATGTGCAAGTCAATTGTGTGAAAGGTTCAAGTAGAGCAAAATGGACCTCAAGAGCTTATGTAATGATATTATTGCTTTGAATGAATGTTGTATGGATATTATATGGACAAAATTTCTTAAACCAAAGTGGGATTGAACCGTGTGGGTTTGTTTATGTGATTTCGGTCCATATGCTCTGCTTTGTGTGCAAGTCTGGTGTTTATTGCTTGAATGCTATGATATGAGTTTCTTGGGGTTAAGATATGACACTAAACATAATTTATGGAAGCCAATTAGATTCATGAACTCAATTCTAAGGCCATACAATTTGCTTAAGCACTATCTTGGCTTATAACCTCATTATGGTTCCATAATTGTACCTAATGAAGCAACACCCCTCAAATAAATTCTAAGCTTTATTCTTTCTTTTCAAATATGATTCTTGACTCCTTTTAAGCCTTTTGGAGTTATCACACAATTAAAACAAAGAGCCTAACTACATATTGCTTCTTTAGGTCATAATATGGAACATAAGGCACTAACTCACTTTCTATGGGCTCTAAATTTTCCCAAGGCCTCCCCTCATTTTTATTCATCATATATGACTCAAGAATGGGCTTAGAAAATTTTAAAACTCTACTTAGCTATGCTTTCCGCTTGGTCGAGACATAGAGCCTTAATGGGTTCCATGGAGCTTTCTTTGTTTTCTCAAGGGAAGATGCATGTGGGGAGCGTCTTAGGGATCTTGAAAGCTCAATTAAACTCTTATTTAGGCCTAGGAATGATCATACTAAATTAGATTTTACAAAGTACACTTGAAACCTTAGAATTTGCATCTTAAAATCTAATGGTTGTTTGTTAATTTCCTTTACATATTCTTAATCTCCACATCCTTTTTCCTTAGATTCACCCTTAGTTATGCCAAAAATATACTCCTCCTTGGGTTCTTTAGGTGTGGCAAAATGGAGAAGAAAAGGGAATCAAAGGTAGCAACCATAGGAAGAGAAATTACCTAGTTTTCTTACTTTTTCTCGATTGAATCTTGCTTTCTCCAAGCTTCTCTCTTCAAATCCGAAATTTTCCCTAAGTTTCTCCCTTAAATCAGATTTTTAAACTTCATTTTAATCAAAGGAAATAAAGGAAAATGAAGGAGAGGAGGTTTGGATGGAAGAAAGCTTGAAAAACTACCAAGAAAGCATACCTTAAAGCTTGAATTTCTCCTTCTTCTTCTTCCTCTCTTGTGTGCCTAAAACCCTAGCTCTCTCCTCTGAAATTAGGCAAAAAATTGTGAGTCTAAATGAAGGAGAAAGTGGGGCACCACCTATATATAGGGGGAGGACGAAGCATTTTTCAAAAATTCTCATTTTGCACCTCGTTCTTTGCATTTCTATTTCTCCTTCATTTTAGTTCCTTTTTAAGAACTATCTTTTCCATTATGAAACTTAGGTTCCCAATTTAGTAAAATGCTATTGGAATCACTCAAATCGGAGCTAAAATCTTCCCGAACGAATCCGTCAAAGTTCAGGCACACTGATGTTGGAAAATGTCCACTGGAGGGGATTTAACTGTCCCGAGACTTCCTATGATTTTTAGGGCCTCTGAGAGCCTTGAAGAAATCAAAACTTTCATTTAAAAAGCCCTTCAGTGTGAATTTCAAAAATTGCTCAAAATTATGAAAATGCCATTACGTTTCGTAATATTTTCATCACAATTTGTTTTTTCATTATAACTCTATTTTTCCTTCATTCTGAGACTAAGATTTTCATTTTTAAGAGTCCAGAATGTTACTCAAATTTTTCGGGACCTTAACTAATTTATTTATGGGGACTTGCTTTGAAAACGTGCCTGTTTCCGTCATTTAACGAAAACTGAACATTACACTTGAGGCCTTTCATAAGATGAGATGTGTAGGAGTGTTTCTGTAGCTTCTATTGGAACCTTAAAGGCAACAAAAAGATGAATTATTGAGTATACATAAAATATAACATGCTTAAAAGTCTGCTTGGATATGAACCCAAATAACTGTGACATGGATGACTAGACCTAGACATATATGACTTATCTTTTGACACCTGACCTTGATATGATAGACCTAAAAAACCTAGAATTGTGATCAAGAAAGGACTTATATGGACTAAGGAACTTAAAATCAAGAAAACATGAAAACTAGTAAAAGCTATGATAATATGATAAGATGGGTTTCATTAGAATATATTAAAATACTCTTCTTGATTTTGTTTGCAAGCTTCCTATGCATGGATATTAAACTACTATTAAAGTACCCGAGTGATATATCTGATTGAAATGAGTGCTCTCTGTGAGCCTTTTGAGTATGAACTTTGGCAAGTTTCTTATTTACGTTGGGATTGCCTTAATGCTTGATATAGATAGTGTTCTTTGTTAAGATAAAAGTCCTAATAAGAGATATCTCTAATTAACATAGATAATGTTCTCTGTTGGGAAAAAAATCCTTATATGGGATGGTCTCCATTTGATGTAGATAGGATTTTTTGTTAGAATAAAAGTCTTTATAGGAGATCGTCTATGTAACACCCAGCTTGCTAAAAGGGCCAAAAATGCAAGATTTTCAAAGGAAGTCTCTTAAATCAAGTTGTTAGCAGCCAAATAAAATTAGAGTAGTAATCTAGACCTGTAAAAATGAAAATTTAATTTTGAGTCAAAGGAAAGAAAGCATGGAGCTGAAATAACTCACTAAGAATGCCCTTTAAAGGATAACACGGTACGATTGAATCAAATAAGCCCTTATGGAATAAATATTTAGCTGCTTGATATTAAATATTAATAAAATGATATTAATGAAATATAAATAGATTCTATATAATTAATAATTAAATTAATAAATTAGAATTCTATATTCTATACAAGAAATCTGAGCCAGAAGAGTTAAGAAAATTTACAAAAATAAGTCGGGGCATTTTTATAATTTTTGAAAATTTTGAAAAACTCATACAAGGGATTTTTAAATAGAAAATTTGAGCTTTTTGAACTTCTCAGAGGCTTTGAAAATCATAGAAATCCCTAGAACAATTAAAACTCCTCTGATGAGCGATTTCGGCGAAGGGTTGACCAAAACTTTGACTGAGCGGTATGGAATGGTTTAAAACCCAATTTAGATGAAACCAAAAGCAATTTATAAGTTAGAGGATCTAAGTTTTATAATGGAAAGAAAATTCTTGAAAAGGATTTGAAATGAGGCCAAATGGAGAAATCATGGTTTAGAGACTAAATTAAAAAGTGAAAAAGTAGGATAACTTTATCTTTTTGGTCTTATAAGTCACATTTATCTTCAACCACTTCTTCTCCATTGAAGTTTTCTGGTCTGGACAAATTTGGAGAGAGCTTCAAGGATGCACAAGGAAAAGGGGGAAGAAGAAGGTGATGCACTAAGAAAAAGGTAGGAAATTCAATTATAGTTTATGCTTCTTCCTTCGATAGCGATGTCCTTCCCTTTCTTTTTTCTTTTCCCATGTTTTTGCTGAATTAATTAAGGTTGAAACATGTTTGATTCAGTAGGAAAAGGAGAAGAATTGAAAGGCAGCTTAGAAAAGCTTACTTGATAAAGCTTGAAACCAAGGTAAGCTACATAGCTTTCTTTTGCTTCTTCTTGGTTGTTCCTCCATGGTAATTTTTGGTCAAAACCAGACCCATTGAGGAAATAATTAATTCAAGTCTTAGCAAGTTAGAAATGAGGAGTTTAGAGTAAGAGGAGTAGGAATTTTCAATTGGAAGTGAAAAAGAAGCAATGAAATGTAATTTGAGGAGACTAGGGATTATAGTGCAGTTATGAAAATCTAAAATTTTGTAAGGATGCTTTGGATTATATGAGAGCTTGTATAAGTCCATTAGACCTCTAGGAAGTTTTATACTAGCCATTCCCGCAAGAAAAAAGCAAGCTACTCCTTAGACCCTTTTTTTATGCTAAGTTTCGACCTCAAGGAAGTTTGGCCACCTAAGGAGAGTTTTTTTTATTCTAAGGGTAAAAGAAGCTTAGGTATGAATTATAAATGCTAGAAGAACCAATGAATTGAATTTAGAAAGCTTGGCTTGTGAGATGCAAGTTTATGTCCCATTTAGACATAAAGTGGAAACCTAGAGTTTGGCTTCCTAGATTGAGTTTGTGGTGGCTTCAATGAGTTTATATTAAGCCATATGGTCTAGAAAGAATGGGAATTAGGGAGCTAAGAGTATGATTTCAAGTGGTTGCTTCCTTATGCCATGTATGGACCATATTAGTGTTTTAAGACCAAGTGAGCTAGCTTAGGATTTTATGAAGCTATAATTAGTTCCAAGGCTTGATTTGTGTTATGTTTGATGTGTCTAGGCCAAGAGAATCAAGAGCCATCCCTTTTCGGGTGCTTGGCTGAGAGAAGAAAGGAAGAAGGAAAGGGGAAAGCTTGAATTTCTAGCTTGAGGTAGCTTTCTAACCTTTCTCACATGCATTCTTTGATTTGTTGCTTGTCTTGAATTACTTGTATGCGTATTTGAATTATGAGATTTATCTATAGCCATTGATTTAGTCACTTGGTACCATGAGTTTAATGGCTTGAATGGATTTGGTGATACCAAAAGTCCCTTGAGATGGGTGAGGAGGAGCTAAAAGTTCCTAAACATGGGTGAGACAAGGTTAAAAGTTTTAAAAAAGAGTGAGGCCAAGTCAAAATTCTCTAGAAATGGGTGAGGCAAATCCAAAAGTCCTAAGAATTTGGGTGAGGTTGAACCAACAACCCTTAGAGCCTATGTTTGAATTGTATGAACTTGTATAACATGGAAAAATGGTTATGTATGTTTCCTAGAAGGTTTTATAGCATGTTTACATTCCTTGACTTGAAAATGTATCATATATGCATGTTTAAAAGGGTAAAAGAACTATTGAAATTTTTTGAATCTCACTCTTTCCCCTACATATTTATTTTTCCCTAAGTAAAGCTTAAGGGCTAAGTGGAAGTGGCAATTTGGCTTGAAGTGGAGAGATTGACATAAGAATAGGAATTTTTGTACTTGTATGCCAAGATCATTGTATAAAAGTGTATATATGATGTAAATGGTTGAACATATGTAAAAACATGTATTTATGATGAATGAAAGGATTTTTGGAGCCATTTATGTATGTATGTATGTATGTATGTTTTTGACATTTACAAGCTTAATTGAGCACTTGTAGCTTTGTATATGAGAGTAAGTGAGGAAGTGGTTTTAAAATGCATGAGTAATTAGACTTCTTAGATAAGTTTTTTATGCTATTTTTAACCATTCTCATATGCTCAAAAGGTCATGGCTAAGGTAGGAGAGGAATTGGTCTCAATTTGACCTCATTTGGTGCCTAAAATTCCCATTTTTTCACCCTATACCCCAAGCTAACCAAATGAATGAATTTATGAAATTTGGCATGAATATAGGTCTCATATAGAGCTTTGTGTTTAGCTAAGAACCACATTATTTGGAGCTCTAGAGAACTAATTATAAATTTTCAAACTTGAGACAACTATGCAAAATTTGTCAGGTCACTGTTCAAATGGTTAGTTTGTGTTTCTATGTCATCTGAGGGCCAAACAAAATCCAATGATCATGAAATTTTATAGACATAAACTAGACATAATAATATTTTTGTAGCAATTGAGAGCACCTTAATTGAAGGCTTTTAGAGAGAGAATCAAATTTTTAAAGTTGATGGTTAGTATCAGGATGTAGTTAGACCTTTGGTACTATTTCATTATTTTTCATGGTCTAATTGATGTTTTCATAGTTTAGAATGATTTTTATCCTTTAGTTAACATCAAAAGCTTTCCAAAAACCTATCATGTGCTTGATTTTGATTTTTTAAGAATTAATTATAATTTTCCAAAGTTTGCATTAGTAAACTACCCTACAACCTGAGAAGAAAACGTGGGATTTCTGATATAAGGGTTTATGGTCGGTGATGTAAGCCCCAAATTGAGTTTTTTTATTGGTTTATATATGATGTGGATGAAAATGATTTGAGAAAAATTTAAATGAGTCATGTAGGTAAAATTGAACAATTTCAGCATCCATCCGCTATTGTTTCTGTTGCTAAGTGTGCCATCTTATTGCAATGGTGTATGGTTTGCCTTAGATGTTATAATTTGAGGCTTGTGATCTTATGGTATTACATTTTAGACAAGATCCTCTATTGGGATAAAAATCCTTATAAGGGATGTTCTCTAATTGCTTTATATTATAGATCTACCCTAATGGACGCCTTAATATGTAATCATTATTTTCATAGCTTATATGCAAATTTGACATATAACAAGATGCGTATGTCATACCTCATATTTTCTAAACCCTTAAATATCAAAAGAAAGGTTAATAATTGTGATAATAAGTGGCTAGAAGTTTAGATAAAATGAAACAAAAGAGTAGAGAGAGTGAAAACGAAGCTAAAGTGGTTAAACGGAGTCAACTGATAGACTAGTGGCAAAATCATAATTTTGAACAAAATTTTAGAAGCTTAAGAAAAAGAGTTTTAAACGCCAAAATTAATCTCTCTAGGATTTTTAGAAGCCTTGAAAACCATAAGAATTGTCAGAATGATCAAATCCTTAGCAATTTATGGTTTAAGGATTCGGTTGATTGTAACTTTGACTAAATTTTTTTAGGCTAGTTTAAATCCTAACAATTATAAAGTAAATGTTTTTAATAAGTAGAGATCTTAAATTTTCATATTGAAAAGACAGTTTTAAAAAAGGATACGAAATGAACTTAAACAAAGCAAATTTGTGACCTGGGGCAAAATGGTTATTTTAAAATATTGTAAAAGTGGTTATAAGGGAAGCCGCACCTCATCATCTTCTACCACATTCCATTTGCAAACTTGCTTAGCCATGGATGGAATTTCAGATAGGGAGGAGAAAGAAAGAAAAGAACCTTTGTTTTAGGTAAGTAAACGGCCCTGTTTCACTACATGCCAGTTAGGAAAGTTAATATACTATCTGAAGGCTTTCTAATGGTGGTTATATTTTCATGAAAAAGATGAAGTTTGGATCTAACCCCACACAAAAAATAGCTCTTTTCAAGAAATTATTTGGTGGAAATTAGTCTGTATGAAGAGTACTATACATTAAGATAAGTTTCCATTCAAGATGCTTGAAAATTTTTTTGTTTCTAGCCCCCTACCATTTAGCCATGAGAGAGAAAAATAGGGGGAGGAGTTTTTTTACGTGCTCTTAATGTATCTAAGAGTTTTAGCATGGAAGGATCTTAGATGTATAATTAGTTTCCATTAAATCATGAAGAAAATTAAGTTAGACTACCATTGGTGTCATTTTGGCCAAGGCATGGAAGAGGGGGCAATCAATTTACTTTACCCTTAATTAGTGTGTTTGGATGTTTTATGATGCAAGAAATAAGAATATAAGCCTAGAATTGAATGAATTTATAAAATCTCCATGTTAGGGTTTCAAGAGCACTTATTCAGCCATGGAGGGTTTAAGGGGTCTAGGAACTGTTTAATAGATTTTAGGGATATGGATAGTCTTAAAATGATATAAGAACATTAAGGGAAGCATTGGATTAAGTTTAAAAGCCACATTATGAAAGTTGGATTTTTAGGGCTTAAGAAAGCCCACTTTGAGACAATGTGATGCTAGGCTTTTTTAGGCAAATTTGTGATGACCTTAATGAGTTCTATTAGAGTTATATAACTCATGTTAGGTGAGGTTTTGAAACTTAGGAAGTGAATTAGATGGATTGCTACTTAAGGGACCTAAAGTAGTCTAATTATCAAGTTAAGTTCTAATAAACTTTTATGATGGTAATATGACTTAGAATGGGTTTTAATGGATTGTTTTGCATTATAAATTGATGTATGTAGATCAAGTTAGTCTAAATCCATCAACTTGTGTGTGTGTGTGTGTACTCAAAAAAGAGTAAGGGAAAAGGGAGGAATAAAGGAGTTAGTTGTAGCTTAAGGCTCCTAGCTCCATAAGGTAGCTATTTTCCTATCTTGCATGCATTTAAGTTTTTTAATGAGCTGAGATGTAATGTTCAGTTTTCATAAAACAATAAAAATAGATACGTTTTCAAAGTAAGTCCTCTGAAATAAATTGGTTAAGGTCCAAAAAATTTAGAATAATGATCTAGATATTAAGTAATAAAATTAGGAAGGCAGAGGTGCCTTGAAACAAAAGTTAAAATAACTAGACGAAATTTAACTAAATTGTTATGTAACATAATAGTTTTTTCGTAATTTTGGGTAAATTTTGAAGAACTTACAAGAGAGCTTATTAAATAGAAAATTTGAGTTCTCTGAAGTTCTCAGAGGTCCTGAAAACCATGGAAAGTCTCGGGACAGTTAAAACCCCTATGATATACGTTTTCTAACGTCGGTGGAAGGTTTTTGTTCCAAATTGAGTGGTTCCAAATGTATTTTATAAAATTAAGGATCTAAATTTTTATAATGGAAAAGATGGTTCTAAAAAAAAGATAAAATGAACTGAAAATAAAAATGCTAAATTTACGGGATATAAATGAAATTTTCTTAGAAACAATTCATATACCTTACCTATATATACACCATGCCCCACTATTCTCCTCATTTAGTTGATTTCATTTTTGCCCTAAACTAGAGAAAAGACCTAGAGAGTGAGGTGCACAAGGGAGGAGGAAAAAGGAGAAGAAAAATCAAGTGAAAGGTATGGAAATTCATAAATTTTCTTAGTTTCCCTTTAGGAAATCCCTTCTCATCCTTCTTCTTTTCTTTCCCATGGATTTATTGAAGCTTTTGGGTCTATTTTGAGGTTAGACCATAGGACAAATTTTTGAGTTTGGAGAGGAGAAGCCATGCAAAGAGAAGAGCTCTTGAAAAAACCTAGAAAACCAAGATATTTTATTCCTTTCATGCTTGCTTCTTCTTGTTCCTTTTCTTGTGTAGTTTGACCAACCCAGGGATAGTCAAGAGGAGTTAGATTTTGAACCAAACCAATGATGAATCTTAGGAAAATGAGTGAGGAGAATAAGAATATGCAAAGAAAATAAAGAAAGAACCATGAAATTGTAAGAAAGAAAAGCTAGGGTTTTAATTTCACCTTGGTTTGTAAGATGAGTTCTAGCCATAAATTAAGATGTTTAAGAGTCCATATGAGTTTCCAGGACACCATGAGAGTCTTCCACATGCTTCTCCCACCAAGGAAATCAAAACAACTCCATTGGTACTATCTTGGAGCATAGCCTCGCCCTAGCATGGAAGGAGTACCAAGGGAGTGTTTTAATTTCTTCCAAACTTGATTTTGTATCATATATGATGGGAGAGGATGAGAGGAAGCCTTGTAAAAATTTTAAAAGTCATGGATAATGAGATGAAGCTATAGGTTCCATATAGTGACTTAAAGAAGCAACACCTAGCAAGAATCCTTGAAATAAATGTGTGATGGCTCCAAGGAGTTTAAATGGAGTCAAGAGTCATAAATTAAGGGAGAGAATGGAGCTAAGATTATGTTTTCCCAAGGTTGCTTCATTAGGTGCATTATGGAACCATAAATGAGCCATAGGCATAACCTAGTTTTTAAAATGGATGTGTGACTTTAGAAATTGTTTCAAGAGTGTAATTGGCATCATATGATGTGTCTAGGCTAAAGGAATCAAGTCTTACATCCTTGTGAATGTGTGGCCAAGGGAAGGGAGGCATTTCAAAAGGGGAAAGTGTGCATTTGTAACCAAGGCAGCTCTCTCTTCTTTCTCTCATGCATGAGTGGATGTTTATCTTGTCTTTGAATGTGTATATGTATGTTTTAAGCCATGAAAGATATTTTAGCATATATCTATATGCTATGGTACCATGATGCTTTGTTATGCACTTGATTGATGCTTTATGAACATGTTTTGGTTTGCTTGAGTGTGGTGAAGCCAAAAGTCCCTTAACTAGGGTGAGGATGAGCCAAAAGTCCTCAAGAGTGGGTGAGACAAAGCCAGAAGTCTCTAAAAAGTGAAGCTTAGTCAAAAACCCTTAAAGAAAATGGGTGACGCAATCTAAAATCCGCCAAGAGAAGTGGGTGAGGCTAAACCATCTTCTTGGGAAACCTATGTATGCTTTATATGACTTCTTAAATGCAAGAAATGTTCCATGAATGATTATGCACTTCATGATATCCAAGCATGCATTTTTAGACTTACATTTGCATTCTTTATGTATGGTTGAAAGGGAGAAGAGCTATTGGGATTCTTAGAATCTCATTCCTTTCTCCCCATTTGCCTAACATGTCTAAGTAGACCAAGTGAACCAAGAAGTGGGAGCCACCAAGCTTAAAGAAGAGAGATTGACAAGAAAGTGTGTGATTTTGTCCACTTTATAACCATTTTGATGGCATACGATGTAACCTTATGATGAATATGTTGTATAACCATTTGAACATGTATAATTACATAGATACTTGATGTATATATGAGATTTGATGCCATGTGAATGATATAGCAATTTTTGGACATTGAATGGCAAGATGAAGCTTATATGTTCTTGTGTATACCTTGGAGTGAAAGTGTGAGTTTGTGAAATCTGGTTTTATGCACCTTTGAGACATGTTTAATAAACCATTTTGGTGCTTTCCCATGTAATATCCAGTCCCTCAAAAATGCAAAAAAACGTAGAAAACGCGAGAAACGTAACATATAGTTTCTCTATCAACATGCGAAATTCACTAGATACAAAAGGGAGTCCCCCAAATAGAGTAAATTAAGGTCCAATAAAATTAAAATAAAATTCTAGACCGCAAATAATGATGAGTCAAGGCTAGAGGTGCTCTAAAATTGGGGCCAAAATAGATGAAAAAAAAATCAGAAAAAGGTCCCGAAGAGTCTGAAAGGTTAAGCATAAAGGAGCCAGGGACTAAAATGTCAAGAAAAGTTGTGTGCTGGGCAAAATGTATAGATTGCTCAAAAGTTTAGGGAACTCTAATTTCACCATTTATTCATGGCTTTAGGCAAGAATATCAAAAAATCATGTAGGAATCTCAGAAATTCGTGACCCACGATTAAACTCCATTTGATGAGACGAGTCCAATGATGCCACATTGTCCAAATGGCTGGACGGGATCCGACCTGGGATCTTATTAGCCTGATCAGTAGCCATGAGCAAAATAGAAAGAGGAAGTTGTAACAACCATGGAAATAGAAATAGCTAAAAGGCTAAGAAACCTTGAAGTTTCAAGGACTAAATTATAATCAATGAAAATTTTAGAGCACAATTATAATATAGAAGGTGAAAATTATACCTAAAGACCCAGATGTCCAATTGACACCAAAATTTATGAGGATCGAGGATGAGGGCCCCTGATCCAAGTTTGAGGCTCAGTATGGCCATAAAGTGGAGGAAATAATATTTATAAATTTTAGAAAGTCTAAAGATATGTATTGTTCTGCAAAACCTTAATCGAGCCCTGACACCAAGTTTTAGACTACTATAAGGCCCAATAGCCGATTTTAAAGGCCCAATAAAAGGAAAGAAGATATAATTAAGGCTTTAGAGAAGATGAAACCCAAATATAAATATAAAATAAAAAGAAAAAAATTTAGTTAGTTTAAAGAATTAACCATAGTTAGGTTAGAAATTAGCCATAGTTGAGTTAGAAATTCACCATAGTTGAGTAAAAAAAAATTAACCATGATTACTGACCATCGAATCACCATAACTTAAGGGCTAAGAATAAGATCCAAGTGTGTGGCCAAGGAATTTTGAGAAGAAGATATTTAGTCATGAAATTAGAAAATCAAAAGAAAAAAAGAATGGAATGTTAAGATTTGATCTTGAAAAGGTTGATCTAATGGTCCAAATTTGGTATGACTATTTAACTTCATTTAAGTTCATCTCCTTCACCTCCATTCCACCATTTTCATGCCACACACAAGGGAGAGGGAGAGAAAAACATGAAGAGAGAGAGAGAGGGAGGAAAAGTGGAAGAAGAAGTGAAATCAAGCAAAACTACCACCATTCTTCACCAAATTTCTTCATCTTCTTCGTCCTCCAATCATTTTCTCCAAAGGGCAGCTACATCTTCATCCTTTCTTCAAGGTGGCACATTTCTCTAAGTGAGAAAAGAAGGGATTTTAGTGTGAGAAAAGCAAAGGAAGCAAGGATTAAGTTTAAAGAGTAAGTTTTCTCCACCATGCACTTGAAAATCACATGGTTTAAGTTAATTTTGTTAAATCCTAGCTATAGGTCACTTTTGTATAGCATAAGGATGACTCAAAATGGAGTTTATATGTTGAATATGAAGGCCTATGAATGGAGTTTATATATTGACTATGGAGGCCATATGAGTTTATCCATTGTTGTTATATGTTGGAACTTTGAAAAATACAATGATTATAATTTTTGGGAAAATGGAAATGTTGGGAAGATGCTGTCCGAATTTTTTTAAAATCTTTATGTTATTTTCTTAATATCCTAAAGTCATGTATACCAAATTTCAAGTCCTAAAACATAAAGGAAGAAGCTATGGAATTTTTAGAACCAAAGAAACTCACTTTTGGGCCTAAAATGGAGTTAGGTTACGTTATGACCAAAACGTGTTGTTAGGGCTGGAATTTGATAATTTAATTTATTCCAATGGATTCAAAAGGGTGTTTTTAGCTAGGAATACTTATGGCAAAGCCACTAAAACTCATGGAGTAAAATTTCTAAATTTTGGCCAAGAAATGCACACTATTCGGCCATAGTGGATTAGAAGGGAAGGAGTTAGATTTTTCCAATTCCAATAGTTCCAATGAGTTTAAAAGGGTCATACTACTTTAGAAGTTAAGGTTTATGTGTTGATTGTAATGAATTATGATTATGATTATAGGGTTTAATATTTGTTTGGGAACTTCAAAAGCAAGTAAACCGAGTTCCAAGACTTGAGGAGCAAAGTTTGCTAAGGTAGTAGTTTTCCTTTCTCTTTCTTTAAGCTTGTATGTTTGTATAATAATGAGTGTTATGCTATATCAAGTTGTCATTTTGCTATAAGATGAGATATGTATGCTTAGGTTGTGCTTGGCCTTGTATGAAATTCCTTATATTACTATGTGGTATGTGGCACCTTGATTAGCATTATGTTATATATTTACATGCTTGCTTGTGAATGAGACTGGTTTACTACTACTGAGATTTGATAATCTCACCCTAAATATAACCCATGCTAGGTTCAAGTTTAAGCAAAGAAAAGGCAAAGGGTGTGGAGGCATAAATTGAGGACCTTACTTTTATGCATCACATTTTGACATGTAATTAAATATCTTTGGATTATGGTATGTATGAGTTGTGTTATAATACTGTATGATAATAGGGTATGTAACAGAAAGCCATATATATATATATACCTAACCCTGAAGTAAAAAGAATATGACTAGCATGCCTAAAATGCAAGGATGCCTATGCTTATATAAAGGCAAAGTAATAATAATATGACAAATGAGGGGTAGAATCATCTAGTTTATTTTAGGGGCAACTTTATATAAATTTATATGTACTCTATTAAGTAAGTATTTTTCTCTTGTAAAGGACCTAGAGAGCTTAAAGTAGAGCCCTGAACCAATCTCATATGATTTTTCTAAAATTAATTATGTATTTTTAAGTTTGGAGAAAATTCTAGTAATAACCAAATGAATAGTGAAATTGTATAAGGAAGTTTTTAAAAAGAAATTTTAATCAGTTCAGGTTTCTATTGACTCCTCTAAGTTTTATATAAGATATTTGTAGTAGGAAAAGCATTATATAGTAAGGTATGACATCCCACGTGCTCAAGTGGTCATGAATGTCTTAGAAGCTAATTTGGACCATTTGTCATCGTTGAAGGCACAAAATTGACCATTTTGGAACCTAATGGCAAAATTTGACCAAATGAACGAATTTCCTTATGAAATTTGGCATGCACATAGATCTCATCTACATATTTCTAGGAAGCTAAAGACTAGATTATGTGGAGTTCTGTGGAATTAATTATGAATTTCCAAAGTTGCCAATTTTCTGCTATTATAATATGGCTACTGTTCATATGGTCAGTTTCTTCTCCTATATCATTCAAGGGCCCATTGGTGTCCAATTCTCATGAAATTTTATATGTATAAATTAGACATGATAAGCTTTCTATGTCAACCAAGATCACCCCAATTGGATGTCTGAGTAGGGAGGTATGAATTTTTGAAGTTCTATGACAGTACTAGTAGTGCCAAATGAGTTTAGGTATTGTTCTATCCATTTCTAGTAGCTAGGCATTCCTATTTTGGTCTAGACTTATTTTTAGCATAAATTATACATCTGTAGCTTTCTAGAATGGTATAGTGTGTTTGATTTTTATTTTTTTAGAATTAGTTATGATTTTCCAAATTTTATGACAAAAAGTTTGTACACTAATCCGAGGCTGAACATGTGATTTTTATGTATATGCTTCATGAGCTTGAGTTTTTGGACATATTTTGAGATGGTTTTAAGTTATATGTGTGTAATTAAATAGGAAAATGAGATTAATGAGTTCATATGGTCTACGGAACATGAAATGAAAATTTTATTCACGACGTAATGCAAAAATAATCTATTATTTTAATAGATTTTCCTTAAGAACTTGCATTATTCATGGAAGTATATTTAGAAATGACTTTGTTGGTATCAGAGCAAAGGTTCAGGAACTTTGATGTGGGTTATGGCTTGTGAATATGAGTTTGCCTTTGCAGTTTATTTCGGATGAATTGAGTGTGATGGTGGTGAGTGTGTTCCTATTTGATGCTAAAGTTTACTAATGATGTTTTAGAGAGATGGTGAACACTGGAGAGGTAAGCCTTCCAGATAGGCTTGTGCAGAGGATAGAACCAAGCCTAGTGATCTAATGGCTAGAGCCTTTCAGGCTATTATGGCTCACTTGGATCAGTAACAAACTATGATTATGCAGTTACAGAAACAACTTGCTAAGAGAGATAGTCAAGGGCCTACTCCTCCTCTTCCATAGCTACCACAACACTCAGATTGTCCCAAGCATTCTAAGGTAACTTATACTGATCCACAGCCACATATACAAATATAGCAGACTACTCAGACTCCACCCACTCAGACACTTTCAGCGCCGAAGCAGCCTTCTATCAGACAAACTATAGCTCAATTCAGAAAGTTTGGGCCTCCCACCTTTGATGGTGAATTGAATACAGAGAAAGCTGAGGCATGGATTATGCAACTTGAGAAGATTTTTTAGGTGATGGAGTGTACCTCTGAGCAGAAGGTCGTGATGCCCATATTTCAGCTAGAGAAAGAAGCAGATTATTGATAGAGGAGCACTGAGAATTGAATACAGAGAAAGATGAGGTGAATTGAATACAGAGAAAGCTCCATGGATTATGCAACTTGAGAAGATTTTTTAGGTGATGGAGTGTACCTCTGAGCAGAAGGCCATGATGCCCATATTCCAGCTAAAGAAAGAAGCAAATTATTGATGGAGGAGCATTGAGCCTATACTAAGATCGAAGAACCTTCCACTCACTTGGGAGATGTTCCTCGAGACCTTCTATGAGAGATACTTCCCTAGCTTTATCAGAGATTAGAAGGAGTCAGAGTTTGTACTCCTGAGGCAAGCTGAGGGAATGTCTGTGGACCAATATGTGGCCAAGTTTGTTGAGCTCTTCAGATATTCTTCATACTTATAAAGACATGATAACGAGCATTGGAGAGTAGGTAAGTTAGAGAAAGGTCTATTGCCATAGATCAGAGACTGAGTAGTTCCACAGAGAATTAGGAACTTTAATACCTTAGTTGAGATTTGTAGAGTGACAAAAGCGAATCTCAGGATAATGCAGACCATTTTTAGTGCCAAACCTCCCCTCTCTGAGCCTAAGAGACCTAGAAATGAGACACAGGCTACAGTGAGTAGTAGGAGAGGTGGCAGAAGTCAATGGAATAGAAAAAGGAAGAGAAGGAGAACTCAGTCCACTTGAGGTAGTTTCGCTCCCACCGTATGTAACCAATATGGCAGGAATTATAAGAACGGGCCCTGTTATGTGGGGCAGAACGTATATTACAGATGCGATAGGCCAAGGTCTATAGCTAGGGATTGCACCTAGGCTCCTTAACAGTTTACTCCGCAAAGGGAGATGGCTTCTGTACCTAGACCACAGATCCAGGGTAAAGTCTTTGCCCTGACACAGCAGGAGGCTAGCCAATCCCCAAGTCTGATCCAAGGTACTATTAAAATTAATGATTTTTCTGTAACTACTTTATTTGATTCAGGTGCTAGCCACTTTTTCATATCATATGACTATTCTAGGAGGTTGAGTCTGAGCATGTATACCTTGCCATATGACTTGCATGTATTGTAACACCTTAACTTCTAGCTCATACCCATCATGCCCACATATTCATGTACTCATGCTAAGCTTACAAGGGAGATGATTTCTCTACCTTGGTGTTCTTTCTCTAAGGCATGTTGTATGGGTAGAGATCCACTTAGAAGTAACATGGATCGGTTGAGCTCTCTCTAGGCATCCTCATGCTCAATTGCACTATTGAGCCATATGTCAATCCCAACTATATGCTTTGAACTCATGGAAAGCAAAGAGGGATTGGAGACATGCATTTTCATTCTTGGCAGATTTTGCTTCATTGTAGGGCTAAGTTTGAAAATCCATAACTAAATGTGGAAAAATCATAACTGCATGATCTGGGTCATTCTAGAAAGCTTGAGATGTCTACTTCATGCTAAAAATACTTAGAAGTCTCAATATCTCATATACTCTGCGTTTGACATCAAAATCGTTCACTGGTCAGAGGGGGCTTCTTTTGCTGTCACAATTTACTGATATGGACTTTGAAGATGTCTAACTAATTCCAAAAAAATCCAATGCTCATAAACTATATCTCTATGGAAATATGTGGATGTTAGTTAGAGGAGAAAAATATCTCCAGATCAGTTCACCAAGCCAATTTCCCGAAAACCGATGAAACAGTACTTCGGGTCTGGTTGGGTGTCTGATTCTGGGCAGGAACTTCGAAATTGCATAACTTCCTCTCTAGACCTCTAAATGAGGTACTTCCAGTTCTTAAAAGTCACTGTGACCATCTAGTTTCTGTGTATAAAATGTAGTAGCCATTGGACTACGTTTGCCCTTCGGATGACATGTTTCTCAAACTGACCAAATGAACAGTGTCTTCTGAAATCCGATTTTCTGATGTCAACTTTGAAAAATCATAGAAAATGCTATAGACCTCTAAATGACATGAACTCTAGCTTCTCAGAAAGCTATAAACATAATCTAGTTACATGTCAAATTTCAAAACAAGAAGAGGTCATGTGGCTAATCTATGACATCATGTGCAAGAAGGCCCTTTCTTGGCCAAAAGTGGGGTTCATAGGGTCCAATCTTGGTTTTTCTACTTCTATGACTCTTTGAGCACATGAGAAAGCATCTCTAGGGGCCATCAATCATGTCTCAATTGTCTAGTAACTTAGATTGGAAAAACTCACTATCCCATACCCACTTATGCACTCATATGGCCTATGCTATTATTGAGCATTTCACATTCAAGACTTACTTTCTCATTCAAAATGTGCCTCATTCTCATTCATTCATCATTCATACATTGACTTATAAACATACATAGAGGCTACATTATATACATTCTTAATTTACAACACTTGTCTCATATACAATACATTTACAAAAAGTCCCTTTTTACAATTCTCCCTTAGCTTCTCTAGCCTCATGCTTGGTGGTGGTTCCCATCTCTAGTCTCACTTGGTCCACCTGGCATGGTTGGATGGTGGAGAGGGAGGGTGAGATTCGGAGAATCTCAATAGTTCAACTCTCATTCAATCATACATATATCGCATGCAACAAGTCTCATTATGTATGTATGGCATGTTAGCATATAAAACCATGATGAAAACATTTAAAACATATGAATTGGCCATGCATAAGGAAAACATTCTCAACATGTGAGTAGGCCACACATAACATTTAGGAGCTTGCTAAGTACTTGGATTAGCCTCACCCATTCCCTTGTGGCTTTTGGATTTGCCTTACCCATTCTTTAGAGGTCCTTAGATTCAACCCTTACTCTTTGGGAGTCAACCTCACTTTTGGGAGACCTTTTACTCTTGTCTCAATCAACTTAGGGGTTTGGCTCATCCTCACCTTGGCTATAGGGTTATTGGCTTTTCCATTTCCTCAAGCAAACCAAAACAAATCACATAAATCATCATTTCAATTCATAACATATCATCATGCTAACACACTTCTCATAGCTCATGTCATTCATACACACAAGCAAGACAATGTAAATACACAATTATGCATGAGAGAAAGTGAAGAGAACTACCTTGTTAGCTATTCACTACTTGCTCTTTCAATGGTCTCCTCCCTTGTGGATTTCACTACCACTTCTAGATGGGAGAGCTTCTCTTGAGCCTAACCACACAAAAGCATGGAATTAATACCTTAATACATGATTCTTAAGCTAGGAATCACTTCTAATCAACTCTACTGAGCTTCTCAACCTAGGTTTCTTCCTCTCACTAGAGCCCATTAGTTATTCTCTCTCTTTTCTCAACTCTTAAGCTCTTAAGAAAGGGAAAGCAAGAAAGAGAAGACTATATACTTCTAATCTCTCTCAAGAATGGTTTCCCACTCTCTCTCCTTTGAACCAAACTCAAGACCTAACCATTTTTGCTATCTAAACCATAGGAAAGAGGGGGAAAGGGGAGAAGGGCAACATACTAAGAGGAAGCCATGAGAATTCTTACCTTTCTTGTCCTTTCTTCTTCTCCTCAGCTTCTCTCTCTCTCCTTCGCCTTTTTCTCTCTCCTAAAGCGAGCTTGAGTCGGTTAGAAGAAGAAAGAAGAGATTTGGAAGCTTTTAAAAAGTCAAATTCTCTTTTTCTCACTTTTCTGGGCCGCTCTCGCTATAGCGAGCCATTGCCCTCGCTACGGCGAGCTCGTGTCTGTTCCAGACCTCTGCCTTCGCTATGGCATCGCTACGGTGAGCAACTCCCTGGTTTCTGTATGGAATGCCGCACTCGCTATAGCTAGGAGCATATTCGCTATGGCGAGGGGGCATTCTCGCTATGGCGAGGCCATTTCTAGCTATGGCGAGAAGACTTAGAAAATTCTCAACTCTTCGAAAATTTTCCAGCTTTCTCTTTTCCTTTTCTTTTCTCTTTTCCTTGGCTGTTACATGTATCTATCCCTACAAGAAACAAAGCCATTACCTCCCATGTCTGTTTGAATTATGTGGTCCAATTTAATCATTGCTATATTTTCCTTGATTTGATATGTATGCCCCTTATTGACATTGACTTGATCATTGGTATGAATTAGATGTCTATAAATAATGCCACCCTTGATTGTTCCATAAATGTGTTACTTTCAATGTGGGACTATGTTAATATGAGGACTGAGATATCTATTATGACTACCTCCCAAGTTGAGAGGTCTCCAGAGCATGGTTGTTAGGGATATTTAGTTTTCTTTTCAGGCTAGATTGAGGTAAAAGAGGATATAGAGGAAATCCCAGTAGTGAGAAAGTTCCCAAAGGCATTTCCTAAAGAGATTAGTGGACTACCCCCAGAGAGAAAAGTTGAGTTTCCCATAGACATTATACCTGGGGCGGGTCCAGTGTCTAAGACCCCATATAGAATGGCTCCCACCAAGCTAGCAGAGTTTAAGAAGTAGATAGAAAAACTTTTAAAAAAGGGTTTCATTAGAACTAATGTCTTATCGTGGAGACCTCCAATCTTATTCTTAAAGAAGAAAGACAGGAGCCTTAGATTATGTATAGATTATAGGGAACTTAATAAGATAACCATTAAGAATAAATACCCTCTCCCCTGCATAGATAACCTCCTAGACCAGTTAATAGGAGAATCGGTGTTCTCTAAGATAGATCTTAGGTCGGGATATCACCAGCTTAGGATTAAGGCTGAGGATATTCCTAAGGCAACTTTTAGGACTAGATACGGGCATTATGAATTTTTAGTTATGCCCTTTGACTTAACGAATGCACCTGCAATATTCATAGATTACATAAATAGAGTATTCAGGCCATACCTAGACTAGTTTGTAGTTGTCTTTATAGATGATATTCTTATCTATTCCAAGAGTAGGGAAGAAGATGAGCCACACCTGAGATTAGCCCTAGAGACCTTGAGAGAGAAACAATTATATGCTAAACTTAGTAAGTATGAGTTCTGGCTCACTGAAGTTCAATTCCTAGGCCATATGATCTCTCAGACAGGGGTCACAGTAGATCCCTATAAAGTAGATGTAGTCTTATAATGGGAGAGACCTAGGATAATGACAGAGATCAGGAGCTTCCTAGGTTTAGCAAGTTATTACAGGAGGTTCATTTAGGGCTTTTCTCAGATAGCAATGCCATTGACTAGGCTTACTAGAAAGAATGTGCCATTTGTGTGGAATGAGAAATATGAAAAGAGTTTCTAGAAGTTGAAATATAAGTTAACCAGGTCTCAGTTTTAGTACTTTCTGACCCGATAGAGACTTTTGTAGTTTATAACGATGCCTTTAAGAAAGAGTTAAGATATGTGCTTATGCAGAAAGGCTGAGTGGTAATTTATGCCTCTAGACAGTTAAAGCCTCACTAGGAGAATTACCTCACACATGACTTAGAGCTAACTACAGTAGTGTTTGCTTTGAAAATATGGAGACACTATTTGTATGGGGTAGCCATAGAAATTTATAGTGACCTTAGAGCCTTAAATATTTATTTGAATAGAAAAAATTAAATATGAGACAGAGGAGATGGTTAGAATTCTTAAAAGATTATGATTTTTTTGTCTTTGAATGTGTGTATGTATGTTTAAACCATGAAAGATGCTTCTAGCATGTATTTATATGCCATGGTATCATGATGCTATGTTTATGTGCTTAAATGATGTATTTATGAACATGAATGGCTTGCTTAAGTGTGGTGAAGCTAAAAGTCCCTTAGCTAAGGTGAGAATGAGCCAAAAATCCTTAAGAATAGGTAAGACAAAGCCAAAAGCCTCTAAAAGAGTCAGGCTTAATGAAAAGTCCTTTGAGAAAATGGGTGAGATAAGTCCAAAAGTTCAAAGAGAATGGGTGAGGCTAAATCATTGTCTTGGCAAGCCTATGTGTGTCATATGTAACTTCTTGAATGCAAGAAATGTTCCATGTATGTTTATGATTTCAAGATAGTTGTGTATGCATTTTTAGACTTGAATTTGCATCCATTATGTGTGTTTGAAAGGGAGAAGAGCTATTGGGATTCTTAGAATCTCAGTCATTCCTCCCCATTACCTAACATGTCTAGGTAGATCAAGTGAGCAAAGGAATGGAAGCCACCAAGCTTAAAGGAAGAAGATTGACATGGAAGTGTGTTATGTATTCACTTTATAACCATTTTGATGGAATATGATGTAACCTTATGATGAATGTGATGTAAACCCTTTTGAACATGTGTAATTATATGAATACTTGATGTATATATGAGAATTGACACCATTTGAATGATATAGCAAGTTTTTGACAATGAATAGCAAGAATTGTTTATGTGTGCTCTTGTGTATATCATCAAGTGGGAGAGTAAGTTTGTGAGATCTGGGTTTTTGGACCTTTGAGACATGTTTAATAGGCTATTTTAATACATTTCCATGTGCTCAAGTGGCTCAAGAAATGCTAAAAGCTAATTTGGTCCCTTTTGACCCCTAATGAAGCTTGAAAAATGCCATTTTGGAACCCTATGGCACAAACTGACCAAATGGATGAATTTCCTCATGAAATTTGGCATGCACATAGATCTCATCTAGAAATTTTTGGGAAGTTAAAGACCAGATTATTTGGAGTTTTGTGGAATTAATTATAAATTTTCAAAATTGCCAAATTTCTGTTGTTCTGATATAGTTACTGTTCATATGGTCAGTTTCTTCTCCTGTGTCATTCAAGGGTTAAATGGTGTCCAATGCTTATTAAAATTTACAAAAATAAACTATACATGATAATATTTCTATTGCCACCAAGATCGCCCTAATTGGATATTTGAGTAGAGAGATATGAATTTTTAAAATTCAGAGTTAGTACCAGTAATGCAGCAGTACCTTTGGTACTATTCCATCAATTTTCAGTGGCTAGACATTTCTGTTTTGGTCTGAACTTATTGTTATTATAAATCTATAGTTTTCTAGAATGGTATAGTGTGCATAATTTCAATTTTTTTAAATTTAGTTATGATTTTTCAAAGTTGGCACTAGAAATTTAGCAGCAAAACCTGAGATAGCCTTGTATTATTTTGTGTATGTATGCTATATGCTCAAGTTTTTGGCAACATTTTATGATGGTTTTGAGTTGTATATATGTATTTAAATAGGAAAATAAAATGGATGAGTTCTTATGATCACGGGACATGAAATGAAATTTTTATCTGCTACGCAATGTAAAATAATATATTATTTTATTTGAGTTTTCTTGAGAAGTTGTGTTATCCAAGGGAATATGACTAGAAATGAGATGAAATAAGTTAGATAGATATGGTGTTACAATATTATTATGGTATTACACTTTACACACATTTCTTTCATCCCAAATAACATTTCTAATCATTCCATATCATGCCAAAATGGTTGGATCAAGATTTGACCCTTTAATACCCAAAATTACATGTATGTCTTATGTCATCTCATATATCAAATACCACCATAATGCATAGACATTGCTCAAGATGGTTATACATGGTTATCCTCAAACTTTTACACATAATTCCCTCATTAAATATGAAGTAACATTATCATATACATCATAGGTCCATCACTATACATATAAAATGTCAAATACATACATATATTGTAATACCTTATATTTATAGCTCATTTCACAACATTTTCATGCTTTACATTCATAGATTCCATGAAAGAGCAAGAAAAGGGAATTAAAATAATGTATTTTCTTACGTTACGTCGTATATGAAAATTTTATTCGATGTAAAGTGGATCATATGAGGCTCATACAACACATTCTCATATTTAATTATATGAATATAACTCATTTGCATCATGAAAAGTGGCCTACACCTCAACAATCACGAAGGGAAGCATAAAATATTCATATCCATTTTTAGCTAGATTTGACTCTTTTCTGACCAAATTTTGGAAAATCATAACTAATTCTAGAAAAATAGAAATAATACATTCTTGGCCATTCTGGAAAGCTACAGATGTATAATTCATATAAAAATATGTCCAAACTATAACATGCATCACAGAGGACATTTGACATTCGAAAAGTTCTAGAGGCCAAGCTATCCCCTGGTGCTGTCACAGCTTTCTGCAGAAAATTTTGAAAATGTCCAATTAATTCCAAACAATCTATGCAAATGATATCAATATGAAAAGGTGTGGATGTTAGCTAGAGGAAAAAAATAACTCCAAACCAGTTCAAGCACGCTAAGACCTCAAAATTCAATCAAACAGTAACAGAGGTTGGCTGGAATTCCTGATACTAGATAGAATTTTCAAAAATTCATATCTCCCTCTCTAGACATCCAAATAAGGTGATTCCAATTGTTACGAGTCATCATAAATGTCTAGTTTCTTTGTATAAAATTTTATGGCAATTGGATATCCCTGTGTGACAGATTTCATTTTTAGACTAAATGAATAGTACAGCAGACCAAAATCAAAAAATTTGCCAACTTTGAAAATTCATCAAATATTCTGTAGACCTTCAAAAATTATTTTCTTTAGCTTCCCAAAAATCTATCAACATGCTCTAATTACATGTCAAATCTCAGATCAAGAAGAGCTCATTTGGCTAAAAAGTGACATAAGGATCCATTATAGTCAATTTTGGCTCCATATGAGGTACCAAAGTAACCAAATGGCTTTCTCTAGGGTTTGGCACCTTTTGGGCAAGTCTATAAGCATGATTAAGACTTATGTAAGCTACCCAAATGGTGCCAAACTCCATGCACATTTTGACCATTTCATCCACACATATGAATAATTTTATCAAACCACCAATGAAGCTAATTTGCCACCATATACCCATTTCATATTCTAATGACTATAAAACATATTCTCTCATTCATATATAGCATAATATCATAATTACACATGTCTAAGAGGTCATAGACCATATACATCAAGGGGTTACAACATTTGACATCATTATGGTTTTAAAAAGCAAAGACTAAGCATGTTGGTGTCAAACTCTTCTCTTCAAGGTGGTTAGCTTCCATTACCTTGTCCACTTGGTCCACCTAACATGTGAGATCATTGGAGAGGAGGGGATGAGATTCAAAGAATCTTAGTAGCTCATCTTCCATTCAATCATACATAATGGATGCAAACAAATCTCATAAATGCATGTATGGTCATGTAGACATGTGCAAGCATTCAAGAAACATTTTCATAATTTAAGAAAGTCATAAATAGCATACAAAGGCTTGCTAAGCAAGTGGATTGGCCTCATCTAATTTCTTGTAGATATTAGACTTGCCTCACCCATTCTTTAATGCATTCTTAGACTCAACCATGCTCTTGGGAGCCTACTTTACTTTGGGGAGACTCTTTGCTTTGTCTCAACCAATCTTCAGGGTTTTTGGCTCATCCTCACCATGGCTAAGGGTTCTTGGCCTCACCACACTCAAGCAAACCCAAGCACACATCAAAACATCATATGAAACATAACATGTCATCATAAAACCATGTCATATGAAATCTTGTTATCATACTTTTCATGGCTTAAAAATACACATACACACATTCTAAGACAAGCTAAGCATACATCCATGCATGAGAGAAGGTGGAGAGATCTACCTTGTACATAATCACACACTTTTTCTCTTGAAATTCCCTCCTTTGCTTCGGCCACACACCCACAAAAGTGTGGGGAAGATTTCTCTTAACCTAAACACAATTTATGGAAGCCAATTAGGTTCATGAAATAAATTCTAAGGCCATACAACTTGCTTAGACACTAGGTTGTTCTATAAACCCCATTATGGTCCATAAATGCACCTAATGAAGTAACACCCCTCAAATAAATTCTAGGCTCCATTCTTTCTCTTCAAACATGATTCTTGACTCCTTTTAAGCCTCTTAGAGTCATCACACAATTAAAACAAAGAGCCTAGCTACATGTTGCTTCTTTAGGTCATAATATGGAACATAAAGTACCAACTCACTTTTTATGAGTTTCAAATTTTTTCCAAGGCCTCCCCTCATTTTCATTCATCATATATGACTCAAAAATGGGCATAGATAATTTTAAAACTCTCCCTAACTACACAAACCCCTTTAGACCAAGGCTATGGAAGATATGGGGCTTTATGGAGTTTGCTTTGTTTTCTCAAGGGAGGATACATATGGGAAGCCTCTTAGGGATCTTGGGAGTTCATTTAAACTCTCATTTAGATATAGGAATTAAGGTATCAAATCAGATTTTGCAAGGAACATATGAAACCCTAGAACTTACATCTTGAAATATAATAGTTTTTTGTTAATTTCCTTTATATATTCTTAATCTCCATACCCTTTTTCCTTAGATTCACCCTTGGTTCTACCTAAAAATCAAGTCCTCCTAGGGTTTTCTCATGTTGGGCTAAATGGAGGAGGAGGGAACCAAAGAACACAACCATAGGAAGAGAAATTACCTTGTTTTCTTGTTTTTTCCCACTTGAATCTTGTGTTCTTTAAGCTCCTCTCTTCAAATCCAAATTTTTCCCTCAATTTCTCCTCTAAAACAGATCCATATACTTCATTATAATCATAGGAAATAAAGGAGAATGAAGAAGAAGAGGTTTGGAAGAGAAAGAACATGAAAAACTACTAATTTCCATACCTTAAGCCTTTGATTTCTCCTCCTCTTTGCCTTCCTCTTGTGCACCACTCTCCCTAGGGTTTTCCTTTAGTTTTGGGCAGAACTTGGTCCTGCAACATGAAAGGAGAAGAAGGGTGCATCATATATATAGGTGGGAGGAAGTTACACTTTTCAAAAAGTCCCATTTTTCCTTTCATTCCTGGCATTTTCGTTTCTCCTTTGTTTTAGTTCCTTTTTGAGAACTGTCTTTTTCATTATAAAATTTAGGTTCCCAATTTAGTAAAATGCCTTTGGAATCACTCAAATTAAAGCTAAAACCTTCCTGAATGAATTTGTCAAAGTTTGGGCACATCGACGTTGAAAAATGTCCACCAGAGGGGCTTTAGCTGTCCTGGGCCTTCCCATAGTTTTTAGGGCCTCTGAGAACCCTGAAGAATTCAAAATTTTCATTTAAAAATCCCTCTTATATGAATTCCAAAATTTGCCCAAAATTATAAAAATGCCATTACATTTTGTAAGCTTTTTGTAAGAAATTGTTTCTTCATTCTAGCTTCATTTTTCTTTCCATTTGAGTATGGAATTCTCATTTTTAGGAGTGTAGAATGCTTTTCAAATTTTTTGGGATCTTAACTACATCATTTTGGGGGACTTCCTTTTATATCTGGTGAGTTTCATTCGTTGACGGAGAAATCGTACATTACGTTTCTCACGTTTTCTTTCGTTTGTAGAGAACCAAATGTTACATATATATATATATATATATATCAAAATTGGTACTATATAAAGTCTTAATACATTATTCCAAATATCTATTGCTTTTCATGATCTTGGCCTTGACTTGATGAGCCTAAAATGGTTAGTGGGAACAAGGAATGTGAGATTCAGGAGAATCTCAATAGCTAATCTCAACCAATTCTATATATATAAGAATGCCATAAGTGTATGCTATACATGTGGTATAAGGATGCTATACTTATGCTTCATGTAAATCAAATGCATCATGTATCATAAAAATTCATTCATTCTCTAGCAATGGCTTCATCATAAACTTGCTAGGCTTAACTTTTCTTGAACCGGGGCTAAGGAAGAGCTACAACGCTTAATTCTATGCCTTAGGAGAGCTAGGAGCCATCTCATTACCTTTCATATACATATAACATTCTTATAGTTTATATGGAAAACATAAGGAATCATTTCTCATGTAAACATCAAGCAACAACACACACAAATATTTCAAGTCATTCAAGCACTCAAATGTATGCAAGAAAGGGAGATAAAACTACTTTGAAGTTTGTAAGAACTCAATTAGCCATTTACCCACTTGAGTCTAGCTTTTCTCTTGACTTTCCTTCTTTTGGCACTTACACTTAGGTGTGTTTGAGCTAGATGGATCTACACATAACAATTTCAAGACAAATTAATCCCATAGAATTCATCAAAAGCTTCATTATCTTTCTTGAATCTCATTAGGGTTTAATGTAATACGTAAAGCTAGTTTTAGGTCCATAATAAAGCTGCCCTTGTTTCTTTCTTTCTAAACCCCAAATTTTTGCTTGCTACAAGTCTTATAATTCTTAAGACACTCATTTGGATTGTTAGATGCTTGGTTAGAATGGTTTAGAACTAACTTGCTTCATTAACCTCATTTAGGCCCTTAAAATTTTAACTTTCATTCTAAGGCTCCTAAATTCAATCCAATGTTTCCATAATTATTTATTCATCTATCTAAGTCTCTAAATTCATTAAAACTCAAAGAAACACTCCCTAGGTGCTCCTGAATACCTTAGTTGAGACATAGATTTAAGGAGAGCAATATGGAGTTTTGTTTCCTTTCTTTGGGAGTTTGATACATACTCTTATTCCTTGGTTTCTTTAGAGTCTAGACATGATCAAATATGGCTTGGGTTATCCTCTTAAAGTTCTAAAACTCTCAAGGTACAATTGAAACCCTAACTTCCATATCTTGTTTCCTAATTTTTTTTTCTTGATTCTAATTGCATAATTCAATTCCTCACACTCTAAAACCCTGGATTCTACCTTGTTACCATCTAAAAAATCCTCACACTTCATGGGCCCTGGGGTGGCCAAACAAGAGAGGGAGGGAGAAGGCAAGGAGAAACCATTCTTGCACCTTATTTCATACATCATCTTAAAGCTTTTCAAGAAAAGAATTTGGTGCAAAGCTTGGTTTTCTTAAATCCTTTCCTTCTTCCACAAGTTGAACCATGAAAATCCTCCTCTTAGAAAACTAAAACTATGAAAAAAGAGGGCTTGGAGAGGAGAATCATCTTAGTAAAGGAAGAAGTATGAAAAAGTGCCAAAATTCATACCTTTTCTTAGTTGATTTTCCTCCTTCTTTCTCCTCTCTGTGGTGCAACTCTTGTTGCTGGTTTAGATGGTTCAAGTTTTGTTTTGAGAGGTTTGGGTCATGTAAGGCAGATTTAAGAAGGAAGGGGTTATGTTAGCATAATTTTCATAATTCCCATTTTACCCTTTAACTTTATTTTCCCCATTTTCGCTCATTTTAGCTCCTTTTTTAACCATCTTTTTCATATGAAAATTTATGTTCTTTAGTTTATTAAAAACATAAACTTTCAATTTTATAAGCTGTGGAGCCATTTTGAATCATTCGGTCAAAGTTTGGGTCAACTAACGGCCTAAAATGCACACCAGAGGGGTTTTAACCATTATAAGAGTTCCTATGGTTTTTAAGGCCTTTGAGAACCCTGAGAAATTCAATTTTGTCATTTAAAACTCTTTCCTTTGAGTTTTCAAAAAGTTTCTTGAAATTAAAAAATGCTACTACGTTTTCAAGTAATTTTATTTATCCATCCTGACTCTAGTTTAGAGGTATCTTAAGCTTTGTATCCTCATTTTTAGATGCCTAGATTATTATTCTAATTTTACTTGGCCTCTAATCATTTCCTTTTAGGGTCTTTCATTTGTATCTCGTCGATTTTGGTTCAACTTTAGAAAGACCAGATATTACAATTTTCATACATCATGTATGATTCATAACATACTAAATCTCAAATTACATCATTATCTATAAGGAATTTGAGTCTAATTACATCATATCACATCTCATGCTATCATAAGAATTAATATACATCATAAAATGTTCAATTCATCATAAGATATATTAAAACTAGCTAAAGATTGCATAAAATCCTCCACAGATTCTCAACCTCAAGTGCTAATTCTTTGCCTTTATCTTTTCCCTTATTACTTTCTTCACCTAGCATTGGTTAGCAATAGGCATAGGAGAATTAGATTCAAAGAATCTAATAACAAATTCCAATATTCGAGCATACATAAAGCTCACTTAAGCAACAAGGAAGCAAGCATATATATGAAACTATCTTATAAAAACTAAAGAGTGGCTTGTACATAAACTAGTAAATGGCCAACTGCAATATCTAGTGTTTCACCACCAAATTAATTGAAATGGTTAGTATTTTTATATTAAGTTAGACCTCCAAAGAAGAGTAAACCAGATGAAAAAAAATGAGTAAAAGCCTAATTAGAGAAAAGAAATGGGCTAAAAAGTCAAGTTTCAAACCCAAAAACGGCAACAGTAACAGGCTTGATCATGTAATAAAAGAAAATCAAGAGTTTAAATATTTATTAGTATACAAAGTGAGTAAGATATTTCCCATGATGATGTGACTAAATGAGGCAATTAGATTGACTAGAGCCAATAAAATTGGTCAAACCCCTAATTGCATGCAAACCAAGGTAATCAGTGGCATAGGTGTAGTTTGAGATGTATTAAGCCATTTTGAACCACTGTGAACCCAAAGAATGATTATATGAGTACTAAGAATCCTAAAATATTCTATGCCTTAGAGTTATCTTGAAAGATTGGTTTTTAGGGTAAGAATCAGTGCAAAATAAATATAATGGCAAAGTCATAAGTTTGACCAAAATGGTATAGAAAACTAGGATTTTGTTTTAAATGAAAAATAAATGGAGATAAGGATAATTCTCATTAACCTAAAGTAGAAGAGCATGTAAAGTTTAATTAGAGGGCCTCAATTTGGCCAAAATTCCTAAATAGTGCACAAACTAGCAAATTGTGGTGGTACTATAAAATGGGAAAATAAGAAATTTAGATAACATTAAAATTGACATGAAAAATAGATTTTTCTCATCATAATATAATAAAATAAGGCTAGCAAATTAACCAAATGAAGTTGGTTCAATTAAATCCCTGGCGATTTGCAAATTAAGATGCCTGGTAGCAATAGTTTTGACCAAAATTGTTTAGACTATCTTAAATTCTTGAAACCTCTAAGCAAATATTTTTAATGAAGTAGAGAACCTAAAATTTAGTATAGAGCAAACGGTTTTTGAAAAGACTGAAAAATGAGCTGAAATGAAAGAATTAAAACGAAGGGACATAATCAATATTTTTAAATTTGTCAAAAAATATCTTAGTTCTTCCTCCTATATGATCATGCCATCTTCTTCATCATTTTCAATTGACTTTCAATAGTTCCTAAGGCGCCATGAATGATGTGAGAAGAAGGGAGGAAAGAGAAAGGAAAGAAAGGCAAATAAGTAAGCATTTATGCAAAATTTTGCTATATGCTAGTTATAAAACATCTTCTCCTCTTCGTGCTATTTCTAATGATGGTTTTAGTTTCTTGAAAAGGTGAAGTTGGTGGCTAACCCCTTGGGAAAAAGAAAGATTTGAGGAAGCCAAATATACCATAAGAAACTACAATTAAGGAGGTTTCAAACAAGGAATGATTTAGGTAAAGAAAATTTCTAATCTTTGAAACCTAAAAATTATTGCCGAATAGTTACAAATAACTTGATTGTAAAAATAAATTTGTAGATAATGATGTGACCAAAATCATCTTCCATGGAAATAGATTCCAATTACTTAAGGAAACTTTTTAAATGTCAAATACAATCTAAAAGCTAATAATTCCAGAAATTTGTTAGGGGTTCAATGACTAAAATTAAAGTAATTCAAGAATTAAAATAAAACTTCTAGTTAGAATCAAATAAAGTGATAATAACCAAGAAATTAAGTGTAGCTAGCCTTAAGTGAATTCTTTGTAGTTCAAGTATTATTATCCAAATTATATTTCACTAAGATCTGGACCTAATTCTCTTTAGTGCATTCATAATAAATTTTCTCAAGTTACCACCTAAGAATCAAGAAATTAGCAAGTTAATGCTCCTGAAACCTCAAAACTATACTAGCTTACTAATCCTTGAATCAAGCTCCTTAAACACACTAAACAAAGATTAATTGATGTTTAAAGTTTTTGTACTTTCATCCTAGATGCCTAATTAACCAATTAGACATTAAGATTCCTCAAATAAAACATTAAGCACAAAAATCCAGCAAGTTCATACAATAACCATTGCATTAATCTAGCTAAAATTTAAGAGGAAAAGAGAACAAAATGTGCAGTAGAAAAATAAAGAAATAATTGAATAATGAACCCTCCAATTCAATCTCTAAAAAGTCAATTTAATAGTTCAACAATCTCAAGAATTCAATCCAAAATTATAGCCATAATCATCAAGTAATGACAAAGCTAAACCTAGACTTATACAACCAAAAAATTGCAACTATAGGGAAGAAGAAAAGGAGAAGAGAATTAGCCAAATCTTGGAGTAATTTTCTTAGATTCAAATCTTCACTTCAAGGTCTTCATCCCAAGTTAGCTACATGGAGGAATTAAGCTACCATTATAAGAAATTAATGGAGGAATGGGAGGTGGAAGGGTTCAACCATGAAGCTTCACATGATTAGAATGACACTGCCTTCATGTGTGAGAATGAAGTTCTGCTTCCTCTTGCGAAAACTCATGCCATCATTGTGTGATTCATCCCCCCACGTGAGGCTTTCGTAACCCTCTCAATTTGTGCCTGGATGTGTGAGTAAGATGGCCATTGAATTTGCTACGTCATCTTTGTGTGAATGTGTGTGTAATTGAATCTAGTGCATAAGAGAGAGCCTTGTGCATAAATGTGTGAATTAGTGGGCCATCATGTGTGAATGTTAGAGAGTATTGTGTGTCACTTGATTCATCTGTGCTTCAATTTGTGCATTACATTGTGTGAATGAATGAGAGTCGTGTGTGAGTGGATCGTCGCATAACCCTCAAAATAATACTAGACTGATAAAATATATAGTTAGTGGCACTACCTAGGTCATCTCCCTTGGAATTGGCGTTCAATGTTTAATTGAGTTTTCTAAATGTTAAAAGACTCTAAAATTTCTAAACTAAAGGGGGTTTTGATTTAATTAAACTATCCTAAAACTAAATTGTATTAAAATTCCTAATTGCTATCTAATTGAGTGAATTATGGTCTTGTGACTAGCTTTGGATTTGTCCCTTGGTATCCACTATCCTCATCCTATTCTAATTGTGATTGATTTCAGTCTAAGAGTTCCTAATCGTGTTCATAACAATTAATCTTGGGTAACCACTCAAGATACAAGAAATCAACGGTCTAATGTTTAATTGAGACCTCAACTCCGCATTAAACTGTTAATTCTTGTTTCTAAGACCAATGAACATCCAATTTGATTGATTAACTAATTGATTAACCTCTGAATCATCCTAAATATTTAATTAACTAACTAAATATTAAGGAATCCTCAAATTAAACAATTACGCTCACTCATGTATTTTATCAAACACCTTCGAAGCATACATAGAAAATTCAGATAATATTGGAATTAATCGGATCAATTAATCAACAAAAAGGTTCCTAATCTAAGCAGCCACTAATTATAATTACACAAATTCCTTATCAAATACATCTTAACCAAGAAAATAAATGAAAGAGAAAAAGTGTAAGAAAAATATAAAAGTCTTAGCCAAAATTCTAAATTATGCTTCCATGGATTCAAGCTTCTCCAAGGTCTCCTCCTAGCTAGCCTCAAGATGGAGTTTAGAACTTCATGGAATGTAGATGGAAGATGGATGGAATGGATGAGGCGTGGTGGATGTGTTGGACGAAGGAGTGAATGGAATGATATATATAGGCATGAGGGTCCAATGATTTGAATGAAGGAGGCGTGTATATGCTGGAGAGGCGTGAATAAATCAGAGACGTATTGAATAATAATTCCTCGTGCTCACATATCATGCTAGGATCTGAACTCTTGCTTCCTTTAAAAATCACGTGCCAAAGCCTCTTCCAATTAACGTGATATTCTTTTCTAAACTCAGCTGCTTCGTGTTTGCTTCTTTCTTTGTGCTCAGCTTCTTCTTTTAATATATCATGAATGTGGACCACACTTCATTCCCATGTGAGCCTTACCAGTGTTTTTATTATTCTGCTCACGTGTTGCTCCAGTCCAGACGTAGCTTCCTTAGTTATTTTCCACGTTATCCACGAAAGTAGCTCGTTCATTTTTTTTCTCAAGCAGGGCTGCCTCTTCTTCGACGTGGGATGCTTCCTCTCTTTTAATCCTTCATTCACGCACAGCTTTGCATGTAAGAATAAACCATTAAATCTGCTTCTCCAGCGTTTTTGTTCCTCAGTAAATCACATGCAGCCCATTATTTTCTTCATGTTTGCTTCCAGCGTTTTGCTCTGTTCTTAACCTCAAAAACAGAGGCTTCTTGGGTATGTTTGTTCTCCTCTAATACCACATGATGCTTCTGCTGTTTTTGCTTCTGCATCTTCCTTCATGCATTCTGCTTCTTCACGTGAAGATTCTGCATGCCTTCTTCGTTTAGCTGCTGTACTTCCAGCTCCACGTTGCTTCTCGTCCAGCTTTTAACGTTTTTCTGCTTCATGCAAATCATGTTAAGCTTCTTCAATTCAGCGTCTTCCTTCTTCTCGCTCAGCTTGTTATTTAAACTCCTTCTTTCTCCTTTTTCTCGTAGCTCTTTCCAGCTCTCATGCATTGTGCTCTTTACGTTACTGCTCGTTACTGTTCTCAGCTCAGCCATTTCACGTAGCTCTCAAGCTTCTTTGTTTTCAGCTTCAACCTTGCTTCTTCTGCATCTCATCCCTCTTGTTCAGCTCACGTTGTTCTGCTTCTCAGAATCATGCATGAAACCTATGGCCTCTTCCTTTTTGCTTCACGTGTTCTACATGGATAATGAATGTATACTGCAACGTGAATGGCGTGTGGATGATCCTGGAGCTGCCTCTCACTTGAGCGTTATGTGGAGATGAAGCGTGATATATGTGTGCAGATTATGTGAGCCCATGCATTCCATCAAACTCATGGCTTATCTCTACTTTGCTTCACATTCTCAAGCCCATTCATATGTTTCGTGTATGGTGTTTGGAGGCTGCCTTATTCTCCTTGTTTCTGATTTAAACTTCAGCCTAAGATTTTCTTTTGATGCTTCTCCAAACCAACCTCCATTCAAGCTCTAATTTCCAATTTAAAAAATCTGCACAAAAGGAATGGAAGATATGAAATAGAAAAATTCACAAAATTCATTTAAAATGATTTATGTATTTAAAATCAATTATTTTTCCAATTAATTCATAAAGTGCAAAGAGTGGCTATTAAAACAAAATTTCGTCTAAATACATCCCTAGAATCATATTTGGTCACTAAAATGCTTAAGTTAGGAGGATTAAAACATATAAAATTCATGCTTATCAGTGTGTGATTAGGTGCCTGAGTGAGAGAATGCCCAAGAGTGTATATTAAATCACCTAATTAGTAGGGCGTGCGTGTATATGAGGAAGCCATGGAGAATCAATTAGGACATACTACTCTCTTGAATGGAAAAGCCTGTGAAAAGATAGATGAATTTTTGTCTTTTTGTTGCATGAAAAGCCTGTCCCATTCATCTCATTTTTTTCAATTTTTATTTTCTAAAAATCCATTAAAAATTTGGACATTTATTCCTTCCTTAACATTGTAAAACATTTAGCTTCCATATTTAAATTTTGGCCCTTAATTCAATCTTGTAGCTTTTAATTCTTCTCCAAATTAATTTTAACCATTTAAATTGCATTTGCCCATTAAAAATTTGAACAAATAATAGAAAATTTTACAAAATTATTTAAAAGAATTTATGCATTAAAAAGTAGAAATTTTGCAAATTAATTCCTAAAGTACAAAAATGGCCAATAAAATAAAATCCATTAAGCCATAATTCATCATTAAAAAGTTCAAATTAAGAGAAATAAAAAATAAAAAATAGAAATTTATTAAGACCTAATCCATATGTGCTTCGCCCTAGAGGGAGAGAGGGAGGGGGAGGCATGAGCTTAAGGAAAATTTGATAGAAACAAGGGTTTAGAAGGATGAGAAGTAAGATTGTGCAAAGAAAGTCATATAGAAAGCCATAGAAAGCAAGATATAGTCACCTAGGGTTCTAGATAAGCCATGATTTGTTTTTAATGAATGTGATAATTTAAAAAGTTTCCTAGAATGATTTTAAGACCATATGAGTCATTGAATTCATTAATAGTATAGTAGATTGCACTATGGAAACATAAACTTCAATTAAGCATAAAATGAGCTATAGGTTCCATAAGTTAGCACAAAATAGGAAATGGTCATATGGCTAATCTAGCAAGTGTAAAATGACCTAACAATGATGTGCATGCCATAAGATTAGAGTTAGAATCAATGAAATGCAATATGGCCACCATGCAAAATGGCAAGATAGAAGTTCAAGCAAACTAAACAAGTGGCATGGCTATATTTTGATGTAGGCTATATTTTATGTTAGAGACAAGTTAAATGAGTTAGTTGCTAGGTAAGAAACTTGATCAAAAGAAGAAAATTACATAAACAGCTAATATGGCAAAATTTGAACTAGGAATGGTCAAAATAGACTTATAATGAGTTTGAAAATGTATCTTGCCCATTGAAGCCTTAATGGATGAATTTGGGCATGAAATTTGGTACATACTTATAGGATATCCTAAAATTTTCACATGAGACATAGTTTGTAATTTTAGATTAGTACAAAATAGTTTATGAATTTCCAAATTTGCCTTAGCAAAGCTATCCTGTATTAGTTTTATTCTTTGGATGGCCTTAGGTTTTGACTATTTTTGGGGACCAATTGTAATATCCGATTTTCGTTAAACGATGAAAATAGACTTTTTTTCAAAGCAAGTCCCCCAAAATGAATTAGTTAAGGTCTTAAAAAATTTGAGTAGCATTCTAGACTCCCAAAAATGAGAATCCTAGGCTAAGACAGAAAGAAAAATAGAGCTAGAATGAAGAAATAAAATTTAACGAAAAACTTACGAAACGTAATAGCATTTTCGTAATTTTGAGAAAATTTTGAAGTTCATAGAGGAGGACTTTTTAAATAAAATTTTTGAGTTCTTTGGAGTTCTCAGAGACCCTGAAAACCATAGGAAGCCCCGAAACAGTTAAAACCTCTCTAGTGGATGTTTTCGAACGTCAGTGTACTCGAACTTTGACGAATTCGTTCAGGAATATTTTAACTCCAATTTGAGTGATTCCAAAGGTATTTTACTAAATTGGGAACCTAAATTTTATAATAGAAAAGACGTTTCTCAAAAAAGAGCTAAAACGAATCAGAAACAAAAATGTCAAAAATGAAGGGTAAAATAAGAATTTATGAAAAGTCTTCCTTCCTCCCACCTATGAATAGATGGCACCCCACTCTCCCACTCATTTAGTTTCATATGTTTCTGCCCTAAACTAGAGAAAAAACCCAAAGGGAGACTGCACACAAGAGGAAGAGGAAGAGGATGAGAAATCAAAGCTAAAAGGTATGGATTTTTGGTAGTCTTTTATGCTCTTTCCTTTGCAAACCTCTTCCTCTCCATTTTCCTTTCTTTCTTGTGATTATATTGAAGTATATAGATCTATTTTAAGGGATAAATTAGGGGGAAAATTCAGATTTGAAGAGAGGAGGCCAAATAAGGGAGGATTCAAATGAGAAAATAAGGTAATTTCTTCTTCCATGATTACTACCCCTTGCTCCTCTTCTCTCCATGTTTTGCCTCACTCAAGAAGCCATAGGAGGGCTTGGATTTTAGGTAGAGCCAAGGGTGAATCTTAGAAAAAAGAGTGTGGAGAATAAGAATATGCAAAGGGAATTAACAAATAACTATAGAAATTCAAGATAGAAATTCTAGGGTTTCATGTACTCCTTGTAAAATCTGATTTGATACCTTAATTACTATGCCTAAATAAAAGTTTAAATGAGCTCCCAAGATCCCTAGAAGTCTCCCCATGTGCTTCCTCCATTAAGAAAATAAAGCAAATTCCATGAAGGCCATTATGCTTCATTGTCTCGGTCTAAGAGGGTTACCATAACTAGAGAGAGTTTTAAATTTTTCTAAGCCTATTTTTGAGTCATATATGATGAATAAAAATGAGGGAAAGTCTTGGAAAAAATTTAGGAGGCCTAGAGAATGAATTGGTGTCTTATATTCCATATTATGACCTAAAGAAGTAACATGTAGTCACGCTCTTTGTTTCAATTATGTGATGACTCTAAAAGGTTTAAAAGGAGTGAAGAATCATATAAGAAAGGAAAGAATAGAGCCTAGAATTTATTTGATGAGTATTGCTTTATTAGTGTATTCTTGGAACCATAAAAGGGTTAATAGACCAAGTTAGTGTGTGAGGAAGATTTGTGGCCTTATAATTAATTCCACAAACTTAATTGGCTTCCATAAATTGTGTTTAGGCCAAGAGAAATCATTCCCACACCTTTGTGTGTGTAAGGCCGAGGAAGGGAGAGCAAATTGAAGAGAAAAAGTGTGTGGTTGCATCCAAGGTAGCTCACTCCTCCTTCTCTTATGCATGAATGTATGCTTGGCTTGTCTTTGAATGTGTTTATGTGTGTTTTATGCCATGAAAAGTATTCTAGCATGATTTCATATGCCATGGTACCATGATGATGCATTATGTTTCTAAATGATGTTTGCTTGGTTTTGCTTGAGTGTGGTGAAGCTAAGAACCCTTAGCCATGGTGAGGATGAGTCAAGAACCCTTAAAATTGGTTGAGACAAAGTAAAGAGTCTCCCAAAAGTGAGGTTGATTCCCATGAGTAAGGTTGAGTCAAAAACCTCTTAAAGAATGGGTGAGGCAAGTCTAAAATCCACAAGTGAATGGGTGAGGCTAATCCACTAACTTGGCAAGCCTATATATGCCATGTATGACTTTTTTAAATGCCAAGAATGCTTCTTGAATGATTGCACATGTCAATATACCCATGCATACATTTGTAAGACTTATTTTGTATCTTTTATGTGTAATTGAAAGGGAAATGAGTTATTGGGATTCTTTGAATCACATTCTCTCCTCTCCAATATTCTAACATGCTAGGTGGACTAAGAGAACAAGGAAATGGGAGTCAACCACCTGAGAGATGAGAGTATGACATTGAAGTGCATGGAATTTGCTTCTTTAAGGCCATATAAGTGGCAAATATTGTAACCTATTATTGTATATGACTTATAACCTCTTGAGCATGTGTAATTATGTTAATATGTTATGTATAAATGAGAAATTATGTTATGTGAATATTAGAATGTAAATTAAGCATATAATGGCAAATTTAGCTTCTTGAAGGCTTAATGCATTAGTGTATAAATGGAAGTGGAATGGCCAAATTGAAATGCATGAGGTTTGGAACCATTTTTGCAGTTTATACAAGTCATATTCATACTTTGAAACTTGTCCAACAAGTGCCAAACACCAAGGGAAGTCATTTGGACATATTTGGTATCTAATATGGAGCAAAATTGATCATATTGGAAACCTATACCACTTTTTATCCAAATGAGCTCTTTTTGATCTAAGATTTGGTATGCATTTAGAGCTTGTTGAGAGATTTTTGGGAATCTAAATTGCAAAATTTTTGGAGGTCTATGGAATATTTGATGAATTTTCAAATTTAGAAAATTTTCTAAAATTGGTTCAGGGTGCTATTCACACTGGTCTAAAAATGAATTTTGTCAGTTATAATGCAAATGATGTCCAATTGCCACGAACTTTTACAAGATGCTACTAGACATTCCCAGTGAATTTTTTCTATTAGAAGCACCTCATTTGGATGTTTAGAGAGGGAGATACAAATTTTTGAAGTTTCTATCCAGTGTCAGGCATCCGACTGATCAAGGTTACTGTTTGATTGGTTTTTGAGGTCTAGGCACGCCTAAACTAGTCTGGGATTATTTTTCCCCTCTAGCTAACATCTATAGCTTCCCATATTGGTATCATTTTCATGGATTGAATTTTTTTGGAATTAATTGGACATTTTTGAAATTTATAGCAGAAAGTTGTATCAGTACCAGTAGCCAGTCAGGCATCTGCACCTTTTCAAATGTTAAACGTCTTCTGTGTTATGTCTCATGGCCTGGACATATTTTTAGTATAAATTTGACATCTATAGCTTTCTAGAAGGGTAAAGAATGCATGATTTCAATTTTTTTAGAATTAGTTATGATTTTCAAAATTTGTGATAGAAAAAGGAAAATTCTAGATGAAATTACAACTATGGATTTTGTGTGTTTCTTGGGCATACACGAGTTCTAGCCCACTTTTGGTGATGGAATTGAGTTTTATCTATGTATTTAAATATGGGAATGTGATACATGAGCTCACATGGTCCACAAGACACTGAATGAGAAATTTATACACCATGCAACGCTAAAATATTCATTATTTTAATTGCTTTTTCTTGCCTCCCATGTGAGATGCACTCTTTAAGGCATGGGAATAGCATAAGATAAGCCTAAAATTTTTACCTTAGCTAGGCCACATCAAGAACTTTCCAAAAAGTATTAGTTTGCTTAATTTCAACACTCCTAACCAAAGTTAGCATCAGAAAACTATCTTAACCATAGTAGTTTCCATAGACTAGCCACTATTTTCCAATTTTTAGGGAACTAAATGGATTATTTTAAATTGAAATTTTTATAATAGATAGTACATGAGTAGAGCTTCCCAAAAAGATTTATTTGCCTAATTTGGAGGTCCCTAGCCAGAGTTATACATTTTTAAAGTTAGGTTATAATATTTGTTATACGAGGCTATTGAGGGGCACATAAGCAACTTAGCTTAGGTATACATTGATTACTTATTTTCCGTGCTTAATATGGCATTTTAGGCATGTTGAGATAGCTAGAGTGGTCTTTGGGCAAGAAGACTAAAAAGTAGAGAATTAAGCTAGTAAAGGCTAAGTAAAAGAGATAAGTGGAGAAAATAAACAAAGCAAAAGGCAAAGTAAGAGATTTGGAAAATTCTCCATCTTCCATGTGGCATCTCTCCCTTCTTTTTATGCATGTTTGTTGCCTTGAGTGTTTGGGTATTTGTGTGGTATGACATATTATATGATACTATGCTTGCATATTTGAACTAGTGGATGTAACATGCTTTGTTTAGTATGTGTCATAGTATTGATGATGCCCAGAGAGGGAATTAAGTATAATAGCTCTTTCCTAAATAAAGCTCAATTAAATTATGTTTTAAGAGTCATGGTTACTGGTTGATTGAGCAAGTATGTATATTTTGGCCTTAGTATTTCATGAGTGATGTTGTATGTGCACTTGTGTTCCTTATGCTTGGGTGACTTGATGTATGCATTGAATGTAGAATATGCTACTAAGATTCTTCCCAAAATGTACTCCCTTTTCCATTCCCTATTAACCCATGCCAAGTAAAAAAGAAAAAGCATAGCACTAGAGAGAAGTAGAGATAACTGGAGAACAATTAATTAAGATAAGAGAATATATCATGTTATTTAGTTTCATAATAATGTATTCATGTTTATAAGATATGTAAAGAAATCCCTCATATAATTATAATGTATTGGAAAGTTAAATGTACCTCCAAATTGTACAGTATATATCGAGTATGATATAAGTTGTGGATAGATTTATATAATCTTAAGTGATTATTCCAATGCATAGGAGTAAGTAGAGTTTATTTGATACCACTTTTTTAGGTGTTGACTTTGATCTAACTTACCCTCTTGTGTAATGGAGAAGAAATGTTATCTTAACTAGTTGTCAGTTTTATGAGAGGAAAGAAAATTTCCAAGTATCTTCTACTATTTAGTTCCTTTAATCAATTATTTAGTGTAATGTTAAACTTAAATATATAAGATGAGAATTAGTAAAAGTAGTTTTGATGCCAAATACTAATAAAAACATACTTGTCTAGGCTATTCTTGGCAAAAGAAAGAAATACAACACTTAATTCCCTTGCCTTGCTTATACTGGATGCCATAAGGCATAACTAACTAATATAACACACAAAACATAGTATACATAGCCAACTCTTATGGAAACATACTCAAGTGTAAACATAAAATGCATATAACCAACCAAGCACTCAAGTAAACAATTATGCATAATAAGAAGAAAGGAAATGCTACCTAGAGGATCTTAGTCGAATACCAAAACCACTTAATTCTCTTGCTCAAACCTTTGCTTTTCCTAGGCAAAATACAAACAATGAGGCCTAACTTCACTTAGTTTGCCTAAGATATCAAATTAGGTAAAAATATGGTCAACTAGTGCATAGTGAAACACATTTCATCTTTACATAGTACTAAACATAGATTAAAAATCACTTTAGCCGCACTTTAAGTCCATTTTTTCATAATTTTGCTAACTAAAATTTCCATGTATAAATTCCTTACTTATTTTGCTTATTCTTGATGGCCCAATCTTTGATTAAAAGCATTAGCATGATTCCTTTCTCCATTTGCCCTTCATATAGGACTAAAATTAGGGTTTTCCCTAAGCACCTTTTCTTATCTAAATTAAGCTTCCTATATTCATAAATTTGACTATAAACAACACTTTTACTATTCATTTTGTCATTTTCTTCAAATGACATACTTAAGTATTATGATGCAACTGTGAACTACAACAAGGGTCATCCCTTTCTCAACATCTTGGCTTCATTTTGATGACATATATGAGTCATCCAACTCATAAGAGACTCACTAGGATAGCCATAATCATGTTAAAACACAATCTCCATTAATATGGTTAATTAAGCCATTCTTTGAGCTCAATTTTTCAACATATCAAAATTATGAGTTTTCGACACCAAACTTTGTTTAAATCATCTCTATAACTTATAATTGAGCCTCTTTTGTCATAAAAATGGCAAAATAAACATCATAGCTACATGGTTTTTCACTTATCTAAAGATGACCAAACATGCTTCAAAACTTAGTTTTTTTAAGATTTCAAGCCAAATACATGTCATATTCAACATCCTCATTATCATAAATATTAAATTTTACTAAGAAAAACATCACACCATCCACTTTCTTTCTCTAGCCAAAAATACAAGGGTTTAGATTTTCCAAATTACTTATTTCCATGGCTTGAATTATACCTTGTTTGAAAGAGCTCTTGGTGATAATTCTTTTGGTGTAATCTAATCTTCCAAAGGAACAACTTTTCTTGCTTGGACAACCACCAACATCAACCTTTCAAGATGATATTTGGATAAAAAAGGTTCTTAAGGAGTAAAAGAAGTTTTATAACTACAAGAAAATCAAAACGTGCCATTTACATACCTAAAATTTCTCTTGAATTTCTCTCTCTCTTTCTTCTTTTCAAGACTCCGTTTTCATCTCTCTTTAGCTTCAATTTTAGCTTGTCAATGATGATGAAGAAATGAGGAAGATGAAGGGTTCATTTAATTAAAAAATTAGTCATGATTAACACTTTTTAAAAATGACCATTTTGCCTTTATATGCCTTTTTCTTCTATTTTAGCTCATAATTTAGTATTTTCTGAATCAATCTACTACATACATAATTTCACTTACCCTTTTACATAAAAATATAAATTCAATGTTCTCAGTGGCTTAAAACTACTCAAAATAGTTAAAATTACAATTTTTGCAATTAATTTTCTCAATTTATATGTAATCTCAATTTTGACCAACAATGACCCCTCTGGGTGATCTAATCATCTTACTTTATTATATTCTAATTAAAGATATTATATTCTCTTAATACATTTCAATTCATGAAAATATATAGTTTTCTCCAATTATAAGGTTAAACATGCTCCTTTACCTCTGTTTTGGATTTTAACTA